>JBAMBO010004025.1:0-749762 GCA_037044535.1 Lordiphosa magnipectinata
AACGAGGAGGTGTGTGTCGACTTGAGACGCAGTAAGCCAGGATCGCGTTGGGTTCGCCAAGTTGAACCGATCAGCCTCTTTACCTCACTACATAAGCCCCCATTAGGTCCAGAAAAACTATGACTAGAAATTTCTGGACGACCACCAGTTAGTACACCTGCGCTTTTTGTTAGTGGAAACAAACAGTTTTGAGGACAACTTAGTTACATGTCAAGCAAAAGACCAAAAGATAGAAAAAATGACGAAACAGTTAGAAAAAAGGGAACATACAATGTTTGAAATGAGGAACGGGATTTTTTACAGGAAATCCAAGGAGGACAGATTTTTAATTTATGTACCAAAGGACACGGAAAGTCATATAATGTACAAGTATCACAATGAACTTGAGCATATCGGAAGGGACAAAATTATACACACTATTTCGAAAAGAAGAAGTGAGTAACCCTTGTGCGAAGAGGTTAGGCAGAGTCAGCTGGTCCAAGCAAAAAATTAAATAAATTACTTTAAACTGCCCAGATAGTGTAGTGCAGCGGCGAGTTCCTTTTAGTGCTGGGTGCGGAACATCAAGAAGTGAAGGCAATCCCAACGACGCCGGAATTATTAGACAAGGCGCCTTACATAAAATAATAAACAACAGCCGGCGGTGCCCCAACCAATACATACATCCTGTGAGTAGGCGAGATCATTGTAGTAGGAAAGCTTAGTGCAAAACCAAACTCAAAGCTCTGGCCTAAAAGCTGGTAACAAGCTCAACAAAATCGTCAGACTTTGTAAATTATTGAAGCATACTTCTCGGCTGCGGTAGAAATAAACAACCGTCAAAATGTTAAGGTCGCCAAACGGATACTCTACCCCAACAAATACCAAGTCAGCAACCACGGTAGTGCGTCTTGAGAAAATAGCGGCCCCATCTAGTCAGGTAATTCAAGCAGAGAAGAGGAAATGCTCGGATATGTCGCCTGAAAACTTACTAGGCAATATTATGACTGCCATACAGCAAATGGGAGATAAATTAGATCGGCAGATTAGCAGTCTCGCACACACGGTGGCAACAAAAGAAGACATTAGTGAACTGAAGTTACAGATTGGAGGCGTTACTCAGAAAATTGAATCTCTGGAAAAGGAAAACAAAGAGCTCAGAGAAGAAATTATTCAAATGAAGGCTGATATACTCCAGGACAAAAAAGAGCTAAACAGACTTGTAGAGCAATCCAAAGCCAAGCGTCTTCTAATTAAGGGTCTGCAAAAAGAAAAGGTGTCAAAAGACAATCTGGAAACGCTATTTAGCACGAAAATGCACGTTGGAACTGCTAAAGTTAAAAGGAAATGCGTGTACTATATAAATGCGTGTAAAAATAAAGTAAATTTATGTGTAGAATTGGAAACTGAGGATATGGCCAAGGAACTGCTAAAAAACACGAGGAAGCTTTCGGGCATGTCCATTTATATTGAAAAGGATCTCAGCATAGAAAAAACAGGATCATAAAGCTGTACTTTTACAGTTAAAGAGGCAACTCACAAATATAAGCAGTAGTCATAAAGTGTTTGTAAAAAGTGACGCCATCAATGTAAATGGAAAATGGATGCATTTCGACAGCAGCAGAAATTTAATGTGTAGAGGCCAACCAGCAGCAGCAGATCTTTTTGAGTTATATGGCGTTCGTTTCGGAACTGGCAACCTCTCATACAATGAACTTTTGTTCCAAGCAAAGAGGCCAAAAAACGAAGAGGTGTAACGCAAACAACCGCAGAGCAACCCACAGAAAATCATGCATTTATAAAGTCTAGTCTTAAGATCCTAGCGTATAACATAGCAGGTCTAGGTAATAAGCTGATACACTCCCACTATCTCTCCTACATTTTTATGTATGGGATTTTTCCCATGACTTGTTTTTCTTGTTTGAAATGTTTACTGAACATCCCCTTGAGATATATGAACCATACTTTGAGACTCATTTACTGCACTATGAACCAGCGACCAGATCATCAAGTAGGACAGGGCCTCGCAGGGATCTCAATGCAGATACAAAATGCAGATTCGCCCAAGCAATAAATTTGACAATAGTGGACATTATTTGTAACGGAGAGCGACTGTGTATCATTCCCACCTACCTCAATTGCAATCACTGGCAGACGGACTATGAAAAGCTGTTTGATGGCATACAACAATTGGAGCTGCCAGATATAATGATAATTGGTGACTTGAATGCGCGTATAGCAAAAGAGCAAGTGCTAACTGAGGATACACAGTCATGTAACAGATATGTAAACGTCGATAGAGTTGCTAAGGACATAATCATTGATGGGAAAGGTAGGAAATTAATAGAACTGTGTGAGACCTTTAATATGACAGTCCTGAATGGTAGAATAAGGAGCGACCGTGAAAGAAGCTTTACATTCATAAGAGCTCAAGCTACTTCAACAATTGACTATTGTCTGATTACCGGCGCATGGCATCAATATGTAATTGACATTTAAGTTAAAAGCGAGATATACTCGGATCACATGCCAATAAGCGTGGATGTTCAGATTGGGAACTACAAGCAAGTGCAGGAGGAGAAAAGCGAGCTTCTGCCAAAGATACGATGGTCAGATAAAGGTGCCCGCAGGTATGTGGGAAATTTGGAAAGTATTGTAAGCAGAGCAACAGAACCCCGATTCATACCAACAATTGAAATCCTCACAGAGTGCATTGTCAAGGCAGCTAAATTTATGCAGAAGCCGAGCAGGCCAACGACACACACAAAAATACAGCCTTGGTACAACAACGAATGCGAGGCAGCCAGGAAGAACTCGATGAAGTTACTGCGCGCGGTCAAAAATAATGCAACTCATGCAGCCAAAGTACAGTACCAAAAAGCATATGCTCAGTACAAGTCGATTTGCAAGCGCACGCAGGCAGAATACTATCGGTATCTGGAGGTAGCTTTAAACAACGTGCGAGATAGCAAGGCTCTCTGGGCTCTTATAAGAGAGATTAACGGAACAGGCAAAAGGAAATCTATAAAATTGAGCACCTAAAGCCTGGCATCGCATTTTCAAAGCCTACTCTATGCAGAAAGTCCCCTCTCTCGACACCTTTTTGTTTTCCCATTTTTGACAACGCCAGCTTTAGATCGGTAGATTCAAGCTGCAGAAGTGTCAGAAGCCCTCGCACGTAGCAAAAACAAAAAAGTACCGGGTGTAGAGTGCCTGCCGAATTTCTAAAAAATGCATCACCCCTGTTTATTAACCAGCTCAGGCAACGAAATGGATCCTGCGAATTATAGAGGAATATCTTTTCTTAATGCGATGATGAAGGTGTTTACATCTGTTCTGTTAGCACGCCTAACAAACTGGGTTAAGATGCACGATATCCTAGGGGAATACCAAGCCGGATTCAGAGAGGGCTATTCGACTGTAGACAGTATTTTTGCATTGACGTCGATTGCCAAACAGTTCCTGGGCGAAAAGAAGAACATTTTTACCTTTTTTGTAGACTTCAAAGCTGCATTCGATACAATCGACAGGCGCAGTCTTTATCTAAAGCTAAGCAATTCTGGAGTACCGACCAAATTCATTGCAATAATAGAAAGCCTTTATAGTCTAAATAAAACCACTGTATGGGATGGAAACCAACTATCCGAATGGTTTGAAACGAACTTAGGCGTAAAACAAGGATGCTTGTTGAGTCCACTACTCTTTGCAATGTATGTGGATAATATAGTTGCGAATCTTCTCGGAGGTGTAGAGTTCGGATCTCAACGCATTAAGGTGCTCATGTATGCGGACGACATGGTGCTATTGGCGGAAACCCCACAGGTGATGCAACAAATGATTGATGCTCTTATTAGGTACTGTCAGACGTGGTGTCTTCGGATAAATATCGAGAAGTCAAAAACAATGGTAGTAAAGGATGGAAGAGGACGAAGAGCCAGAGCGGATGAATGGACACTAGACGGGGTGTTGTTAGAAACAGTACATGAGTACAAATACCTAGGTGTGTTACTGACTTCAAATATGTCATTTAAGAAACATTTGGCACAGAAATTGACAGACGCCAAAGTCGCTATTAATAGCACCAGGAAGCATGTGCTTGGGAAGAAAAAAGTCAGCAACAGCACCAAATATAAACTGTTTTTAGCCACATCCAGGGCAATTATGTGTTATGCGGCCCCAGTCTGGGGATTTAGCCGATTCGAGGACGTAGAGCGATTGCTTCGTTTCTACATTAAAAAGATCTTTTACCTGCCTCTAAACACCCCGAACTACGCCATATACATTAAAACGGGCCTACCTACACTGTTCCAATACACCCTACAGCTGCATTTCAACTATATAAGCAAAGCGATGCTGATGGACTCTTCACGGCTTCCAAAAATCATAGTTGAACAGCTTTTGGTAGACCGATCACAGTTTTTCTATGAATGGGATATTGGGGAGGGGAAGATTGACGCTGAAGAAAAAAATGAGTTCGAGCTGCTGGCAAGGCAGAGTGATACACGATTCACATACAAGCGCCTAAAGTACAAACTATGTGAACGGAATTATTTTAGGGATGATGTGGACACATATGCAATATCGCATATTTTTCGTGCACGAACTGTGTGCTCAGACTAAATTATATGCAACACAGAACGACGGAAACCCGATGCACCTTATGCAATATGGATGAAAGAGAAGATGTAGCACATTTCATATCGCGATGTCCAATTCTAGGTGAGCACCGTGTACTGCACCTCGGCTAAAGGACTCTAGAGAGAAGGGAAATGTTTGAATTAATGAACGGGTCCAACTGGCGCTCTCTAATCTCATATCTCAGGGAGGCCAGCAAATATAGGCAGGAGTTTATAGGGGATTTTTAAACGGGAGTGTCAACTTTATTTGTAACGAATTTTGCAATGTTTAATGTTAATTAGTTAATATTCTGTAACCTCAACTAATGTATTATATTGTTAATTTTTGAATTATTGTTAATGTCAATCTATGTAGTTAATTTCCTACGAGGGGTCCTATTACGCACCATTGCCAGTGAACGATTTGATATCTCGGGACGACCGGGGAAGTCAAGTGTAGTAACGGGAAATGGAGTATTGTGGACCACTTAAGGAAAGTATGGGCTGACGGCTTTAATTGTCATGCCCATAAGCATACCATTATTTATTTATGTTAAAGTCACTACGTGCATTTAGTTAACACTTGTTATAAAATTGAAAAAAATAAATACTACTACTACTACTATTTCGAAAAGTTATTGGTTTGAAAATGCCAAAGAAAAGTGTACTAGTCACATAGAGAATTGTCTAAAATGTGTAGCAGTCTCTCCAAAAACCGGAAAGACAGAGGGATATTTACATAGTATACCTAAAGAAGATAGGCCTTTTGAGTTGATACACATCGGTCACTACGGACCAATAGCGGCAGGGAGATCAAACAAACATATATTTGTAGCAGTGGACGGGTTTACGAGGTTAGTGAGGTTTTACACAATCAAAACGACGAATACGTAAGGGGACAGCAAGGCATTAAGGGACTATTTTAGAGCATACAGTAGACCGAAATGTATAGTGTCGGATAGAGGTAGCTGTTTTACGTCTATCGAGTTTAAAGAGTTTATGACGGAGTGCAATATAAAACATTTTAAAAAAAACCACAGGTTCGCAAATGGGCAAGTCGAGCGCATAAACAGAAGCCTCGGGCCAATGATCGCGAAGCTAGTAGAGCCAGAAAAGGGTTTACACTGGGACTCAGTCGATGAACAAGTAGGACACACAATGAACAACACATTTCACTCAACTCCCAAGTAGAATGCATTTTGGAATAGAGCAAAAAGGTGAAGTTAGTGATGAAATGAAAGAGAAACTAGAAAAAGTAAATGAACAGATAAAGGCAATATATACTTATATAATATACTTAAAAGACATTAGGAAAGAAGGTGAAGAAAATCAAAAACGAGCACAGGAGTATAATAAAGCCTATAACGATAAAACTAAGAAAAAGAAAAACCTGTTACAAGAAAGGAGATTATGTGATGCCTAAAAACTTCGATTGTACGATAGGAGCTTCTAGGATGCTGATTCCCAAAAACAAAGGGCCATATGTGGTGTCAAAGGTGTTGAGAAATTACAGGTTTCTGTTGAAAGACGTCGAAGGATTGCAAGTTTCCCGAAATCCGTATCAGGGTGTGTGTATATTAAGGTCCATCTATACACGGCCACTCTGGCAGCAAGTTAGTTTGATCTAGTACATTCTATGTTTACATTGTCATATCTAGTCGTTTATTAGTTCTTGATTTATCGATATACAATATAGCCGAGAAGTAAGCACACATTGTTATCGATAAGTTGTGGCGATGACCAATAAACTCAAGCCGACTCAGTCCTGATCGAGCATCGAAAGAGATTACAAGCGTGTACAAGCACAAATTATACAATAAAAAAATAGTGGAAAGCTAACTTCGGCTCGACCGAAATTTAAATATCCTTGTAGCTAGTTTAATTTATATAAATTAAGGTTTTAAATGATTTTCATCGAACATTCTTAGTTGAGTTGTTTCCCAAACTCAGCAATAGATGGCTCCACTACTTTGACCATTTGCTTGCCAGTTTGTTATATGGCAGCTATACGATATATTCATCAGATTTGGATCAAACTCGTCAAAATTGAGTGGAAACCGATAATATTTCGATAAAGTTCCCTCAATTAAGTAATAAGTTTATTGAATGTGATGGGTTCGATGTATATCGATCTGATCGAGAATGCCACGCAGGGGGTGTTGCAATATATGTCAACAAAAACGTTAATTCCAAAGTGATATGCAAACACCACCCCCATAGTGCAATAGAATATCTGTTTATTCAAATAACAGGACTTTCAAATCAAAAGACAATGCTAATGGGTTGCTTATACAGACCAAATCGAAATACTGACTACACAGACGTAATTAACGTAATAACAAATCTATCTTTAAATTTTACCGACATTATAATAGCTGGTGACTTCAATAGCAACATGCTGACTGAAAGACACTTATCAGAGGAAATGGCTTCATTGGGCTTGGACTTGGTGAACACATCTACAAACACGCATTTCTCAAACGCAACAAATACTTTGCTGGACGTATTTTTCGTGAATGCAACAGACAAAAATTTTATTATATGACCAGGTTTCGGTGCCAGTATTTTCTAAACACGACTTGATTTTCTTGAAGTATGATTTCAACCCTCATAAAACTGACGAAATAATATGGTATAGAGATTTCAAAAATATTAATATTAGTAAGCTCAATGACGAATTCCAAAAATATGACTGGGACTCAATTTACAGACATGCAGATGTTAATTATTAAATAGATCAATTCCATTTGTCCACTGTCAATCTATTTGAGAGTACTATACCACTACGCAAGAAAATACTGAGACCAAAGCAAAAACCCTGGTTTAATAATAACATAGCTGCTCATATATCGCAAAGAGACATAGCATATAAAAAATGGAATCTATACAAAACTAATGAACATTACCGACGCTTTAAATTACTTAGAAAAACTGTGTATGACTTAATCAAGACCGCCAAGGACTCATATTATTCGGAAAAATTTAAAAGTGCGATAACGACCAGACAAACATGGAGTGAACTAAAAAATGTTGGAATTGGTAAAGAAAGAGGAAAAAGTAAAATTGACACTGACATTAATGATCTCAATCTCAAGTTTGTTGACTCTGGTGTACCTGGAGCAACATCCAACATGTACCTTGAAACTTTACCAAATAGATACTTTGACAGTAGTTTTAGCTTTATGTGCGTGGATCAGTGTGATGTCCTTTAATCTGTACTTCAAGTTAAGTCAAATGCAATTGGATTAGATGATATGAATCCCAAGTTTCTCAAAATTATTCTTCCACAAATCCTTCCCCATATTACCCATATATGCAACACAGTGCTCACTACATCGACATTTCCAAACTTATGGAAATTAGCTAAAATAATCCCAATCCCAAAAGGGAGCAGTGAATATAGGCCCATATCAATATTACCGTTTTTGTCCAAAGTTGTGGAACAATTGATGGCACTCCAAATAAGCAAATTTCTGACAGATAACTCATTATTTAGATTACTAAAATTACTAGATTATTAAAACAGTCTGGTTATAGAAAACATAGAAGCTGCACCACGGCAATACTGAACATCACTGAGGACATTAGAAAACAAATAGATGATGGCAATGTGACCTTTCTGACACTACTTGACTTCAGCAAAGCTTTCGACACGGTTAATCACGAAATATTAGTTACCAAGCTAGTCAAATTTTATAATTTTACTGATACTGCCATTAAATTAATAAAATCCTATCTATGCGATAGAAAGCAGGAGTCCGAAACCTCATCCATACTGTATCTTAAACGTGGTGTTCCCCAAGGTTCAGTTCTTGGTCCACTTCTTTTTTCCTTATATGTAAATGACCTTCCTGACCTGCTAAGTAATTGTAATGTCCACATGTACGCAGATGATGTCCAAATGTATGTTAGTCGTCCTTTGAGTAAAATAAATGAGTGTGTCAATTTTTGTAATTGTGATCTTTTAAGTGTTAATGAAAGGGCTAAGTGTAATGGACTGTCATTAAACCCAGCAAAGTGCAAATGCCTAGTTATATACAAAAAATCATTGAGTACAAGAGATCTTGCGAAATTAATAATTGACAATACACCATTAGTATATGTATCGCAAGCCATTAATCTAGGCATAACATTTAATGACACATTAACTTGGAATGATCAAGTAACTAAAGCTGCAGGGAAAACCCATGGAATTCTCAGACAACTATCCTTCAGTAAGTGCTTTTTAACTACAAATATCAGACTTCTAATCGCAAAGACTTACTTGATACCAATGCTTTGCTATGGGATCGAAATATTTGGGAATTGTGATGCTGCCTCTCAGAGAAGATTAAACGTAACATTCAACAATATTGCTAGATATGTCTATAATAGAAGACAATCGGACCACATTACGCACTTCGCTAACCAGATATACGACCTTGACTTCAGAACGTGGACTGGATACAGATCTCTAATACTGCTGCATAAGATAGTACATACTAAACAGCCATCCTATTTATATGATAAATTAAGCTTTGCCTCTTCAACAAGAACCATGAATTTAAAAACAATGCGACATAAACTAGCCAGCTCAGAGAAACATTTTTTCGTGAATACTGTTCGGTTGTGGAACCAACTCCCACCCTATTTAAAAAATATTAGTAGTGCAACGCAATTTAGGGCCAAATTAAATACTCACCTTAAAAATTAAAACATGTAGTACATAAAATATAGTCGATAAATATATAAATATTATTATTAATAATCAATCAAAATCAAAATTAAATTAAAATTTGTAAATTATAATAAGTTAGGATGCTCTAAATATTTTCCCCTGAGAATTGTTTTTGTGACTGGTGCAATAATCATAAGTTTATACTTGTAGCACCAGGAATATTGTCAAATAAATTAAAATAAATTCATAACTGGAAAGCTTAAAGACGCTACCATTGAAAACGAAAAAGTTTTTCTCACCAGAACTACTTTTTCAACCGATAGTTCCTACGGCAGCTATATGCTATAGTCATCCGATTTAAATCAAACTTGGCAGAATTGTGTGGTAGCATATAGTATTGATCAGTAACAAGTTTAAGAGCGATAGCATTGAAAACAAAAAAGTTTTTTCTACTAAGAATTTTTCTCTGAACTAACTTTTGTATGGCAGCTATACTATATAGTTGTCCGATTTTCATCAAACTTAGTGGAATTGTGTAAAATCATAGAAAACTGAAATGCGAATTTTGGGGGCGTTTGCATTGAAAACAAAAAAGTTTTTCTCACTAAAACTATTTTTTTGACTGATCGTTCCTACGGCAGGTCTATGCTATAGTCATCCGATCCGGCCGGTTCCGACAAATGTGCAGCGTATTTGTACCAAAAGGCTTCGTGCAAAGTTTGGTTAAGATAGCTTTTAAACTGACGGAGAAGATAGCATAGAAACAGACGGACGGACGGACAGACAGACGGACATGGCTATATCAACTCAGCTCGTCATGCTGATTAAGAATATATATACTTTGTGTAGTCGGAGATGCTTCCTTCTATGCGTTACAAGCATCTGGACAATTTTAATATACCCTCTACAAGGGTATATAAAAAAAAAGCGTTTTGATTTTATGTTTTTGCCTACAGGCCATTTTATACATTGCATATCAATTGGAATGAACAGAATTCAATATCACTGGAACGCTGTAAAATCGTCAGTTCTACGTGAATTTATTTCCCTAACATTGGGATGTTTTGGATAATTTTAAGGTACTCAATGAAAACATAAAAGAAGTAACAATGACGTTTTTCCCAAATAGCGGAGGCTGCAGGGGGCAGATTTTATTCTAGTATTCTTATTTTGCATGTTGTATGATGGCTGAGTTCGCCTTGTTACTTAAGCGACTGGCAAATTTTAAATCTTCGATCTGTTTTGTTTTTTTATTAATTTAAAAACAGAATACATTTTTTTATAACTTTACTCAAGATGTTTTTAGTGACCAGCGGTCACTTGGTACAGATTACGTTTATATACTGTAAAATAGCACTGCAAGGAGCACTCTTGGACAGACTGGATCCAAAATTTCTTTCAAAGCTGCTCCCCAAAATATTACAGCGTATAACGCATATAATAAATACAGCGCTCACAACGTCTACATTCCCAGACACCTGGAAAATAGCGAAAATTATCCCAATACCAAAGACTTCGAATGAGTTCAAGCCAATATCCATACTGCCATTTCTTTCAAAAGTGTTTGAGAAGTTGATGTCCAAACAAATTAACAGCTTTCTTGAAGAAAATAAGTTACTCGATAACAGGCAATCTGGATTTCGCAAACATAGAAGCTGCACAACAGCAATAATAAAAGTAGTTGAGGATATACGACAAAAATTGGATGACAGTTATGTGACTTTTCTAACCCTTCTTGACTATAGTAAGGCCTTTCACACGGTAAACCACGATATACTATTAACTAAGCTTAGATACTTAAATAATTTTTCTGAGACTGCTCTGAAGTTAATAAAATCATATCTAAGCGGCAGAAAACAAGCTGTAGTAGCGAATGGGTGTGAATCAGAACTGGTTTCAATCACGCGGGGAGTCCCTCAGGGATCAGTGTTAGGACCACTACTATTTGCCGTTTATGCAAATGACCTTCCCAAATCTTTATTAACGAGTGATGTCCATATGTATGCAGATGACGTCCAAATGTATGTTAGTCGACCGTTAAGTAAAATCTGTGATTGTATTGATATATGTAATTCTGATTTGTCACGTGTTTCTGAATGGGCAAATAAGATTGGCTGTCTATAAACCCGAGAAAATCAAAATGTATTGTTATCTATAAACGAAAGATCGTTACAGAAAACTTGCAAAAACTTAAGATAGATAATCAGACCATTGAATATGTAGAAAGAGCCGAAAACTTGGGACTGACTTTTAATAATACTCCAACATGGAATGATCAAATTAATAAAACCGTCTGTTGAGGCAGCTAAATTACACAAAAACACTTCTGCCTACTAAATCTAGATATCTAATCGCAAAAGCTTTCCTAATTCCAACACTGACATATGGAATAGAAATATTTGCCAGCAGTGATATGACTAGTCAGAACAGAATAAAAGTAGCATTTGATAATATTTCTAGGGATGTTTATAATCTCGGACGAACTGACCATGTCACTATCCACACAAACAACCTGCTTAATACTAACTTAAACAATTGGATTCACGGCAAAGTATTAAAACTACTGCACAAAATTATATTTACTAAGGAACCCGCATATTTATTTGATTTGCTTAACTTTGTGTTGTCAAGACGAACAAACAACTTGGTATCCTTAAGATGCAACCTGAGAGCTGTAAAAAACAATTTTATTATTATGCTATTCAGCTCTGGAACAACCTACCTCATTCTCTAAAAACAACTACAAGCACACACAAATTTACTAATCGTTTAATGGAACATTTTAAAAATAATAGTAATATATAATTAGACTTTTCAATATAAAAACAAACAAAATGATCCCCTTTCCCATTTTTAATGGGAACAGGGTATAAAAACAAAAATTATTTATGTTAAAATTAGGGATATATATGTTTAATGTAAATTAATTTAAAGTCAGTTTTTTTTTTTTTTATATATTTTTTTTTTTTATTATTGTTCTGTAAAGAAATTGTCGTTGTGACTAGTGCATTAACTTAAGGAACTCCTTGTAGCACTAGGAAGAAGAAAATAAAATAAATAAATCTTAAATCTTAAAATCTTGTTGATCGAAGTTTATCCAAATCCATGACCACGTGAATAGATCCAATCAAAAAAAACTGGGACAGTGGTACGTTCTTCTTGTATATTGTCCATTTAGCGCCGTCCCATTGTATTGCTAACTTCACAATTTATGACATGTTGAAATAATTTTTTTTTGACAATTTGGTCAAAATTTTTGTCTGCCTACTATCACATGCCTTAGCTCAAAGACAAATTAACGGGACGATTCCATCAAACCTTAAGATATCTGATTTTGGATATTTGATAAATTTTCTATAAAATATACTGAATTTTTTGAGCCAAGTTGCGCAAAGTACTTTACAAGTTGAAAATCGTATGGAGAAAAATCCATTAGATTGGACCTCCTGAATATGAAATTTTTAAGATCATGGTCTCACCCCACTATCTGATACTCGTAGAGTAAAAGAGTATACTAAAGTCGTGCAAATGTATGTAACAGGCAGAAGGAATCATTTCCGACCATATAAAGTATATATATTCTTGATCAGCATCAACAGCCGAGTCGATATAACCATGTCCGTCTGTCCGGCGACCTCGGCGATTATTAATATTATATGCTTCCAAACAGATTGGCAAATTTTGGTCAAAATCGGATGACTATATCTTATAGTAGCCTTAGGACCAATCGGTCGGAAAATGGGTCTTAGTGAAAAAACTTTTTTGATTTCAATTATTTCTTTCTTAAGATCGTTGATTATTAATATTAAAATCTTTCAAACTAATTTGAAAGTTGATCGACATCGGGTGACTATATCTTATGGTTGCCATAGGACCGATCGGTCGAAAATGGGTCTTAGTAAGAAATTTTTTTTGTGTTTAATGTCAGATTCGCGAAATTTAGTCGATATCAGATGTTTATCAGTCGGAAAATGTGTTTTAGTTAGAAAAATTTTTGATTTTTATACCCGTTACTCGTAGAGTAAAAGGGTATACTAAAGTCGTGCAAATGTATGTAAAAGGCAGAAGGAATCATTTCCGACCATATAAAGTATATATATTCTTGGTCAGCATCAACAGCCGAGTCGATATAGCCATGTCCGTCTGTCCGTCTGACCGTCTGTCCGTCTGTCTGTATGAACACCTAGATCTCAGAGACTAGAAGAGCTAGAGCAACCAATTTTGAAATGTAGACTCCTATTGTCTGCACGCAGATCAAGTTTATTTCAAATTTTTGCCACGCCCACCCCCGCCCCCACAATAAAAAATGTTGAATAACTCCCACAACTTTTGAGGTATCGATCTTAAATTTAAAACTTCCATTTATATTCGCAACATCTATAAGCCCTCCAATTTTCATCAAGATCGGATGATAAATAGCCGAGTTAAAAAAATGTTGCATACTTTCCGGCTGCCCCATCTCAGGCATACAGGAAGGCTATTAAACATTTGTTTTCATGAGTAACGGGTATATTGAAGTCGGTTAGAGCCGACTTTAACTTACGCTCTCGTTATGTAAGCGTTCTTAAAATCTGACATTTCAAAAACATCATTTGCAAGAGGATAAAAACTTCGGCACAGACGAAGTTAGCTTGGCCTTCTCGTTATACACTTTAAATGACGCATAGAAGGAGTCATGTCCGACTACATAAAGTATATAAATTCTTGATCAGCGTGACGAGATGAGTCGATTAAGCTTTGTCCGTCCCTCTGTCTGTCCGACTGTCTGTTTCTACGCGAACTAGTCCCTCAGTTTTGAAGCTATCGAGCTGAATTTTTTGCACAGAGTCTTCGTTTTATTGCACGCTGCTAACATGTCCGAACCGACCGGATCAGATGACTACTTATTGTAGCTGCCATAGAAATGTTCGGTCGGAAAATGGGTTTTTGTGAGAGAAATTTTTTTGTTTTCAATATTTGCGATCTTGAACTCGGTCATTGTTAATATTATATGATTTTAAGCTGATCTGCGAAGTTTGGTCGAAATCGCTAGCCGTTGAAGCGAACTTTTTAAAGTGTATGAAGCCTTCGGCACAGAAAAAGTCTGCTTTGCTTTCTCGTTTTGTATTTGTTTATTTATTATTTATACACAAATATTTGTTGATTACGCGTGGGGCTCTAAAAGGTTCCGGGGAGCAAAAGGGCAGAAGGTCAAGGAACCGACCGATTGCCAACGCGATCGCTTAGCGACGCCCAAAATATTTCGTGGCCCGATTCGGGGCAGTATAACCTCCATCAGCCAAAGCCGAGGGAAATATTTCTGGCCATCGCGGGACTCCCACTGAGGCCCAGAGACAGACAGGGCTGGAACCCTGTCGTCTCCGAACAGCACGCTTAGCAACAGTGGCATGGCACGGTGGATGCAGATCGTACAGAAGCCGAGCTGCTAGAGAGTTTTCAAACACGCACTAGGATCGCAAGATCTCCACCGATAGCAGAGCCGTCCTCTGCACCGCCGATGATGAGTGAACATGTATTCCAGTTTCAGGGAACTGAAAATACTAACGCGGCTGACACCCCAAAGAGAAGCAGTGAAACTCCGAGTCCGAACTGCTCACAGGAAGTTTACAATAAAAAGCTAAGAGTGCATAAGAGCACCATATCACTTTTAGAGGAATTGGGGTCCTGATTGACGAGTTCACTTAAACATTTGCCGAAAAAAGGACGACAACAGTTAGGCACATCACCCAGGCGAACAGGGTCGCTTTTGCCCATATGAAGGAACTGCAAGTAGAGATCAGTTCCCGGCTAATGGAGAAAAGCCATAAGAACGCCACTCCCAATAGATCGATTCAGAGCCGGAAATGCAACTGCACAGCAGCGCTCGACAGCGACCATCAAGCCATAGTGGCAAACATTGCACACTGTTTTTTTGCCTTTTTTTGGCATAAACTCTAGTTGTTGAGATATTGACCCCAAATTTAGTTTGTACGCATATTTTGGACCCCAACGACGTCTTGCAAAGATTCACTCAATTTAGACCAATATTTTTTATTGCTGCCATATAACCGATCTGGCAGCTTTGCTCCAACCTTGTTGTTTCTTATGCTACTGAACTGAAATTTGGTTTGTACTCGTTATAACCGTTACTCGTAGAGTAAAAGGGTATACTAAAGTCTTGCAAATGTATGTAACAGGCAGAAGGAATCATTTCCGACCATATAAAGTATATATATTCTTGATCAGCATCAACAGCCGAGTCGATATAGCCATGTCCGTCTGTCCGTCCGTCCGTCCGTCCGTCTGTCTGTATGAACACCTAGATCTCAGAGACTAGAAGAGCTAGAGCAAACAATTTTGAAATGTAGACTCCAATTGTCTGCACGCAGATCAAGTTTATTTCAAATTTTTGCCACGCCAACTCCCGCCCCACAATAGAAAATGTTGAATAACTCCCACAATTTTTGAGATATCGATCTCAAATTCAAAACGTAGATTTATATTCGCAACATCTATAAGCCCTCCAATTTTCATCAAGATCGGATAATAAATAGCCGAGTTAAAAAAATGTTGCATACTTTTCGGCTGACCCACCTCAGGCATACAGGAAGGCTATTAATCATTTGTTTCCATGAGTAACGGGTATATCGAAGTCGGTTAGAGCCGACTTTAACTTACGCTCTCGTATTTTTAGCTTATAATACGACTTACAAAATCGGGTTCGACTTGGACCATTACTTCATATAGCTCCCATATAGCCGATCAGGCCGATTTGAGCTAACTTTTTTGGTTCTTACGCTATTGAACTGAATTTTAGTCTGAACATGTATTTTAAGCTCCTTAAGCGACTTATTAAGCTTTGTTCAATTCGGCACTCTATTTCATATAGCTGCCATATAACCGATCTGGCCGATTTGCACCAACTTAGTTGGATTTAAAGATATTACGCACGAACTCAGCTGCAATAAAGGCAATTTTCTCGAAAGTCACACGTTGTAGCATGAAGTGTAGTTGCTCATAAATCTGCACACTTTCGATAACAACTTTGCATTTAAAACCTTGTGCAGAGTTTTGCCATGCTTAACTATTATTCCACAAAACACAGCTACACTAGTTAGGGTCAACCTAAAATTACACATTAACAACACGCAACCGAAAACAAAAATGACAAACGCGTTATCAACTTATAATCTTATATATCTGGACTAAAAATTTGCATTTTTACAATTTTTATTTTGCTTCTAACTTTTTCAGCAGACGCACTAAAAGTTGGAAAATATTTTCTGTCAATTTCACAAAAAGCACGTGGCTCACAAACAACTGATTTCAACAGCCCGTCAACAAAACACTGTTGCCACAAAGTTTGAATATGTTTCTGTTTTTTATCTATTTTTTATGTTTATTAAAAGCCAGTTAATATTTGAAATATGAAAAAAAAAATTTTTTGGGCTTATGCCAAAATGGCCAAAAAAAATAGTGTACAGTGGCGGACGGAAAAGGCAACGGATAAATCAGCATACGCACTTCGGATGGAGCGAGAAGGACATAATATTGCGTCCCAAAAACTTTCATACACACATTAATATACCAATAACTTATTCCACTAAGGATGGTTTATTATTATTACCCGCTAGATCTGAAGTCATACGACAAGTCCGATTAAAGACTATTAAAAAAACGGGTTTGGTACCCAATCAGGAGATACAACCGGGAATAATAATTGCAAGCTCCATAGTATCAAGTAACACTGCGTACATTCGTATAATAAATACTATTACAAACACACAGAAATTGACAGTCAGAAAATTAAATTTAAATCAATAGATGATTATGAAATCATATCAATTCCAAAAGAAAATAAAATATCAAAAGAAATCTTAAAGAAATTAAATTTCCCATAACAATGCAAATCTAAACTAACCAAACTTTGCACTGAATACAGTGATATAATTGGTTTAGAAACAGAATATGTATCAGCAAATCTTGAAGAAATTAAATTTCCCAAAACAATTCAAATCTAAACTAACCGAACTTTGCACTGAATACAGTGATATATTTGTTTTTGAAACAGAATATATCAGCAAAAAACTTTTATAAGCTAAAACTTAGATTGAACGATAAAACACCAGCTTACATTAAAAACTACAGAGTTGCAGAATCAGAAAAACAGGAAATAAACGATCAGGTACAAAATTTAATCAAAGTTGGAACAGTCGAACCATCCATATCTGAATATATAGCCCACTTCTATGATACTATTAGCGGACAAGGTTCCACTTCCAAGAATAAAAGACATTCTTCCTCAATTAGGTAGAGCTAAATACTTTGCATGACTCGATCTAATGTCTGGATTCCACCAGATAGAACTTGACGAAAAATCAAGAAATATGACATCCTTTTCTACGAGCACTGGCTCTTACCGCTATACGCGATTATCATATGGACTCAAAGTAGCCCCAAATTCATTTATACGTATGATGACACTTGCATTTTCTGGATTTTCTTTATATGGATGACCTAGTAGTCATCGGATGTACCGAACAACATATATTCAAAAGTTTCACAAACGTTTTCGATCTTTGTCGCTAATTTTTTATATTTATTTATAAACATTTTACTTACAATGTTAAATTATAAATAAACTAAGAGCTATAGCAGCAAAGTCTTTAAGCTAATTTCATAGGGTAGATGTGGAGTATGTGGGATTAATGAATAGTTTACAATAATGGTGTCTTGATTTTTTTTGAGCGGTATTAAGGATATTTACAATGAGTTGAAAAGATTGTGTGTTTTAAGGAATTGTATTGTTTTTGTTAGATTTTCGGCGGTTGGGTTATAAATAGCGTGGAGGGGGTTGGAGGGTGGTTGTCTGTGGGAATTCTGTATATGTTGGCAATCGGTGAGTATGTGTTTGACTGAGGTATTCGCATTGCAGAAGAGGCAGGTTTCGGGTGTGTTGTTAAATAAGTGTGAGTGAGTTAGATTTTTGTGTCCCAAACGTAGTCTGGTAACTATTGTAAGTTCGTAAAGAGATAGTTTGAATTGGGCATAGTTGTGAATATTAGATTTGTTGGTGTTGTTGGTTTTATAGAAGTCGTTGGTGTGAGAGAAAATTGTTTGTTGTGATTGTCTGTTGATGAGTTTTATGTATTTTTGTACCTCAGAGATATTGTGGTTTGTTTTGAAGGTCAATGGAAATTGGACTGCTGTTTTGGCTGCTTCGTCGGCTGTTTCATTGCCGGTTATGTTGTAATGTCCTGGTACCCAAAATAATTAATATTTTTGGCGAAGAGTTTAGGATTGTTTGCCGGATGCTGAGAGGGTAGAATGATTGGTTGGTAGGTTTGGTTATTGAGTGTATGGAAGATAATGAGTCTGTGCATATGGCTAATTTCTGAGGAGGTTTTTTGACTATTTGTATTTCTTGATGTATGGCTATTATTTCACCTGAGAAGATACTGCTGTGGTATGGGAGGATAGATTGATAGGTATTGGTGGCAGTTACAACACTAAATGAGGTAGCATAGTTACTTTTTGATCCGTCGGTATATATGAAGTTGTACGACGTAAGGGATTCTTTTAATTGTAAAAAACGTTGGTGGTAGATTGATGGTGGGGTGGATGATTTAGGAAGTAGGTGTAATGAGGTGTTTATTAGGGAGCTAAGGTACATTTTTTTTTATTTTTTTATTTATTTAGAGTTGACAAAAAAAGGCTGTTAACAAAAATGTTTATGAGCTAAGGATGTCAATCAAAGAAAATCTAATAAAATTATAAAATAAACTAATGACTCCGACACGGTGGGGGAATTTTATTTGCCCGTCCGGCCATCTATGCCCCTATTCACAGCCAATTGTAGTCAGAGACGTTATTAGAGCTAGCAAAAACAAATATAGAGGGGAAAAAAAATAAAACCTATGCTTATGTAGAAACAAAGGAAAAAATAAAATAGAATAATAACAGTATTATAAAATTAAAATAAAACAGATACTACGTTTATACACACCAAGTTTATTATTAATGCCCTTTAAAGTATGCAAACTTTATTTCCTTTGATAATTATCTATTGAACGCAGACATTGATGGCCAGCTATGCCAGCGTCATGGATTATGTACCACACTGTAAATTCATTCAGATTGTCGGACCAGTTATATGTATACAATATAATCTGTATTAAACCAAATATTAAATAAATATAATTCTGAATCATTACTTGTCAAAAGCATTGCATATTTTAAAGGGCACTAAGCACAATAAATTTTGTGTGTATAAACGTAGCAAGAGACAGAGAAAAAAAGTAAAAACTATGTATCTAAAAGAAAACTTTAAAAATTAAAAATGTATACGTAAAACTTAAAAATAAAAAAATAAATACGTAAAACTTAAAATTAAATAACTGGAACATCTCTGTCCCGGTGGAAGAACATTTTTCAGCCAGTCCGACAAGCTATGCCCCTACTCACAGTCAGAAGTGGTCAGAGATTTCCCCGGAGATAATTATAGAGAGAAGTTTTTAGAGAGAAGAGAGAGAGATCTGAGAGCAGGTGATAGAGATCATTGTAATTTTGACATTAGACCCGAAAACGATTGTGCTGGGCATAATTAGTTGTGCATCTAGGCAAGATTAAAGGTAAATAGTTTCAAGTTGGTCTAGAAGAAACGGAAAAGTTACGGCGACCTAAGAGTTCGGTTAGCTTATGAAGAAAAGAAACGCCTAGGAGTGTTCTACGATTAGCTAACGAAGGAAGGTTAATGAGCAAGAGTGTGCTGAAGTACGATGGCAGACGAAGGTTAGGGTCCCAATTTAGTCCACGAAGAGCAAAAAGCAAGAATTGCTTTTGTACTGACTCAATGCGATCGATATGCCTTTTATACTGCGGACACCAGATGGACGAGCAGTAGTCAATTACAGGACGAACTAGAGCAGCGTACAGAAGCTTTGTGGTGTGTGGATCATTAAATTCCTTCGACCAACGTTTAATGAATCCAAGTACACCATACGCCCTTTTAACAATCGAGGAGATATGAGGATTGAAACTCAATTTGGGGTCAAAAAGAATTCCAAGATCAACGACTGTAGATATTCGTGGCAAGGGTTCATTTGCCAATCGTATAAATAGCCAGCGAAGGTTTGTCATAGAAAAGTCATAAACATGCATTTGGAGCAATTAAGGTGTAAATGATTGACCAAGCACCAAGACTGCAAGGAGCTTAAATCATCTTTCAATCTAATGGAATGCATCGGGTCATTGAAAGATAATAAAAGTTTCACGTCGTCGGCATACATAAGTATCATACTTAAGTATGTTGCACCACGGTGGTGGGGTATGTCGAAGGTATGGAGTTGGTTTAGTTCAAGGGCTTTGTTGATGATTATTGCTTTTTGAAGGGCTGAGCAGACCTTGGAATTATATTTTTATACCCTTGCAAAGGGTATTACAATTTTGCCCAGAAGTTTGCAACGCATAGAAATATTCATTTCCGACCCCATAAACTATATTTCTTGATCAGGGCGACGAGCTAAGTCGATTGAGCTTTGTCCGTCCGTCTGTCTGTTTCTAAGCGAACTAGCATCTCAGTTTTGAAGCTATAAAGCTGAAATTTTGCACAGTCTTCTTTTTACTGCGCGCTGCTAGTACTTACTTTATCTTATAGCTTCAATAGGAACCATCGGTCGAAAATTGGGTCTTAGTGAGAAAAACTTTTTTATTTTCATTGTTAGCGTCTTTTGCTAACAAGCAGAGGTTGTAGCCATCCAGGAGGCTACCAACCTTCTGGGAACCCTCGCAATCCAAGGAAGTATAGTATTCATTTTTTCAGATAGTCAAGCTGCATTAAAAGCCCTTGACGGTTATATCAACAATACCAAAACTCTTACGGAGTGCCGCAAATCTCTTAATGAGATGGCTCAGCACTTCGAAATTAATCTCGTTTGGGTGCCTGGACACTGCAACATTGAAGGCAACGAGATGGCCGACCACCTCGCCAGACTTGGCACCACCACTCAGCTCTTACCGGATAAGAGCAACATAGGGGTGCCTCTTACGACCTTTAAGCTACAAACAAAGGAAACTACTCATCGAATAACCATGAATCGATGGCAAACAATACACACATGTGAAGTATCTAGGCTTACAAGGCCTACTCTTAGTATTAAAAAATCTAGGGCGTTACTCCGTCTAGAAAGACTGCGTATTTCCCTACTAGTAGGGACCCTTACTGGAAATTGCCTAATAGGTAGACACGCCGCTAGGCTCTGCATCAGACACAATGACTTCTGTAGAAGTTGCAATTCAGTGGACGAGGAGGAGTGTGTACAACACCTCTTCTGTCATTGCCCAGCTCTTAGCAGAAGGCGACTCACAGTTTTGGGTCGTCCCTTTCTAAACGATCTGTCAGACATCTCTGAAATAGATCTAACCTCTCTACTCAAATTTGTGATATTTTCTAAATGGTTTAACGGGAAAGACCCTCCCTCTACGATCGCAGCTTAGAAAGGGTTATATGATAACACAACGGGCCTTCATTGGCCTAAGTGATGAAATGGGATTCTCACCCATTTCAACCATTGCAACCTAACCTAACCTAGCGTCTTTAAATTCGATCATTGTTAATATTATATGCTTTCAAACAGATTTGCAAATTTTTGTCAAGATCGGATGACTATATCTTATAGCTGTCATAGGAACCATCGGTCGGAAAATGGGTCTTAGTGAGATAAACTTTTTTGTTTCCACTGTCAGCGTCCTCAAGCTCAGCTATTAAGTATATTATACGCTTTCAAACAGATTTGCAAATATTGGTCAAAATCGGATGACTATATCTTATAGCTGCCATAGGACCGATCGGTCGGAAAATGGGTCTTAGTGAAAAAAAATTTTTTTGTTCTTAAGTAAATCGTTGTTAAGGTCGGTGATTGTTAATATTAAACGCTTTAAAACTAATTTGAAAAAGTTGATCGACATCGGGTGACTATATCTTATGCTTGCCATATGACCGATCGGTCGAAAATGATTCTTAGTAAGAAATTTTTTTTGTTTTTTATGCTAGCTCTATGTTACTCCCTGATGACTAATTTTATATGCTTTCAAAGAGATTTCCAAAATTGAGTCGAAGTCGGTTGACTATATCTTAAGGCTGCCATAGGGCCGATTGGTCGGGAATTGAGTCTTAGTGAGAAAAACTTTTGTGTTTTCAATTTTATCGTTCTTAAACTCGGCGTTTGTTAATTTGATATGTTTTCAAAAAGATTCGCGAAATTTTGGTCGAAATCAAATGTTTTATCTGTCGGAAAATGGGTTTTAGTTAGAAAAATTTTTGATTTTTATGTAAGCGTTCTTAAACTGTGACATTTGCATTTGCAAGGGTATAAAAACTTCGGCACAGACGAAGTTAGCTTGGCCTTCTGGTTTTTTGTTTTTTTAGATTTTTTTTATGGGGTTGGTCAGGGGCGATGAGTTTGAGAGAATGATTGGTTTTATAAGTTTAGTTGTTATATAATGTTTTCTATTTTCAAATGGGGAAGTATTGGATTCGATAAGGAGATTGTTGATGGGGGTAGTTTTAACGGCACCGATAGCCATCCTTATTGCTGAGTGGTAAAAAGATTTGATTTTGTTGGTTTGTGACAGAGGGGCGTTGCCGTAAAGAAAAATTCCGAAATCGATTTTTGCCATGATTATGAGTTTAACTACTGTTAATACTGAGATTGGGTTTATGATATTAAGCTTTTTGGTTCGTGAGGGTATTAGGTAGTTTATGTGGTTATTCCATTTGTATTGTTTATTAAATATTACACCGAGGATTTTCAGATCTGGCACATTAGGGATGTTTGCGAGTGAGGTGTTCATAGACGCTTGGCTTCTTAGGCAATTGCTAGTACAAAAATGCCTAAAAACCGCAAACCAAGGCTTCGTTGGTACAACTGAAAACGCAGTTCGGTCTATTTTTATCTCTAGTTTATGGCCTATATGGACTCGATAATGGGTGATGTCAAATGTGGTACCCACTATCGCGGTTTTTCGATGCATGTTACCATCTCTTAAGGTAATTCTATCGAGTGGTTTTCCATTGATTCCATTTTCTAAGTTAGACCTCTAAGGGCGGGGTAACCGGGGTAACCGCTTGTCCATTGGAGGCGGGAATTTAGTATAACAATTGTGGTAGCTCCCTTCATCTGTGGTGAATTTCCCAAAATTTTAGCTCTCATCTTTTTTTAACCAGCAACAGATGTAGCTGTGTGTTCCTAGTATTAATGTGCCCAATAAACGCGAACTTGACATGATCAGGAAAAACTGCTACCTAATGCCTCTAGTTTCACAATTTATTGGTCTCATTCCACTGTGTTATAGAGTGGATGCCAAATTTGTCGAATGCATTATTAAAATCTAGGGAAATTATAGAAATCAGGTTTTTTTTTAGAAAGAGCGGATGATATCAGGTAGTATAGTAAAAGTAAAAGTCCGATATTGATTTGCCCTTTCTGAAGCCGGTTTGACGGTTATAGATTGATTTGTTGTGAGACACAAACCACCATAGCCGGTTTTCAATGATCTTGTCGAGGGTTTTTGCGAAGCAGGAGTTTAATGAGATAGGTCTATAGGAGTTTAGATTTATATTATCGGAGTTGGGTTTGCTTAGTGGAATGATTTTGCTCAGCTGATGGATTTGTGGTATATAAGAGTTAAATATGCTGTTGTAGTGATCAAGGAGTCGGATTTTCACTACGGGATGTAAGTTTTTAAGCATAGGGTAAGAGACTCGGTCGAGACCAGGTGTCTTGCCGTTCAGTCTAGAAAGCGCATGAAAGTTAAATTTGAGAAATTGGTGATTCGATTTAGGTTATAGTAGTTGTTGTTGTTGTAGCGGCTCCTGTGGATGAGAGTAATGGTACGCATATGTTGTGGGGAAAAATAGAAAGAAAAGATTAGAGTGGAAAAAATATTTAAAAGTAGAAGGGGGGAGTGTGTTGAGTAGAGGGTTAAGGTGTTGTGAGCGAGTTCGAGTCGTCCAGGTCCAGCCCGAGGAATATTGCTGCTTGGACCGGGTTTGTCCAGAGGTGTGTTGTTGTGAGTTGTGTAGGGGCAGCTGGGCAGTGGAAGAGGTGATTAGTGTCATGCGGAGATTGCCCGCATTTGGGACACTCGTCAATCACTGCCTCGTTTATCCTAGATAAGTAGCTGTTTAGCGTCGCAGAGTACCCCGAGCGAAGTTGTGCCAATGTTGTCCGGATGCTTCTGGGCAGGGTTTTTTCAGCATCGCTGATGGGGGGAGGTCTTCCTCCCAGGACAATGTTTGGTTTCAACTGGCTAATCGCTTCGGCTACAGTACTCTGGTGGATGGCATTCCTCGCATTTATGGCTACGAATTCGGAGATGGTGGTAGAGTTTGAGGTAAACGTGAGTACATCCGTCAGGTGGGTCCTCAGGTCCTGTCTGCTGGTACGTGGGGGCAGCGGGACTTGTAGGGCCGAGTGGTTTGGATGTTCCTCCTGTAGACCATTAACTAGGAACTGCTTGGTCAGCATGTTGCAGTGATCACGGACGCCGAGAAAGTGGGTTTCCTCGTGTAGGTGGTCCACTTGAGCCATGGTGTGACATCCGGTGATGGTGCGGGGTGCAGCATTCTGGGCACGTTGGAGATTTCCTCATTGTGTGTCACTGATGGCCGCTGTCCATGCTGGCGCCACGTAGTCGCACTGCACACGGCCTATGGCCTTGTACGTGACCAGCAGGGTCTCTTTCTCCTTTCCCCAGGAGCTACCAGCTATTGCCTTGAGTCCCCGATTCCTTTCCCTTACTTTGCGGGCCGTGATCTCCGAGTGTCTCGCACAGAAGAAAAGCTTGTCAAAAGTTACTCCCAAAATTTTTGGGTATTTGATAGTGGAAAATATGCCTCCGTCCACAGTGACATTGATCTGGGTGTTCACTATCTTGGTCCAGGAAGTGAATAAGGTGGTGCTGGATTTCCCTGGGGAGAGAGACAGGTTTCTACCGGCCAGGTATGCATAGACTGTTGGGAGGTAAGAGTTTAGACTCGCAACTACCTTATTGTAGTCCCTGTCCGATCCTAGGATGGTGCAGTCGTCTGCATAACTGACGAGCTTGAGTTCCGGAGGTGGTGTTGGCATTCCAGAAACATAGAAGTTGAACAGGAGTGGGGAGAGGACTCCACCTTGGGGTACTCCTTGTTTCAGCCTCCTATATTCGGATTTTGCGGCACGGAACTCATAGGCCTGCCGACCTGTCATATAGTTTGCCAACCAGCGCTTGATTGTGTTCGGGAGCGCGGTGCCTTCGATGTCCTGGAGTAGGATGGCATGGATGACAGTGTCGAAGGCTTTTGACTGGTCAAGGGCAACCAACACTGTACGTTTGTGAGGGCTTGGAGAGTTTAGCCCGTCTGCGATGGCGGTGGTGATTTCGCAGAGCGCTGTGCTGGTGCTACGGCCTTTCCTGAAACCGTGATGGTCTGCTAGCGGGAGGTGATCTTGGAGGACTGCTGGTGCAAGCAGCGTGATGGGCCTGTATGAGGTGCCCAGCTCTGATGGCTTCCCTGGTTTTGGGACAGGTAGGATTTTACCTGTTTTCCATATGTCAGGAATGATCAGGCTGGACATGCTGAGGTTGAAAAGCTTGGTGAGGTGTTCCACGACTTTTGGTCCGAGCTTCTTGAGCATGACTGTGGCGATACCGTCAGGTCCCACAGCCTTGGAGGTTTTTTCAGCTTTGATGGCAGCTACCACCTCCTCTGCAGTGAAGTCGGATGCCTCAGGATCACGTGGGAGTTTGCGGATCCGGCGGAGGACGGCCCTGTGTGTTTTGCTCACGTCCTTTGGATGTTCCACAAATCGCCTGTTGAATCCTATCGCGCAACTCTCAGCAGTGAGCTTGGGCACGCCTTGGAAAGCTATGGCGGCAAGGTCTTGTCGCTTGGGGGCTGATGTTATGCTCCTGATAGTTTTCCAGAGTTTGGCGGTGCCCATCTCACACTCGTCCAGGTGAGCAAGCCATTTGTCCCTCCTATGCTCATTTACCATCCTTGTGATGTCCCGATTTCCCTCTTCCATGCGGGGATCTGCTGGGTTTACGGCTCTAATGAATTCTTGGAATTCGCCCAGCAGGGATGTGGAGGTGTGCAGGTGTCTGTAGTTTACAGATTGGTGGACGCTGAACGCCAGTCCACCACCTGCATTTCGCTGCCTGTCTTGTCGAATGACGTTATACTCCCCTGCTGTGACTGTGTGCCCTGGTCCCTGGGTTATAGTAGTTGTTGTTGGGTGTGGTATTGTGTTTATTTGTGCGGAAGGCATTTGTAAAACTGCATTCGTTTGATTCGTTGGACCAATGGGAGCAGAAGTGTTCTGCAATTTGTTGACTATTTGTAATTGAAATTGTTGAATAAAAAGGGGTTATACAGTGTATTGGTAAACGTTGCTTTAGTCCGCAGAATGTCCGGATGTCGCACCAGATTTTGGAGGCAGGTGTGTTCGGACTAGTTTCTGACGTGAAGGCCTCCAGAGATGTTTTTTGTATATATTTAATTCCCGTTTCAACCTTCGGCTGGCCTTTTTGTATTCTAGGACGGTATCTCTGCAGTTTTGTTTCAAGCGTTCAAATTTGAGGAATTTATCTAGTTTGAGGTTTTGTAGGTTACGGTTCCACCAAGGTACTGCATGGTTTTTGGAAAAAGCCGGAGAGTTTTGTGGAATTGAAATCTTGGCACTTTCTCTGATTATTTTTACCAAGTTCGTGGCTTCTTTGCTTAAATTATGACTTGTGGTTCGTTGGATGTGAAAGGAATGTGTGGCGGCAGTAAATGTGGTCCAGTCTGCTGAGTCTAACTTAAATTTAGGTGTTAGTTTTGGGAGTGGTGGTTGGTCAAAAAGAGATGTAATGATTGGGAAGTCTGCAGAATAGGTCGGGTTCGGCTTCCCATGTGGATTCTAAAGCGATTGAAGGAGTAGCGAACGTGAGGTCGATATGCGTGAACGTGTGACGTGTGCTGAAGTGTGTAGGTGAGCCATTATTTAAGTTTGATGATATTGCCTCTGCGGTTGTTTGTGGGGGAACCCCATAGGTTGTGCCAACTGTTGAATTCCCCCGTTATTTATTTATTATTATTATTCTTACATCCTAGTGCGACAAGAGAAACCTTATAAATTAATGCACTAGTCACTAGAGAGAAAAACAAAAACATGGAAAAGAAAGTTATGATAGTTGAAAAGTTAATGCAGTCATATACGTTCCGTAGGTTACGGATCGTGAATGCTTTATTGGGAGGTATATATGAGAAAATAATGATAAATGTAATTTTGGAGTGTATTTTTAAGCCGATAGTGTCGAAGTCTTGTTCGTGTTGTGTAGAGTCATGTATGAGGAGGGCAACCCCTCCTGAATATCCTTGTCATGAGTTTTCGGTATGCATTTTGGAGTTTATTGGGGTTGGTGTGAGGTTGGGAAGTTAGGTAGGTCTATTGTATTGATATAATTTTTGGAGAGTATTTTTATTATTTATTTATTTACAAATTTAGATATAGACCTTTGACCCTATAATGTGTTAATATGTTGTCTAATATTTTACAATGTTTAAGGAAAGTATAAATTCTATTAATGTTTTGAGTTGTGGGTAATATTAAGCTATCGGAAGGGGATGTGCCTAAAAATATTCGGGCTCTGATATCATTGTAGTTTTGACAGTCTGTGAGAGTGTGGTCGGTTGTGATGACTGCTCCGCATCTGCAAGTTGGAGCTGTGGATCTTTTGAGTAGGTGCTCATGTGTCATAGCTGTGTGCCCTATGCGGAGTCTAATGTATGCTGACCATTTGGGTTTGGATATGTTTGATGGTATCTTTACGCCTGTACAGTTAAGATTAAAGTTCCGGTACCGGTGGTTGAAGGTGGACCAGTCTTCCATCTTTAGAGCAAGTAGCAAGTAGGCTGCCTGGTCGGCGTTCTCATTTCCTGTGATGCCCATGTGACTGGGGGTCCAGAAAAGAACAATCTTTCCTCTACTTTTTATTATGAGGTTTCGAGCTTGCGCTATGGTTTCGTTTCCAGCGCTTAGGTTTTTTACAGCTTCGATGGTGGACAGGCTGTCCGTACAGACAACATGGCGATTTCCGGATGATTGTGCGGTTTTGCAAGCATTTAAAATAGCATGCGCTTCAGCGTCAAACACCGATGCACATTCTGTTAATATTCCGCAGGACACGATAGTGTTGTTGTAGTCGACGGCCGCAAAGGCTGCCCTGCCATTACGTAAGGAACCATCGGTAAAAAGATATCTCCAGTTTTCGTATTTTTGACTCTCTTCTAGAAACAGTTGCTTGTAGACAGTTTGACTTGTATTTCCTTTTTTATGCTCGTGCAATCGAGTGTTGATATAGGAGCTGTGGAGATGCCAGGGCGGGTAGCAGCTGACCTTGGATAAAGGTGGAATGTTGGTGGAGTTAATTTCCTTGGCAAATTCTGCGACTCTTCGGATTGTAGACTTAACTCTATATGACCTTTTGGCTTTGATGGCACTGATGTAGTGTTTGCGAAGAAGTCCGTTTGGTGTGTGTTGTAGTTTTGGGATCAGTTTGTAGGTGGCTTCAGCTAGTCGTTCTGGAACGGACGGGAGTCCGGATTCGGCTAAGATGCATTTGATGGGCGATGTGGGAAACGCGTTAAGGCAACGACGAACTGCTGCGTGGTAAGGAAGCTGAATTTTTTTTAATGTGAGTTTTGGCGCTCCATCCGTAGATAGGGAGCCCATAGTCCAGTTTCGATAATATCAGAGCCCGAGTAATGTTTATAAGAGTATTTGTGTGTATGTGGGAGAATTTGGATGAAATGAACTTAATTTTATTAAGACTATTATTTAGGTTTTTTCTAAGATTTTCACATTGAGTTTTGAAGTTTGATGTTTGTGTAATATTTTACACTTTTCTATCGATAATGTGGCACCCGACAAGAATCCCCATTTTTGGATGTCTATTAATATTTTCGACAGTAGTGCTTGAATTTTGAGAGGGTCTTTTAGTTTTGTGTATATGATGGCGTCGTCTGCATAAATTGAAAGATTAATGTGTTTGTGGGAAAGTATTGTGGTGTTGAGTTTTTCAAATGCAATTGTGAATAAAACTACTGATAATGGGGAGCCTTGTGGGATGCCATTGTAAAGCTTGAAATAATTGGAATAGGTGCTGTTTACTCGAACCCGGAAAAGGCGCTGGGTCATGAAGGCTTTCACGACATGAAAGACCTTTGGACCGATCCCCCAAAGCTCCAGTTGTTCAAGGACTGCGTGTATTCCCACGCGGTCAAACGCTTTCTCGAAGTCAGTACCCAGTATAGTGACATGGTTCCTGGTCGAGAGAGCATCAGACGCGTATCCTTGTATTTGCAGTAGTGCATCAATTGTGCTGTGTTTTTGTTTAAAGGCAACTTGGTTTTGGGAGATCAGTTTGTTCCTGTTTAGAAACCACATTAGTCGACTAGCGATTATTATTTCAAAGGTCTTGCTTACGCATGATATTAATGATATTGGACGGAAGCTTTCAGTTTCATTTGCCGGTTTGTCTGGCTTAGGGATAGGTATGACTATGGCTGTATTCCAGGTGTGCGGGTATATTCCGTTTGATAGGATTTCGTTGTAGATATCCAGAACTTTTAGCTTGGCTTCGGGAGGGAGGTTGCGGAGCATTGGGTAAGATATTCGGTCGAAACCTGATGTCTTGCCCTTTGCGTGGTGGAGTGTAGCTTCTAACTCAATCGGATTGATCGGACTTTCCAGATGTCTGGCAGCTAGCTTTAGGCGACCGGGGGCATAGTGTGTGTTAAGGGAAAGATTTTTCTTTGTAACATAATCACTTGAGAAGTTTCGGTCCTCGGAGTATTGTGACCATTTTATTCCGAAGGCTTCGGCAATTTTTCTTTGATCGGTCAGGACGGTTTGGTTGTCAATAAGGTATTTTAGTGGTGGCTTGGTAGACTTGAGACTTTTAACGTCCGACCATATTCTTTGTGGGGTAGACTTAGGAGTAATTTGGGATGTAAAGTTTTGAAGTGCATCTTGCTTGGCTTGTTTCGACATTCTTTTAAACTGAGCGTTGGCTCTTTTATATGCTACCAGAGATTCTATGGACATATTTCGCTTGTACAGTTGCCAGCTGTTTTGTTTTTTATCTCGCAGGAGGCTAAGATCGCTGTTCCACCAGTAAACTGTTTTCTTATGTGGGATGTTCTTTGTTTGGGGGATAGAGTTATTCGCTGCTTTACGGATTGCTCGTGTTAATAACGCTACTTTGTGGTTCACATTTCTGGACTGGATTGGAATTTCTCCCAGTTGGCTAAGTCTGTTTTGTACTTTGGAATAGGGGTTATCTTGTCTGCGCTTAATTGGGTTATTATGGTGATAGATATGGGAAAGTGGTCGCTACTGTGTAAGTCAGACGAAATATTCCATTTGCATCTGTGGGAAATTTGTGGAGAAACCATCGTAACGTCTACATGTGTAAAAGTACGATGAGTGGAAAAATGAGTTGGTGATCCATCGTTTAGGACTATTAAGTTGGCTTGTGAGATTGCCTTTTCGAATTTCTTCCCACGAGAGTTGGCTGCTGGGGCTCCCCAGAGCGGGCTCCATGAGTTGATATCCCCAAGGAGCAACAAAGGGGCTTTTAGAGAACTTATGATTGATAAAATATTTGCTGTAGAGAAGCTTTGTGCCGGTCGTATATACAAATTAACAATTGTAAATTTTGGGCTGGTGTCAATCAAGAGGCTGTCGCACAATATTGGAGAGTTAATTTGATTGTATGTATGAGGTAGAGATCGCTTAACAAGGAAGCCGATTCCTTGTTTACTAACATTGTTGGTCTCTAAGTTTTTGAAGTAGCCTATATAAGACTTAGGTGTTTTGATGTTTAGGTGTTTGTGTGGAAGGTGGGTTTCCTGGAGACATATAGCATCTGGGTTTTTAGTGTTCAATAAAAGTAGAAGTTCGTGATAGTTGTTAATGTAACCATTAAGGTTCCATTGAACTATAGAAATGGACATTTGAGTTTAAGGAAAGTAGATGTTATATGTCTGTAGTGGATTAACCAAATGGGAGGCCTTGATTAGGTATCAAGGTCGCCCATTTCGTCATCTGATATGGTGGGTGAGGAGGTTGAGGAGCAAGTATTTGCGGAGGTTTCGATTTGATTGTTTGTTTTTGTAGAAGAGTAATACAAATTATCTGTGATATCTTCTAGAGAAGACGATGGAGGGGGAGGTGATAATTTTTTTTTGTTTGCGAAGAATGTTGATAAGGCTGTCGTTGGACGTGCCAAAGAAAGCGGTTCGTTTTTCTTATGCGTGGGCTTGGCTTTCGCCGATTCGGTGTTCGTTGCTTGGCGCGACGTTGTCTTTGTTTTGATTGATGATGATTCCGACTTGACCGCGGAGGCAGCTGTCGATGCGTAACTAGAGGCTGTAGGGGGGAGGGTTTGTGTTTGCCTAAGAAGAGCTTTTGCTTCTCTCAAGCTGCATTTATTTTTAGTTTTTAGTCGCATTATTTCTTTTTGCTCTTTGTATTTCTTACATTCGGAAGAGGAAGCAGGGTGTTCTTCTTCACAATTGGCGCACATGGTTCTGGTGCAGGGGAGTGGGGGGTGTTCGGGTAATGCACATGTGACACATGTTGAGTTGTTGTTACAGTGTTTGTTCGTGTGACCGAGAAGCTGGCATTTTTTGCAGCGCATTGGGTTGAGGACATCACGCACCTTTACTGAGTGCCATGATATGTCTAGCTTTCTTGGGAGGTTGTATAGGTCAAATGACACAAGTATAACGCCGGTTGGTTTGGGTTGGCCATCGATAAGTTTGGTAAACTTAAAAATGGTTTGCACGTTCTGTGTCTTTAACTCGTCTATTATTTCCTGGTTCTATGGTTCCTTCTATGGTTCCTTTCACTACGTTTAGGCTGTCGTGTAACTTGCATTCGATTTCGCAAATGCCTGGCAGTTGAGTTGCCTTTAAGAGTTTGTCTGCAGCTTCTTTGGTTTTGACGAGCATAAGGAGATTTCCATCGCGAAGGGTGGATATGGAAATGATTTCTTTGCTGAGTGTTTTTAGCTCTCTGTGGACGGCAAAAGCAGGAGTATTCCGCTAGTGCTTTTTCAGAATTTTTGGCTTGTATTACTATGAATTTGGGGTTATTAGAGATCACTTCTGGGAGGTCGGGAAAGTCGACTTGGAAAGGTTGGAAAGTTCTTTTTTTTTCTTTTTGGGGCTATCGTTCAGTAAACTGAAGCGATTGTCCCCAAGATTGGGAGGCCCAGGGGCCATGGTAATGGTTATTGTTTTGTCACTACACGCGCGTGTGGGAGTAATTAAATGCGAAGAAAAAAAAGGTTAGCGAAAATAAGCGATGATGCGATTGGTAGATAACTAAGAACGAAGGCTGACGGAGAGTTAGTCGATGACTGGTATTTTTATACTCTGTACCGAAGGTACAAAGAGTATATTAAGTTTGTGCAAAAGTATGTAACAGGGAGAAGGAATCGTTTGCGACCCTATAAAGTATATATATCCTTGATCAGCATCAACAGCCGAGTCGATATAGCCATGTCCGTCTGTCCGTCTGTCCGTCCGTCCGTCCGTATGAACGAAGAGATCTCAGAGATGGTAAGAGATAGAGGTTTGACATGTATGGGACATATATTTCTTATACTTGCAGGCAGATCAAGTTTATTTTCAATTTTTGCCACGCCCCCTCCCGCCCCAGCAATTTGGAAAAAACTTCATATCTCCTACAGTTTTGGAGATAGATCGTTCGTTCCTTCTAGAGATAAATTATTTATCGATTGCTGAAGGAATGATAAAGATCGGATGAACGATACTCAAGTTATGGGCAAAAAACAGCCAGTTAACACCACCCACCCCCCCCCCCCCCCCCCACCAACAACCACAGCAACATACCCTAACCGTTCAACACAGGCAATCTTAGTGCGAGAGAGAAAGAGAGAGAGAAACTTAGAGAGCGCACCGCGTTGTGCGCGGGGTGTTAACTGGCCGTTTGACTCCTGAGCAAATGCGAGTGTAAGGGTACAGAGTATGTTATAGTCGGGCTTGACCGACTTTCTTTCTTGTTTAATTAAGATTTGTGGCTGCTCATATTTGTTAATGTATCCGTTACAATTCCATTGTAGTATTGTAAGGGTCATGATAAGTTAGAAAAAGGTTGAGACAATGGGGATTTAGGAGGGTTGTGTATTTGTTTTAGTAGATCAATTACTTAAAAGTCGGCAAACCATACACCCATCCCTGTTATAATTATTGGGTTTGACAGGGTTTGCTGTTAGCATGATGTAGACACTAGGGGACTATGCCGCGGTGCCCTTGGATCCGCATGATGCTGACAAATTGCAACATTAATCTCAGTCCAGCCAGGTAGGCAATTTTATACAGTGCTTAGCTTATACTGTTTTTTTGGTTTGTTTCGTGCCTCAGCTTTAAGATTGGTTATTAGTGTAGTGTGTCAGTTTTTAGGTTAAATTTTAATTTTCGTGTCGCTGATTATTGAGGTTTAAAGAACTTGGTGGAGAGGTGGAACACTAGAATGATCTATTTCCATGTTTGTGTCGTGAGTTTGCCAAAGATTTTTGGATGTGTTGATGCTAGAGGGAATTGACCTGCTCAGTGCTAGTCGAGGGCGTAGGTAGATCCAAGTAGTTGATGTTGTAGCGGCTGTTTCCTGATGTAGGTGGTCGGGGTGGGTCATGATGTGGCAGCCGGTGGCTACTCGCAGCGCAGCGTTTTGGGCTAGCTGGGGGTTTCTCCACTGGGTGTCACTGATGCACGGGGACCATACTGGGGCCGCGTGGTTTATCATAGATCTTCCTATAGCCTTGTAGGTGGTGACTATCGTTTCCTTCTCCTTTCCCAAAGTGCTTCCAGATATGACCATTAGGACTTTGTTCCTGCTACGTACCTTTGTGATTACACCTTCGGAATGTTTAGCGAAGCTGAACAGAGGGTCAAACATGACACCGAGGATCTTGGGGTTGTTTACGGTGGGGATCTGGTGTCCATTAATGTGGATGTCCAAGATCTGTTTGACCTCTTTGGTCCAAGTAGTTAGCAGTGTGGCGGATGATTTGGGGGCTGAAAGGCTTAGGTTTCTGCTAAAGAGGAAGTTGGCGAGGCTAGGGAGGTAGGCGTTCATCCTCTGTTCGAGAGTTCTAACATCTCGCCCGGTGGTGATAATAGAACAGTCGTCAGCGTATGTGACGATTTTCATATCTGGAGGTGGTTGCGGAAGTCCGGTTAAATATGTATTGAAAAGCAGGGGGGAAAGTACTCCTCCTTGTAGTACTCCCAGCTTAATGACGCGCGTTTTAGACTGTTTTCCACGGAAGTCTACGTGCGATTGCCTTCCGGTTAGGTAGATGGCCAGCCATCTCTTCAGGTGGTTTGGCAGGGTACTCTGGTAGAGGTCCTGGAGAAGAATAGAATCGTTGACCATGTCGAAGTCCTTGGAAAGATCGAGGGCTACCACTATCGATCTCTCGTGGGGTCGTGTACTATTTAGACCAGAGGCAATGGTCGTAGTGAGCTCGCAAAGAGCTGTGGTTTTGCGGTGGCCTGGTCTGAAACCATGTTGGTGAGCGGCATGGAGGAGGTGCTCTTTTAATGTGGGCAGCAGAAAGGCCTCGAGGATTTTTATAACGGGTGATAGGAGTGTTATCGGGCGGTGTGAACACCCTGTTCCGTTGGCTTGCCTGGTTTTGGAATGGGGATGATTTTCCCCGCTTTCCAGATAATGGATATGTCCAGGGTCTTCACGCTCAGGTTAAGGGTGTGGGTGAGATATCTGGTCCCTAGTGGGCCAAGATGCTTCAGCATGATGGTTGCGATCCCATTAGGCCCGATAGCTTTGGAGGGTTTAGCTTCCTTGATGGCAACTGACACCTCCTCTGCACTGAAGGACAGCGTTTCGTCTTCTTTCACGATTTTGCGCATTTTCCCAGCGATCTTGTGCTTGGTGTTATCTGCGCGTTCTGGGTGGGCCACGAACTGCCTGTTAAAGGCTGTTGCGCATTCAGTCGAGTTTGCGGGTGTGGCGTTGCCAACTGAAACCGCGACCAGTTCGTTTTTTCGGGGGTTGGTCAGCTGTTTGATGGTGCTCCAAAGTTTTTTGGAGCCTTTATCCAGCTCGTCCAGCCATGTGTTTTTTCGGTGTGCATTGACCAATTTGGTGACCTCCGCTTTTAGTGCCTGGATCTCGGGATTTGTGGGGTCGTCCTTTCTGAGCGCATCCTAAGGCAGAGTACCACGCATCACTGTGGACGATGAAATCTTCCACCAGGATTCTCCTGTCTCCTTCAAGCAGTTGTAGTATGTCGGAGCGAAAGCCCGTGTGGCAAGCCGATACTGGAGGAATGTATACGTTTAATATCCTCCTCGCCACTCCTAACTGCAATTTGGAGGAATTCAATATGCTCGTCTTTATTTGTGATGTTGAGTGGTCTCAAATTGAACGACTTGTGTATGATAAAGGCGAGCCCTTCTCCTTTATTGCGTTCTCGGTCCAGACGCATGATGGAATAGTCTGCGGATGTAGCCGCTAGCAGAATCCCCTTCCGATTCTTGTCAGCAGTGATCTTGACAATTTGCTAAGACCGTTGTAATTCCACTGAAGGATAAGGAAGTCCTTAGGAATGACAGAAATTGTGGTGTGGGCTTCAGGGCTTAATAGCGTTACGCTGTGTTGGTGGGCGCGAATCCTGCGATTTCTGGTGGGGCCAGCCAAGGGCAAGGGTCGCAAGATGGTGGTGGGACTGTGCCTTAAGCTGGGGCCCGTTGTCCTTGGGGTGGGTGGCAGTGGGTGGGGGAGATGGGCTTGTATGTTGTTGTGGTGATATGGGGGGGGGGGGGTGTAGTTGGATGTGGGAGACAAGGGGGGATGTGGGGGCAAGCATAACTGGCGTCGTGATCTTGATGTCTGCCAAGGCCTGAGCATCGAAGGAGACACCAGTCTCCACATGTGTTGCAGTACACAGAGCGAGCACACTCCTCGAGTGATTCTCTTTTTGCACACTGAGCACATATACATCTTGGGCCCATGATTAGTCTCTACATCACCGGCACATAAGAGTAGAAGTCTGAGCAGGCAGGCCGGCCTTGCTTGCTTAGTGAGTGAAAAAATAAAGTGATAGTAAGAGTGAAAAATGGAAATACTTACATTTCTTCCCATTTACCGGAATTGGTAAACCTTGAGCAGTGGGTTGTCCACTGCGTCTGTTCCGGGACTGAGACCCGATTGCCGTGGGAACCGAGATCCGAGTAGTCGCGTACTTCAGTGTGTGTGATGCTGATGGGTTTTTGGGGGTTGTTGTGTTGGGGCTCACGGAGCGCGGCCGAGAATGATGTACAGAGTATGTGGCGTTCATTGTAAATTGATACGGCGCTTTTCATAGAGGTGTTTCCGAGGGTTTCTATGGCTATTATCTCTTTGTTTTTAATGTAAGATAGGCATCTACGATCGAGAGACTTATGTTGGTAGCTGGTGAAGGCGTTTTCTCTGCTGTTAATGCAGCAATGTAAGTTTTTACAAGATTCCGGTGAATTCGGGTCGATGTGGGTTGGATTTTCGCAGTTTAAGCAAAGCTGATCGCTTCTGCATGCTTTAGTGATGTGGCCTAGCCGTCCGCAGTTCTTACATTTTATTGGCTGAGGTATGTATGGGTGGACAGTAACTTTTTTGTAACTTATTGAAGTGTCTGTTGGCAGTTTTGAAGTGCCAAATGTGAGGCTGATTAGACCGCTTTATTTTAATGTGTTCTCTATCTTTTTTAAATATTTTTTACACTTGACTACGTCTTGTTTGCTTAGTTCTGTGGTTATTTCTTCTTCAGCGACATCTCTGAGGCTGTTGCAGTAAATAACTCCTTTGGATGAATTGAGACTTCTGTGTTCAGTGACGTTATTTTTATTGTGTTGGTGAATGATGTAAGTGTCATTAATCTTGCTGCTTGCGCAAAGTTTTTGGTTTCCAGTAGAAGGGTTCCGTTGTGATGTATGTTTGTGACTTAGTCTAGGCAAATATTGTGAAACCCGATACGGGCATTCTTCCAGATGACAACAAATATGACGTCATCAAAAACTATCCAATCCCAACAGATGAAGATAGAGCACTTAGATTCGTAGCCTTCTGTAACTATTATCGCAGACTCATCCAAAATTTCGCAGAACATTCTCGCCACTTAACGAGCCTTTGTAAAAAGAACATACAGTTCGAATGGACACTTGAGTGCATTAATGCATTCGAATATTAAAAAGAAGCACTAATGAATCCAACATTACTGCAGTACCCAGACTTCAAGGATTTTTGCATTATTACAGACTACGCCCGTGGTGCGGTACTTACTCAATACCACAATGGTATGCAACTACCAGTTGCGTATGCTTCTCGATCTTTCACACAAAGTAAAAGTAATAAATCAACTACAGAGCAGGAACTAGCTGCTATACACTGGGCAATTAATCACTTCAGACCTTACGATTATGAAAGGCCTTTCTTGGTAAAAACAGATCATAGACCCGAATGAGACTGGATTTGGAAGAATATGAATTTACAGTAGAATATCTCAATGAGAAAGACAACGATATTACTGATGCTCTATCCAGAATAACAATTGGAGAGCTTATAAACATGAATAGACCAATACTGAAGGTCTCAACAAGATCATCAACAAAAATCTCAGGAATGACACAACAAACAAATTGCTTGAGCATAAAGAACTAGAAAAAATTAAGCCCAATGTCTATGACACTATTAACAACAATTATGTTCAAAAATAGGCGAAACTAAAACTCGACAAATGTAAATGTTTGTTTAAAATGGGAAAACGAGTTGTTTCACGATTTGCAGTAGATGACTTGTTCTCTAATGAAAAATTCGACTTAGGTCAATTCTTCCAAAGACTTGATTCAGAAGCCTGAATTCAAGGCATTATACAATTCCAAATGTCACCAAGTGAACAAATTTTCGAATCTGTCTCACTAAAATTAAGGTACAAAGAAAGTACAATTAAGCATGCTACACAAGGTGATAATTATAGACAAAAAAACGAACCTCAAATTAAAGCAATCCTGTTACAATACCATGACGACCCTATCGAGGGAGGCCACTCAGGGATTTCGCGAACCCTGTTAAAAATAAGAAGATACCATTATTGGCTACATATGACTAAAACGATAAAACCGTATTTAAAAATATGTCAAAAATGCCAAAAAGCAAAGACGACAACCCATACTAAAAAAACATTAACAATAACACCAGCAACAGCATTCGATACAGTATTCATCGATACTATTGGTCCACTTCCAAAAACTGAGAATGGTAATGAATATTGTAGCGCCCATATGCTGTGTTTTAAATATAACGAGAAGTCCAAGCTAACTTCGTCTGTGCCGAAGTTTTTATACCCTTGCAAATGCTGTTTTTGAAATGACAGAGTTTAAGAACGCTTACATAAAAATCAAAAACTTTTGTAACTAAAACCCATTTTCCGACAGATGAACATCTGATTTCGACCAAATTTCACGAATCTTTTCGAAAACATATTATATCAAATTAACAATCGCCGAGTTTAAGAACGATAAAATTGACAACAAAAAAGTTTTTCTCACTAAGTCTCATTTTCCGACCGATCAGTCCCATGGCAGACTTAAGACATAGTCATCCGATTTCGACCAAATCAGTTTGAAAGCGTTTAATATTAATAATCACCGACCTAAAGAACGATTTACTTGAAAACAAAAAAAAAATTTTCACTAAGACTCATTTTCCGACCGATCGGTCCTATGGCAGCTATAAGATATCGTCATCCGATTTTGACCAAAATTTTCAAATCTTTTTGAAAGCATATATTATTAATAATGGCCGAGTTTAAGGACGCTAACATGAAAAAAAAAGTTTTTCTCACTAAGACCCATTTTTTGACCGATAGTTCCTATAGCAGCTATAAGATATAGTCATCCGATCTTGACCAAAATTTTAAAATCTGTTTGAAAGCATATAATATTTATAATGACCGAGTTTAAGGCCGCTAACATTGAAAACAAAAAAGTTTTTCTCACTAAAACCCATTTTTCGACCGATGGCTCCAATGGCAGCTATAAGATATAGTGATCCGATCCGGTCGGTTCCGACATATTAGCAGCGTGCAGTAAAAAGAAGATTCTGTGCAAAATTTCAGCTCGATAGCTTTAAAACTGAGAGACTAGTTTGCGTAGAAACAGACGGACAGACAGACAGACGGACAGACAGACGGACGGACAAAGCTCAATGAACTCAGCTCGTCCTCCTGATCAAGAATATGTATAGTTTATGGGGTCGGAAATGAATATTTCTATGCGTTGCAAACTTCTGGGCAAAATTATAATACCCTTTGCAAGGGTATGAAAATAATTCATATATACATGAGCACCCTTTGTAACACTTTGTTGCATTCTTAAATATATAAACCCAAAAGCTCATTTAGATTCTTTCTTTGTTTCCCATAAGGAAATATGATCACCCACTTGGGTCTCTGCATAAGATTGCAGAGTCAGCGACTTTGACGCTCAGCGCGCGGTCGCAGAGCACACACACACACAAATGCATCTGTGCGCTGCTCGCTTAAAACTAAAAACATATTTAGGCAGTTGAATTCATGCGGTCTTGCGACGATGTCTCAACGCTTGTGTGCGTTCGTCGACTTAAAGAATTTATGTTCAGAATTTCAATAAAAGTTTAATACAAAAACTGAATCTAAAGAAAAGACATTTGATTTAATTACATGGCGACCGCGACACGTGCGAACCCGTGCCAAATTATCCGTGGTTCAAATTAAAACCCAATAACTATGGGTAACGTGTGAAAAAAAATAATAAAAATTTTTTTTAAAAAAAAAAAAACTACATCTTTAAAAAATGCGGAGGCAACAGCAAAAAACTACAAAACTTTTTAACAGTTCTAAAAATTTAATTCACCAAAGCCGTGGCTAGGTTTTGGGCAGCGAGAGGGAAGAAACGGGGACATAGCAAGTTCCCCGGTTAACCAAGAAGATAAAGAAATAAGTGCGGGAGGCATATAGGCCGCCGTCTGCACATCCGAGGGACTACAAGTAAACCAAGAAGAAATAGGTGCGGGAGGCATATAGGCCGCCGTCTGCACCACCGATGGAATACAGGTAAACCTAGAAGAAATAAGTGCGGGAGGCATATAGGCCGCCGTCTGCACCATCGAGGGAAGCAACCCGAAGCGGAAGAAGTCCGTCAAAGAAGTCCGGCTGCGCAACAAACTGCGCCAACATTAATTTTTTTTAAAAGCGATTCAATTTATTGGAAGTTCGCAATTTTTTGAGTACCCTTAAAGCGTAATGAGCTGGGTATTAGATAAGATCATTAAACAAAAAAAAAACACCAATTACACATTCATATCATAATTACTAACATGCATGGTACAGTGTAAATTAAATCACTTTTGCAATTGTAAGCTGCACCATGCATAAAACACTCACAAACACATAAAACTTCACAAAAAAAAATTGTTATTTTTCAATAATATTTTTTTACCAAAAAACAAAATTCGATAAATATGAGCAAAACCCAATCTAAGGCGACTGGCAACACAGCCAATGTCGTAAATGAAATCGAAATTGTGGATCATACACCACACCTAGACTCCATCTACCTTCTCTTATTAATTCTTGTTGTACTGGTTGCTGCCAATACAGCATTAAAAGTTTACTTAATTCACAAAAAATCAATAAAAAAGAGATATTTGAGCCGAGGCAATGACCTTGATAAAATTTAATTCATTCATTCATACAAATCAATAATTTTTGTCCCTAGTATCCATATAACATGGAGAAGAAAAGTAAAGAACATGCTGATTTCGAAAAAGCAGTTCCTACCAAACAAACAAATAAACAATAGTTAAAAACAAAACTCATTCCCTATTAATTAGGGGTGTCCCCATTTTTTTTAAGTCTCTATAGACTTCCGGGACACCCCTGACTACAAATAGAATACGAAACTCAATTAAAAAGTAACAACCTACCCCAATGAGTATAAGTAATTTGAGGATCAGATTGAAAACATATCTCTGATCAGATATTAACATATTCATTTTTTCTATATTATTTGATAAGAAGAATCATTCACCATGGCACAGACCATGGTAGAATTCCTAAAAACAGCCGCAAGTCTGATCCCAGATTTCGATGGCAAGGCAGAAAACTTGCAGAGTTTCTTAGACGCACTATCTCTGGTTGACACTATTAAAGAGAACCATGAGACAACTGCAGTCTCTTTTATAAAAACAAAATTAAAAGGACATGCAAGAAACTTGATCGGTACCGAAAGTACCATATCCCACACACAAATCAAACTAAGAAATACTGTTAAAGGAGAGTCTGTTGAAGTTATTTCAGCAAAACTTATGAATCTCCAACAAAAGAACGAAAACCGCCACTCAATACACAAAGGAAATTGATCAACTAACAAAAAGTTTAGAGGGAGCATACATTAATGATGGACTCACCCCTGAAGTGGCTTCAAAATACAGTGTACAAAACGCTGTGAAAGCCATGACATCTAACTGCTCTATTGATAAAGTAAAACTTATTATGCAAGCAGGTAATTTCACAAACATGAATGACGCTATCTCAAAACTCGTCAATAGTTGCACGGAAGCAACAGAAAAACAGATACCTTACTCTATTACACAAATAGAGCACACCGCGGACACAATGGACGTGGTAATTACCACAATACAGGAAACAGAGGCAGAGGTTATCAAGGTAACCAAGGAAGCCAACAAAATTATTATAATAACAATTACAACGGTTACAACAACCGTGGCCGTGGTGCCAATAATGGCAGCTGTAGAGTCCAAAACAATGGCAGCTACAGAGGCCAAAACAACCGAAATAACTGGCGAGGACAAAACAATAATAATAATCACAACATCCGAACAGCAAATTCGGAAAACGCTCAAACCCCCTTGAGCAACAACAATCAGTAAAGGTATACGCATTAAATCTCAATCTAAGCAATATAGTTACACTCCAAAATTCAGAAACAAAAACAACACTTACATTTTTGCTACAGTTTGAGTCACTTAATGATGTTGATATCATTGAAATAAATAAAGAAAACAAAACAAGAACAAGGGAGATATTGAAAAAATTAAAATTCCCCAAACAATTTAAATCAAAACTAACCGAACTTTGCACTGAATACAGTGATATATTTGGTTTAGAAACAGAACCCATATCAGCAAATAATTTTTATAAACAAAAGCTTAGATTGAATGACAAAACACCCGTATACATAAAACACTACAGAAATGCTGAGTCAGAAAAGCAGGAAATAAACGATCAGGTACAAAAATTAATTAAAGATGGCATAGTTGAACCATCCATATCCGAATATAACAGCCCACTTCTCTTGGTACCCAAATCACTTCCAAACTCAACAGAAACGAGAGCGTAAGTTAAAGTCGGCTCTAACCGACTTCGATATACCCGTTACTCATGGAAACAAATGTTTATTAGCCTTCCTGTATGCCTGAGGTGGGTCAGCCGAAAAGTATGCAACATTTTTTAACTCGGCTATTTATTATCCGCCAGATATTAATAGACATTTGTCAATTACTAAATCCAACATAAATGACTCCAAATTCATCACGATAAACAGATCAGACAACAAAACTTTTGAAAACGTCGGTCAAGCCCGACTATTACATACTCTGCACCCTTAATGTCGCAGCTCGAATTTGGTCACGAGTCAAACGGCCAGTTAACACACAACGCACAACGCAGTGCGCTCTCTAAGTGTCTCTCTCTCTCTCTCTCTCTCTCTCACTAAGATTGCTGCTGAACGCAATGCTTAGGTTATGGGTGGGGTGGGTGGTGGGTGTTAATTGACCGTTTTTTGCTCAAAACTTGAGTATCGTTCATCCGATCTTTATCATTCCTTCTGCAAATCGATGAATAATTTTGAGTACTAGATATCTCTAGAAAGTACGAACAATCTATCATCAAAACTGTAGGAGATATGACGTTTTTTCCAAATTGCGGGGGCGTGGCAAAAATTGAAAATAAACTTGATCTGCGTGCAGACAATAGGAGTCTACATTTCAAATTTGGTTGCTCTAGCTCTTCTAGTCTCTGAGATCTAGGTGTTCATACAGACAGACGGACAGACGGACATGGCTATATCGAATCGGCTGTTGATGCTGATCAAGAATATATATACTTTATATGGTCGGAAATGATTCCTTCTGGCTGTTACATACATTTGCACGACTTAAGTATACCCTTTTACTCTACGAGTAACGGGTATAAAAATATGGCATTTAGTAGTCGATTATCGCCAAATTAACAAAAAATTACTAGCGGACAAGTTTCCACTGTCAAGAATAGAAGACATTCTTGATCAATTAGCTCGAGCTAAATATTTTCCATGTCTCGATCTTATATCTGGATTCCACCAGATAGAACTTGATGAAAAATCAAGGAATATGACATCATTTTCAACGAGCACAGGCTCTTATCGCTAAACGCGACAACCATATGGACTTAAAGTCGCACCAAATTCTTTTATACGCATGATGAAACTTGCATTTTCAGGTCTAGAACCATCGCAAGCATTTCTCTACATGGATGACCTAGTAGTCATCGGATGTTCCGAACAACATATGTTCAAAAATTTGACAAACGTCTTCGAATTTGGTCGCAAATTCAATTTAAAACTTCATCCAGAAAAATGTTCATTCTTCATGCACGAAGTTACCTATCTCGGTCACAAATGCACCGATAAAGGCATTCTTCCAGATGACAAAAAATATGACGTCATCAAAAATTATCCAAAACCAAGTGATGCAGATAGTGCACGCAGATTCGTAGCCTTCTGTAACTATTATCGAAGATTTATCCAAAATTTTGCAGAACATTCACGCCACTTAACGAGGTTTTGTAAAAAGAACGTTAAATTTCAATGGACTCCAGAATGCAATAATGCATTCGAGTATTTAAAAGAAGCATTTATGAAACCGACATTACTGCAGTACCCAGATTTCAGCAAAGATTTTTGCATAATCACAGATGCTAGCAAACACGCTTGCGGAGCGGTACTAACTCAAGAACATAATGGCATGCAACTCCCAGTTGCGTATGCATCCAGATCTTTCACACAAGGTGAAAGTAACAAATCAACTACAGAACAGGAATTAGCTGCTATACACTGGGCAATAAAACACTTCAGACCTTACGTTTATGGAAGGCACTTCTTTGTAAAAACTGACCACAGACCGCTAACATATCTATTTTCAATGAAAGCCCAAGCTCCAAGCTCACACGAATGAGACTTTATTTGGAAGAATATGATTTTACGGTAGAATACCTCAAGGGGAACGATAATCATATCGCAGACGCTCTACCCAGAATAACAATCGGAGAGCTTAAAGAAATGAACAGACAAATATTGAAGGTCTCTACGAGGTCCTCAACAAGACAGAAAAACGCCTGCGCAGGCCAAAAAAGTAGTACAGCTATTAGTAGCACTGCTAAAAAATTGCATGAACAAAAATAATATAAAAAGACCAATGTTTATGACGTGATTAACAACAATAATGTCACAAAATGTGTGAAATTTAAACTCGACAAGCACAAGTGTTAGCACAACCTCGAATTAGTTCAGTTTTTCCAAAGGCTTGAAACGGAAGCCGGAATACTCAACATTAAACAATTTAAAATGTCACCAAGTGATCAAATTTTCGAATATGTATCACAAAATCTATTTAAAAAATGGGCAATAGTACTCTAAAGGAAGTACAAGTATGCATACTACCAAAGGTGACCAATATAGACAAAACTGATAAAACTCAAATTAAAGCAATTCTGTCAAAATACCATGATGAACCAATAGAAAGAGGTCACTCAGGGACTACGCGTACCCTGTCAAAAATACGAAAATATTTTTATTGGCCCCTCATGACTAAAACAATAAGAAATTATGTCAAGACTTGTTTGAAATGTCAACAAGCCAAAACAACTATACATACAAAGACACCAATGACCATAACTACAACGCCAGCAACAGCATTTGATACTGTATACTGATGGATAGCATTGGTCCACTCCCCAAAACTGAGAATGGCAATGAGTACACAGTACCAAACAAAAGTGCTAAAACAGTTGCTAAAGCAATATTTGAATCATTCGTACTCAAGTATGGTCCTATGAAGAAATTCATTACGGACATGGGTACTGAATATAAAAATTCACTAATCACTGACCTTTGCAAATACATGAAAATAACCAACATACACTCAACAGCGTACCATCATCAAACTCTTGGTACCATTGAGCGCAGTCATCGAACATTTAACGAGTACGTACGTTCGTATATTTCGATTGTCAAAAACGATTGGGACATATGGTTGAATTATTTCACCTATTGTTTCAATACAACCCCATCAGTAGTACATGACTACTGCCCATATGAACTGGTTTTCGGAAGGCCACCGAGACAATTCATTAATTTTAACAAACAAGATAGAATAGAACCTTTATACAATATAGACGGCTATGCTAAGGAAGTAAAGTTTAGATTAGAATTAGCCTACAAAAGAGCTAGAATTATGCTAGATAAGGAAAAACAGAAGAGAGAAACGCTCTACGATAAGAAAACAAACTATTTTCTATTAGAAGAAGGAGACTTAGTTTTATTAAGAAAAGAATCAGGGCACAAACTAGATAACAACTATGTTGGCCCGTATAAAGTAGAAACGATAGAAGATAGGGATAACATTACAATTAGAATAGGAAAGAAATATCAAATAAAAAAAAAAATCAAACAAATATTATTAAACTATGACTGAACGAATAAATGAGTTAATATAAAAACAAAAAAGTAATTAAAATAAATCTTTATAAAATATCCATTTTTCATATATTTGAATTAAAAAAAAAAGAAAAAAACGCAAAATTTTATTTTGAATAATTATTCTTTTTTTTTTGATTACATTTTTCAATGATCATAATACCATCATTAATTTAAATAAGCTTAATTCTATATTTAAGCACACAAATTTTATATACACCCTTACACTATTTTAGAATAACTTCATAACTTTTTAAAAGGGGAGGTGTAGCGCGCATATAAAAAGTAAAATTGGCTCAAACAGCACCTCCAGGAGGGCCAGGGCCAAGCTTCTCTCAATCTCTTGGCGTGTGTGCTTATAATTTTTCGTACAAGAGAAAGGGACCTACAGTTTAACGCCGAATCCGAACGGCAATAGTTAGAGAATTTTTGCGTTTTCATGTCTAGTTACTTCACAGCTGGCGCCAGTAGCTGGTGAAGGTGATCGGGTGTGTAAAAGCTTTTTTCTAAAGAAAGATAGAACTTTTTCTATTAGATGGTCCGAGGCGGGATCGAACCCACAACCTCCCGCACCAGCAGCCACACATACCACTGGTACGCCACGCCCGACCAGCGCGCATATGCTGTGTTTTAAATATAACAATAATTCATATATACATGAGCACCCTATGTAACACTTTGTTGCATTCATAAATATATAAGCCCAAAAGCTCACTTAGATTCTTTCTTTGTTTCCCATAAGGAAATATGATCACTTTGACGCTCAGCGCGTCGTCGCTTAGCACACACACACACAAATGCATCTGTGCGCTGCTCGCTTCAAACTAAAAACATATTTAGGCAGTTGAATTCATGCGGTCTTGCGACGATGTCTCAACGCCTGTGTGCGTTCGTCGACTTAAAGAATTTATGTTCAGAATTTCAATAAAAGTTTAATACAAAAACTGAATCTAAAGAAAAGACATTATTTATTATTATTTAATTACAGTATACTGTAACTATCATTTGCGACTTAACGAAATACTTAGTCAGAATTCCAGTGCCAAATAAAAGCGCTAAATCAGTTGCTAAGGGAATATTTGAATCATTTGTACTCACTCAAGTATGGTCCAATGAAGACGCTAATTGCGGACATGGGTTATGAATATAAAAATTCATTAATCACGGACTTTTGTAAATTCATGAAAATTAATAAAATACACTCAACAGCTAACCTTTACCAAACCCTTGGTACAATCGAGCGCAGCCATCGAACATTTAATGAATACATCCGTTCTTATTCCGTTCCATTGCCTCCCTCCCCAAGTCAAGGAGTTATTAATAATTTTTTAAATAAACCTCCAAATCGTAGACTAGTTAGTTCTCCAATAGTGCCACCTGAACCAGATGAAAGTGCTTCCCTTTCTTCACAGCCTTCCCTTCTTACTGTTATAGCACCACGCAAAACAGTTTTTGTGTCTAGGTTGTCTCCTGAAACTACTTGCGAGAAAATTGCCGCCTATATTGCTAGCAAATCCTCAGCAAGTGTTTCCATTTCAAAGTTTAATTTTGCCCAGCCTCGTGATGTAGCTTCCTTTAACATAAGTGTTCCAGGTGAAGCTTTTCCAATCATATGTGACCCAGAATTTTGGCTGCCAGATATGATTGTTCACGAGTTTAGGCCAAAAAATCGTGTTAGGCCAATGCCCGTCAGCTTGCCCTCAAATGTAGGGTCTAGCTCTAACAGGGTTTCAAAAAACTAGTTCTGTCCTTTAGTCCTCTTATAGCCTATCAGAATGTTAGGGGTCTGTTATCAAAACTTACTACCTTGTTCTTGAATAGTGCTTCATTTAAGTTTGACATTATTGCCTTCTCAGAGACGTGGTTAAATCCATCAATCTCTGATTGCGAAATTTTGTCAAATGATTTTTTTATATATCGATATGATCGACCTACTCGAAGAGGTGGTGGTGTACTGATCGCAGTGAAGACTAGCCACCGTTCGGAATTAATTCCACTAAGTCTGCCTGATGGTGTGGAATTCGTAGCCGTAAAAGTTTCTTTTCTTTCCTTCTCGTTATATATTACTTGCTCCTATATCCCTCCTTCTTCCGATATTCAAGTTTATATGAACCATATAACTTGTATAAAAGATGTTTATGCCCAATTAAGAGACATTGACTCATTGGTTGTTGTAGGTGATTTCAATTTACCAAACATCGCCTGGTCATATCTTAATGGGTCAACCTATCTTGTGCCATCAACACAGCATGACTTTTTAGATCATCTGTTTGATATGTCCTTGTCTCAGATAAATTCAATTCCAAACGATCTTAATAAATTGCTGGATCTTGTCTTTGTCGCTGACAGTACTAATGCTGTAGTTTCTAGGTCCGCCCCTCTATCACTGCCCGAAGATATTTACCATCCTACTCTTGAAATCTCTCTTTCAGTTTCGGAGACTACTTCATCAACCTCTAAAATTCCTAATAAACCTCGTCGTTGTTTTCGTAAAGGAAACTTTACATTATTAAATCAACTTATTTGTGCAACAGACTGGTCACATCTGTTCAATGCGGTTGATTTTGACCTTGCTCTTGCCTTTTTCTACGAATCCCTTAATTCTCTCTTAGATATCTGTGTTCCTTATAGCGTAGCTTCTCCCGCGTCACTTAATCCTCCTTGGTACTGCCCTAGACTTTCTAATTTGAAAAATATTAAGTCTAGATGCTTCAAAAAGTATAAACGATCTGGCTTGGCTGTTGATTTCTCTAAATATTCAATAGCAAAATCCAACTTTACACTTTTTAACTCTGAGTGCTATAAGAATTATCTTGCCCGGTGCAAAATTCAATTTGCAGAGGACCCTAAACAATTCTATAGCTTTGTGAACTCTAAGCGTAGATCTTCATCGCTACCTTCTTCTTTTTTTCTGGGTGACCAAAAGGCTGGCAATGATTCTGCTGCCGTCGACCTATTCGCAGACTTTTTTCAATCAACGTATTCCTCTATCCACTTTATTAACACTTCTTATCCATATACCATTCCTTCTTCTAACTCGATTTATGTTCCCTCGATTAGTGAAAGCTCCCTACTTTCGCATTTAAAATCTCTAAAATCCTCATACTCCCCTGGCCCTGACAACATTCCTAGTTGTGTTCTTAAAAAGTGCTGTAGTTCCTTATGCAAACCTTTGCTTAAGATTTTCAATCTATCACTCGATTCTTCAGTCTTTCCAACTCTTTGGAAAGAGTCCTATATCATTCCTCTTCATAAAAAAGGTGGAAAATCTGATATTTCCAATTACAGAGGCATAGCTAAGCTCTCCGCTATTCCTAAATTATTTGAAGAGATTATAACCTCCACCTTGCAGCACTATTGCAAATCGATTTTATCACCTTTCCAGCACGGGTTTATTAAGCGTCGGTCAACTATGACCAATTTGCTTGAATTTACTTCATTGGTTAATGATGGGTTCCTTAAGAAAAAGCAAACCGATGTCATTTACACCGACTTTAGTAAGGCTTTTGACTCTGTAAACCATGATCTTCTCCTCTATAAGCTTGATCGGTTAGGATTTCCCGCCTCTTTTCTGCTCTGGATTTCGTCCTATTTAAAAAATAGATCCCAGAAAGTTATATTACGTTCAGACACTTCAAAGCCCGTCTCTGTAACGTCCGGTGTACCGCAAGGTAGTCACCTTGGTCCTTTGTTTTTTACTCTTTTTATTAATGACCTACCCACAATACTATCTTACTCTCGGATACTTATGTATGCCGATGACGTTAAACTTATTTTATCTTTCAATGACCCGACACATTCCATTAGATTGCAAGATGATTTAAACTCCTTGCAGTCTTGGTGCTTGGTTAATCATTTATACCTTAACTGCTCCAAGTGCATGTTTATGACTTTCCATCGTTGCAAACCTTCGCTGGCTATTTATACGATTGGCAATGAACCCCTGCAACGAATATCTACCGTCGTTGATCTTGGAATTCTTTTTGACCACAAATTGAGTTTCAATCCTCATATCTCTTCTATTGTTAATAGGGCGAATGGTGTACTTGGATTCATTAAACGTTGGTCGAAGGAATTTAATGATCCTTACACCACAAAGCTCCTGTACACTGCTCTAGTCCGTCCTGTACTTGAATACTGCTCGTCCGTCTGGTGTCCGCAATACAAAAATCATATCGATCGTATCGAATCAGTACAAAAGCAATTTTTGCTTTTTGCTCTTCGTGGACTAAATTGGGACCCTAACCTTCGTCTGCCATCGTACTCCAGTAGACTCTTGCTTATTAACCTTCCTTCGTTAGCTGATCGTAGAACAGTCCTAGGCGTTTCTTTTCTTCATAAGCTAATCATTAGTGATGTAGACTCTACCGAACTTTTAGGTCGCCTTAACTTTTCCGTTCCTTCTAGGCCAACTAGAAACTATTTACCTTTAATCTTGCCCAGATGCACAACTGATTATGCCCAGCACAATCGTTTTCGGGTCTTATGTCAAAATTACAATGATCTCTATCACCTGCTCTCAGATCTCTCTCTCTTCTCTCTAAAAACGTCTCTCTATAATTATCTCCGGGGAAATCTCTGACCACTCCCAGCTGTGAGTAGGGGCATAGCTTGTCGGACTGGCTAAAAAATCCTCCCCCACCGGGTCAGAGATTTTCCGGTTATTTAGTTTTAAGTTTTTCGTATAAATATTTTATTTTTAAAGTTTACTTTAAGATATTTTTCTCTCTATCTCAGTTTTTTTTTTTTTTTTTTTTTTAATTTAATATATTATCTTATTTTTTTTCTCCTTTGTTCCTACATAACTATAGGTTTAGGTTTTTTTTCTCTCTCTCTCTTTCTCTCTCTCTCCCTCTTCTCGATCTCTATATTATTAAAGTTTTTGTTAGCTCTAATAACGTCTCTGACTACAATTGGCTGTGAATAGGGGCATAGCTGGCCGGACGGGCAAATAAAATTCCCCCACCGTGTCGGAGTCGTTATTAGTTTATTTTGTAATTTTATTAGATTTTCTTTGATAGGCTTCATTAGCTCATAAAAATTTTTGTAACGTATATAAGTTTTCGTTGACAGCCTTTTTTTGTCAACTCTAAATAAATAAATAAATAAATAAAAATACTTAATTATATTTCGATAGACAAAGATGATTGGGACATATGGTTGAATTATTTCACCTTCTGTTTCAATACACTACCTATATGAACTTCTTTTCGGAAGGCCACCGAGACAATTCATTAACTTAAAAAACATAGATAAGATAGATCCCTTATATAATAACACTAAAAAAACCCCGTCATGAGACCCTTAAATTATAATAAAAGCGACCTCTGTAAGCATCACCTCATACCCAGTTTTTCAAATAAAGCCTCGGTTCGCGTTCTATAGGTACTTTTGTACTTGCAACACACAACGACAACAATTTTTACTTAGTTATTAAAGGCTTAAGATAAAAATCTGAAAAATTCAGCAAACGTGGACAGGCTCATTGGGAACACAATACAAAAAATTCACTTCAATCGTACAACTGGTTAAGGTAACTCCAGAAGGAGTTAAACCTTAAATATTGAATATCTTTAAAAGCACACGGCAGATTTTTATTAAAATCAATATTTCTGATGGTATAATGGACTATTGCATTTCCCTAACAGATGGTACTCGACCCAAAAAGCCGCGATATCGAATACCATTTTTAGATTCACCCACGAACCACTTCATATAGGCCATAAAGCAGACCTAAATATGGAACGAACTGCGTTTCCAGTCTTACCAACGAAGCCTTGGTTCGCTTTTTATAGGCATTTTTGTAACAGCAATTGCCTTAGAACAACATTGACCATTTAGGGTAAAACCACCTTCACCAAAATTATGTAATAAATTTTATGAGTAAAGTGCTTCGTTACTAGCAGGAAAACAAATCATATCATTAAAATACTTCAGTTCAGGGCATTTTAGCGTACCGCGGTTTGTCCACCAAAAACAATTTTAATTTTACTTTTTCTTCATGGCAATGACGAATCTTACTCATACGTTTAATTGCATAATTCTAGGGACGCTTTTGATACCGAAATGGTTAATGTTGTTCTAACGCAGTTGCTAGTACAATAATGTCTATAAAAAGCGACCCTATCTCCAGAGGATACCTGCCGAAGTGAAACCGCCTGAATTTTGCTAGAATGGGGCACCGAGCGACAAAATGAAATACATCTTCCCTCTCGCGTAGGTTGCACAGCTCGAATCGGTCATTTGTTCTTACGCTGTAAGGATTGTAATTTAGGTAAAGGAGTTCCGTTCGTGCCTTAAATAGCATTGAAATTGTTGACGCGTCAAACTGATCGTGGAAATAGTTTGTTTCATTTAGTTTATACTAAAATAGCCTGTACGTATATCTAGACTGACTTTGGCGAACCTGGGACTCGAAGATATCTCGTGCATGTTGATCTAGTTTTTGCAGAAGGCTGATATGAAGGTGATCCCACGTGTTTATTGCATTCAAGTTGTACTCAAGGCCCTGCTGCGTAGCCAGTTGCACTCACTCTGCGAAAAATTGCGCTTTGCACTCCAACAGATACGTTGCCACAGTTCGAGGCAGTCTTGATTGGGGCATTTTCATCACCTTTACGAGGTAATCAAAGTGTAACTGTAGCGTGTACGCGTAGAGAGTGGGCAGACCTGTCTGTATCGCATAGTTTGGCGTGTTTCGTGGAAGGAAGAATATTTTTTTCACGAAAAAGTAGAGAAGTTTCTCCACCTTCTCGTAACTGGCGTATCCCTACACCTGGGCTGCGTAGCACATTATTGCTCTGGCTGTGGCAAGAAACATTTTGAATATTACCCATAAGTTGTTTCCACGTTCTATTTATCGCAATCTTAGAGTCTTTAAGCTTTTGTTGCAAATTACGCTTAAAGCTCATACTTGACGTTAGCGTAACCCCTAGATACCGAAATTCACGTACCACTTCAAGCTCTTCTCCATTTAGGAACCACTTGTCATCTCTTGACCTCCTCCATTTTTCATTATCAGTATCTTGGACTTATTACTGTTTATTTGCAGAATCCGTTTTTGACAGAAGCTGTGTGTGGCGCTTATCATGATCTGCAGTCGAGTGGCATCTTCCGCGAGGATTACTAGATCGTCTGCGTTCATAAGGATTTTGACCCGCTCTTTACCAATTCTTACTCCTTCTGGAAGCGATGACACAATATCTTCTATATAGAGTGCAAAAAGGAGGGGGGGCTTAAAAGGCAAACCTGTTTGACACCCTTTTTTCTAAAGAAAGAAAAAACTTTTTTTATTAGATGGTCCGAGGCGGGATCGAACCCACAACCTCCCGCACCAGCAGCCACACATACAACTGGTACGCCACGCCCGACAATCCTATATTGCTTAACTTTAAAAGAAGACTTCTTCTGTCGATCGTATCGAAGGCCGCTTTGAAATCAACAAAGAATGTATACATTTTCCGCTTTCTTTGCAAGAAATCATTTGCGATTGCCGATAACACGAAAATACTGTCTACTGTTGTATGCGATTTTCGAAACACTGTTTTGTACTCGCTGAGCAGTCCGTGATCGTCAATCCAACTGGTCAGGCGGTTCGTGGACACATTTAGGAAGGAGATCCCCCTATAGTTTGCGGCGTCGCTGGTGTCGCCTTTTTTATGGATGGGGTAGATGATACTTTTTCGAAAGCTGACGGGCACTTCCCCTCTGTTTCAGATCTCATTGTACGCAGCTGTCAGTCGCCTAACAAAGCATTCTGTAGCGTGGTATGTTCCTTCCCGGCATGTAAGATCAGCAGGCCTTCCTCTGGCACGGTGGCAGCCCGGCTGAAGCTCGCCGTATTTGGTGGGGTTCCTTTTTTGAAGGGTTGATCTCATCCAGGAACGTATTCAATAATGTAGCATCGTGCCAATTCCTCAAACAAACAAAAATGGATAGAGTAAAGAAAAATATGGGATATGTAAAGAACATGGAAAAAGTCCGTAAAAAAAAAGAAAGAAAAATTGTCGATGCTGTCCTCAAGCTGACCCCACATTCACTCAGACACTCCGCTTCACAAGCATACTTCCCTTCATACATACACTCATACACTACCCATACATACTCTTTCATAACTGCTACATTCACTCCATATTCCCAACTTTCACGCTTACGTCAGTCAACCTGTATGGTGTTCTGACAGCTTGGCCTTTTGCCCACCCCTTCTTACTCTGCCAAGGCATTGTGACCATGGGCCATGATTGGCCTTCACTTCATGACCCCCTTTCTTCAGTCCGTTGTCCGTCTAAATGTCCATAAGGCCACCTAGAGTCACAGTCATCCTTTTATGACGGGTACTTACCATCATCGACTTCCATCAACATTCCCAATATAACCTATATATATATATTTATAAAAATAAGATGCAATTAAATTGAAATTAAATTTTATATAAGAAATTTAAAATTAATAATTAAAAAATATTGAAAGTAAAAAAAAAAACGGATTTCGTTATCAGAAATATTTTTGCAATTTTTCTTTCAGAAATGGTATCTGACAGATACTTTTGCGCTGAAGGCGTTGGTATCTTGGCATGCTCACTAAAATGTTTGTGAATTCGAGATTGATAAAAATTTGTAGTTTGTGTTTTTTTTTATATGTCGTTTAGAGTTTCTTAACGCATACCTGGTCGTTGATGTTGGTGCCACAATGCTTCACCAGGCTAAAAAGGTTGTTCAAAAAAAAAAAGAATAACTCGAATTCACTCGGTTTTATCAAATCGCGGATACACAACACAACTGAGCAGCCAATGTATGTGTACAAAGAACGCTCAACTGAACCAAAAATCCAAAAAAAATCAAACGAACTATTCCTAGCGCAAAACTGTCCCCCTCCCTCTTCTGAACCCATCACGCTTAGCTCAAAGATAGTGTGCTCTCGTTCGTGGGGCTTCAACCTGCGACCCTGAGATACCAACATTATGCAACGTACAGATCCTTCGCATGGTAAATCCCCATCGTTTTTCCAGCACCGTTGGCCAATTCATACAGAGCGTTGCCTTTCCTTCTTACTACCACGCATGGAATCCGTTTGGGCCCAGCTTAGCATTATAGCCTTTCGCTAAGTTGCTTTGTTTAAAGTTTTTTCTGTAAACGACCTGCCCTACCGAAAACTCGACTGTGCGACTACGCGTGTTATGTCTTCTCAGCTCTCTTATGGGCGCCTTCTAACTCTCGCTGGATTTTGCTGTGGAGGAGTTCCAATTTGTCTGCTTGTTCCATAACTTCTTCGTCAGCTGCTGCAATTCCTCCTATCTGTCGCATTATAGGGTAGGCTTTTGCGTGTTGAACCATTCGCGTACCAAACATTGCGTGATATGGTTCCGTGTCAATAGCAGAATGATGTCCGCTCCTTAATGCCCACGCTACCCAATTTAGATGCAAGTCCCATGTGCGCTGATCCTCCTGCACTGCTGCCCGAAGAATTTGGAGGACAGATCTATTTCCTCGCTCGGCAGCGTTTGCCTGAGGCGAATAAAACCCAGTACGTATATATTGTATGCCGTACCGAACCACCAAATCCGCAAAAGTTTCAGAGAAAAATTGTTTCCCATTATCCGAATGGATATATTCAGGCACTCCGAATTGATGGAAGATTCCCTGCTCCAGAAATTCTCCCAGTTTCCCTGCCACTGCACGTCTCAGTGGCTGCAACCACACGTATTTCGTAAAATGGTCAAAACAAACAAAAATAACAGAATTTCCATTCCACGTCCTATGATATGGTCCCATGAAGTCGATGCATAATCGTTGAAGTGGACTTTCTGTGATCTGCTGCTTTCCCGTTGGAGGCCGACTGCTTCTATTGGCTGTTTTAGTGCTCTTACAGTTCTCGTAGTTTTGAATAACTTCATGTACCTCAGTTGCTATCCCTGGCCAGTAATATTTCTGGCGAAGCCGCGACAGCGTCTTATGAATTCCACCATGACCTGCGGATGAAACATAATGTGCTTGATTAAGAATATCCGCACACAGCTCAGATGGTACCCATAGCTTCCACAACAGATCGTCATGAATACTATCGCCAGTCCTAAATCCGACCCGTTTATACTTATATCCGTCAGATACGCAAACATCTGGCAACTCTTTCTGTTTCTCTGTGGTGATTTTTACCAGAGTTCTTTACTCCTCTGACTTAAAAGCGGCTGCTGTCAAATCAATTTCATAATTGTCTCCGGTACCCAGCCCAATCTCCTCCATATACATTCGAGAAAGAGTGTCCGGTACAACATTCAAAGATCCTTTTCGGTGTTCTATATTAAAGTCAAAGGCCTGCAGTTTTAGACTCCAACGCGCCAATCGCCCTGTGAGGTCCTTTTGATTCATTTTATTCGCCTCAGGCAAACGCTGCCGAGCGAGGAAATAGATCTGTCCTCCAAATTCTTCGGGCAGCAGTGCATGAGGATCAGCGCACATGGGACTTGCATCTAAATTGGGTAGCGTGGGCATTAAGGAGCGGACATCATTCTGCTATTGACACGGAACCATATCACGCAATGTTTAGTACGCGAATGGTTCAACACGCAAAAGCCTACCCTATAATGCGACAGATAGGAGGAATTGCTGCAGCTGACCAAGAAGTTATGGAACAAGCAGACAAATTGGAACTCCTCCACAGCAAAATCCAGTGAGAGTTAGAAGGCGCCCATAACAGAGCTGAGAAGACATAACACGCGTAGTCGCACAGTCGAGTTTTCGGTAGGGCAGGTCGTTTACAGAAAAAACTTTAAACAAAGCAACTTAGCGAAAGGCTATAATGCTAAGCTGGGCCCAAACGGATTCCATGCGTGGTAGTAAGAAGGAAAGGCAACGCTCTGTATGAATTGGCCAACGGTGCTGGAAAAACGATGGGGATTTACCATGCGAAGGATCTGTACGTTGCATAATGTTGGTATCTCAGGGTCGCAGGTTGAAGCCCCACGAACGAGAGCACACTATCTTCGAGCTAAGCGTGATGGGTTCAGAAGAGGGAGGGGGACAGTTTTGCGCTAGGAATAGTTCGTTTGATTTTTTTTGAATTTTTGGTTCAGTTGAGCGTTCTTTGTACACATACATTGGCTGCTCAGTTGTGTTGTGTATCCGCGATTTGATAAAACCGAGTGAATTCGAGTAATTCTTTTTTTTTTTAACAACCTTTTTAGCCTGGTGAAGCATTGTGGCACCAACATCAACGACCAGGTATGCGTTAAGAAACTCTAAACGACATATAAAAAAAAACACAAACTACAAATTTTTATCAATCTCGAATTCACAAACATTTTAGTAAGCATGCCAAGATACCAACGCCTTCAGCGCAAAAGTATCTGTCAGATACCATTTCTGAAAGAAAAATTGCAAAAATATTTCTGATAACGAAATCCGTCTTTTTTTTTACTTTCAATATTTTTTAATTATTAATTTTAAATTTCTTATATAAAATTTAATTTCAATTTAATTGCATCTTATTTTTATAAATATATATATATAGGTTATATTGGGAATGTTGATGGAAGTCGATGATGGTAAGTACCCGTCATAAAAGGATGACTGCGACTCTAGGTGGCCTTATGGACATTTAGACGGACAACGGACTGAAGAAAGGGGGTCATGAAGTGAAGGCCAATCATGGCCCATGGTCACAATGCCTTGGCAGAGTAAGAAGGGGTGGGCAAAAGGCCAAGCTGTCAGAACACCATACAGGTTGACTGACGTAAGCGTGAAAGTTGGGAATATGGAGTGAATGTAGCAGTTATGAAAGAGTATGTATGGGTAGTGTATGAGTGTATGTATGAAGGGAAGTATGCTTGTGAAGCGGAGTGTCTGAGTGAATGTGGGGTCAGCTTGAGGACAGCATCGACAATTTTTCTTTCTTTTTTTTTACGGACTTTTTCCATGTTCTTTACATATCCCATATTTTTCTTTACTCTATCCATTTTTGTTTGTTTGAGGAATTGGCACGATGCTACATTATTGAATACGTTCCTGGATGAGATCAACCCTTCAAAAAAGGAACCCCACCAAATACGGCGAGCTTCAGCCGGGCTGCCACCGTGCCAGAGGAAGGCCTGCTGATCTTACATGCCGGAAAGGAACATACCACGCTACAGAATGCTTTGTTAGGCGACTGACAGCTGCGTACAATGAGATCTGAAACAGAGGGGAAGTGCCCGTCAGCTTTCGAAAAAGTATCATCTACCCCATCCATAAAAAAGGCGACACCAGCGACGCCGCAAACTATAGGGGGATTTCCTTCCTAAATGTGTCCACGAACCGCCTGACCAGTTGGATTGACGATCACGGACTGCTCAGCGAGTACAAAACAGTGTTTCGAAAATCGCATACAACAGTAGACAGTATTTTCGTGTTATCGGCAATCGCAAATGATTTCTTGCAAAGAAAGCGGAAAATGTATACATTCTTTGTTGATTTCAAAGCGGCCTTCGATACGATCGACAGAAGAAGTCTTCTTTTAAAGTTAAGCAATATAGGATTGTCGGGCGTGGCGTACCAGTTGTATGTGTGGCTGCTGGTGCGGGAGGTTGTGGGTTCGATCCCGCCTCGGACCATCTAATAAAAAAAGTTTTTTCTTTCTTTAGAAAAAAGCTTTTACACACCCGATCACCTTCACCAGCTACTGGCGCCAGCTGTGAAGCAACTAGACATGAAAAAGCAAAAATTCTCTAACTATTGCCGTTCGGATTCGGCGTTAAACTGTAGGTCCCTTTCTCTTGTGCGAAAAAATATAAGCACACACGCCAAGAGATTGAGAGAAGCTTGGCCCTGGCCCTCCTGGAGGTCGCTAAACCTTTTATCACAAATCAGGGTGTCAAACAGGTTTGCCTTTTAAGCCCCCTCCTTTTTGCACTCTATATAGAAGATATTGTGTCATCGCTTCCAGGAGGAGTAAGAATTGGTAAAGAGCGTCTCAAAATCCTTATGAACACAGACGATCTAGTAATCCTCGCGGAAGATGCCACTCGACTGCAGATCATGATAAGCGCCACACACAGCTTCTGTCAAAAACGGATTCTGCAAATAAACAGTAATAAGTCCAAGATACTGATAATGAAAAATGGAGGAGGTCAAGAGATGACAAGTGGTTCCTAAATGGAGAAGAGCTTGAAGTGGTACGTGAATTTCGGTATCTAGGGGTTACGCTAACGCCAAGTATGAGCTTTAAGCGTAATTTGCAACAAAAGCTTAAAGACTCTAAGATTGCGATAAATAGAACGTGGAATTAACTTTTGGGCAAGAAAAATATGAGTACGAGGGTAATATTCAAAATGTTTCTTGCCACAGCCAGAGCAATAATGTGCACGCTACAGTTACACTTTGATTACCTCGTAAAGGTGATGAAAATGCCCCAATCAAGACTGCCTTGAACTGTGGCAACGTATCTGTTGGAGTGCAAAGCGCAATTTTTCGCAGAGTGAGTGCAACTGGCTACGCAGCAGGGCCTTGAGCACAACTTGAATGCAATAGACACGTGGGATCACCTTCATATCAGCCTTCTGCAAAAGCTAGATCAACATGCACGAGATATCTTCGAGTCCCAGGTACGCCAAAATCAGTCTAGATATACGTACAGGCTATTTTAGTATAAACTAAATGAAACAAACTATTTCCACGATCAGTTTGACGCGTCAACAATTTCAATGCTATTTAAGGCACGAACGGAACTCCTTTACCTAAATTACAATCCTTACAGCGTAAGAACAAATGACCGATTCGAGCTGTGCAACCTACGCGAGAGGGAAGATGTATTTCATTTTGTCGCTCGGTGCCCCATTCTAGCAAAATTCAGGCGGTTTCACTTCGGCAGGTATCCTCTGGAGATAGGGTCGCTTTTTATAGGCATTATTGTACTAGCAACTGCGTTAGAACAACATTAACCATTTCGGTATCAAAAGCGTCCCTAGAATTATGCAATTAAACGTATGAGTAAGATTCGTCATTGCCATGAAGAAAAAGTAAAATTAAAATTGTTTTTGGTGGACAAACCGCGGTACGCTAAAATGCCCTGAACTGAAGTATTTTAATGATATGATCTGATTTCCTGCTAGTAACGAAGCACTTTACTCATAAAATTTATTACATAATTTTGGTGAAGGTGGTTTTACCCTAAATGGTCAATGTTGTTCTAAGGCAATTGCTGTTACAAAAATGCCTATAAAAAGCGAACCAAGGCTTCGTTGGTAAGACTGGAAACGCAGTTCGGTCCATATTTAGGTCTGCTTTATGGCCTATATGAAGTGGTTCGTGGGTGAATCTAAAAATGGTATTCCATATCGCGGCTTTTTGGGTCGAGTACCATCTGTTAGGGAAATGCAATAGTCCATTATACCATCAGAAATATTGATTTTAATAAAAATCTGCCGTGTGCTTTTAAAGATATTCAATATTTAAGGTTTAACTCCTTCTGGAGTTACCTTAACCAGTTGTACGATTGAAGTGAATTTTTTGTATTGTTCCCAATGAGCCTGTCCACGTTTGCTGAATTTTTCAGATTTTTATCTTAAGCCTTTAATAACTAAGTAAAAATTGTTGTCGTTGTGTGTTGCAAGTACAAAAGTACCCATAGAACGCGAACCGAGGCTTTATTTGAAAAACTGGGTATGAGGTGATGCTTACAGAGGTCGCTTTTATTATAATTTAAGGGTCTCATGACGGGGTTTTTTAGTGTTATTATATAAGGGATCTATCTTATCTATGTTTTTTAAGTTAATGAATTGTCTCGGTGGCCTTCCGAAAAGAAGTTCATATAGGTAGTGTATTGAAACAGAAGGTGAAATAATTCAACCATATGTCCCAATCATCTTTGTCTATCGAAATATAAGAACGGATGTATTCATTAAATGTTCGATGGCTGCGCTCGATTGTACCAAGGGTTTGGTAAAGGTTAGCTGTTGAGTGTATTTTATTAATTTTCATGAATTTACAAAAGTCCGTGATTAATGAATTTTTATATTCATAACCCATGTCCGCAATTAGCGTCTTCATTGGACCGTACTTGAGTGAGTACAAATGATTCAAATATTCCCTTAGCAACTGATTTAGCGCTTTTATTTGGCACTGGAATTCTGACTAAGTATTTCGTTAAGTCGCAAATGATAGTTACAGTATACTGTAATTAAATAATAATAAATAATGTCTTTTCTTTAGATTCAGTTTTTGTATTAAACTTTTATTGAAATTCTGAACATAAATTCTTTAAGTCGACGAACGCACACAGGCGTTGAGACATCGTCGCAAGACCGCATGAATTCAACTGCCTAAATATGTTTTTAGTTTGAAGCGAGCAGCGCACAGATGCATTTGTGTGTGTGTGTGCTAAGCGACGACGCGCTGAGCGTCAAAGTGATCATATTTCCTTATGGGAAACAAAGAAAGAATCTAAGTGAGCTTTTGGGCTTATATATTTATGAATGCAACAAAGTGTTACATAGGGTGCTCATGTATATATGAATTATTGTTATATTTAAAACACAGCATATGCGCGCTGGTCGGGCGTGGCGTACCAGTGGTATGTGTGGCTGCTGGTGCGGGAGGTTGTGGGTTCGATCCCGCCTCGGACCATCTAATAGAAAAAGTTCTATCTTTCTTTAGAAAAAAGCTTTTACACACCCGATCACCTTCACCAGCTACTGGCGCCAGCTGTGAAGTAACTAGACATGAAAACGCAAAAATTCTCTAACTATTGCCGTTCGGATTCGGCGTTAAACTGTAGGTCCCTTTCTCTTTTGCGAAAAATTATAAGCACACACGCCAAGAGATTGAGAGAAGCTTGGCCCTGGCCCTCCTGGAGGTGCTGTTTGAGCCAATTTTACTTTTTATATGCGCGCTACACCTCCCCTTTTAAAAAGTTATGAAGTTATTCTAAAATAGTGTAAGGGTGTATATAAAAATTGTGTGCTTAAATATAGAATTAAGCTTATTTAAATTAATGATGGTATTATGATCATTGAAAAATGTAATCAAAAAAAAAAGAATAATTATTCAAAATACAATTTTGCGTTTTTTTTCTTTTTTTTTTAATTCAAATATATGAAAAATGGATATTTTATAAAGATTTATTTTAATTACTTTTTTGTTTTTATATTAACTCATTTATTCGTTCAGTCATACTTTAATAATATTTGTTTGATTTTTTTTTTTGGATTTAGGTGTTACATGGATTTAACCTGTCTTTATGTACTATTTGATATTTCTTTCCTATTCTAATTGTAATGTTATCCCTATCTTCTATCGTTTCTACTTTATACGGGCCAACATAGTTGCTATCTAGTTTGTGCCCTGATTCTTTTCTTAATAAAACTAAGTCTCCTTCTTCTAATAGAAAATAGTTTGTTTTCTTATCGTAGAGCGTTTTTCTCTTCTGTTTTTCCTTATCTAGCATAATTCTAGCTCTTTTGTAGGCTAATTCTAATCTAAACTTTACTTCCTTAGCATAGCCGTCTATATTGTATAAAGGTTCTATTCTATCTTGTTTGTTAAAATTAATGAATTGTCTCGGTGGCCTTCCGAAAACCAGTTCATATGGGCAGTAGTCATGTACTACTGATGGGGTTGTATTGAAACAATAGGTGAAATAATTCAACCATATGTCCCAATCGTTTTTGACAATCGAAATATACGAACGTACGTACTCGTTAAATGTTCGATGACTGCGCTCAATGGTACCAAGAGTTTGATGATGGTACGCTGTTGAGTGTATGTTGGTTATTTTCATGTATTTGCAAAGGTCAGTGATTAGTGAATTTTTATATTCAGTACCCATGTCCGTAATGAATTTCTTCATAGGACCATACTTGAGTACGAATGATTCAAATATTGCTTTAGCAACTGTTTTAGCACTTTTGTTTGGTACTGTGTACTCATTGCCATTCTCAGTTTTTGGGAGTGGACCAATGCTATCAATCAGTATACAGTATCAAATGCTGTTGCTGGCGTTGTAGTTATGGTCATTGGTGTCTTTGTATGTATAGTTGTTTTGGCTTGTTGACGTTTCAAACAAGTCTTGACATAATTTCTTATTGTTTTAGTCATGAGCTATCTACGGTCATCACTTTTCCTGATCCATCGAACTTCAAATTCCATCGGACCAAGAGTATATTCCGGCTTCGATCGATTTCGGTGGGACCCCGACTCGCACTAAATGCTGCTTGAGTGGTTGCTGCTGCTCCACCCTTCCCAGTGTCTTCCAAAAAGCCTACTCTTCGAGTTTGCTGCGTCTGCTGCGCTGCTGGTGTAGAGGTCTGTGCATTTCCACCTTCTCATCCGGCTATAGATAACTCCAGCTCTATCATTCTATTGGTCATCTGGTCCACTTCTGAACGAAGATCAGTTAAGACCCGTATTACGGCCTGGTTCTGAGCAAACGCCCCAGCAACCATCTGGCGTATATTTTCATCCAAGCCCTCTGTGCTTGGCCCTGCATGGACTGCCGGCTGCGACTCAACAAGTTCACCTCCAACTGCTCCCTCTTCGTCTTCCATAGTACTTCAGTGGAAGTTTGATAGGGTGCCTAATTGGTCCAGCTTGCTGGAAAAGCTTAGCGATTCAGTTGCTTTGGGTTGCCTTTGGAGAGTTTCCTTTTGGCGTTGATAATTCATCGGGGTCTTGTCGCTCAACTCCACCGGTTGGCCTAATGGATCTTCTGCTCTGAGCGCTCGCTTGGTACTGTGGGTCAAACGTTGACCTTGTATCGGCAACACTCCTCTCGCTGCGCGTTCCATTCACCTACTCAAAACCACTAAAAAAAAACTAATAGAAAACCACCTTATCAGTATAGCCTTTATCAGTATGGATCCAAATTCCAACAACCAATATCCAACATTCCACCCACATCCCACCCACTTCCCACATCCCACTTCCCACACGCCACCCACATCCATCCCACATCCCACCCACTTCCAACCCACTTCCCACACACATCCAACCCTCTACCCACCCACTTACCACCCCAAATCCAACCCACATCCCAATCACTAACCACCCACCCCCACCCAGTTCCCACCCACATACCACCCACATCCCACCCACATCCCATCCACATCACACCCACTTCCCATCCACTTTCCATCCACTTTCCACCCACATCCCACCCATATCCCATCCATCTGGGCCCGATGCAATCCCAAATCGTGCCCTAAAACTTGCCATTTCTTTACGACCGGAAGTGTTTGTGGATACATTCAACCGATGCCTCAGCGAAGGTATCTTCCCAAGCATGTGGAAGCTGCAAAAATTGGTACTTATACCAAAACCAGGCAAGCCCCCTGGGGAGCCATCTTCCTTTAGGCCAATCTGCCTAATCGATACTATGGGAAAAGTTTTTGAAAAGCTCATTAGCCAGAAGCTTGAAGCAGCAATCGACTTCGGAGGTGGTCTCTCACCAAGTCAGTTTGGCTTCCGGAAAGCGAGGTCAACTACAGATGCCATATTCAAGGTTATTGGAATTCCTTCTGACGCCATCAAAAGCACACGCTGGAAGGGAGGTAGAAAGAAATACTGTCTTATCGCCACGCTGGACGTGAAGAATGCCTTCAACACTGCGTCCTGGGGCAAGATTTTAAGTGCGCTGAGTGATTTCGCAACAATCAGGAGCTACTTGAAGGCAGACTGCTTAAATATGAGTCCGATAGTGGCACCGAAACTCATGCTATCGCAGCGGGGGTACCCCAGGGCTCTGTTTTGGGTCCGCTCCTATGGAACAGCATGTATGATGGAGTCTTGAGACTGGCACTTCCCACAGATACACATATCGTTGGTTTTGCAGATGATGTGGCACTCGTGGTAGTGGCAAAGGAGATTGCTACAGTGGAGAGCAGGTGCAACGAAGCAATTGCTAGCATTACCGTGGCTAGACTCTGTTGGCCTCGTCCTGGCCGCTCACAAGACGGAGGCTGTCCTCGTGAGCAGCAGAAAGATCGTGGAGACTGCGCAAATCCAGGTTGGCACAGAATCCATAACTTCTAAGAGAGCCTATCGCGAGCACCTCCAAGCTGTAAGTGAAAAAGCGCAACACACTGGAAACGCTCTCAGCAGAATCATGCTGAACACCAGGGGACCGAAACAGGAACGAAGGCTGCTCCTTGCCAGCGTTCTTAGGTCCACCATCCTTTATGCGGCCAAGATTTGGGCTGATGCGATGGCTGTGCCAAGCTACAGTAGGAGCGTCCGAGCTACGTACCGGCTATGCGCGCTGCGTGTATGCAGCGGCTTTCGAACCATGTCCGAAGAAGCAGCACCTGTGATCGCCGGCATGGTTCCACTTGAGCTCCTCGCTCTAGAGGCCAGAGCTACAACCGAGGCGGCAGAAGATGCTAGGATTGGAAGCATTCGGCAATGGCAATTGAAGTGGGAAACATCGTCGAAGGGTCGATGGAGCCATCGTCTCATTCCACAGATTAAAGACTGGGTAGGAAGGAAGCATGGGGAAGTCAACCACTGGCTAACCCAAATACTGAGCGGCCACGGGTGCTTCCGGAGTTACCTGCATCGTTTCGGTCATGACTCCTCCCCAGAATGCACCTGGTGTGAAGGAGGACAAATAGAAGATGCCGAGTACATTCTCTTCCACTGCGGTCGATTTGCAGTTGAACGGCAGAGGCTGGCATCAACCATAGGGGCACCGATAGGACCCGATAACCTGGTTGCTGCCATGATTGAGAGAAGGGAAGTGTGGGATGCAGTAACCACATTTGCTGCGTTCTCGATGATTGAGCTCCGCAGAGTGGAGAAAGAGAGAGCCAACGCGGTTTAGACTGGGCTTCCCCTATGAAGCATTGCTTTACGGCCGTCCCACAAGGGATAAAACCGGTTCTGTAGCTGCCTTATTATTAATATTATTTGTTAAAATCTGGAAATAAAAAAAAAACATATAGGAAAGCTAACTTCGGCTCGACCGGAGTTTGGATACAATTGTAGCTTGTATGACTTATAAATTAGTAGACACAAAAATGTACATTCGGCCAAATGTACACATTTGTGACAAGGCCTCCTATATACATTTTCTACACCCAATTTCTATGCCAGCTATACTATATAGTTGTCCTATCAAACTTGGTGGAATTATGTGAAAGCATAGAAAACTTATCAATACGATGTTTGGGGACGTTTGCGTTGAAGACAAAAAAGTTTTTCTCACTAAAACAACATATTCGACTGATGGTTCCTGTGGCAGCTATATGCTATAGTCATCCGATCTGGCCGGTTCCGACAAATGTGCAGCGTATTTGTACCAAAAGACTTCGTGCAAAGTTTGGTTAAGATAGCTTTAAAACTGACGGAGGAGATAGCATAGAAACAGACGGACAGACGGACCGACGGACAGGCGGACAGACGGACGGACAGACGGACGTGGCTATATCAACTCAGCTCGTCATGCTGATCAAGAATATATATACTTAATGTGGTTGGAGATGCTTCCTTCTATGCGTTACAAACATCTCGACAATTTTAATATACCCTCTACAAGGGTATCAAAAAAAAAAACAGTAAAAGGGCTCATGTGTGTGTGTGTAAGAAAATTAGGCGGCTGGCTTTTTTTTAGTTTTTTTTTAACAAACATTTAGAAGCAACTACAAAGAGAGAGGGAGAGAGAGAGAGAGAGAAAGAAACACGCAGACACACCTATGCAGAATGCACACAAATGAATTAACTGTTTTTTTGTGCCTGCGTGTGTGTGTATATGCCCAACAAAATGACACTAAACATTGCCAATTTTTTGAAGGAACACAAATTTTTTTATTTTATTTCATTTGGTAGTTTTGCATGTTTGATTATTATAAAGAGTACATACATATGAACATATGTTAAACTATATTAACAACACTTATATTAACTTAGATTAAACATTTGCTGTAGTTGTTTCATTAATATTATATTATTTTTGTTCTTGCTCTGCTGAAGTTTTTTTTGTTGTTTTTCAAGTTGGTTTTGCTGTTGCTTCAGCTGCTTTTCTTGTTGTTGTTGTTCGAGCTGTAGTTTGGGTTGTTGTTGTGGCGGAGCATAGTTGGGCACTGATACGAAGTTTCCTGCCAGAAAAGGCATATATTATTGAATGATATTAATTCTTTGCACCAACAGTACCACCTACCCCTGCAAAACTTCGACATTTGCTGATTGAGGCCTTGTATTTGCTTCTGCTGATTTTGTTGTTGATGTCATTTTATTCAAATATTTGTTGGGGATCATTAGTTGTTGTTGAAGCTTCTGTTGTTGCAGCTGAATTTGTAAATTTAACTGCTGATTTTGCTGCTGGAGCATCGACTGCAGGCCCCATTGCTCGCTAACACAGTTCTGGCCATATGGAAAAGTGGCCGGGGGTGGGTGCTGGATTAAGCCGTTTGCGCACAAAGGCTGCGTTCCGACAGTCGACAAATTCATTTTGCAACTGATCGCTCAAAACGACTCACAGCCTATTCTTACTCCTTTGTACCGACAGTGGGGACTTGTTGTGCATCTCTCTCTCTTTCTCTCGCTCTCTGTTTACAATGTGAGTTCGAGGTTACAGTTCCACGAACACAAATATGTGAGTGCGTGTGTGTGTGTAAGCAAATACGTAGACCGCTTAATATTAGCCAGCTCGCCTCTCTCTTTCTTGCTCTCTCACACTCGCTCTCAAGAAAAAGCACAAAATCAACAACAAATTTACAAATTTTCCGGAAAATTTGTATGCAGTTCTTCTTGAACTTTCATAAAGATCTTTGAAAATGATTTTGAACTTGATCGGATTGTAAACAAAAAAGTTTCATACAACAGTTTTTCGCGAAATTTTCACATTTCCCGACAGAATTTCCCAAAATCCGTTCTTAGTACTCACTTTCAGCATAAGATAAAACTACTGTGAAATATTCAGCATTCTATCTCTTATGGTTTAGGCAGTGCGACGGTCACCAGTGAGTCAGTCAGTCAGGTTGAGCTCTTTTATATATATAGACTAGCTCTTTTATATATATAACTAGTCGCTATCGTCATCGTCATCGTCATCGTCATCGTCATCGTCATCGTCATCGTCATCGTCATCGTCATCGTCATCGTCATCGTCATCGTCATCGTCATCGTCATCGTCATCGTCATCGTCATCGTCATCGTCATCGTCATCGTCATCGTCATCGTCATCGTCATCGTCATCGTCATCGTCATCGTCATCGTCATCGTCATCGTCATCGTCATCGTCATCGTCATCGTCATCGTCATCGTCATCGTCATCGTCATCGTCATCGTCATCGTCATCGTCATCGTCATCGTCATCGTCATCGTCATCGTCATCGTCATCGTCATCGTCATCGTCATCGTCATCGTCATCGTCATCGTCATCGTCATCGTCATCGTCATCGTCATCGTCATCGTCATCGTCATCGTCATCGTCATCGTCATCGTCATCGTCATCGTCATCGTCATCGTCATCGTCATCGTCATCGTCATCGTCATCGTCATCGTCATCGTCATCGTCATCGTCATCGTCATCGTCATCGTCATCGTCATCGTCATCGTCATCGTCATCGTCATCGTCATCGTCATCGTCATCGTCATCGTCATCGTCATCGTCATCGTCATCGTCATCGTCATCGTCATCGTCATCGTCATCGTCATCGTCATCGTCATCGTCATCGTCATCGTCATCGTCATCGTCATCGTCATCGTCATCGTCATCGTCATCGTCATCGTCATCGTCATCGTCATCGTCATCGTCATCGTCATCGTCATCCGAGTGTCTCCTTGGCTGCCGTACTCATGGAGAGTGATATATGATCCCACTGTTCGCATACACCAGAAGGGAATGGTGAGTTTTCCCTGAGCAGTTGGGTGAGTTTAGCTGTGTATGCTTCAGAGGTCCGTTCTGATACCAGCTTCTCGACATTTAGTTTTCGACGTGTACTAGAACGTGAGGCATGTGCCACATTGAGCGTACTTTGGCTGCAAGAAGGTGGTGATCCGAGTCTATGTTGGCACCTCGAATCGCACGCACGTCTAGAACACTCAATGAGTGCCTTCCGTCGATCAAAACATGATCAATCTGATTTCGCGTTAGTTGATCAGGGGACTTCCAGGTCGCCTTATGGATGTCGCGATGTTTAAGCCTGGTACTACTTATGACCAATCTAAATCGGCCGACTGTCGAGCCAAAAACTCCTTCTCTCCCAATTTTAGCGTTTAAGTCGCCAAGCACGATCTTTATGTCGTGATCGGGGCAGCGCTCATATAACTGTTCCAGGCGCTCATAGAATTCGTCTTTTATCGAAGCGCCCTTGTCTTCCTTTGGGGCGTGTGCACAGATAACACTAATGTTAAAATATTTAGCCTTAAGTCTGAGTGCGGCTAGTCGCATGTCCACTGGTGTGAAACTGATGACAGAGCGACGAAATATTGCACTGACTGCAAAGTCGCATCCAAACTCTTGCTTGGAAGCATGTCCGCTGTAGTAGATCTCCCAGGGTGCATTGGTTGTTGATGTTCGTTTCACCATGCTCCCCTGTCCAATCCATCGCATTTCCTGAAGTGCGGTAACATCCGATGAATATTTATCAAGGACATTCACCAATAGAATACCAGCACCTTCTCTGTTGAGGGTGCGAACATTCCAGGTGCATATCCTCAAATCGTGGTCATTAAAAGGTTTGCGTGGGTCGTCGTCAGAGGGGGTCCGTATCCGAGGCATTGTTGTCGCAGTTTTCATTGGTGAAGTTTTTTATACGGCGGTGGGTACCATGCCCGACGTACCAACCCTATATATTGTACCCTGTATAGGAGCTATATCTAAATTATGCCTGATTGACTTTAAATTTTGGTAGGAATATGGAAACAACTAAAAAAATAATTTAAATAAATAATATGATATGTATGATATGATATGAAATAAAGATGATATTCAAAAATATTTACAATAAATGAGAAATTTTCTAAAAAAAAGGATGACAGATTGATTTTGTATGGGAGCTATATCTAAATGATGTCCGATTGGCTCAAAACTTGGTAGAAATCTGGAAACAACTAAAAAATTGAGTTTGATAAAAATTTGACAGCCTACACTAATTTTTGTGAATTTCAGGTGCAATAAAGGTAACACCAAGTGTGAAAAATTTAAACAATATTAGAAATGTACCTAAACCTTGACCGATTAAATTGTAGTTTTGAAAAATCAGCTGAACATTACATTATATAGATTCTGACCAAAAATCAGCACCTTAGCTTAATTAATATGGCTTACAGGTGCTTAAAAGCAGGGTTCTCAAAGTACCGTACAAAGTACCGTACTTATGTTCGGTACACAAGAAGTACCGTACACAACAAGTACCGTACTCAGAGAAGTACGGTACTTGCTTAGTTTTGTACTGCACGAAACACACAAGTACGGTACATGTTTCGTTTTGTACTGTACGAAACACACAAGTACGGTAAATAATTTTTAAAGCACCGAACGAAAAAAATTAGTACCGAACTTTTCTGAGTTCAGCACTCGTGCGTACTAAACATTTTGAGTTTCCTACAGTTACAAAAAAAATGATTTTTAGTTAAGTACGCGGAGTGTAAATCGATGTTAATCGCAGACTTTGTGGTAGGTGAGATATTTAAACCTATTTACCGTGATAGTCACGGTAAATAGGTTTAAAAAACTCACCTACCACAAAGTCTGTAATTAACATCGATTTACGATAGTCATCGATTTGATAGTCACGGTAAATAGGTTTAAAAAACTCACCTACCACAAAGTCTGTAATTAACATCGATTTACGATAGTCATCGATTTGATAGTCACGGTAAATAGGTTTAAAAAACTCACCTACCACAAAGTCTGTAATTAACATCGATTTGTTACTGTAGGAAACTCAAAATGTTTAGTACGCACGAGTGCTGAACTCAGAAAAGTTCGGTACTAATTCTTTTCGTTCGGTGATTTAAAAATTATTTACAGTACTTGTGTGTTTTGTACAGTACAAAACTAAACATGTACCGTACTTGTTTGTTTCGTACAGTACAAAACTAAGCAAGTACCGTACTTGTCTGAGTACGGTACTTGTTGTGTTCGGTACATTTGTTTTGTATACGAACCATGCTTAAAAGGAAACATTTTTTACGAAATTTTGACTTTGGCGCTCTATAGCTCCGGAACTACTTAATCAATTTTAACAATATGATAATAATTTAAAATCTTACGATTCTGGACCACTGTGCGACGTGCGCACATGCTGATGATATCTGAAGTTCTGGTGTCTGAAGAGTCCGTCTATGCGTTATTATTGGAGCATTGACAGCAGTGAAACTAGCACAGTTTTTCGTACTCATGAGTTATAAGTTGTGCCGCCTTTAATGATGTCTCGTTGTCTCTATCATTTTAAATCATTTATAATGCTAAAAATTGTTACTTAATTTTTTTCAGTTTAAATGGTTTTGAAAAAAATTTTCCTGATTGAAAAAATATCAGAAAATACTAATTGATAGTCCATTATTTTCTCTAATTTACTACATTTTCAGCCCTTTAAAAACTTTTAAAACTACAAAGGGCATTATTTAAGATCATCAATTCCATATCCAGAAAACAAAGCATCGTATAAGCAGGCTGACAACACAAATCGATAACTGACATGCATCTGTGGTTGTATATCGAAAGTCACATTTTTACTGTCACAGTAAGATACGTAGTTGATTATGATTGGTCCACATGCATCCAATCAAAACGTTCCAGCAAGCTTGCCGAGTTTTACATATATGCATCTCTTTCTAGCATTCACATTTCTAGGCGCTTATTTTCTTGCCGGCATTTGGACTAGAAGTGCAATCGAAAAGTATATTTTGTGGAGTCTGGAGAAAAGGTTCGTTTGGAAAGTCGTTGTAAAGCATTCAACATGATTTGTTCAAACAGAATAATTGTCGCATTTCTGGCAATATTTGTCAATTTTCTGGCAGCAGAGGCTGCAGAATATCTGAGGGAAAATTTTGAAAACGGTAAGACCAAAAATTTACAGCATTTTTAAGAAAATTAATTCATATGTACATACCTCTAAATTTGTTTGTGTATTAGAAAATTGGGAAGATTCATGGATATCCAGTAATCATCCTGGCAAGGAGTTTGGAAAATTTGTTCTCTCTGCGGGCGCATTTTACAACGATGCCGAAAACGACAAAGGTACATATGTATTTAAAATACTAAGCTACGGACATATGAATATACATACATACATATATATTTACTTAAATGCATACATACTTAACTCGCCCCTCATCAGGAATCCAAACCTCGCAAGATGCTCGATTTTATGCCGTGTCCAGAAAATTTGATTCATTCTCTAATGAGGGAAAACCTCTGGTAGTTCAGTTTTCTGTAAAACACGAACAGAATATTGATTGTGGGGGTGGCTATGTAAAACTCTTTGACTGCTCGTTAGACCAGAAAGATATGCACGGCGAGTCGCCGTATGAGATTATGTTTGGTCCTGATATATGTGGTCCCGGCACTAAGAAAGTCCATGTAATCTTCAGCTACAAGGGCAAGAACCATTTGATTAACAAGGACATCCGGTGCAAGGATGACGTGTACACCCACTTCTATACGCTGATTGTGAAACCAGATAACACGTACGAGGTGCTTATCGATAATGAAAAGGTTGAGTCTGGAAATCTAGAAGACGATTGGGACTTCCTGGCCCCAAAGAAAATTAAGGATCCCAATGCAAAGAAGCCAGAGGACTGGGATGATAAAGTAAGTAGCAGTAGCGTAATTCCCATTCGAGTTATTTTAATTTCCTTCACTCATTAATGCCACAGGCCACAATTCCTGACCCAGATGATAAGAAGCCGGAAGATTGGGATAAGCCAGAGCACATTCCAGACCCGGATGCCACAAAGCCCGAGGATTGGGATGACGAGATGGATGGCGAGTGGGAACCACCCATGGTAGACAATCCACAGTATAAGGGCGAGTGGCAACCCAAACAGCTGGATAATCCAAATTACAAGGGTGCTTGGGAACACCCAGAGATTGATAACCCGGAATATACACCAGATGACAAACTTTACCTACGAAAAGAGGTCTGCATCCTCGGCTTTGACCTGTGGCAGGTGAAATCTGGCACAATTTTCGATAACGTGCTCATCACCGATGACATTGTGCTGGCCTCAAAAATTGCAGCCGAAGTCAAAAACACACAAGCTGGGGAAAAAAAAGTAAAGGATCAGCAGGATGAGGTACAGCGTAAGAAAGATGAAGAGGAGGCGAAAAAATCCTCTGACAAGGACGACGAGGATGATGACGACGAAGAAGACGAAAAGGACGAATCTAAACATGAAACAGAGCAGAGTGAACATGACGAATTGTAATAAGAATTAAGTAAAATACGGCAAATAATATCGAGTATTTTTGTGTGTATTTAAGTTGCTTAAGAATAGGAGCCTACTTTACCCACAATTACAATTTGCAAGACTTATAATATAATTTATAAAAAAAGATGCCTTGATTATTTTTGGTATTCTTGTAAATCATTGAAGAAAGCGTTTCGGACCTCATTAAGTGTTGATAGAGATTAGATATTCCCATTCGATTATATTATAATATTTTTCAGAGCCAGATGAATCCGAGCAGTAGACCAATGCTCTAGTTCAGCGGTGGTAAAAGAAGAGTTTTTAATTTTTTTTTTAAGCAAAAAAAATTGTACACTCAGAAAAATGGCAATACAGCTGTGCTCCGGCTTTCACTTACTTTTGCCATTTCAACAAATTTGTACGAATTAAATTTTAAGTGCTCCAAAATTCGCAACTTTTTGTTATCGATTCTTTTTCATTCCCAATTCGTTCTACAACACTTCACGTGGCAGAAGCTGCTGTGTAGATAAACTTATTGGTTATTGCAACAGCCAAATTGAAATTTGTTGTTGTAAAAAGGTATTTTACTGCTTGTGCAATTTAGGAGGGTTAGGAAAAAATTGTTTAAGACAAGAGTTTAATCGGCATAGCGTCATATCTCCGCCCAGTACATTTTCCCGTCGGAGATATGACGCTTTTTTTCTGGAGTAGTCGTTTTGAAACGTCATATCACCACCGCACAGTGGCTCGATTTACAAAAACTTGCGAAAATCAAATTTCGAGTTGTTGAATGTGGCAAATCTATTGATACACTTTAACTAGGAGTTGATCAAGCTGTTTAATTACGTTTATAAAATAATTTTACATTTTTTTTTGTAGATGTAAGAGCTTTTCAAAGAAGGAATATTTTTCACCTTTTGAAAAAATGAAAAAAAGTGCCTAAAAGGGAAAAGTTAAATGCATGTCTCTCAAAAAGCACTTTAAAGGATGAATTTAGAATATAAATTGGTAAATCAAGCGTAGTACGGAGACGCTGACAATTTTTGCGGAGCCTATCTTATTACATAGCTCAGGAAATCCGCTCTGACAATTGCTTGCACCTGCCAACTCGTTTTTTTAAGACAGCTGATAAATTGTCGAAGGGGGGTCTGGAAATTATGAAACTTGTTTGATAATTGTCAGAGGTACCTTTGGAAATTGAGCACACAATAAAAAAATTAAAGCAAAGAAGACCAAAAACAAAACTACAATTATTTGGACAACTGAGAGGTGGACAAACAAGTGGAGCTGAACAAAGTGAACGAGTCGCAACCAATTTTATGGAATCTGGCCAATAAAAAGCATTTCGATACCAGCAGCTGCATCACTTGTGGCGGAGAATCCTTCTCTGTATGCTTCTCCCGGCATGCCAGTTGCCCAATGTATGCACACCACCCGAGTCTAAACCTTCGCAGTCTCCACAGCCCACCGAACGGCCCTACAGCCAACGGCCAAGCCCATTATAGTAGTGGTTCCTTCGGCTTACTGTGGTAGCTTTCCGTTGCTACTGTGGTGGCCACCTTTAAATCCGTATTCACTTAGTTTATTCTCCTCTAATACGCCCGGCGAGTATGATCCGCCTCCAGTCTGTGGAGCTGGCTGTGGCTATGAATATTGCCTCTGGTTTAATATGCGGCCCAGCAATTTTAATCTCCAGTTGTCGTTATAGCAGTATGTCTAAGTGGCAAAGTTCTGCTCCCGCAGTCCAAAATAAAGGGCTTCTAACACCCCACACAAAATGCTTCCATGAAATAGACCATGGCATTAGCACAGACAACTGAATGTCCCCTAGTGACTTCCATATTCAATTTTATACACTCTTTTTATTTTATTTGAATTAGCCCGCTTATTTTTTATACACACAACAGCTGATTTCTGTCTGTTGCCTGGTCACACTACATTGTCTGCGCGGCTCTGGAAATTATCAAACAATTTCCGCTCCGCAAAAATTGTCAGCGTCTCCGTACTACGCTTTAGAAAAAAACAAGAAAGAAAGTCGGTCAAGCCCGACTATAACATACTCTGTACCCTTACACTCGCATTTGTTCAGGAGTCAAACGGCCAGTTAACACCCCGCGCACAACGCAGTGCGCTCTCTAAGTTTCTCTCTCTCTCTCTCTTTCTGTCTCGCACTAAGATTGCCTGTGTTGAACGGTTAGGGTATGTTGCTGTGGTTGTTGGTGGGGGGGGGGGGGTGGGTGTTGTTAACTGGCCGTTTTTTGCCCATAACTTGAGTATTGTTCATCCGATCTTTATCATTCAGCAAATCGATAAATAATTTTGTTTACAAGGTATCTCTAGAAGGAACGAACGATCTATCTCCAAAGCTGTAGGAGATATTAAGTTTTTTCCAAATTGCGGGGGCGGGAGGGGGCGTGGAAAAATTGAAAATAAACTTGATCTGCCTGCAAGTATAAGAAATATATGTCCCATATATGTCAAACCTCTATCTCTTACCATCTCTGAGATCTCTTCGTTCATACGGACGGACGGACGGACAGACGGACATGGCTATATCGACTTGGCTGTTGATGCTGATCAAGAATATATGTACTTTATAGGGTCGGAAACGATTCCTTCTCCCTGTTACATACTTTTGCACAAACTTAATATACTCTATGTACCTTCGGTACAGAGTATAAAAAATATTAATTTTATTTAACGAACATTTTTTTTTTATACTTCTATTTTTTTTCTTATTTTCAATAATTAGCTTGACCTTAAAAAAATGTCAGCGCATGTTCAGCGAATTGAATTCGCAAAGAGTGAAAGATAATATTCAAAAAATAGAGAAAGGCTAACTTCGGCACGACCGAAGTATATATATATAATTTATAAAATTAAGGTTTTAAATGATTTTCGTCGAACATTCTTAGCTGAGTTATTTCCCAAACTCAGCTATAGATGGCGCCACTACTTTAGTCATTTGCTTGCCAGTTTGTTATATGGCAGCTATACGATATATTCATCTGATTTTTACCAAACTTCCCAAAATTGTGTGGAAACTGATAATATTCATAATTGGAAAGTAAAAAGACTTGCAATTAATTACTGTCCATTGCATACAAAAAAGTTTTTCTCACTAGAACTACTTTTTCGACCGAGCGTTCCTATGGCAGCTATTTGCTATAGTCATCAGATTTGGATCAAAATTGGCAGAATAGTGTGGTATCATATAATACTGATCAGTAACAAGATTGGGAGCGATGGCATTGTAAACAAAAAAGTTTTTCAGATTAAGACTAGTTTTTCGACCGGTCGTTCCTATGGCAGCTTTATGCTATAGTCATCCGGTCTGGCCGGTTCCGAAGAATGTGCAGCGTTTCAAGAATATATATACTTTATGTGGTCGGAGATGCTTCCTTCTCTGCGTTACAAACATCTGGAAAATTTTAATATACCCTCTACAAGGGTATAAAAATAGAGAAAGGCTAACTTCGGCTTGCCCGAAGTTTATATACCCTTGTAGCTTGTATAATTTATATAAATAAGTAGCCTCATTCCACTGAGACAAATATGTACATTCGGCCAAACGTACATATTTTTGACAAGGCCTCCTATATACATTTTTTACACCCAATCTCTATGGCAGCTATACTATATAGTTGTCTTATCAAACTTGGTGGAATTATGCAAAAGCATAGGAAACTTATAAATACGAGGTTAGAGGACGTTTGCGTTGAAGACAAAAAAGTTTTTCTCACTAAAACAACATTTTCGACCGATGGTTTCTATGGCGGCTACATGATATTGTCATTCAAACTAGCCGGTTCTGACAAGTGTGCAGCGTATTTGTTTCAAAAGACTTCCTGCAAAGTTTGGTTAATATAGCTTTAAAACTGACGGAAGAGATAGCATAGAAACAGCAGACAGACGGACATGGCTATATCAACTCAGCTCGTCATGCTGATCGAGAATATATATACTTTATGTGGTCGGAGATGCTTCCTTCTATGCGTTACAAACATCTCGACAATTTTAATATACCCTCTACAAGGGTATATAGCCATTTTCATGCCAACCCGTGCTGCCAAATCGACCCCAGTAGAGCAAGTTTCAGAGATTTTGCGCAATAACTATTTTGTTTTAACTTCTACCCTGTTAACAATTAAAACATATATTAAGAAGATATAAATGTTGTTTTATGGCCAACCACGCCCCCTTGCTTACTCCGCCCACTTGTAAAAATTTAATATGGATATATATGCATTTAATTAATTTTATTTTTATTTATTTATTAGCAGGTCCTATGCGCTGTAAAAGGACATTTAATTAAATATTTAATTAAATATTTTAATTTTGTTCGAAGTAATTTTTAATATTTTCAAATAGGGCAAGCATTTAACGTGAATACTTTGATTTAAGGTCCGTAATGGGTCTCACATTGATGAAGTTATAAAATTTTGAGATCCGATTAAGCTTATAACATGTTGATATATAGAGATATTCAAAATTTAAGGTTTAACTCCTTCTGGAGGTACCTTAACCAATAGTACGATTGAAGTGAATTTTTTTTATGTCGTTCCCCATGACCCTGTCCACATTTGCTGAATTTTTTAGATTTTTATCTCAAACCCTAAAAACTAAGTTAAAATTGTTATCGTTGTGTGTTGCAGGTGCATAAGTACCCATAAAACGCGAACCGAGGCTTCATTTGAATAACTGGGTATGAGGTGATGCTTACAGAGGTCCCTTTCTTCATGATTTAACGGTCTCATGCCGGGGTTTTTTTTAGTGTTGTACTGTGTTTTTTAAGTGATGAAATATATAGGCCCAATATATATACATAAAACTAAAGAAAATGCTTAGGAAGAATAGCTACCCAGAACAGCTGGTAGACAACCTAATAAAAGGCGCCACTAATAAACAAAAAGATGACAAAAACAAAGAAGAAAAGGATACACGATACATAAGCGTACCCTACATAGACAAACTTACTAATAAAGCGACAATAACTAAAATTATATCAAAGGAACATTCAAACATAACGTACGCATATAAAGCGCACACAAACACTAGAAAACTGTTTACAAACACAAAAGACAAAATAGAAAAGGAACAACAACACGTAGTGTACGAGATAGCATGCAAAGGAAAATAAGGAGAAACTTGCAGCGGCGTATATGTAGGCACAACAAAACGCGCACTAGCAACAAGAATAGGAGAGCACAAAGGAGACGCAAAAAACAAAAAAATGACAACAGCAATATCTCAACATCTGGCAACAACTGGACACTCAGCTGATTTCCAAAATGTGAGAGTACTAGACATTGAGCGAAAAGAGAGAACAAGATTGACTTTGGAGAGCCTTAGAATTTAGCAAAGAGGGGGAAATGCACTAAGCCACAAAGAAGACATCGAACAAATAAATTACATTTACGCATCAGCTGTGACAACACAAAAAAAAAATAACACTAATGACAAAAAACTAACCAGAAGGATGGTTAATTAGAATAACGACAAAATAATGTATGTATGACAAAAAAGAGTTAATGTTTTTGTATTGCTTTTAATGAAGAAAAAATTAATAAATCCAGACTCGAGTAGAAACGCGTAGGAGGAAAATTCCAATAACAAAATGTCTTTTTATTGTGGATGAACCAAAACGGCCAAAGAAAACCCGCAAGTGAGGTAAAAAACTCACGACCGCATTAATAAAGAGATCCCCAGGTAGCCCGAAAAACTTTACTTTATTAAACTTGATCAATTACACAGTGCTACAGTGCGAAATAACCTGGGTAATGACATAGCGCACGTTGTAGAGCTGGTCATGTATAGCACTTCCTCATACTTGGTTTTCCTCGGGGACTCCCAAAATCTGAAGTTATGGCCCAAAAACCGTTAATTGCTCGTTTTGCTTACTTTACTTGAAATAACTCGCGAATGAACCATCTGATTATATGTAACTTTGCTAATTCTGACAGCGACGAGAAGATTCTTATATATTATATTTAATGGTTTTAGAGATTCAACGCGATGGCTGAGAAACGCGGGTTACAGATCTGGTATTTTATATTTTTGTTTATAAATTCCCACTTTTTAAGACAAGACATTATTCTACCTCCTACACACTTAAAACTTGGATACATGAAGCAATTTATGAAACGATTAATAGAGAGGGCGAGCCATTTTTTCATATGCGATTTAGTAACAAAGATCCAGTTAGAATGCTGTTCACCTATTGCTGGACTCTAGAGCGAAAGAGTGATGATACCACACTAAAACGTAAAAGATCATCTGCACATTTCCAAAGCAGCCAAGCTAAAAGCCCCTTAGTCCACTAATAAAAGTTATAAAATAAATAGGAAAGTCGGTCCAGCCCGACTATAATATTTTCATCCAGGCCCAATAGGGTAACAGCACTCGAACAGGAATAATCTTAGTAAAAAATTGTCAAACCAATATGTAAACATTTATGTGATCATATGAAAAACTATTAGTGCTGTGACGCCAAATGAGTACTTGTGTTCACATTGAAAAGTACTCGTTCCTGTGACACACGATTTCTGTGGCCGTTCTCATTGCGCTGTGCCACTGTGACCCTGAAATGTGACGCAGTGTGCCCAAATGTAAACGCAGCATTAAGCTACGCAACAGGAACACAGATATGTATGTTGATGGCGGTATCGGCATCAAATTTCGGTTCAAGGCGTTGGGCCATCGCCTTTTGGTTGGTTTTGCGAATAATTATTAAAACGCAAATTACAATGTTTAAACCAGGGAATCAAACCAGAACTGGAACTGTATACCGAAAAGAACCGATTAAAACTCATAATCGGATTCTGAACCGATATTTTTAAATTTTTGTATACCGGTATCCGAGAACCGATATTCTTGGAACCGAAAAAAACCGAAAGGAACCTAAACATTGTACCGGTACTATTTCGGTTCTGAGTGCAATAACTAGACTGCATAGATGCCACTTAGTTTTTGCGGACTTTAACGCAATTTGCTTTTCACACTTTTGTATTGTGAAATAATAAAAACGCTAGACCAGGGAAACCCCAGGCAAAATAGCAGCGCACCTCCCGTCCAACAGACGAAAGGCGCAGCCAGCTAACGTGCGACACGAAAACGCGAAGGAAAAACAGTAAGTAATCTTAACTATGGGCTAAATAAGTTAAAATAGTAGTTTTGAAAGCAGGAAGTGAAGTTTCAGAGTCGGTAGTTTGTTGTATTCAGCACAGAGGACTTAGGTAATCGGAAATCAGGACTGGAGTTCGAAGGTAACCAGACATCAGGATTCCAGTTTTACTCACGAAGAGCGAACAATGAGAATTGCTTTTGCACAGATTGTATTCTATTTTGATGGGTCGAATAATGCGGAGATGATCCGTAATCAAGAATCGGACGGACAAGAGAAGTGTACAGATTCTTCGACGTACAGGGATCGTCAAATTTATTCGACCAGTGCTTAACAAATTTTCACAATAAAGTTTAATGGCATGAATCATTATCAATTTTCCAGAACTTAAGACATTTACAAAATAAAGAAGATGTTCTCAAAAGGTGGACAGAAAACTAGACAAAGTTTCCACAATTGTATGAATGCCTTTGAGAGGGGACAGTGAATGTAGAACGTTCATTTTCCAGGGTGTAATTATTATGTCTGCGCTAAGAAATCCAATCGAAAATCCAATAACGGATCTTTCTTTATATTTTACCGGTTTATACCGGTATGTACCGGTATACCGAAATACAAATCCAGGTACCAATACAGAACCGAATACCGAAATAGTGTTAGTACCAAAACACAACCTTTTACTTTCATAAGTTTCGGTACGTACCAGAAACGGAACCGGTACCGAAATACGATTTTGTTTGATTCCCTGGTTTAAACTACTTATATAATTTATTCATTTGATGCAACCTATCCAAAAAAATAATGTTGTTTACATTTTCAAAACTAATTTTGCTTGTCAAAATTGTTTGGGTGGTGAATTTTGATAATCTCCTAACAAAACACGAGAGATTTGAAACCAACCGAAAGAGATTTCTGGGACACCGAGAATTGGTTTTGTGTTGGAAATTGGTTGGAAGAGATTTCCATGACACCTCCGTATATAATTTTGCTTTATTTTGTGAATTTTGACTCGTTTTATTACACAGGAATAAAATGATTTAAATTTATCTCAGAATTTTATTTTTCAAAAAATAAAAAAAAATAGTACTTAGACCGGTATACCGAAATAAAAATCCAGATACCGTATCGAAACCGAAACATTCATTTAGGGACGTACGGGACCGAAATTCGTTTCGGGATTAAGCCTTGCTACATACTATATAACGTTTCTGAATTGAGATGTGGCTTAAAAAGTCAGTGTACCTACCGAAAAGAGAGCGTAAGTTAAAGTCGGCTATAACCGACTTCGATATAATATAAATTTTAAAATGTATATGGGGCTTAGTGACCTGTTTTTGATTTAATCAAAGTTACATCTGGCTAGCTCAAGGTCTATGGTTGAGTATAATTCTTTATAAACAACACAAATCAACAGATATTAATTACAACATTTTGGAATAGCAATTGGGTATGTCCGTACAACGATCGCTGTTTTGAGAATAACCAAATTCTCTAATCGGACTTGTTTTGCAGTTCACACTTCAAACAAACATACCATTTAGTATTTAAGCCTCTTTCAATCGGCGAATAAAGACAGGAATTCCAATGTTGTCAATTCGCAGCCCAAATTTTGGCCATGGTTTTTTGTTTGAAGGTTGTTGTTTACCAATTTGTTGTAATTAATTCTGTTGCTTATGGCTGCTGCTAGGTGGTTGGGCTTTCCGTCCAATGATCCTCCTTAGCAGGGCCAAGAGTTTTTTGTAAATACGCAGGGTATTTTTTGCTTGTTTTATAATAGAGAATTTGGTTATTCTCGAAACAGCGATCGTTGTACGGACATACCCAATTGCTATTCCAAAATTTTGTAATTAATATCTGTTGATTTGTGTTGTTTATAAAGAATTATACTCAACCATAGACCTTGAGCTAGCCAGAGGTAACTTTGACCAAATTTTCAAATTATAAATTTAAAACCTACATCTTAAAAACGGTGCGAGTCATTCCAAATTTTGTATTGTGGGGGCGGGATTGGGTGTGGCAGAAATTTGAAACGAAGTTCTCTAGCTCTAGCTCTTTTAGTCTCTAAAATCTAGGTGTTCATTAGACTGGACCTACTGAATATGACATTTTTAAGGTCATGGTCTCACCCCACTATCTGATGCATTTTGTTGTATAGAAAAAAATGGAACAAAAGAAATAGGTCGAGTTTTAAAGGGCGCGAATAGGCTGAAACATTTTTGTGAATAACTCAAACGCAGTGTTGCCTATTATCGCATAATTATTTCATTTATAAATAGTCGGCGTTGTTTAAAATTAAAAATTATTTCGAATTCCAAAACCAAAAAGAGAGCACTATGTTAATTTACTGTTTTTTTTTTAAGTATGTTATATCAACCAGCGAATCCTTTATTTATCTGTTATTCTTGATCAGCATCAACGAACTAATGGCCGTGTTCAGCAGAACTCCCTGATCAAGCATAAATTTGCAATTATCTTAATACTGAACTCGAGAGATGCGGCGTCATAATAGCCAATTTGAGGTATCATGATACAGGAGCATGTATCAAAGAAATAGTACGCTACTTTAAAGTGATACTGCTCCCTCCAACAGCAGAAACTATTCGATACAACATTTTTTTCTGATGCCTGCTCAGGGATCAATTATTCTGAACACGCCCAATAACTTCGTTGTGTCGTATGATTAATTCTTTTCAAAACTTTAGGGCCTGTCGCGCCCGTTTAGAATTAAAATAAAATTTTTTGATTTTCACAATTAATAATTATACAAAAAATATTAGCTTTGGAAATGCCGAGACCTACTTTTTCCCATTTTGCTGTTTTGAGGTCCGATCTAGTGCTCAGAGAGACGGACGGACGGACATGGCTATATTGAATTGGCTGTTGATCAAGAATATATATACTTTATATGGTCGGAAATGATTCCTTCTGACTGTTACATACATTTGCACTGCTTTAATATACCCTTTTTACTCTACGAGTAACGGGCATACAAATTAAAAACGAGAAAGCAAAGACAACTTCGTCTGTGCCGAAGTTTAAATACACTTGAAAAGGCTCGCTCCAATGGTTTCGACCAAACTTCGCAGATCAGTTTGAAAACATACAATTTTAATAACGACAGAGTTTAGAAACGCTAACATTGAAAACAAGAATTTTCCCCCACTAAAAGCCATTTTCCGACCGATCGTTCCTAAGGCAGCTACAAGAAGTAGTCATCCGATCCTGGCGGTCCAGACATATTAGCAGCGTGCAGCGAAGAAGACTGCAAATTTTCGGCTCGATAGCTTCAAAACTGAGGGACTAGTTCGCTTAGAAACAGACAGACGGACGGACAAAGCGCAATCGACTCGGCTCGTCATAATGATTAAGAATATATATACTTTATGTGGTCGGAGATGATTCCTTCTATGCGTTGCAAAACTTCTGGGCAAAACTATAATACACGTTTCAAGTGTATAATAATGGGTCTAGTAGAAATAAGTCTTTTTGGCTGGAAAGTAGTGTGAAGCGGGGGGTGAAATAATAATTGTACATATATTGGCGCATTTCGTAACTTTACTGTTCCCACGATGCCAAAAATTGGGTAAGTCTATGAAAATTCGCCAGTTAAAGTAGAAAATATACAAAGCAAATAGTTAAACTACTTCTGAAAAATGTTCCATTCATTTATTTGCCAATGCATTGCAAATATTCAAATGTTCATGGATATTGTCTTTAGTTATATTTTTAACGCTTCCTGTGCATGTGTTCGCGATTCTTGCGCTTCCATGCAGCACGTCTGGATCCTCCAATGGTCTGAGAGTATCTGTATCCCTTGCCAATGCCACGGGAACTCTTGCCTGCAGAGGTCAGGCCGCGCAATTCACGGTGCTTGTGGACGTGTTTGCATATCCAGTTAATTTTGGCATCACGACGAATAGAATTATGGTGTGTATCGACCAAGATCACCTCGAAGTATTTGTACGAAGCATCCTGCGCTACCCAGTACGAATTAAGAACACGCAGCCCACCAAGTCTGCGTCCAACACGTTCCTGAAATGTACAAAAATAGATACATACATACATAATTAGACAGAATATTTTTAATTATTCAAGCAAGTCATCGTAAATAATTATTTATAATCAGACATCTAAGGAAGTTAAACAAATTGTCAACACGGTTTAATTTAGACCAAAGTTGATATCATCAGCAGAATAAAGAATCTTAAGACGATCGTCTTCAATCATCACTTACCTCGGCAATTGACTGCAATCCACGGTAGGGCTTTAGCTGGTTAACACCATGACTCTTAGGCTTGCCATAGGTGCATCCTTTGGGCACTGGGCGCTTCCGGCCTCCGCGACGCACACGAATTCTATAAATTACATAGCCTTGCTTGGCGCGATATCCCAGACGGCGGGCCTTGTCCGGTCGGGTTGGTCTGGGCGAACGGTGCAGTTTTGTCAATTGACGGTACTGCCAGACACGGATGCGAAGCAAATAGCGCATCACATCGCTCTGCTTCTTCCTGTACAACTCTTGCATATAGCGGTAGGCCCCCATATTCAACGTTTGATAGACCTAGCAACAAATTAAATTAGTTATTTATGTTTAATAACAGTCACATCATCGGTCTATCAGCCCATTGGACTCCGTCAGACGTATACGCATATTTTGACATTTCTATAATAGAGGAAAATAACTGAATAAGGAAACGCCAGAGTTGTCATTATGAACCAATTTGTATATGGTGTACATATGTATGTATCAGCATATCCATAATCTGCCCAACCATTTCTGGTCTAAGAGTGGTGCATGGAAGCTCTCATCATTAAATTACATACATACGTGACCAACAACGAACATTATTTAAGTTTGTAAAAATTCAATATATATCTTGGTAGGTACCCTTAAAGTTACGATATTAAACAATCAATTGAAAAAAAAATAATATGATTATCTCGATTTTGACCGATTATTGTCTGGGACACCTACCTTCCAAGCCGACCAAATTTCAAAAGAAGGAAACAAATCAGTTTCCGGATATACACTAAAAACTCAGAGTTGCATTGAATTATAACACCATGAATAAATAAACGGAATGAATTCAAAAATTAACAATGATTTAGGAACGATGGAATGGAGGAGTGAAAAAAATTTATCCATCATTGACCAATACTCTGCAATATTGTCTAAAATCTTTTTTCTTGTCATTTTATGACCCTGCGAAGAATATATAAAAATTGTCTTAATATCAGGACTTAATACGGGAACCGATAACCGACATAAACCGTTTCAAATCACGTACCGGAACCGATGCAAATTTATTAATGGAACCGGAACGATACCGAAACGTTAGTACCGGTACAGTTTCGGTTTTTTTAACCTTTGCACAGCGCATCGTAGTTTTGCTCACGCGTTGGAGCTCAACCTGCAGGATGCTAAAATATTTGCTGGCGGAAGACATCTTCAACATTTGCAGTTTTGCTGCCAGTTTTAGCTGCTGTAGAATCTACAGTGTAGATAACGACTTTCCTTTGCAACAGAACGTGTAGAACTCAGAACGCGAAATTGTATGCATATTAAATGCAGCGGAGGTGGCCACAACTAAACTTCAAGCTGAAAATCTAGTTTTGGGTCATTTTTATTCCAATTGAATGCACTGCACATTGGAAATATTAAAAAATTTTCCTCTATCGAAAACGTTTGTTCAAAGAATAGCGAGAGATATCCCTTTTTGAAAACAATGTTTTTTTATGTGGCATATTTTTGGACCCTAGGTATAATGTTATGAGCAAAAAAGTTGTATATGTCTCAATCTTTTAATAAATATCTAGGCACAAATTCCGTCGATTGATGATAAGTCACTGCTTAATGATGCACGAAGTTCTAATTCTTGTTCATCTGAAAGCGCCGACGAAGTTGAGGCAAATATGATATTACAGAAAAAGAAACTTGGTGATAAAAACACATCAATTCTGTCAACAAATAAGCTGCTGGATTCCATTAGGACTTTTCTCATACGTGTTCGCAACCATAAAATCATTCTTAACTGGTAGTCAGAGTCCTCCACTAAGTTCCCAGAATTTTATGACATTTCAAAAGTCGTGCTTTCTGTTCCATCTACGCAGGTTAGCGTGGAACGCCTATTCTCTGGCGAAAAATTTATAATGAATCCGCTACGAAGTTGTTTGGACTCAACCACATTGAATGCAATTATGTTACTGCGAGCAAATCGCAAGAATGCTATATAGTGGAGGTAAAAAATTAAAAAACTAATAATATATACTATATGAGTATATAATGTAATCATAAATTCTTACATGTACGTCAAAATTGCGTGGATTTTGGAACGGTGGAGTCTGGAACACAGTTATTTTTTTGTTTTTTGATTTATTCATAAATTATTAACTTATTTTAAAATCTGTAAATGCAATATTGTTACGAAATGAATAAACTATTGTTTTAATTAACTGGTAGATCGATTTAAGGTTTGCAGGTATTAAACAAAATTTGTGAGTGTCGTTAATGATGCTAAAATTAAGGGGTTAATTTTAAAATCACAAGTTCCCAATAGTATACAAATCAGCAATGGCAATCTTTAAAAAGAAGAAAACTTATAGGGCGTAGAAACACCAGCAACAAGATCACTTTCTGCTGTGTCCTTTCTTTTTTTGTTATTTTCAAATTAAGCCCTTTAATTAAACAGTACAAACTCTCTCCTTGGTATATAAATCAGCAATGGCAATTTGTAAAAAAAAAGAAAATTAATACGGTAAACGCTGCTCTTAGTAGCAAGGCAGAAAACCGGTCCGGAACCGAACTCCTGAGAACCGGTCCGATTCGGGTTTTTTGGGGGAACCGGACTATGAACCAGGCGCTCCATATTTTTGACTCCTCGAACCTGAACCCGAAGCGGACCACTTTTTCGAAAAATGAGGTTCGGTTCACCAATTTAATTAATTTATTTAACGATACATACTGAAAATCTCTGAAGATTTAACTATAAACGATTGCATTTCTAACTAAACGTGAATAATTTTTGATGTAAAGATAAGATAAAGTATGATGATGATGATAGATTATACGGAAAGAAACCGTTTGACCATATGATGAATCAACTTGGCTTTGAACGGACTGTATAGATCACAGTTACTACCAAGTGATTTATCGTACGCTTGGTTTTCACGCCGCGCAATTTTTAAAATCTTCAGCAAATCATTGTTTATTATCTTCTTCTATGAGTTCAGTACCAGAATTGGCTGCAGTATCTTCAGACCCGAGATTTCATATTTTGCTTACAAAAAACAGTGGCAAAGCAACTGACTCAACGTCTGATTGTGAAGGAGAGAAGCTTATGAAAACAATAGAAAGCAATAAAAAATATCAAATATAAAAGCTGTAAATGATGTTATAGATTTCTTTGGAAACTGTCAAAGAGCACATTCATTACATACATCTACAAAAGTTTTAGAATTTTGTAAAGGTCATAACAACGAAGACTTAAAAAATCTTGCCTTTACTTACTAGCTGTTCCAGCAACTCAGGTATCAGTTGAAGGAGCATTTTCAACACTTAAGCCCTCTGCGCAGTTGTGAAGTAATGAGAAATAATGTAACATTTTCATATACAAATTTTGACAGGAGAGAAAAAGTAAAATTTGTTGTATAAGATTTTTACTTTACTTCTCGTTACTTCAAAAATGCGTATGGGTCTTAGGGTTTGTTCTTTCTGATTTGAGAGCTAGTATAGGTGAACAGCTTCTGGAAGATATAATGCTTAAACTAAGCAATTCCTAAAAATTGTTAATGTCAGCTAATGGATTTGATAATTACAATAACTTAAGTATTGAATATTATGATTAAGTATATGAATAATGAGGTATATAAATTTCATTATCATCGTAGAATTAATAAATCGAAAGTCAAACAACTCTTTTTTGTTCAAGCGAACCAAGGCTCGAACCAAAACCTTGGGTTCAAGTTTCGCGAAGAACATTATTCGTATTATGTTTAGTTTAAGCGAAACTCTTTCTGAGCTCTCTTTTATCTTGCTTCCCTCTGCAGCAGGTAGAAAATGACGCCGCGTTGCCGTCGTTTGCTGGACTTTGACTTTGCATTTTCAGTATGTATTTGAAGCCCTTATACTTAGGTCGGCGACATTCTAATTTGGCTTAGCAAACTGCCGAGCGTCAATCAATTAATCGGTTAACAATTATTGTTTTATGTAGTTTAAGGGTTCATGATTGCATAGTCTTAAGTGTTATCGTGTAGTTAATTGTTTTAGTGTTAAAATTATGCCAATCAAAAGTAAGCAACTGCTTTTTATATGCAAAAGCAAATCATTTTTCATTAAGAAAATAAAATACGTTCAAGCAGCTGCAATGGGAGACAAGGCGATGAATTTAAATAAATATTGTTTAAGAAAATTTACAATTAATTCTAGTTTTATTAAAAAATTTATTTCAGTAACGAGTGAAAATGAAACTCGTAAAACATTCGCTCGCGAATTCGCCTGCGAATGTTCGCGTACGAATGTTCGCCTGCCACAAACTGAGCGACACGAATTCGTAAACGATGGTTTTGTTCGTTTTTCATTCGCTTTGAGTTTCGATCGTGAATTCGCTCACGAACTTTTGGTCGGGTGGGCTTGAACTCATTCATCTTTTTTATATGTCTGACGTCAGCGCCACGTGACGCTGAAATCAAATTTCACTCCTACTAAAATCTTCCGTACCGAAATTAAAGATGTTTCACATCAAAAATCGACTTGAAAAATTGGCATCCTACATTTTGGGTCATATCTCCACCTTCAGGATGTGTGCCACAATAAGCCGTATGCCATTTTAAAGGATACACTTTCAAAAGAATTTAAAAAATCCTATAAAAGTCTGAACAGTTTTTGAGAAAAGCTCTTCTAAGTGGATCAACCTCTTGCTTTTTCCCATACAAAATGATACAACAGTTCATCAGTCGGAACCAATCATGGAACTAGTTATATAAACAGTCCTTGTTAAGTTAAATTAAGTCTTTGTGAACAACAAAAAACAAAAGTCAAAAGTCTCAATAAAATATTTCAGTTCGAGCCGATTTAGTATGGCCATAAAATTCATTGCTAACTTTTCTTTTTAAGATTGCGGGATAACTAGGAGATGTGCCAACATACACGATATGTCATAATACGCGCATTTTAATTACCTATTTTATAAAAAAAGAATCGTCAAAAGCGTGTGATCAGATTTTGAGAAATTTTATTTGTTCTTTCACTATAACTGGCAAGTCGCAATTAGGATGACCATATAAATCGTCGCTAACTTTTCTTTCAAGAATGCGGGAGAACTAGGAGATGTGCCAACATGCACGATATGTCAAAAGCGCGCATTTTAACTATTTATATTATAAAAAAAAGGATCATAACAATCGTCTGAACAGATTTCGTGAAATTTAATTGCATGTATGTTTTAACGACCTTTATGTTAATTAAACCTTCAAATTTTTTGCCGGCTCTAGGTCTGATTATGTTGGTACATAACTTTAAAACAGGGACACATCACACCACAAAGGAGGTTAGTTGACCCAACAGCTGTTTCAATGGTATCTCCACCATATCATCAGCGGTCTTCACCTGGTACCACAATCAGAAAACAACTCCTTCCTCATGTTTGAATGCAATTCTGCACTCCGACTTATTGGTCACTGTGTTAGCAGTGGGGAGAAAATCTCTCTCACTAACATTGTAAGACCATTGGGGGACACACATACGTACAAAGTCCACAGATAGCGCGGCTCTGGCTCGTTGTGTCTGGTTTTTGCTGTTGAATCGCATTGGAGTTCCCAAGCGATTATGGCATCTCAGGCATGAGGAGGGAGTTGTTTTCTGATTGTGGTACCAGGTGAAGACCGCTGATGATATGGTAGAGATACCATTGAAACAGCTGTTCGGTCAACTAACCTCCTTTGTGGTGCGGTGTGTCTCTGTTTTAAAGTTATGTACCAACATAACGAGACCTAGAGCCGGCAAAAAATTTGAAGGTGAATTTTAATTTTTTAGTCGTCGCTTACGTTTCTTTTTGAGATTGCGGGATAACTAGGAGACGGCCAACAAGCACGATATATCAACAGATGCGCATTTTAATAACGTATTTTATAAAAATTAAAAATGTTGATGAACATTTTGCTAAATAGCTATGAATGCAGATTTTGGAGGAATAAAAACTAAAATGTTAGGTAACTTTTCTTATTTGGCCACACTTTCAACAAAATTTGGCAAATTCGCCTGTGTGAACTTTTTTTTTTAGCTTTCTTAGTATTTATTAAATCTTCTTTTAATGAGACAATAATAACAATAATTTTCCAAATCTTAATCTAGAAACTATTATACAACCATCCCCTATTGGAGCTAGTTTATGTTCTGCGGCCCTTTAATTCAGTCGCTGGGTTGGTAGGTCTTTTCTTCGGAGGCTAGATTGCGTTGCTTGCAGGGTGAGCGATTTGGCAAGTTCATTTGGGTGGGCTAGAAGCTTTTCAGAATATTTGCGCTTTAGATGCCGTATTTCAGTTTCAACCAATGGGATCCTCAGGTCGTTGTGGTCCTCACACTCGTTGCGAAAGTACCATGGCGCTCCAGTGAGTGCTCTAAGAATTCTTGATTGTGATCTTTGAAGGATGTCCACACTGCTCGCACAGGCATTTCTCCATAGCTGTGAGCCATAAGTCCAGACAGGGTTTATGATGCTTTTGTACAGTAAGACTTTATATTATAGTTTTAGAAAGGAACGGGAGTTAATTAGCCAGTGAAGGCTGTTGGCCTTAAGCCTTATTTGAAGTTTTTTCAAGTCTATGTGTTTGCGCCAAGTGAGCCTTCTGTCGAAGTGGACACCAAGGTAAACAACATCGTTTGATTGTGGTATCATAGTCGCGTTTAGGGATATCTGGGGACAGGTGCTTCTGTTGAGTGTGAACGTCACGTGCTTAAACTTTTGCTCGTTAATTTTTATGCTTAGAATTGAACTCTTCCGTTGTGTACTTATTTTGACGCACAGAAAAAACTCTGTTGCTGACATAACATTCTAAGAGTTTGTGTGTATTTGGGGGAAGCAGTGTCCTAATTTTAACTATAAGCCAGTCCAACCAAAAGCGGTCAAACGATTGGGCAACATCTAGGAAAATTGCACAGCAGTATTCGTGGTGCTCATACGCCGTCCGAATATATGAAATTAAACGGTTGACTTGTTCAATGGTCCCGTGATTTGCTCGAAACCCAAATTGATGTGATGGAGTTATGTTTTGTGCATGGGTATCAATTTTGCGAAATAAGATCTTCTCAAATACTTTTGATAGGCAAGGTAGCAGGCTAATGGGTCTATATGATGACGCTTGTGTTTTATCCTTTCTTGGTTTCTGAATCATTATGATTGTCGATTTCTTCCTCTGAGTTGGAAAGTACCCACAGCATTGAAGATTCTCGAAATATATGTAATGGCTGGACTTGGAAGTTCCATAATCATTTTAGGTGTAATAAGTGGGAATCAGTGCCAGTGCCAGTGCCATTGGTTGGTGGATTCGGCTGGAAACATTTCTTAAGTCAATTACAAAGACATTTACCTTTTCTTCGCCGCTGCGGGCCCATTTTCCTCTCTGATCCCTCAAAGGCGTGTCTACCTTTGCAGGTGGCTGTATGCTTGCGTGTGCTCTCCATAGGGGGAATTTGGTGCTTGTAGGCGATAGTTTTTCGATGTAACGGCTATAGGCTAGCTGCTCCTCAGCTTCGAGTGCTTTGTGAAGTACGCGTTCTGCATTTCTCAGGCGAGTCCTTGCAGCAGGCGACCGATTGCTCTGCCATTCTCTTCTTGCACGCCGCTTTTCAGTGACCAGCCGGCCTATAAAGCTGTTCGTTAATCTACGATCTTGCTTGGGTGTTGTTGTTGATGTTGTTAGTGGGCTCGAGTGATGAGCTGCTGCAGTAAGAATTGAGCTCTGGGCTTGGACTGAATTTTCAATGTCTTCTTCGCTGTTTATGGTTGGACTCAGTTCAATGTGACTTCTAATATATTTTTGTATTTGAGCCAGTTTGTCCTATATGATGTCAGCCTCCGTGGATACTCTCTGATCTGAGGACACTCCAGAAGAGTAAAAATTATCGGAGAATGGTCTGACGACAAATCTGCGAGTACTTCTGCAGTTACCAAATTTTGTGGAACTTTTCTTGTTATGGCAAAGTCTATAAGGTCGGGTATTTTCTTGGGATCTGCTGGCCAATATGTAGGCCTACCCGGAGATACATAGTCGAGTTTGTTTGAAGCGCGCACAAGTACGCTATACAGTTGCTTTCCTTTTGGATTAGTCAGTCTAGAGCCCCAGTGCGGATGTTTCGAGTTATAGTCACCCGCGGCTAAAAAAGGGCTGACCTAATGTATTAAAGAAATCTAGAAATTGATTTTCTGATATTGCAAAGCGTGGCGGACAATAAACCGCCGACAAGGTGAAATTGCCTCTTTTAGATTCTACACATTTTGATGTGGCTTGTAGGTAGTTTTCCGAAAATCCCGATAGTGGGTAATGCTTAATGCGGTTTCTGACTAGGATGCCAGTTCCGCCACGGGCTTTACCATCTGGGTGATTTGTGCCATAAAATACATACCCCGGTAATTGAAAGTTAAATCTGTCCGTCAGATGAGTTTCCGCAAGAAGCATTATGTCGATTTCATTGTCTTGGAGAAATTTTGATAACTCCACTTTGTGGCGAGAAATGCCATTTGCATTCCAGATTGAAACTCTTAGGAGAGCCATTATTTGGTTTGTTGCGAGGCAAGCATTTGAATGAGGATGCCTTGATTCCTCATTTGTTCTTGCATTGCGTTTTGCATAAATGCAATGAATTCCTTCAGTGTTTGCTGCAACGATAACGAGAAAGCAAAGCTAACTTCGTTTGCTAAATTTTTAATACACTTGAAAAAGTTCGCTTCGAACAAACTTTGCAGATCAGCTTAAAAACATATAATATTAACAATGACCCAGTTTAAGAGCGCTAATATTAAAACAAAAAAGTTTTTCTGACTAAAACCCATTTTCCGACCGAACATTTCTATAGCAGCTACAAGAAGTAGTCATCCGATCCGGTCGGTTCCGACATATTAGCAGCGTGCAGTAAAAGGAAGGCTCTGTTTCAGCTCGATAGCTTCAAAACTGAGGGACTAGTTCGCTTAGAAACAGATAGACGGACAGACGGACGGACAAAACTCAATAGACTCAGCTCGTCATGGTGATCAAGAATATATTATATATAGTTTATGTGGTCGGAGATGATTCCTTCTATGCATTGCAAACTCCTGGGCAAAATTATAATACACTTTTCAAGTGTATAAAAACATGGTTTGTAAGCTACTATAGTTTGATGGTTGTTCCGCTTGTTTATTAATTGTTGACAGAGCCCGATCAGTTCGTGTATCGTGTGAAACTGTGGCTGTAGATGTGGGTCTATCCATTCCTAGTTTCAATGCACTTGCAAAAGAAAAGCCTTGGGTAGTACTCGTTGGGGCAAACTACGATCTAGCTGTTTTGGTAAAGAAAACTCCAGGTGTCGATTGTGAGGGTGTAAACTGATTAAGGTTTCCATTGGATCGTGCAAATTCAGTGCGTGTATTAACCCTGCTCTTCAGATCTTTGAAGACTGGGAAACCTCAGTAATTTGCAGGTCGTAGAGCGCAGTAGGCTTTAGTGTGCCCGAATTCTTGGGAATTGGTACATTGTACTAGATTTGTACGTTTGTGGGGCTCCTCTACAGTTATTCTGCGGTGCAATAAGAACTGTAGGTTGTAAATTGGGTGCACAACATTTTTGTTGGGAGCTGTGTCTTCCGGACTTAGCTCCACTTTGAATAGTGGCTGGAGTATTTTGTCTCTTTTCATAAGGTTTATCACGGACTTGATCTTAAATCCGTATTCTTCTAAAGCAGTGCCGATTTCTGTTGATGGCACACTTGATTAAATGCCTTTGATTACCACTTGTAGGCCTTTGCAGCTTTTTAGTTGGTAAATGGAATAGTATTTGTTTTCTGTTTTAAAGTATTTGTCGACAGTGCGATAGTTTTCCTCGGTGTTGACTTGAAGCTTCGTTTCGTGTATTTTGCCTTTGATGACTGATGTCACATAAAAGTTGTTGTTGCCTATTAGTAGAATAAGCTTTGTAACTAGGGTCGAGCAGTTGTTATCTCTTATGCAGATTGGTGGAGGCCTTGGTTTTGCGGCATTTGGAGCCTCCAGTCAGCGGATTTTTGTCCACAGGCAAATCACTTGCTTTGTTAATTTTTGGAGTGTTGCCGCTTTTTTTTATCTTTTGTGGGCTTAGTTTTCGTATTTGTACATACCGATCAATGCTAGTCTGCACATATGAGCGGGTGGTTGCTGTTTTACTTCCTTGTGTGTTTGTTGGTGGGAGTGCGTGCTGCGTTGACATTATTGGAAGATGGTTGGTGGTGATTGATTTATTTTGAACACTTGTTGTTGTGCTTGTTAAAGTTGATTGTGCTGTAGTAAGCGTTACCGTACTCATGGTGGGCAGAGGGGAGGGGTATTGGGCACTCCATGTCGGGGCGGTTGAAAAAGAGCTTATGTTCACATCACTTGTTGGTTTTAGCGTGCTGGTGGGGTCGGGAGAGACTACTGCAAAGTAAGGTAGGTAGGTAGGTAGTTCCGGCTGGCCCTTTGTAGGGACCACACATAGACCTTACGGTCCTTAGTGAGGCCGGGTGGCTTTTTCTGGGTACCATTAGAAATCCAAGAGGTTGTTTGACGTTTTGGCAAATGCCAATAGTTGTTTGGGAGACCTCCTTGCCGCCTCTTCAAGAGAGGTGAGACTTGGGGAGTGCAGATGTCTTAGTCTCGTCTTAGCGATCGCTGGGCAGCTGCAGATGAGGTGTTCCAGAGTTTCAACGACTCCAGGTTCCTTACATTTCCTGCAGATGTCCGTTGTCGTGATGCCTAGCTTTTTCGCGTGAGCAGCTGCTAGGCAGTGACCAGTTAGTATGGCTATAAGCAGTCTACAGTCTCTTCTTTGGAGCTGTAGCATATAGTGCGTGAGTTTTTTGTCTCTTGTCTTGCACATGATTTTTGAGATTCTGCAGCCGGTTGTGTTCTTCCACTTTTCCTCTGCTTCTTTCTCCGCTATCTCCTTCATTTTGCTGTGTAGCGTCTGTACGGAGATAGATATGTTTAGTGTTGCTTCTTGGCTTAGTGAGGTTCCGGCTTTTGCAAGACTGTCAGCCATTTCGTTTCCATCAATGCCCCGGTGGCTGGGAATCCAATAGATTTGCACCTTTCTAGAGATGCTGAGGGAATCTATTGCCTCCCTGCTTGGCAGAACATTTTTGGAATTAATGGTGTGTCTCTGCATTGCTTTGATTGCCGCTTGGCTGTCAACGTATATGTTTATTTGGTTGTTTGGTGCGTATTGTTCTGCCAATTCCGCTGCTTTCCTTATTGCGAAGACCTCCGCCTGGAATATGGTGCAGTGGTCTGGCAGTTTATAGGAGAGCCTCAATTCCGGCTCATCGCAGTATACAGCGGCTCCGACTCCTGAGGTCATCTTGGAGCCGTCTGTAAATAGGTGCATTGCTTCCTGGGCCAGTCTTCTGGTCCCATTAATGCTGATGCACCTGTGAAGTTGGTTTTTGGGATCATGTAGTCCGTGCTACTGCTGATCACTCTACCCACCGTGCTGTGTCCATAGCTTTGTAGCGCCATGGTGCCTGCCGCACAAAGACGTTGGGCCGTCTTTTGTGCAAGGAGGCGTGCTTGGATGTCCAGGGGGTTGACTCCTAGGATGTGTTCGAGTGCTTTTGTTGGAGTGGACCTCAGCGCCCCCGTTATGCAGACTAATGCCTGCCGCTGGGCCTTTTCCATCAGCTTTAGATATGTGGACTTCTCCGTGGCTTGCCACCATACCAATATGCCATGTAGTAGTATCGGTCGTATTATTGAGATGAAGAGCCAGTGCGTTAGACTTGGTGATAGGCCCCAAGTGCTGCTTAGCATCTTCTGGGATGCATATAGCGCATTGGTTGCCTTTTTCACCCTTTCCTCCACATTGAGTCTCCATGACAGTTTACTGTCGATAACTACTCCAAGGTATTTTACGTTGTTCTTTGGCGTTAGCTGTATTCCATTTATCGTAGGTGGAGTCCATTGCGGTACCTTGTATCTCTTGGTGAAGAGAATCAGGTCCGGCTTCTCCGCATTGATACTGAGTCCGGCTTCTGTGGCCCACTTTAGTATCTCTTTGAGAGTAGAGTCTATGATTGAGCTAAGAGTCGATGGACATTTCCCCATGATAATTATGCTTATGTCGTCAGCATATGCGTTTATCTTGGGTGCTTTCCTGCGGAATTTTCGTAGTAGTTCGTTGACCACAAGGTTCCATAGAAGAGGCGACAGGACTCCGCCCGGAGGCGTTCCTCCATGTGCCTCTTCGTCATGGTTGTGGTACCCCACTCGGCTTGTACTCTTCTGCAGCTCGGCAGGTTGTATATCCAGGAGTACAATGTCTTGTGGATTGCTAGTGCCCTTAGGCTTCGCATTATCGCTTCTGTGGTGACGTTGTTAAATGCACCAGATATTTCTAGGAATGCTCCCAGGGCAAATTCCTGATGGTACAGTGCCTTCTCGATGGTGGCTACTAGGGAGTGTAGCGCCGTTTCCACTGATTTCCCTTTCGTGTACGCGTGCTGATTGTTCTCCAAGGTCAGGTTTAAGCCTTCTCTTATGTGGAGATCTAGCAGTTTTTCCATTGTTTTGAGCAAGAATGATGTGAGGCTTATGGGTCTGTAGTCCTTTGGTTGCACATGACTGCATTTTCCCGCTTTTGGCAAGAATACAACGCGTGCTGTCCTCCAGACCATAGGTACATAGCTCCATCTCAAGCAAGCTTCAAAAATGGATTGCAGCCATGGGACGCTTGCGCATTTGATCGTCTTTAGCATGGCTGGGAATATTCCATCCAGTCCTGGGGATTTGTAACTCGCGAACGAGTCGATCGCCCAACGGATTTTCTCTGGAGTAATGATGTTAGTTGGGATGTTGCTTTGATGCGTGTGTAGGTCAAGAGGCTTATCTGACTCAGTGACTACAGTACAGCCGGGGAAGTGCGCATCAAGAAGAGCGCATGTCGCTTCCCTGCTGCTTTCCGTCCAGTGGCCGTCGTTCGTTTTCAGCTGACTCTGCATGGGTGGCTGCTTTGACAGCAGTTTCCTGAGTCTAGCTGTTTCGGAGACCTTCTCTATGCTGGAGCAGAAGGTTCTCCACGCGTTTTGCTTTGCCTTTCGTACTTCTTTTTTGAAGAAGCGAAGTCTTATCTTGTATTCTTCCCAAATTATTTGCTCATCCGCTTCTTTGGCGAGTTTGAAGCATTCTTGCTCGTCCTTCCTCTGCTCTTTCAGCGCTGGGGTCCACCAGGGGGGTCTGGTTCTCCGTTTGCTAACTGTGAGTTTGCATGAGGATTTGTATGCTTCGGTTAGGTTGGACGTGAGCGTCTTCACGGACATCTCAATATCGTCTACCGAGCAGATGTTCACTGGCGTAGGTTGTTTTGATTCTACCGTTTTAAGGTACTTCACCCAGTTGGTGTTCCGGGGGTTCCTGTAGGTTTTTCTGGTTTGGTTGTGGTTGAACTCGATCTTAAAATGGATGTACTTGTGGTCTGAGAAGGAGAGTCTTTCGAGGACTCTCCATTCTGATGCCTGAGTACTGTTCCCTAAGGTCAGAGTTAGGTCTAGGACGTTGGCGGATGTTGGTCCCACATATGTGGGCACATCTCCAACGTTTTCTACTTTTATGTTAGTTTGTAGTATAAAGCTAAATAGAGACTCACCTCTGTCGTTTATGTCCGGACTGCCCCACACTGTGTGATGTGCGTTGGCGTCCGTTACGATGACAAGTGGCTGGTTTTTCCTACCCGCCTCGGCGTAGATGCCTTTTCTTACCAGAATGGCTGTCCGTGCCTTACTGCAAAGTAAGCATTGTTGCGCAGTTTAGAAAGCCGGTCTGCTGTTCTTGCATTTGAGCAGTGAGTTCTCTCTGACTCATGGTTGGTATTTTTTCCCAGTTACATTTGTTGTTTTTGTATACGTTGTCATTTAATTAAAGATCAACAAATTAGATATTATTGGATAACATAAGCACGAGTGCCTATGAATGTCCATTAGCGTCTTTTGTCGCTGGTCGAAGGTGGTTATTAAAATATCCGATTTCAACATTTTTATAACGTTTTTAAACGGGGCTCAAGAAAAACACGTCTGACCTCGTCGGCGGTTCGATGGTGCTCCTCTGAGAACTTAGCTTTACTATCTCTGGTTGCTTTTCCCTATTAGGGGACGGATTCAACAATGTCACGACCAAGTCGAGCACTGGCCAAAATCGGCTCACACCCGAGCCGGCAGCAGAAACAGCAGACTAACAACAGAGAACTAACAGCAGACCAAAAGCAGAGGATTAACAGCAGACTTGCAGCAGTACAGAAGACAGCAGATAAACAGCCGAAACACAGCAGAGAAGTAGACGTGACAAGGAGAAGAGAAACAGCAGTCGAGCAGAAGAGTCGAGAAGCCGCAGCCGAACATAAAACAATTAAAACGCCGTGTGTTAAATCTAAAGATGAACTATTTTAATCACTTATTAACTAACTTATTAACAACTATTAACTGTAAACCTAATTATATATTTTCCATAAGAACCGTAAATAAACAGAGCAGATTAGTCCAATCCGCTCACATTTGGGGGCTCGTCTCGGTCCGGAAAAGGCACATATTTGGAAACGCAATTGGCAGAAATAAGTGCAACGCTGTATAAAAATCAAGCAGAAAAGTGACTGTAAAATTGACAAGGGTCAACGCAGACAAAGTGTAATCCGAACTTGCTAAATCTAGGTGGCATACACCGAGATGATGCAACAAAAGCCGTCGTGGTGAAATACGTATGTACATAAAAAATCAAACGCAAAGTCAACGGTAAAAGCAAAAGTGAATACGTGCAAAACAACAAAACCTAAAGTGGAAGGGAGACGGCTTTATAGAACGAGAGCAGCAACACAAGCATACAACAGAAAGATGGTAATCGAGAGGGACAACGAAGACGCTGAAACTCGAAGAAGTACAGGCAAAAAGCGCAAAGAAGAAAGAAGAAAATGCGGCGACTTCAACATCGCAGGCTGGCGCAGTTATCGATAGTGGTTCGATAGCTGAAAACACAAAAACGCTGAAAGAACTAGTTCAGCTGCTGACTCTAAAAATTGAAGTTGATAAGCAGAGCAAAAACAATTGCATGATCGCGGCCGAAAACTTTGAGAAAATTATTCCAGAATTTGACGGAGAGACCATTCCAGGAAAGCATTGGTTCGAAAATTTTGAATTGAACGCTGATGCATACGGACTAGATATTAAGCAGAAGTATGTTCAGGCCCGTGCTAAGATGACCAACACGGCAAAGTTGTTCTTGGAATCTACCTGTGTCCGTGAATATTCAGAGCTAAAGGCGCTGTTGCAGGATGAGTTCAGCTGTGTAAACGTATAGTGCGGATGTGCACGAAGAGCTACGTGCACGTAAGAAGCGAAAGCAAGAATCGTTTCATGAGTACCTATTGCAGATGAAAAAGTTGGCTTCAGTTGGTAACGTGGATGCACAGTCAGTTATACGATACATTGTAGATGGGCTACAGCTGAAAAGCGATTTTAAATACTCACTGTATAGCTGCAAATCGTACACGGAGTTGCATGAGCAGTATGACAATTTTGAACGGGTTGCTGAGAACAACAAGATGATGGCTCAGCCGAGTCAGAAAAAAGTGCAGGATGCCGGAAACAGGAAAATGCACTGCTTCAATTGTGGATCTGCAGAGCATTTACGAAGGGATTGCGTTGCTGATACAAAATGTTTCCGTTGCAACAAAGTGGGACACATGTCGAAAAATTGTCCTGGATCGTCGTCAAAGGTCAATGTGATCCGTAGCACTAACCGCATGAAGACAGTGAAGTTGAATGGCGTGGAAGTAGAGTGTCTGGTGGATACTGGAGCAGACGTCACAATTCTAAAGAGATGCATCTTCAATAAAATGTCAAATATCAAGCTGGAAAGATGTATGTCAACACTACGTGGATTGGGCAACATGGTCACTCGCCCTCTTGGCTGTTTTGAAGCAGAAATTGAAGTTGATGAGGAGAAAACGACTCATAAAATCATTGTTATTGCTGATAAAGACATTGCATTTGACGCACTGCTGGGCCATGACTTTTTGGCCAAATTCAACTTTTCGTCGTCGGCTGAAGGATACAAGTTTTCCTCCCTGCTGGAGGAAACTTGTGAGGACTTTAACCAGATAAGTATTTTCAATGTCATAAATTCAAACGCTGATATTGATGTTCCCCCACAGTTTGCGAAGGAGGTTCAATCACTGATCGATAACTACAAATGTGCTGAAGCAGTAGAAGAAGTACCAATCATGCTGAAAGTAATTTCAGCTGGCGAGATAACCCCATTTCGGCAGGCACCAAGCCGTCTTGCCATTGCAGAGGAGATAGAAGTGGAAAAAAAAATCCAAGAATGGCTGCAGGCAGGAATTATAAGATGTTCGACATCAAATTTCGCCAGTCGAGTGGGGGTGGCGGATAAGAAGGATGGCACACGTCGCTTATGCCCGGATTACCGTAAGCTGAATTCAATGGTCCTAAAAGACTGTTTTCCGGTTCCTTCGATTGATGACGTGTTAGAAAAGCTGCAGAAGGCCAAGTTTTTTACGATTATGGATTTGGAAAATGCGTTTTTCCATGTTCCCATTGAGGAAGATAGCAAGAAATACACTGCCTTCACAATAAAGTCGGGCCTATACGAGTTCAATAGAACACCGTTTGGATTTGGCGTTTTTAGGCTTAACTGGCTTTTTCAGGAAATTCATAAAAAACTATTCCCAAATTGCTCGGCCGTTAACAAACCTGCTGCGCAAAGATGCTGTGTTCCAGATAGCTGAACCACAAGGCAAAAGTTATATATTTGGCAGTCAAAAAGTTTCGTCATTATGTTGTTGTTTCGTACAAACCGCCGACGAGGTCAGACGTGTTTTCTTGAGCTCCGTTTAAAAACGTTATAAAAGTGTTCAAATCGGATATTTTTAACAAACACCTTCGACCCGCGACAAAGGACGCTAATGGACATTCATAGGCACTCGTGCTTATGTTGTCCAATAATATCTAATTTGTTGATTTTTTAATTAAATTTAATTTAATTAAATGACAACGTATACAAACACAACAAATGAAACTGGAAAAAATACCAACAACACCATGAGTCAGAGAGAACTCACTGCTCAAATGCAACAACAGCAAAGCGATCGCCGGCTTTCTATACAGCGCAACAATGCTTACGTTGCAGTAGTTTCCCCCGCCCCTGCCAGCACGCTAAAACCAACAAGTGATGTGAACGTAAACTCTTTTTCAACCGCTCCGACATGGAGTGCTCAATGCCCCTCCCCTCTGCCCACGATGAGTACGGTAACGCTTACTACAGCACAATCAACATTAACAAGAACAACAACAACAAGTGTTCAAAATAAATCGATCACCACCAACCATCTTCCAATAATGTCAACGCAGCACGCACTCCCACCAACACAAACACAAGGAAGTACAACACCAACCACCCGTTCATATGTGCAGACTGGCATCGATCGGTATGTACAAATAAACAAACGAAAACTAAGCCCGCAAAACAAAAAAAGCGGCAACACTCCAAAAATTAACAAAACATGTAATTTACCTGTGGACAAAGATCCGCTCACTGGAAATAGGTTCCAAATTCTTGGCAAACAGCTTGACGCAGAGTGAGATGAAAAGGCTCCAAATGCCGCAAAACCAAGGCCTCCACCAATCTACATAAGAGATAACAACTGCGCGACCCTAGTTGCTAAGCTTATCCCACTAATAGGCAACAACAACTTTTATGTGACATCAGTCAGCAAAGGCAAAAAAAAGCGAAACGAAGCTCCAAGTCAACACCGAGGAAAACTATCGCACTGTCGACAAATACCTAAGAACTGAAAACAAAAACTATTACACCTACCAACTAAAAAGCTGCAAAGGACTACAAGTGGTAATCAAAGGCATTGAATCAAGTGTGCCATCAACGGAAGTCGGCACTGCTTTAGAAGAAAAGGGATTTAAGATCAAGTCCGTAATAAACCTTATGAACAGAGACAAAATACCCCAGCCACTATTCAAAGTTGAGCTAAGTCCGGAAAACACAGCTCCCAACAAAAATGTTGTGCACCCAATTTACAACCTACAGTTCTTATTGCAACGCAGAATAACTGTAGAGGAGCCCCACAAACGTACAAATCCAGTACAATGTACCAATTGCCAAGAATTCGGGCACACTAAAGCTTACTGCGCTCTACGACCTGTTTGTGTAGCATGCGGAGAACTGCACAACACTGCAACATGTCCTGCGAGCAAGGAGGACCCTTCTGTTAAAAAGTGCAGTAACTGTGGAGGCAACCACACTGCAAATTATAGAGGTTGCCCAGTCTACAAAGATCTGGAGAGCAGGATTAATACGCGCACTGAATTTGCACGTTGCAATGGAAACCTTAATCAGTTTACACCCTCGCAATCGACTCCTGGAGTTTTCTTTACCAAAGCTGCTAGATCGTCGTTTGTCCCATCGAGTACTACCCAAGGCGTTTCTTTTGCAAGTGCATTGAAACTAGGAATGGATAGACCCACATCCCCAGCCACAATCTCACACGACACACGAACTGATCGGGCTCTGCCAACAATTAATAAACAAGCGGAACTACCATCAAACTATAGTAGCTTAGAAAGCATGTTTTTATCGTTGCAGCAAACACTGAAGGAATTCATTGGATTTATGCAAAATGCAATGCGAGAACAAATGAGGAATCAAGGCATTCTCATTCAAATGCTCGCCTCGCAACAAACCAAATAATGGCTCTCCTAAGAGTTTCACTCTGGAATGCAAATGGCATTCCTCGCCACAAAGTGGAGTTATCAAAATTTCTCCAAGACAATGAAATCGACATAATGCTTCTTGCGGAAACTCATCTGACGGACAGATATAACTTTCAATTACCGGGGTATGCATTTTATGGCACAAATCACCCAGATGGTAAAGCCCATGGCGGAACTGGCATCCTAGTCAGAAACCGCATTAAGCACTACCCACTATCGGGATTTTCGGAAAACTACCTACAAGCCACATCAATATGTGTAGAATCTAAAAGAGGCAATATCACCTTGTCGGCGGTTTATTGTCCGCCACGCTTCGCAATATCAGAAAATCAATTTCTAGATTTCTTTAATACATTAGGTCAGCGCTTTTTAGCCGCGGGTGACTATAACTCGAAACATCCACACTGGGGCTCTAGACTGACTAATCCAAAAGGAAAGCAACTGTATAGCGTACTTATGCGCGCATCAAACAAACTCGACTATGTATCTCCGGGTAGGCCTACATATTGGCCAGCAGATCCCAAGAAAATACCCGACCTTATAGACTTTGCCATAACAAGAAAAGTTCCACAAAATTTGGTAACTGCAGAAGCACTCGCAGATTTGTCGTCAGACCATTCTCCGATTATTTTTACCCTTCTGGAGTGTCCTCAGATCAGAGAGTATCCTCGGAGACTGACATCACATAAGACAAACTGGCTCAAATACAAAAAATATATAAGCAGTCACATTGAACTGAGCCCAACCATAAACAGCGAAGAAGACATTGAAAAATCAGTCCGAGCCCTGAGCTCAATCATTACTGCTGCAGCTCATCACTCGAGCCCACTAACAGCATCAACAACAACACCTAAGCAAGATCGTAGATTAACGAACAGCTTTATAGACCGGCAGGTCACTGAAAAGCGGCGTGCAAGAAGAGAATGGCAGAGCAATCGGTCGCCTGCTGCAAGGACTCGCCTGAGACATGCAGAACGCGTACTTCACAAAGCACTCGAAGCTGAGGAGCAGCTAGCCCATAGCCGTTACATCGAAAAACTATCGCCTACAAGCACCAAATTCCCCCTATGGCGAGCACCCGCAAGCATAAAGCCACCTGCAAAGGTAGATACGCCTTTGAGGGATCAGAGAGGAAAATGGGCCCGCAGCGACGAAGAAAAGGCAAATGTCTTTGCACTTCACTTAAGAAATGTTTTCCAGCCGAATCCACCAACCAATGCATATGCACTGCCACTGATTCCCACTGCCGCACAGACTTACCCAATCAAAGTTCATTCGCTTGAAATAATAAAAAGTTATAACAGAACTCAATCCCAAAAAAGCACCAGGACATGATCTTATTACGCCTAAAATGATTATGGAACTTCCAAGTCCTGCCATTACATACATCTCGAGAATCTTCAATGCCGTACTGCGATGTGGATACTTTCCAATTCAGTGGAAGAAATCGACAATCATAATGATTCAGAAACCAGGAAAGGATAAAACACAAGCGTCATCATATAGACCCATTAGCCTGCTACCTTGCTTATCAAAAGTATTTGAGAAGATCTTACTTCGCAAAATTGATACCCATGCACAAAATATAATTCCTTCACATCAATTTGGGTTCCGAGCAAAACACGGGACCATTGAGCAAGTCAACCGTTTAACTTCAGATATTCGGACTGCGTATGAGCACCACGAATACTGTTCTGCCATTTTCCTAGATGTTGCCCAAGCGTTTGACCGCGTTTGGTTGGACGGGCTTATATACAAAATTAGGACACTGCTTCCTCCAAATACACACAAACTCTTAGAATGTTATGTCAGCAACCGAGTTTTTTCTGTTCGTCAAAATGAGTACACAACGGAAGAGATCATCATTGGAGCCGGAGTGCCAAAGGGTAGCGTTCTCGGTCCTTTTCTGTATGTATTGTACACTGCCGACATCCCAACAGACCCCCGACTAACAATGTCCACTTTTGCTGATGATACGGCGATTCTAAGCAGATCACTATGTCCAATTATCGCATCCAGACTTTTGGCAAGCCACCTATCTCACGTGGAGGAGTGGCTGGCCAACTGGCGCATAAAAATTAACGAGCAAAAGTGTAAACACGTGACGTTCACACTCAACAGAAGCACCTGTCCCCAGATATCCCTAAACGCGACTATGATACCACAATCAAACGATGTTGTTTACCTTGGTGTCCACCTCGACAGAAGGCTCACTTGGCGCAAACACATAGAGTCGAAAAAACTTCAAATAAGGCTAAAGGCCAATAGCCTTCACTGGCTAATTAACTCCCGTTCCCCTCTAAAACTGGAAGATAAAGTCTTACTGTACAAAAGCATCATAAAGCCTGTCTGGACTTATGGCTCACAGCTATGGGGAAATGCCTGTGCGAGCAGTGTGGATATCCTTCAAAGATCACAATCAAGAATCCTTAGAACACTCACTGGAGCGCCATGGTACATTCGCAACGAGTGTGTCCACAACGATCTGAGGATCCCATTGGTCGAAACTGAAATACAGCAACTAAAGCGCAAATATTCTGAAAAACTTCTAGCCCACCCTAATGAACTTGCACAATCTCCCACCCTGCAAGCAACGCATTCTCGCCTCCGAAGAAAAGATCTACCAACCCAGCGACTGAATTAAAGGGCCGCAGAACATAAACCAGCTCCAATAGGAGATGGTTGTACAATAGTTTCTAGATTAAGATTTGAAAAATTATTGTTAGTCTCATTAAGAGAAGATTCAATAAATACTAAAAAAAAAAAAATTATTTGTTGGGCAAGGCGTTTAAGTTGATGACGGACTGTGCTGCATTTAAACATACGCTGAAGAAGACAGATGTTCCGAGGGAAGTTACGCAGTGGATCGTTTATCTTCAGGACTTCGATTTTGAAGTAGAGTACCGTCCTGGCGAACGTCTTAAGCATGTGGACTGTCTCAGTAGATATCCAAGTTATGTTATGCTGGCTACTTCAGAGATAACGGCACGGATCAAAAATGCACAAACCAAAGATGAGATGGTAAGAGCAATCGCAGAGGTGCTGGAAAATCGTCCGTTTGACTCATATAAGATGAGAGGTGGGCTAGTCTACGAGGAAGTGGATGGCAATGACCTTTTGGTGGTCCCTAAGCAATTGGAGAAGGAAATAGTTGTTGACGCTCACAATGCAGGTCACTTTGCAGTTCAAAAAACGATGCATGCGGCTCGGCAAAACTATTGGATTCCTCATATTGGAGAAAGTCGCAAAAGTTGTCAACAATTGTGTTAAATGCATCATATACAACAAGAAGTTGGGGAAAAAAGGAGGGATTCCTAAATTATGTGGACAAAGAGATAAGCCGCTTCATACGCTGCATGTTGACCATTTAGGTCCTATGGACGCAACGTCGAAGATATACAAATATGTATTTGCAGTGGTTGACGGTTTTTCGAAATTCGTGTGGCTTTTTCCTACTAAAACAACCAGCTGCGAGGAGACGTTGAGGAAAAACGAAATCTGGTCGGAAATTTTTGGAAATCCGGTGCGGATAGTTTCGGATAGAGGATCCGCGTTTACGGCCAACTTGTTTGCAGAATACACAAAAGAAAACGGGATAGAACATGTGTGGAGCACCACTGGCGTACCAAGAGGAAATGGTCAGGTGGAGAGGGTCAACCGTTCAATTTTATCAATCATATCGAAATTGTCAGCTGAAGAGCCGTCCAAATGGTATAAGGTAGTTGCAGACGTGCAGAAAGCAGTTAACTCACATGTGCATGTTTCAACAAAAAGCTCGCCGTTCGAGTTAATGTTTGGAGTGAGAATGATAAACAAACTCAGTGATCGCATAAATCAGATGCTTGAAGAAGAAATGTTGGAGAACTTTGACGAAGAAAGAAATTCAATGAGGCAAGCGGCAAAAGTTGAAATACAGCGAGCGCAGGAGTCTTATAAGAAGCAGTACGATAAGAAGATGAAGGACGAAATAGATTATACAGTTGGAGACTTGGTGGCGATTCGAAGAACTCAATTTATAGCTGGAAAAAAGCTGGCCAGCGAATATTTGGGGCCGTACGAGATCACAAAAATTAAGAGGAATGGACGTTATGATGTACGAAAGGCAGCCGACATAGAGGGTCCTGTGAATACTTCCACAAGTTGCGATAATATGAAATTATGGAGATATGCAGTGGATAACGACGATGCATGGTCATCTGGGACAGATGAATAGTCAGGAATGGCCGAATGTAAAAAGGGGTAAAGGTTCATGCAGCAGATGTAAAGCGAAGTTTGGGCAGCAGAAACAGCAGACTAACAACAGAGAACTAACAGCAGACCAAAAGCAGAGGATTAACAGCAGACTTGCAGCAGTACAGAAGACCGCAGATAAACAGCCGAAACACAGCAGATAAACAGCCGAAACACAGCAGAGAAGTAGACGTGACAAGGAGAAGAGAAACAGCAGTCGAGCAGAAGAGTCGAGAAGCCGCAGCCGAACATAAAACAATTAAAACGCCGTGTGTTAAATCTAAAGCTGAACTATTTTAATCACTTATTAGTATTAACTGTAAACCTAATTATATATTTTCCACCGTAAACAAACAGAGCAGATTAGTCCAATCCGCTCACATGTATACATATTTCTTTTTTCCACAGATTTTCCGATGATCCATCTTTGATTCAAGTATTTTTTTCTTTTCTACTGTGATATAAATATATTACGTTCAAGTTTTCCTTTAATATTTAAATATTGCTTACAGGCCAAGTCAAAAATGCAGCAACTAAATTTACATAAATATTGTTGTTCAGTCAGTTCAAATACTATCAGCAATTGAATGCATATTATTATAATTTGGCATAACCAAAACATAGAATTTAAGAGAACCCTTTGAATTAATACACATACACAGATATCGCATTGAAGCTAGCTTGATCATAGACTTAAGATTACTCTTTTATCCGATTGTGCTTATCTGTAGTTGCTCTCTTTGCTTTGTGCGCTTGCATGCTCGCTAGGCAGAAGTCAAACCATTTACATTTAATAAAGTCAGTTGTCGAAAATACTTGATGAACGAAACACCGCGTTGGTCTGGAATCGAGTTGCATTTTTCCCTAAAGGAAGTTCACGGGATTAGCTTGGAGTTAGCTAATCATTTTGGCGCCCCCGGGTGGACCATCGCGGATTTGGATTGTGGATATCGTCGGCTGCTCACCTTGGTTTAAGTTGGACTTTGATTCGTGGAGAATCAATTGCGACCGCTTGGACAATTCGGTCTCAAGTCGAGTACACTGCGCTTGTTGTTGTTGCTGGATACATGGGTTGCTGCTATCATTGCAAAGGGCATATGGCCAGCTCCTCTAATAAGGTATCAAATCCAATTTATTATACTCAATAGATCCATGGGACTATTGAAGACGGAAGTTTGATCCCGGTAAATAAACAAATTGAATTTACACATATACATATATGGATGTACATTGTACATAATAGCAAATTAGAGGTTATTTGAAGGTGAATTCGTCGTCTCAATTTAGACATACACACACACAGGCGCATACATTTGTGTAGAGGTGCAGTTGCTACGCCTGCGCAAATTTATTTCTAACGGGCATTGTGTGTGCACATAGATTGGCTGCTGCAACAGCGGTAATTACTTGATTCTTTTTAGTCTCATTCTTAGTCGGCGAGAAAGTTTAAAGACCTTTGGCTTTGAAAGTCAAAAAAGTCAAATCTTCGTTTTGGTCTGTATTCATATACCAGTAGAAAACTTGATATTGTACTTCCATACATTTATGCAAGGGTTGCTTGAAATAAAAGTGATTGTTAGTGAGCAATTAAATAAACATGTCAAAGAAGCGTAACGCCAATACTTCTTTAGTGAAGGAATCTGATGAAATTGTACTGCTTCAAGAGCGAGATGTATTACTCGCTAACATATCGCGCATTAAAAAATCCATTACCACTGGCACTATTTCTATGGATGCATTACAATTAGAATATCGTACTGAAATTTTGAACGAGTATGTGGGAATGGCGTTCAAAGTTCAGTGGGCATTGGACAAAATCAACCCTGAGTTGTCATCTTGTGCAGAACTGGAAGAGTTATGTGTGACGACCAAGGCTCTGCTGAAATCTATTGGAGGAACTTCAAAACGCAAGAGTATAGCAAACTCCACAATAAACGGTTCGAGTTTACCTATACATCATAGACAACTGCCACAGATGAAGTTGCCAAAGTTTAGTGGGACTTACTCAGAGTACAAAAACTTCATAGGGCTGTTTGAAAGTTTAGTCGATGATGATGAGATGTTAACAAACGTGGAAAAATTTAACCATTTGCTCGCATGTCTCGAAAAGGAAGCTCTGGGTACTGTTAAAGCCTTTCAAGTGACAGAAAGTAACTATCCGAAAGCCTTAGCAGCGTTAAAAAGAGTGTACGACAATGATTGCTTAATTTTCTTTGAAAGTATTTCGAAATTGTTTGAACTTCCGTCAATATCTAGTCCATCTGCTGTGGCTTTAAGGTCGATGGTCGACACGGTAACCGCAATCTACGAGTCGATGTTTTCTGTGGGTGACGACAAGAAGATAGCAAATGCTATGCTTATACACATAGTAATGTCAAAGGTCGATGTAGGAACGCGATCACGATGGGAGGAAACGCTCGACTACAGTAAAATTCCGTTATGGAGCGACTGTGAAGCAGCTCTCAATAAGCGTTTCCAGCATTTGTCAGCAGACGAATCGTCTACAGGGCGTGGGAAGATCGGCAAACCTAATCGAGATAGTCAACAAAAGAAAGGTTCTAAAACAGCATTAGCAGTAGCTCAGGTTGATCAATCTTACCCCCACAAATGTGTCTTTTGTAAATCAAATGAGCATTTTATTAATTCGTGCTCTTCGTTCAATTCAACGACACTTGCTTATAGATACAAGTTCGCTAAAACATTTCCATTGTGCCTCAATTGTCTCAAAAAAGGACATAATGTGGCAACTTGCAAATCGACACATTGTCGAGTTTGCTCTAAGCCCCACCATACGTTGTTGCATAGATATGCATCAGACTCTTTGCAAGTTACACCAGCTCTATCAGTGCCTACTCAAACTGCATTAGCCACTCAACAGGAGTTTCTTACATCCTCAGTTAACCATGCCATGTCAGATAAGACGGATCGAGTCGTTTTAGCTACAGCTTTAGTAAAAATAAAGGGCCAGCTCGGTGACTATCAAGTAGCAAGAGTGTTATTAGACTCGGGATCTCAGGTCAACTTTATAACAGAAGGCTTAGCGAATACTTTAAATCTTCAGAGGGTAAGAAAAGAGATTCGATTACTTGGAATCGGGAAGTCAAATTCATCCACTGAGCATACGGTCCAGACTACAGTAGCCTCAAGAGTAACTGATTTCCAAATGGAAGCTGAGTTCAGTATACTTCCATCCATATCATCTTATCAACCTGAAAGAGCAGTTCAGGCTACTGATTTATCCATTCCAAAACATGTACAGCTCGCAGATCCAATGTTCTATAAACCGCAGCGGGTCGATCTTCTTCTGGGAGCAGATGCCTTTTTTGATTTGATGGTTGCTGGCCACATTAAATGTGGCAGCGACAAACCAATTCTGCAAAACAGTGTGTTCGGGTGGATTGTATCAGGCCGATACAAGTCATTGAAGAGTCAACCCCTACAAGCAAGTGCCTTGCTAAGCGTTTTACAAGAGCCTTGTCCGCTCGATGCATTGTTGCAAAAATTCTGGGAGTTGGAAGAAGTTCCAAATGCTACTGAAGCTAAATTATACACCCCAGAACAAAAGCATTGCGAGAAATCGTTTAAGGAATCGATTTTACGACTGCCCTCGGATCGGCTAAGTGTCTCACTACCCTTCAAGTCTAATCCAGCTGGTTTGGGTCTTTCGTTCGAAACAGCCAAGAGGAGATTTTTGTCCCTAGAGCGAAGATTGGGAAACCAACCGGAAATCCGTGCGATGTACGTCTCGTTTATGAAGGAGTATATAAATCTGGGACACATGACACTAGGCGATAGCCAGATTCCGAGAGAGCCACATTATTTTATACCCCACCAATGTGTGCTAAGACCGCAAAGTACGTCTACCCAATTACGGGTAGTTTATGACGCATCCAGCAAATCGTCATCTCACATATCCTTAAATGATCTGCTAATGGTAGGACCTACAATTCAACCATGTTTATTCTCAACTCTCTTACGATTCCGTTTTCGAACGTTTGCAGTTACAGCGGACATAACAAAAATGTACCGTCAAATTCAAATTGACGAGAGTCAGCGCCAGTTTCAGCTGATTGTTTGGAGAGAGAACCCGACGGATCTACTTCAAATATATCGTCTGAATACGGTGACTTATGGTACGGCATCAGCGCCGTTCTTAGCAATCCGTTGCTTAAAGCATCTTAGCGAGCTGTATGCTAAATCTCATCCAATTGGGTCACGAGTATTGGTCAGAGATTTTTACGTGGACGACCTATTATCAGGAGCCGATACCCAGGAGGAGTTGCAGGTCGTTTGCCGTGAACTTATAGAAATCCTGGACTCAGCTGGACTATCACTTGCTAAGTGGGCTTCAAATGTCCAACTTAGCGCCGTTGAGTCCAATGACACATCTGTGACACTCGGAGAACAAAAAGATACAAAGACATTGGGTCTCACTTGGAATCCCAATACGGACGTGTTTAAGTACTCCTTAATGCACTTTGACACAAACAAGATCCCTACTAAACGTTCCATTTTATCCTTCTCAGCTCGTTTGTATGATCCTCTTGGGTTGTTAAGCCCACTCACAACAAAGTCAAAAATTCTTCTTCAGCAGTTATGGTTGTACAAGCTCGGTTGGGACGATCCGCTACCTCAGGAACTTCTTCAGAGTTGGGAGACAATGGCTGCTTGTTTTTTAGATCTTGATAAAATATCAATTCCACGACACATTAGGACGACTCAAGCAAATGCATGCGAAATTCATGGATTTGCAGATGCGTCATCGAGAGCATATGGTTGCTGCCTGTACGCTCGAGTTCGTCAGTGTCAAGGTGCATCAGTCCACCTGCTTACCGCCAAGTCCAGAGTCGCACCACTGAAAACAAAGACTATTCCCAGGTTGGAGCTTTGTGCTGCACATTTGCTGGCCAAACTCTGGGAGACGGTTAGCGAAGACATCGACTTTCCAGTGGAGCGAATCATTTTCTGGTCCGATTCTGAAGTAGTGCTGCATTGGTTGCAGCAGCATCCTTCGACCATGAATACGTTTGTTGCAAATCGTGTAGCAGACATTCAAGAGCTAACCTCAGACGCCGTGTGGCGCCATGTGCCAACCAAGGAAAATCCCGCTGATTTAGTTTCTCGAGGTTGTGCAATTAGCGAGCTGAATGATTCCCTTTGGTTTGAGGGCCCATCATTCTTAAAAAAGGAAATGGAATTTTGGCCAAAAAACCCTCATTTCGAGCTGTCAGACGAACAGGCATTACTGGAAAAACGCACATCAGCAACCGTTCTCATCGCGGCCGATAGTGAGCCGGATCGATTTCTAACTCTGGTTCAAAACCAATCGTCGTATTTAAAAATCCTAAGGATAGTCTCATACGTTTTGAGGTTTGTTCGAGGAAGGAAAGGAGGCCACTACTCGTCCACCGTAATCACTGCCCAGGAACTGAACCACGCGTTTTTAACAGTTGTGCACAGTGTTCAACAAGTTGCATTTGCAGAGGAACTTCGGAAACTGGAAAGGTCAGAAATATTGCAAGCAAGCTACCAGAAGATGACTCCATTTATTTTTCAACATCAAGATGGAAATCGGATGTTACCGCTGTTAAGGGTTGGTGGTCGATTGCTGAATGCTCCATTACCATACGATGCGAAGTACCCATTGCTCATGCCAAAAAATTGTGGATTCACAAAGCTTGTGTGCTTCATTACCAAAGCTGTTAATTTAGAAATTGTGAATGACTTAACGTCTAAATCCTTCATTATGTGTCTCTCCAGGTTCCTAGGACGTCGGGGCCCTGTGGCTCGGTTATACTGCGACAATGCCACCAATTTTGTCGGAGCTGCTCGAGAACTTCAAGATCTCAGGAAGGAGTTTATCGCTCACAAGGATGCAGTGGTCAATCATGTTGCGATTCGCGGCACGGAATTCATCTTCATTCCCCCTCGCGCGCCCCATTTCGGCGGCCTATGGGAGGCCGCAGTGAAGTCCGCGAAGCATCTCATGATACGGGCAATCGGCAGCGCGCTATTGAGCAAAGACGAGCTCGATACCGTCATTGTAGAAGTCGAGGCGGTGTTGAACACACGCCCGATCGTGGCCGATACTACCAACCCCAACGACATAGAAGCGGTGACCCCAGCCCATCTCATAACTGGCAGAACGCTCGAAGCGCTGCCTCCCGTATCCGCTCAGCGCGTGAGCGACGACAAGCTGCCTTACTTGAGCAGATGGCGGCTCGCTTCTGGACCAGTTGGTCTCGAGAATACCTTCTCGGCCTACAACAGAAGCAGAAGTGGACCAAAGATCAGCGGAACCTAGAGGAAGGCACGGTCGTGCTGATACACGAGGACAACGCTCCGTCGCAAACGTGGCTCCTAGGCGTCGTCGTTAAGGTCATCGCTGGATCTGATGGAAAGGTGCGAGTTGCTGAGGTGAAGACTAAAAAGGGCATATGCAAACGTGCTATACAGCGGCTAGCCCCACTCCCCATAGATTGAAGACTGGCTGCCTTCAACGCGGCCGATGTTCAGTCAGTTCAAATACTATCAGCAATTGAATGCATATTATTATAATTTGGCATAACCAAAACATAGAATTTAAGAGAACCCTTTGAATTAATACACATACACAGATATCGCATTGAAGCTAGCTTGATCATAGACTTAAGATTACTCTTTTATCCGATTGTGCTTATCTGTAGTTGCTCTCTTTGCTTTGTGCGCTTGCATGCTCGCTAGGCAGAAGTCAAACCATTTACATTTAATAAAGTCAGTTGTCGAAAATACTTGATGAACGAAACACCGCGTTGGTCTGGAATCGAGTTGCATTTTTCCCTAAAGGAAGTTCACGGGATTAGCTTGGAGTTAGCTAATCAATTGTTTTTGTTTGGATTGTAATTTATCAAATTAATTTGTAAATTGATGTTTTATTGATGTAATGTTTAATAAATTTAATAAGTTTTTAATTTGTTTGATTGTGATTGTTTAAATTGTTTTTGTTGGGTTTTTGTTCGTCTCTGCTTGCAGAATAACGGCGAATTTCCTTTGCACCTAGCAACGCCACGCAGTAGAGTTGCCGGAAAGTCTTAAAAGCGTTGTTATGTAGCTGTGACGTGTCACTGTCACTGACTCAGTCACTTTCAGTGACAGAGAAATGAAAAAATTAAATTTCAAGAAATCTGTTCAGACGATTGTGATGATTCTATGATTTATATTATAGGTAATTAAAATGCGCGTCTTTTGACATATCGTGCATGTTTTCACATCTCCTAGCTATCCCGCAATCTTCAAAATAAAAGTTAGCAACGATTTTTATGGTCATACTAAATTGGCTCGAAGTGCACTATTTTATTGAGACTAGTTTTTTGATGTTCACAAAGACTTAATTTAACTTAACAAGCACTGTTTTTATAACTAGTTCCATGACTGTTTCCGACCAAAGACACTACATATATAGATACCGCATCTCAAACAAACTTTTTAATTTTTTTGGGATCCAATGTCAGCTCCCATGAAAAATCGTTTTTTCTTTCACATGCGTCATATATATAATATCTATAAATCTTTGCTTTCAGTCAACACCCATTTATTAAAACGTATAGCTAAATTTCCATACATTTATTCCTCGTAAAGGCAACGAGAAGCAAAAATTGGGATCCAATGTCAGCTCCCTAGAAAATCGTTTTATGTTTCACATGCGTCATCTATAATAAATCTTTGTTCCGACTGATGAACTGCCGGCCTTCTTGCAATTTTTAAATATCATGCCAAGGCACCTCCACTTAAAAGCGGTTTTCTCAAAAACGGTTCACGATTTGGATCAAATTTGTTGTAAATGCCGTTGAATATGTGACCTTTATGATGGTATAAGGCGTATTTGGGCACATCTCCTAAAAAAAGAGATTTAGGGCTTCATGTATTAAAGTAATTTTTTTGTATTATTTTGTATGAGGAAAAGCAAGGGCTTTTCTCAAAAACTGCTGAGACAATTTTCATGATTTTTTTTAAAACACTTTTGAAAGTGTATTCCTTAAAATGGTAAACGGCTTATTGTGGCACATCTCCTGAAAGTGAAGATATGACGCAAAATGTAGAATGTCAATTTTTCAACTCTATTTTTTAATACCTGCAATCCTTAAATCGACCTACATTAAAACAATAGTTTATTCAATTCTTAACAATATTGCAATTACAGATTCTAAAAAGGGTAATAATTAAGGAATAAATCAAAAAACAAAAAATGCCTTAGTGTTCCAGACTCCACCGTTCCAAAATCGACGCTAACTTTTCGTCGGTAAGTTTTCGACGCTATTTTGACGAATATATCAGTATAAGATCCAGATTGTTTTAAGAAAATTTATTCTGTATCTTACGTAAAAGATAATTATGAGTATATTAGAATGGAAGAAGGTCAATCTGTTTGATTTGGTTGAGTTTCCATTTACTAAACTAAAGAATATCAAAGGCAACATTTCTGCTTATTGCTGCAAATCAACAACCAAAACAAATGGCGAGAGCAATATCACTATGGTTTTTTGTGAGCAAAACGGATTTGTGCACGTTTATTGTCCAATTTTGGAATGTATCGTCTTCAAAAGTCAATCTAGCCAGTCGCAGCCAGTTAAACTGTGTGCGTTGACATCCAACGATTTACTAGTCACTGCCTCACAGGATGAAAAATGTGCTGTCTGCATTCACATATACGACTTAAAGAGATTAACGAAGAAGCAAGGAGCTCCTGTCATTGCAACTTCAATCATGCCAGCCAATAGCAGTGTCACATGCATACAAGCAGAAATCGTTAATGACAAATTGCTTGTATTAGGCGTTGGATTCGAGAAAGGGGACATTTTGTTGCATTACGGCAAAGTTAGCAGAGATCTATCGGCAAATACTCGACATCTTACCATTGGTGTTCTCTCCATAAATTCTATACATTTTGAGATAAAGCATCGATACTTAGACATGCCGACGTGTAACATTTTCGTGACATGTCTGGAAGGAATACATTGCTTTGTACTGAACGAGAAAGGGTTAGTTGAGCCAAAGCTTATGCTTGATAATGATAAAAATGCACAAAACCAATGCTGCACCATGCGTCAGGCATCTAATCTGGAACCTAATCACTCAGAAGATGCTTTGCTTGTTGTTGGTCGTGATGATGCCATATACTGCTTTACCCGAGACGGCAGGGGACCCTGTTATGCCATTGATGGAGAAAAGATATATCTCTCATTTATGAGACATTATCTTATTGCCATAGTTCGGAATAAGAAATTCATATTTGGTCGTCGATCCAGATCCATGCTAATTATCATCGACACGGAAAATAAAATTATTGTCTTCTACAAACAGATCGATGACCTGTTTGGTATTTTGAGTGGAAGGGACGACTATTGTATAATAACTAAAGTGCAAAATCCTAATGAGACATTCGAATACAACATGTATAAATTGGAAGAACATAAAACAACCCGAAAAGTGCGAATACTAATTGAGAATTCCATGTTTGTTTTGGCACAAAGGTTATTGGAAAGAGATGGATATGACTGCTCAGAGGAAGCTGCCTTTGTTCGATATCAACTAGGGAATCATTTACTGTTGAAAGGCGATATAAAAAGAGCGATCGAAGAATATCTACAGACTATTGGTGTTATTAAACCGTTTGATGTGTTTTCCAAATTTTTGGTTTCCAGGCATAATAAATATCTCATAGAATACTTAAGAGCATTGGTAAAGAGTGATCAGTCTACAGAAAAACACAAGAGATTACTTCAAAGTTGTCTCGATCGCAAGGACTTAAGCTTGTCTACAGTTCCAAAGCTCGAAAATAGAAATCCTCACATGCAACTGACGTACTTCAAGCATCCGTCGATGGGATCAACAAACTTTTTACTTTTCAACAGCATTTGGCAACAATTGGAAAGAGAAAACAATTTGGCGGAAATTTTTGAGGAAAATGAGATCTTAAACTTTTTTTTGGAGTCTAACCGAGATCTGCTACTATTGCATTCTGGAATGGTAGTAATGACTGTCAAGTCGTTAGTCCTTAATAGAAAGATAAAGCATATCCTAAGATTTCTTTCTATTCTGTCTGAAAATACAGAGTTTTGCGTAAAAATTTTATCGGAAATTATCCAAAAATATCCAAATTGCAACCAAAACTTATATTACTATTTGCTCAACCTTTATCTCGGGCTTTGGCAAAGAAAGAAACTTGAGTCTCAGGATATTCTGGATTTTTTGAAGAATGATCGACTTCACCGCAATAAAGCCTTAATTATATGTAGACTTTATTTATTTTCCAGTGGAATCAATCATTTCCAGAGCAATCGCAGAGATGCTGAGCTCATTGCAGGCGGACATTCCATTTTAAACAAATCTGTAAGCATTCTAAAGAATTCCTATCCCGAACTGGCATTATTGTTTGAAATCAGTCCCAGATCGTTTCTAATGCTGTTAAAGAGTGCATGCGGTAACAAAGCTACTTATGCTTTGCATATGAAACAGTTCTTTACGGAAAAAACTCAGTACAATTTTATGGATACGACTGAAGATACGCTGATTATTAAAGATTTAAATAAGCAAATTAAAGATAATTCTTCCCTGATATCTCGCTACAAATATAATCCTATAGAATTTCGCAACACTTCTTGTGATATCTGCCGGCAGTCGTTAAAATTTCCATCCGTTTATTTTAATTGTCAACATTCCTTTCACAAAGAGTGTCTCAATTACAATGCACCAAAGACATGCCTTGGAGCGGTCCTGTGCACTGTGTGCTGTGTAGGTGGTAGTCTGTATGTGGTTGAAGATCAAAGCACAGATAGTCGCGTTCCTGAGGAACCCGGGGACATTATATCAGCGATTTCAAAGACTGTTGCTTCTGGAATCGTCAGAGCTGTATCCGGGAATGGTCGCAATTTTAAGACTTATCAGGCCGTAGATGAAAGGATTAGTAAAAGTACATGCCCATTGCGATTTGATAGCAATTCTTTAAAATCTCTTGCTACGTCTACAAATAATCCATTTGACATTTGATTTGTATAATTATTTTAAGAATACATATATAATTTCTTACCAAATACACAATAATTTATGAATCTATGTATTGTTTTGATTGGAAAACCTTTTAATACCCTTTTTAAACGGCAGATAAAAGCAAGCTGATCAATAGCCAAGTCGATGTAGCGATCGGTCAAACATTCGGTCTTAGTGAAAAAACAAGTTGTTTTCCATAGCAGCGTCTTCAAAATTTACAATTAAAATGTTTTGTTCGTTTTTTACACCCGTTACTCTTAGAGAAAAAAGCCATTCTAAGTTCATACAAATGTATGTATGTTATAGGCAGAAGAAGGCATCTCCAACCCTATAAATTATAGATATTCATGAACAGCACAGTCGATGCAACCATTTCCTTGTATCCGTCCGTCTGCATGAATACCAAGTTCTCAGAGGCTAGAAGAGGAAGTGCAACCAAAGAGCATTTATCATGATATTTTATTAGTTTATAAACAGGGTACAAGTCGGCCAGTGCTGACTAGCTTTCGTTGTATATGTTGATTTGTTTTTAGGCCGTTCTCGTTGTGTTATAGTGAAGATTATATCGGTTCTTTTGAGGACGTCAGGCAACTTTGTTGCCTTCATCAGGGAGTCTGTTTATTACATAGAAAAAAAATTGATAACAAGTATGAGCGATGTAGTGCAGTTTCCCGACTTCAAAATACCCTGTTCAATTGAGACACACATACAAACACACTCACATACACAAACGCATACACACATACGAGCGCACACAATCACACAGACGCGCGCTTACACGCGGCCTGCGCAGGCAGCGCTGCCCCAAACAGAGTATAAAAACATACATACATTTTTATACATTAAATAATTTTATTTTCCAATCCGTTTTCAATCCCTCCACTTGGAAGGACGGTCAGCCGAAACTGCTGGCGGCTACTCGCAACCAAAAGCGTGAGGCGTACGTACAACGCGCACGTTCAAGCGAAACTCGGAACACGTACAAGATTCTTGAATATGAGCTAGGAGACGATACTTACTTTAAGGAACAATACGATACCTCAATCATATCTTATATCTTCAGAGCTACAACTGAGATACTGTCCCTTAACTACATGCCATATGGTTCAGGTCGACGCGAAGGTAATGAGCTGTGTAGTCTTTTAATATGAATGCGAGAGAGGATGTTGCACACTTCATGGCCATCTGCCCAATCCTGAAGGAGCTTAGAGTCTATCTGCTGGGAAAGGCAATGCTCACGATGGATGAGTTGAAGGCGGTGCTGAGTGGGCAATCCAGGAGTCGGTTGGGAAAATATTTGATAGATGCCTTTAAGTATAGAGCAAAAATCTTAGCGAAAGCTTTTTAGGATAATAATTAAGCTATAATCTAAGTTAAGTTAAATAACAGTTTGGGGAGCCTGGGACGCCCCCGTTAGGAGTGAAAGATCTGCTATCTCGCGATGAGCGGGAAAGGCAGGTGGTGTAACTCCGAAGTTATCGGTTACGGCTGACGGCAATAATACCATGCCTAATTATGCAAATTGCTCTTATTTTAAATAAAGAACCACTACTACTACTACTAATTTTATTTTTAAAAACATAATTTTGCACACATCTTTTTTATACCCTTGTAGAGGGTATATTAGAATTGTCCAGTTTGTAACGCATAGAAGGAGGCATCTCCGACCACACAACGTATTCATATTCTTGATCAGAATGACGAGCTGAGTTGATATAGCTATGTCCGTCTGTCCGTCCGTCTGTTACTATGTCGATAAAGAAGTTCTAGTGAGAAAAACTTCTTTGTTTTCAATGGTAGCGTCTTTATATTTTCCAGTTGTGAATATTATCAGTTTAAACACAATTTTGGGGAGTTTGGTCGAAATCGGATGAATATATCGTATAGCTGCCATATAACAAACTGGCAAGCAAATGTTCAAAGTAGTGGCGCCATCAAGCAGCTAGGGCATATAAACTTCGGCCGAGCCGAAGTTAGCTTTCCTCTATTTTTTTGTTTTGTTACACGTAAGTCGTTGTCTACAGTCCTCATCATTAAATTTCTATTTTTATACCCTTGCACTATAGGAAATTTGGCCATTTATTAAGCATAAACCCATTTTCCAAAAGTGTTCAAAACTTAAATTTTTTTTGTCATTAAGTTCACAAATACATCAGTCTTCAATGTTACATAACAGAAAATATGACTTAACAGCACTCTGTTAAATGAGCAGCTGATGCTAACAGACAGTTCAATGTTGAGTGCTGCGCTTTCTATAAATCTGGCATGCCCAAAAGCTGCATACGACAGAGCACTCACCAATACTCACAAAGATAAGCACCAATACCAATAATGAAATTGTTGTTGGTCAGTTTGCTTGCGCTCGCAAACGCCAATCAAAGAAGAGAACAAAACCGGTTTTTGTTCTACGCGTCGCATACACACGAAATCGTTAGCGCGTGTGTCGTTTTGTATGCCTCGCGCCCTGCATGTATACGATCATTGATTTCCTATGTTTGGTGGAATTACAATAACAAAACGTACCCAAAGAGCATACGCCTGGGCATCGCTGCTATAAATTAATAAAAACAGCGAGTTTTGTCAAATATTAATGATGGAATCTAATCGTTGTATGTACTATGTGTTAGTATCTTTGATCTGTAGAAATCAATCGTGGTGTTTTTGTAGTTTAGGGTATTCGTTGGGGGGGTTGGGGGTGTTAACTGGCCGTTTTTTGCTCATAACTTGAGAATCCCTCATCCGACTATCATTCCAGCAAATCGATAAATAATATTGATTACTAGATATCTCTAGAAGGTACGAACCATCTATCATCAAAACTGTGGAAGATACACGTTTTTTCCAAATTGCGGGGGCGGGAGGGTGCGGGTAAAAATTTGAAAATAAACTTGATCTGCCTGCAAGTATAAGAAATATATGTCCCATACATGTCAAACCTCTATCTCTTACCATCTCTGAGATCTCTTCGTTCATACGGACGGAAGGACAGACGGACAGACAGACAGACGGACGGACAGACGGATATGGCTATATCGACTCGGCTGTTGATGCTGATCAAGAATATATATACTTTATAGGGTCGTAAACGATTTCTTCTTTCTGTTACATACTTTTGCACAAACTTAATATACTCTATGTACCTTCGGTACAGAGTATAAAAATAGCTGAGCCGAATTTTTTTCAGGAAATCCACATTTGCATTGAGTTTGCTACCGAAACTGTTTGGCAATAGTTTTACTATTTTATACATATTAATCTAAAATAATACGAAAAAAAGTATCTTTTTTTTTATACCTTTTTTATACCTGAAAAAAAAATTTATCTTTTTTTTTAAGGCGGGGTTAAGTTCTACCACGCCCACCTTTTCCCAAATTTAGCACAACGGTGTGTATAACTTAAAGCAAAAAACTAGACCGCAAAATCTTGTTTAGTTTTTAAGTTGTGAATTAATGTCTGAAATTTGGGAAAATTTCCTATAGTGCCTTCTTCAGGGTATATTAAAATTGTCCAGATGTTTGTAACGCACAGAAGAAAGCATCTTTGACCACATAAATTATAAATATTCTTGTTCAGAATGATGAGCTGAGTTGATATAGCCATGCCCGTCCGTCTATCGTAACCAAACTTTGCACGAAGTCTTTTGGTACAAATACGCTGCACATTTGTCGGAACCGGCCGGATCGGATGACTATAGCATATAGCTGCCATAGGAACGATCGGTCGAAAAAATAGTTTTAGTAAAAAAACTTTTTTGTCTTCAACGCAAACGTCCCCCCAAACCTCGTATTTATAAGTTTTCTATGCTTTCACATAATTCCACTAAGTTTGATAAAAATCGGACAACTATTTAGTATAGCTGCCATGAAAAGATAGTTCTGAAAAAGTCTTTGTCCCGTTTTTTGCCCGCTGACAATGTCCCGTAAGCTTTTCTATTGCATTATAACACATTAAATGTGTTATACTCAAGGCTGCAAACCTCTGAAATTTTGCAGAAGGTTCGATCCGTGGGTTCACACTTTAGTTTAAGAGCTATTTCATAAACTTCCACAGTTCAATCATCAGCGATCTTTTGCCCAACTTCATCATAACTTATAGACCTAGAGCCCGCTAAAAAGTTCTATGATTGATAATCTTAAGACTTTAAGACTACTAAAACACCGATTCTTTTTCTTTGGCTCTTAATAGTGCAGCTGCAACATTTATTTGACCTTTTCAATACGCTATTTGGAAATCATATTGTTGTAGCTCTAAAGCTCCTCTAGCGATGCCCACGTATTTTATCACAGCTCTATGATTAAAATCTTAAGGTCGCGAAAACAGGCACATTGTGATAAAATGCGTGGGCACGACGCAGTTGTTCGAAACTAAACAAAATATAGTTTCATTAAAAAACAAGAAAAATCCCTGTTTGATTGCATTTGGGCAATTCAAACAATTGGCGTCTGTGTAAACTGCGGGGAGAGAATTTCCCCCACTAACAACAGAAGGGCCGATACGGGTCACGCACACACATACAAAGCTTCTGTGACTTGGCGATTGCTACTGTTGCCGGAATTTTTTGCTACAAGTCTGACTGTGGATTCCCAAGCGATCTTAGCAGTTCTGACATGAGGTAGCCTCTGCCAACTCATTGAAGTTGGGCTAAAGATCGCTGATGACTGAACTGTGGAAGTTTATGAAATAGCTATACGTGCCTCCTTTGTGGTGTTGTGCGTGTCTTGTTTTATAGACCTAGAGCCCGCTAAAAAGTTCTATGATTCATAAAAGAATAGTTTTTATTTATTAGTACTTGTTTGTTTCACTTGTGTAATTTCAATTATTAAATACACTAGCAGGCATCTAAAACTTTTCCAAAATTTTTAATCATTTGTCGATGTATGACTTGGAGAATTTTCGAAGGAATCTATAACATTTACAGATTTAATATTTGCTATATGATTATTGCTTTCATAAACTTATCTTCTTCACAATCAGAAGTTGAGGCATTTAAAGTTGAATTTAAAAAATTCTCATTAAGAGTTTCTTTTGGATCTTAAGCATGTCAGTAACGTGCTGCTTTTGGTACTGAGCTCATAGAAGAACGTTTTTCGATGCCCTTAGTTAGTAATTAGTAGTTCCTGCTGAAGATTTTACAACAATGGCTCGACAAGAGTATCAAGCGTAATATAAATCACTTGGTAGTTATTGTGTTCCTACAGCTGCAGCTTTAAAGTGTTATAAATTAGTGCAGCAAATTACATATATTTTAAACTGCGTTCCATTCGGATGATTTTAGGTGGAGCTCTTTTAAAGAACTCTGATTGCAAAAATCTTTAAGAGTTAGTAAAAGTTCGCACATTTTGTAGGTTGAGTTCCATCGCCATCCAAAAAATCGTTACCTACTAAATTTCGCACAACGAACTCTAATTATAGTGTCCTCCATGGAATCTATTGAGGTAACTTGACCATCGTCCAAATAAAGAAATGCCTTTGATTCACATTATCAACCTTCATCTGCATTACATCCCTCATAGTTGCATTCCTTTTCTGCTCTGCAGTTGTCTTTTAAAAATTCTTCTGCTCGAACCATATTCGATCCATTATCGACGGTGATAGTATAAATCTGAGCTAGAGAAATGTCGTAGGATTGGAAAACTTCTGGTTTCTATATTTCCCTGTATGTGTCTTTGGAAAAACTACTTAATTTTGTGAACCGAACCTAATTTTTCGAAAAAGTGGTCCAGTTCTGGTTCAGGTTCGAGAAGTCAAAAATATTAGGGGTTCGGTTTATGGTCCGGTTCGTCGGACCCAAAAAACCGGAACCGAACCGGTTCTTAGCGGTTCGGTTCCGGACTGGTTTACAGCCTTGGTTATTTTATGTGTTAGATTAATAGCCTATTTCCACCAAAGTAATGAAACTTCATTTCATGAAATGACAAGAGATGACGAAAATTATATCATTTCTTCCATACGATTTGACACTTCATTTTGCCTTTCATTTCTATAATTTTCTAAAAATGATGAAGAAAAAAGTTAAAAAGAAGGCTAATTTCGCTTAAAATATAAATTAGTCAAAATAAGCTGTGTATTTAGCTTTCTGCTGATAGTTCAGGACGATGGCAATGCGTTCGCCCCGAGAAATTGCTTTCCTGACGGGTATGTCTTTTTTTTTTTCTAAATATTCCAAAAAGACCACGTGAGTATGAAAGTGCCGCCTGTTATTTAAAACAACCAAAGCATCGGTTTTTGTCAACATGTCAAAAAAATGACCATTTTTAAATGGAAACGCCAAAATTTTAATAAATGGAAATGGGCTATAATATATTACATTGAGCTGAGCAGACGAGCTTCGGGTGACTACAGGCAAAAAACGGGACGATTCAAAGTTTGAGAAGCTATAGTTTTGTAACGCTTTGTCGCACAGCTAAATGTTATATAAATGAAAGTTGTTGAAAATTTTACGCTCTTGTGCGTAGCTCTCAAGGGAAACAAGAAAAATGGGAAAAGTGTTAAAAATACATTTTTGATCGTACATATCGTACACATTGATCGTATACCTGAAAACTATTGCCCGCACAGAAAATTTGTGAGGACCAAAATGAAAGGTAATGCTTTATCTATTACCTTGTCTTACATTATTTTTCTCCAAAGTCAATCGTGTTCAAGATATAGAGCAATTTGAGCTTTCCAATATGGCGGCCGTTCCCAATGACACAAATTTGAAGCCCCTACAACATATCAAAAATCTGGCTGGTCAATATTTCATGCATCGAAAAAATCTAATTTGACTGGACTATTACTACGAAAATTTTTTTTGATTTCAATTCTATTGATCCCAAAATTGTTACTGATCAATATTATAATATATGTGCAGTTGTGACGCCTTAGCAGCTGTGATGTGTGGCAGTCATAGTATGGGGAAGGCTCTCCTTAATTTCCAAAATCAGTTAAATCCACTTTAAGTTTTTTTTTATATACATGTGACTTCAATTTGCAATTTAAATGGAATTAATAAACTTAATTAATATAGTAACTTTAGGATGGTTCGGATGAACGTGTGCGTGTGCTGCTGCTTTAGGTCGACTTATATCTTCTTCTTGTGTGCTTTTTCTCGACCGCGATTTCTTGTCTCTCTCTCCTCATTTCGACTGCAATGATAGTGGTTATCGAACGAGCTGACAGTGGGACAGATTCGAATTGTGACAGTGGAACTGAACATGCCGCCCGCCAATGCTGCATGCAGCATGAAAGACCGCTGAGCTTCTTGGTATGCTTGACTGAAATTGTCGTCCTTGATGGACCTAGGCTGAAAGGAGCAGAGATAAATGGTATTGGCATATGCGAGTGAGGGAGATATAAGCGAGTGATCAAAGTTATCGAAAGATGTTTTAGGCCGGAAGAGGTAAGCGACATAGTTTGGAGACGGATCGTTTTATGTGGCCTTGCTGGGTCTTTAGGGTGACCACATGGACGAGAGAATACTCTCCGGGATGTAATTCGGTGACTCGCCCAAGCATCCATTGGGCAGCTGGTAATTTGTCGTCCTTAACAATTACCAGATCGTCAAGTTTAAGGTTGAAAGAGAAACTCTTGTGCCTTTTTTGGTCGAGTTTGAAGATGCGAAAGATAATCGCGACTCCATTGGTTTCAAAATTGCTGAATTTTTTGTTGATTTTGAAATTGTTCACGAAACGAAGCCGATGGAGGGCGATAATGTGGAGGTGCTATCAGAGACTCGCCAATAAAGAAGTGACGAGGCGTGAGTCCTTCCAAATCATCGGGATCTGAGCTAAGTGGGCAGAGTGGTCGTGAATTTAGGCAGGCTTCTTTTGTGATATGCACGGTTGATAATTCTTCCTATGTTAAACGTGTGTCTCCGACCACTCGTTTTAAGTGATATTTGATGGATTTTACGTTCGCCTCCCAGAGTCCTCACAAGTTTGGGGAATAAGGTTGCGTCTAATGCCATTCGATGTAATGCGTGGATAGCGATGCTCCGATTTCTGGTCCAATGCGCTTTATTACCTTACTCGCTCCAAAGAAATTTGTCCCGTTGTCACTATACATGTGTTTGACTGGGCCTCTTCGTCCCATGAATCGATGAAGAGCTTGGAGAAAACGTTCCGTCGTCAATCCCGTTACAACTTCAAATTACGGCTTTCGTGACTAGACATATAAATATGGCGATGTAGCCTTTGTAGAAGCTCGTGCCACGGAGTCAAGCAGCCTTGAGTTCGATAGCGCCGTGTAATCAACTGTTGCGATAAACGGACGGTTTGGTGGAGTGATCCGGTGAAGAGGTAGATCTCCCATCAGTTGATTTATGACAGTGGGTGCAACTTTGAAGCATCTTACGCATTTTCGAAGGACACGTAAGACACTTCGCTTTCCTTTTATAATCCAGAACTGGTATCGGGTGTGAGCGAAGGTCAATTGAGCTCCTCCATGCAGTGTCAACTAATGAGAGTTGTTAATAACCAAATCTGTGAAAATATGAGAGCTGGGTAAGATGATTGGATGTTTACGATCATGTGAAAGATTTGAATGTCGTAAGCGACCACGGACTCTGAGAATCTCTTCCGTGATAAATGGTGTGAGGCGAGACAGTTTGCTTGCTGGGGGAAACGTAGAATGTAGGCAGTAGTGCGTAGTAATCGGTTATATGTTGAAAACCGATCGATATATGATGCCTCCACCGTCGACGTATTTAGCTCCGCTGTGTTCGCGATGATTTTCACAGCCCTTGATTCTAATAGGCTTTCTTCGATCTCAGGTGGTTGCATGACAGTTTTTTGCCAATTGTTCTGGGAGTTACTTAGCCAGCAGGGTCCGTTCCACCACAGTTTAAATGTGGAAAGGTCTGAAGGGGTGAGGCCACTCGTTGCACAATTCGCTGGGTTATCTGCAGTGCCCACTGGCATGGCGCGGAAAAGTCAAAAAAATAAGCTATTCTGTTACCAACGAATGTTTTCCATCGATTAACGTCACCATTTATACAGTGTAAAACTATGGTTGCATCTGTCCATTAGAACATGAGGATGGGTTTTTTTTTTAGATCCAACGATTGGTGAAGCTAACCCATTTCATGAGTTTGATGGCTAAGACGGCTCTGCATAGTTCGGTCCGCGGTATTGTTAATGGTTTTGTTGGGGAGGTTTTTGTTTTTGCTACTATAAGAGAAGTGAAGTAGGACTCATCGGACTGCTTTACTCTGAGATATACTGCAGCTGCATAAGCCGTATTTGAGCCGTCGCAGAATGCATGAAGTTCCATTTCGTCGAGGTAGTGTGGCTCAAAATTTATTCCGCGGGGAATGCTGATCATATTGATGTCTGACAGGTTGTTAAGGAATTCCTGCCATTGGATTGCAAGTGGTGTTGAAACCGGATCATCCCACAGCAAAGATGTTTTGGAGCCATCTTCGGCGGTACGTTTTGCCATGGTTACTTCCTTTAGAATAATTTTGCCTGAAATGATAATTGTGCTTATTAGTAATAAGGGATCAAATAAACGTGCTATGCTGGACAAATTCTCTCGCTTGGTGTTGCCCCTTGGAAGGTTAGCAATCATTTTGAATTTAAAGCAATCCTTGTTTGGTTGCCAATGCAATCCGAGTGTTTTTACAGTGCTGCAGTTATCCCAATTTAACGGAGACTGATTACATTGATGATTTGTCGGAATTGATTTCAAAAGTGCTGCGTCATTGCTGGACCATTTGCGCAGTTCCATACCTGCTGATTTTAGAGCTCTGCTGGTTTGTTCGCGTTTTTGGTTCGCTGCCTCTAGTGTGTGTCGTCCACATACATTTCGTGCTTGAGAACCTTTTCTGCCATTGGACATGTTTGACGAGTGTCTTTGGCGATCTGATGCATGACCCTAATCGCAGTATACGGTGCTAACTCAGTGCCGAAGGTAACCGTGTTGAGACAATATTCTTTGATGACTCCATCCGCCGCCCGCCATAAAATCCGCTGGTACTGCGCGTCGTCGGGGTGCACGTCAATACATCGATACATTTTTTGGATATCAGCCGTAAACACAAATCGATAGTGTCGCCAGTTCAAGATGATTGCTGATAGGTCGTTTTGGAGTGTAGGTCCCACCCACAAAATGTCGTTCAACGCTCTGCCGTTTGAGGTTTTCGCAGATGCGTCAAACACTATTCGTTGTTTAGTGGTGAGACTTTCTTCTTTAAAGACGGCATGATGTGGAAGTACACAGGAGGATACATGAGGCCGTCCAGAAATGGTTGTAATGGTGCTCCTTTCGTTAGTCTCAGCAGGTGTAATTTGATTCAGATCAAAATACTTTTTAATGCCAGCACTGTACTTTTGCCATTGTTCAGGATCTCTTTGAAAACGTCTTTCGAGTTGAAGAAATCTGTTGAGGGCGATTTGATGGGACTTTCCTAGCGTCAGGCTGGGGTCAAAACGAGTCTTAAAGGGCAATCTTACTAAGTATCGGCCATTAGCTTGACGAGTGTGCGTTTTTTGAAATAGTGATTCACGATCTCCAATGATGCGTGATTGCAACTGACTTGAATCGTCTGATTGGGTGTTTCCAATCTGCCAGCAAGAATCCATCCAAATTGTGTGTTCTGTGCGATTGGTCGATCGGGTGTTCCAATTTTGGTGCAGCATGATTTGAGCTAGGAGATCTGCTCCTATGATTAAATCGATGCGTTTGGACCGATAATACATAGGGTCAGCCAATAAAAGGCCTTGGTTGTGTGGCCATGGTTGCGGCTGAAAGTTCTGACTCGGTAAGAACGAGGTCAAGGAGTTTAAAACGTAGACAGGGTCGGCGTGAATCATAAACTGTGGATTTGTTGCCGCTTGAATGTTAAAGCTTACCGTGGCTTTGCACTGGTTTCCAGGGGATTGACCGACACCTGCAATTGATGCCTGTGTGGTGCGTCGTTTAAGATGTAGACATTGTACGGCATGCTAGGAGATGATCGTAGCTTCAGAGCCCTGGTCTATAAGAGCTTTGAGAGTAGCTTGGAGACAGTTATCAGGATTGCTGAGGATAATTCGTGCCGTGGCTAGGAGGACACCCCGTCGGGGTGTGATCGATGATGTGGCTGAAAGACATTGGAGACCATGTTTATCATTAGACGTAGCCTGATTTGCTTGATTGTTGATAACAAGAGATGGTTGTGGCACTTCCGTTGTCTGGGCTGAAGAAGCGACATGCAGTGGTTATGCAGCGAGTGCCGCTGTTGGAAAGTGGAGTAATGTGTGGTGACGCTGTCCGCATTGTAGACAGCTCTTCGTGCTGGTGCACCGTGAGACGGTGTGAGACTTACTCAAGTAATTAAGACAAAGCTTGCATTTGTTCACGATCTCTTTACGTTGGAAGCATTCCAGAGAGAGAAACTTCTGACATCGGCCGAGTATATGTTGGTCACCGCAATGGTTGCAACGAGGTACTGGGGTACCCGATTCAGCCTGTGTATTATGAACATGAAGTCGTTTCGAATTGTCCATATGTAAGGAGGGATTCTTGAGGCTGCAGTTTCGATTTTCAATAGCCTCAATTGTGACCAGGCGATCATGAAGAAATTGTTCGAGGTCCCTGAATGAAGGAATTGAGGTTTTACTTCCTAAGTGATGTTCCCAAGCCGTGTGAGTTTCCTTTGGTAATTTAGTAGCCACGTAGTGCGCTAGCGAGTTATCACTCTCGTTCAATGGAGCCTTCACAGGCAGCTATACAGACGTTTATTGTGCTCAACACAGATCGGATGTCCTCAGCTTTCTCATTGGTTAGCCCTGGCAAATTGTAGAGCGCGTTCATATTATTAGAAAAAAAGATTCTGGGATTGTTGTACCGCTTGAAGAGCATTGACCAGGCAACCGCATAGTTTTCCTCCGTCAAGGGAATTTGACGAATGTCGCTATCGCGACCTGCTGGAAGAGATTCTTTAAAAAAATGAAATTTTTGGTTGGCGTTCAAACGAGAGTTAGAGTGAATTAAACGAGAGAAGGGGTCGTAGAATCCTGGCCAATCCATACATGAGCCCGAGAACTTTGGCACTGGTAGAGCGGGCATGTGGACACGTGCCTCTGCTGCCACCATCAAAGTGGTGTCAGTGCGCTTCGTATCTTCTTGTGGTGTTGGGAACAACCGTTCAAGCTCCTCTGCTATGATACAATATATTCCATGTATTGATCCTCGAACTCAACAGCCAACTTAGCATACTCCTGGTATGTGGAACTCTTTGCATCGTCGATGGCGCAAATTAATTTATTGTGAGTCTCGTTGAACTTCTTGGAAAGATCTTCCACTTGCTGTAAGCGCTTTTTAAAATATATGGATGTTTTTCGCGATATGGAGTTTTTCTTGAAATTCTGGAGAAGTCTTTTCAAAGAGTTAATATACTCAACTTGGGTTTTATTAGGGTATCAATCGACATTGTGCAAATTGGTTTCTGATAATATTGCGGTAAATTTCTCTACTCCACTCGCTTGAGCTTATATATGTGTGTATGTAATGATGTGACTCGCAAATGCATTTACCGTTTTCACTGCTTACCTTTGTATGCCAATGCGCACGGAAAGTGGGAATCCAATGTAACGTTTCTTAAGTCTTCTCTTCTTACGTTTGTTTTCCCAGCAGCAGCAGCAATATAACGGAGCCTTTGTATGTGTGTGTTTGTGCGCTGTCGGGATGAGTGCACAGTCAAAATGCGTGAGCACTTGATCAATAGATCAGTTAAATCCACTTTAAGTTTTATTTTATATACATGTGACTTCAATTTGCAATTTAAATGGAATTAATAAACTTAATTAATATAGTAACTTTAGAATGGTTGGAATGGAATATATATTTCACACAATTTTGCCAAGTTTGATCAAAATCGGATGACTATTGCATATAGCAGCTGCCATAGGAACGATCGGTCGAAAAAGTAGTTCTAGTGAGAAAAACTTGTTTGTTTTCAATGATAGCGTGTTTATACTTTCCAGTTATGAATATTATCAGTTTCCACATAGTTTTGGGGAACTTGGTCAAAATCTGATGAATATATCGTATAGCTGCCACATAACAAAATGGCAACAAAATGGTCAAAGTTGTGGAGCCATCTATTGCTGAGTTTTGAAAATTACTCGGCTAGCATTGTTCAAAGCGAAAATTAAATTGTTGAGTAAAAATCATTAAAAACCTTTATTTATATAAATTACTTGCATATAACCCGTCGCGCTTCGCTGCGTCGCCATCAGTATGGTCTATCGCTATCGTTTTCCTAATCGTTATCGTTATCGTTATCGTTATCGTTATCGTTATCGTTATCGTTATCGTTATCGTTATCGTTATCGTTACCGTTACCGCCCATTTCACTTTATTTCGTATTCTATCCTTCCAAACAGAGTTTCAAGCAAATCGGATGAAAAATAGTTTTTGCATGCAGAATTATCCCGGAGTTTCCACGCCTGGGGGCGGATTTTCCGACATTGGAAAATCACATTTCAAATTATTCCGTATTCTATCCTTAAAAACAGAGTTTTAAGCCAATCGGATGAATAATAATTATTTGCCTACAGAATTTTCCGCGAATTTTCACGCCTGGGGGCGGATTTTCCGACACTGGATTATAACATTTCAAATTATTTCGTTTTCCAACCGAGTTTCAAGCAAATCGTACGAAAAATAGTTTTTGCACGCAGAATTTTCCCGGAATTTCCACACCTGGGGGCGGATTTTCTGAGATTGGAATTCCGGATCATTGAATTTGAATTTCTCACATTTCAAATTATTCCGTATTCAATCCTTACAAACCGAGTTTCAAGCAAATCGGATGAAAAATAGTTTTTGCATGCAAAATTTTCCGGCCATTTTATTCCGAAGAATTATTTCGCTTATTGCTTACAAACCAATTTTCAAGCCAATCAGATGAAAACATAAAATATCCCATACAAACTTCTCCGACGCTTATCCGGCTTTTCCGGTTGGAATTTTCCGAAACCCCGTCTTAGTACGTACTTTCACCACTAATGGAAACTCCTGTCCAAATTTCAGCCTTCTATCTCTCACCGTTTGCGCTCTGCGTTGATTGCCAATCAGTGAATTAGTGAATCAGTCAGTCAGTCAGGACAAACTGTTTTATATGTAGAGTAGATACCAGATACCAGATACCGCCCAGCGGAAGTTAGCTTTCCTTTATTTTTGGAATTGTTATTTGTTGATGATTGGTCCAGCTGATTGCATCGCCTTGCTATGACTGCGGCATAGACAAAGTTTGTGTGTTCGATGTCTTCCCGGTGGTTTATAGCGTGCTCTCCTTTTTTTATGAATTCTTAGGTTCTCCAGCAGTGTTGCCAATTGGTCCTTTTTAGCGGACAGATCTGTCCTTTTTGAAACTGCGATTTCCGGAAAAAATGCCTTTTTTATTATATTATATTCCTTTTCTCATCCTTTTTTAATTGTTCTAAGGCAGTTTATCAATTTTAACTATGTGGCATCGCTTTCATATTGATTTTCCGCCTTCGATAAGGCTGGGATGACACCTGGTTTTTTACCGACAATTTCTAGCAGCAATATTGTCGGGCGAATTTGAAGAACACGCCAAATTCGGCGCATACTTATTTAACATACCAAAAAAATCCTGAAGTTCATCGAGAATCTAGTATTTCCAGCCGATTTTTTTTGGTATTTTTAACAAGAAAGGTCGGACTGGCACAAAATCACATCTGATTTAATTCTAATAAATTAAAAGTAAAAATGTAATGTGTTTTAGTGGGGTGTCAGGATGAATAGGTTAGGTTAAATAGGCTGCTCGGCTGAGGCCGTGATCAACTAAAGACCCATTGTAATGCCTAATCGCGTGGTTAATAGGAGTATGTATGGGGGATAGGCTGGAGTGAGTGGGTGTTGACGGCGAGCCAGGTCCCCTCGGCGCAGATACCCAGGTCATCAAAGAATGTGTAACCTAAGTGCTTGAAGACAATTTTTTTACATTGCATTTTTACGCCTTGCAGAGGGTAATCAGGTCTGATGCTGTAAGCGCATAGAAGGAAGTACTTCCTTATTAAACCATGTCCGTTGTGGATTGGCTAGCCAAATGTTCACACAAGATGCGCAACCTATTGGTCTTCCTGAGCCTTAAACAACTTGCTTTTCTCAAAGGAAAAGTTTTTTATTTTATAGAAAATTAATATAATAAAAATTAACATTATGAAAACTTAATTTTTATCATTGAAATAAAAAAATAGTTTCATTGCATGGAATTAAAAATATCCGCCACAGCAAAATGCTGTCTAGCGACAATATTGTATCTAGCCAAAACAATTCTGCCGGCTTCTCTGCCTTTAGCAGTAATAAATTGTGCGGCGAATTCAACAACTGTCTATCTCGCTCTCACCCATTTCGACTCCCATAAGAGCAAAATTGCTGCTAGAAATTGTCGGAAAAAAGCAGGTGTCATTCCAGCCTAAGCATTTTTAATACGATGCAACCTTAATTTATTTGTGTAAAAACGAAATCAGACGTATCGAAAATCGGTTCATTGCGCGGTTCAAAGGATTTTAAGTTTGTTTATAGCGAATTTACTATGCGGTTAGGGGCTACGACCTTTTAGGTGTTTACATTGAGCGAACTGTCGCAAGTAGTCGCAAACGTCAATCAGCTGTTGTTTGTTTACTTTAAATTTAATTGGAATTTCGGTGTTAAAATGGAAAATAACAATGGATATAATTTAAAGCTTGTCTAGTAAGGATGAAATGCTTTTGGAAAATCTGATAAATCGCCATTAAAAGGGAATGGGAACAATTGCAAACGTCATCTAATCAGAGCCATAATGCGTGAATTCCACAGCACAGTTGAGTGGGACATCAATCTGCTGCCCCAGTTTATCTATCAACGCTATTCACAGCACCCCACTGGCGAATCCGCATTCCCAACCATGAAGCAACCCTTCTGCTGGACCAAGCACCTTATGATCAATCGCAACAAAGCTGTGCGTAGAGACAGACCCATCACTTCACATATACGGCTTTCGCTATTGGATCGAGTCCTCTTCGGACGAGATGACTAAATTCCAACGGGGCAGAAAAACGGTGGACATTAAAATCGTTACAGAAGTTGGCCATCATGTTTATGCCTATAATGAGACCTGTGATATCTACGCCAGCTGTTGACGTCTCTGCAGCTAGTCCGTGAGGGCGGCGAACCGAAATCTGGCACTGCATCACATTAGCCACCAGCTATGTGAGCCAATTCTACGAGCCATTTTAACGAATCATTAGCTAATCTATTGTATTTTTCATTTGAAGAAAAGTTTCGTGTGTTTTTGGAAGGCTGCCGTGCCCAAGGCAACGCCTGTCCAATTTAAGGAATTTTTTTAAATGCTCGCGGGTGCTTATTCCGATAGCTATCGATAAAAATTTCACAAGGCTGCCACATTTTTGTGTTAAGTACGGTCTGGCAGCACTGCTTTTTTTCCGTTCGTAGAGTCTACGACCGTCCCAAATTTAAAGTCAACTGCCATAATTTTGTGTGGCCTGGTCTCAGGCAAAAAAATTCCAAAAAAGGTCGTACGACCGCAGTGTAAACAGCATATTATGTGTTTTTTGCATCCATTTTTTTTTAATTGCTGGGTGAGAGACTTGGCAAGTTCATGAGGGTGGGCTAGAAGCTTCTCAGAATATTTGCGTCTAAGTTGCTGTATTTCAGTTTCGACCAATGGTATACAAATGTAAATTTTTTAAGCGGATTCATAATGTAGTTCATATTACGCGTCAAATGACGCCTCTGTGACCGGCGAAGTTGAGGTTAAAGTTTTCGAAGTTTTGAAGCGTGGCTTGGTTGTGCAAAATAAGTGTTCATTGTATTTTTGTGTTTATTTAGGTAAACAATCTATGATTATTTTTAATTTCACAAATATAGTCGTTTTCTGCGTATAACCGCCAGAGTGCGATTTATAAGCGCCAGACAAAATTACAAGCGCCAGAGAAAATATTTCGTGGGCTTCTTGCCTTTCTTCTAAATCCCGATTCACTGCATTTCTTCGTGATGGTACATAGTTGATAACATAGGACGAGAAACTATCGATGTTGTATCCACGGTTGCCACTTGAAAAAATTAATAACACCAAAAAAATTTCAAAAATGAGCCATTTTCATTAAAAAAAAGCAAAAAAACTTTTCTTTGCCTTATTCATTTTATATTTTTATTTAATAAAATAAAAAATATCTCTTTCACAAAATCGTTAAATTATACATTCATTTCATTTCTTGAGTATTATCAAACGTACAAAAAAACCCAAAAAATATTTCATGTGTTAATTAGTTACTGTGGCAATAAAATGTTAAAATTGAGATTTTAATACCGATGGCTTCCTCGGATTTAATTCTATATTGTGTCCAAATTTCAAAACAATCGGATGAGTGGTTACAAACATAAAACGGTAAAGTCTTAAGAAGTATGAATAAGTATTGATCTGTAAGTCAAAATACTAAAATAACATCTTGATCTTATCAAAAAGACTTGTACGAGAATACTTAAAGAAATAACGCTTCCAATCTGTAATAATTTTCCACTTTACGACCAAATACTTTTTTCACATATTCGTTAAGGGACGATTTCTCATCTCCTATATAGCTGCTATTTGCCAGATAAACATTGAATTTACTCTTTAGCTTGTTAGACAGATATGTATTCAAAATGGTATATCTTCGCTTAAAAAAATCGTAGAATTGTTTGAGATACTTTATTTGACAGTTGAAAAGTTCTACTTTCCGATAATATCATAGGAAGTCAAAATAAAATATCGGACTCCAAACCATACGCGCCTAAACGTGCCTTAAGCTAAAGTTACTAAAAATCTAGACGTGATGGACCATTTCCGAAAACAGATTCGTGTTTAGCAGATGTAAATAATCTAGAATTACTACCAACCATTCAATTTTCAGAATAAAGTCTAGTCTCAATCTGATTGAAATTCCGTATTCAAATCTTGAATAATTTCAAGAATACAATTAAAATAACTTTTGATTTCTGGTTTATTCATTAAATTGACTATTTCTTTTGGCTTAAATTGTAGACTTCTCGAGTCTGAATCAAGGAAAATATTTTGGGAACATCCCACTGCTCAAGTAAGCTCGCGCAATCATCTTGTCATAGCTATTCCCAAAATTATGTGTGGTCTTACTTCGCTGAATTTTTGATTAATTTCTGCGTCTTTTTCGGGCTGTGTGCAAAAGAGCCAATTCCAATAAAAAAGTGCCAGTCCACCAACAGGATAAAAAAACACAATTTTTGGTGAAAAAACAACAAGTGTGGCAACCGTGGTTGTATCGCACTGTTACATTCAAATGTGCGATAATATTTAAACAAACAAACGATTCAAACTTAAACTAACAAAATTCAATATAGGCGGCAACATTCCCCCCTTCGTGAATGATCCTGTTTCAGCGTTATTTACCAACTTTTGCGCCGACATCCAAAACAGCTATTTTTGTGGCAGGCCTCTCCATGGTTCCTCGTTTAGTTTGAATGGTCACCCTCCTGACCTGCTCGTCCTTGGTAATGATTGTGATGGTTACGAGGCACATTGGCCACAGGTTCCTAGGTAGGTTTTCATCAACAACGACGAAAACACTACCAATTTGAATGGGAGTGGACTTCTCGAAGCATTTGACACGCCTGGTGAGTACAGGTGTATACTCCTTAACCCAACGCTTCTAGAAGCGGTCTCCAAAAAGTTGAGCTTCGTTCCAGCGATGGCGCAAGTCTACTTCGTCGCTACAAATTGGTTGATACCCATCGACTGCGCCTAATAACAAGTGATTTGGAGTCAAGGCGACGTCATCTGCTGATTCAAGGCTTACAAATATTAAAGGACGTGAATTGATGATTAGCTCAGCCTCCATTAATGCACACCGCAGGGTTTCGTCATTAAATGAGTAAGTTGGGCATATGGCTTTTAGGACGCTCTTTGTAGTTTTGATAAGACGCTCCCAGGCACCTCCCACATGTGGTGCACCTGGTGGATTGAAGCGCCATTTAGTCCGGTCATACTTCACAGCGATTTCATCAAAATCAATTTTGAGCAGCTCCTCTTTAACCGTCTTTTCGGTGGATCTAAAATTTCTTCCGTTGTCCGAAAAAATTTCCGCTGGAGTACCTCGCATAGCCATAAAATAACGCAGACACATAATACAAGAACTCGTGTCCAAGCTGTACGCTATCTCAAAATGTACTGCTCGAAGTGTCAAGCACGTAAAAATTACACCCCATCTCTTTTCCTTATGCCTGCCGACATTTACCAGTATTGGCTCAAAGTAATCTACACCTGTGTAGGTAAATGGTCTTGTGTAGCTGGCCAGTCTAGCTGCTGAAATGGAAGCCATTTGTGGCGGATCTGGAACTGCTGCGTCATTTTTGCACTTCTGGCATGCTCTTCGTACGGACTTGTAAAGTACGCGAAGTTTTGAAATGCAATGGGAGGACTTCACGTTATTGATTACAGTTTCATGTGCTAGATGATGATGCTTCTCGTGGTATGCCTTTACTATAAGAAAGGTGATGTAGCTCTGCCTTGGCAATATAATGGCATCTTCTCGGCAGTTCATCTCGTTTGATCTCCATTGCGAGCGCAATTTTCAATTGAAGTCGATATGAACATTGAGCCCCCTAAGGCTGCTTTGCTTGGCAAGCGGTAGTCCTGCCGATAACATGCTGACTTCATGTGAAGACGCTTCTGTCTGCGCCTGTTTAAATAGTAAATTCTCTGCTCGGTTTATCAGCTCCGGTGTAACCTTGTCCGGTTTTGGTTGACTTTGCAATGTAGCTTTTAAGCGGTCGATGTATAGAAGAAATGTCGCTACTGCTCTATACAAACGCCGCCATTGAGAGAAAAGTACTTGACGTTAAAAATGTCGTCAGACTTCTTTGACGTGAGATGTACATGCTTTCTTAACTCTGATTTGTCGATGTCTTCGCAAGATGAGTCAGATTTTGGCCATTCATTATCGGGCTTAAGCAAAATGTCAAGTCCTTGGAGCCAATTTTTTATGTTCACTCAGCTTGTGACTTTGGTTGCCATATCGGCAACATTTGACTTGGTCGGGATCTATCGCCATTGACAAATGTCAGAATTCTCTAATATTTCTCCCACACGATGTATTACGAATTGTTGGAAATTTCTGGGATCCATTTTCAGACATTGTAGTACCGTTTTGAAGTCCGACTAGTATGTGATCCTGTTGATATTTAGCCCGCGTACTTGATGAATTTTTTGTGCCAGACGTACTCCTGCTACTGCTGCCTGCAACTCCATACGTGGAATTGACATTGGCTTGAGTGGCGAAACTTTACTTTTTGCTGCCATCAGAGCATCATGTATGGCCTCACCCAGCTGCACTCGAATATAGCAAGCGGCTGCATAGGCGGATTCGCTGGTATCATCGAAAATGTGCAGATCCATTTGAGACGCTTTTGCTAGATTCTGGGAATAACATGTTTACAGCATCTAAAATTCGGGCAATAAACGTTTCCAATGTCCCCAGTCTTTAGAAAGAGATTGGGGCAGCTCTTCATCCCAGCCTATATTGGATCGCCACACATGCTGCAGGAGTATTTTTAACCCAATGGCAATAGCAACATACAAGTCCCATAGGTTCAAAAACTGACATGAGCATCTAAAGTACTTCACGCTTGGTGGGAGTGATCCCCTCAGAAAAAACGTCTCGTCTTAGGCGTGCGAATCTGAGAATATATCGAAAAGAATCAGTTTGTGGTTTGTTACGAGAGCCTGCAGCAACCCTCGCTTGTTCAAGAAGAAAAAAGATAGAAATAATGAGCCGAGGTGATGACTTAAGAAGGAGGCACTCGTAGGAAAGTCAGATCACCGAAGACAATCAGTCAAGTTGCGATATTCGAAGCGTGCGGAAGGAAACGGAATTTAAGCTCTCGTAGTGGAGGCAATTTTGTCGCTAAAACCCGTTAAAAGCAGCCCGTGGTTATGTTACGCTAAATACCAGTGATTAACAGCCAAATATTGGCATTCAATATCCATTTAATTGTCGCCGTATACACGGCAGCAACAGCAACAACAGCCGTTTCAGCACTAGCGAAAACAGCAACAACAACAACCGCCGCTTCAGCAACAGCGACAACCACCAGAGCGGCAACAAAAGTTGTAGAACCAGCGACAACAGCAGCAACAGCCGTTGCAGAACCAGCGACAACAGCAACAAGAACATCAGTCGCTTCGGCAATAGCGACAACAAAAACAAGCACATCAGTCGCGTCGGCAACAGCGACAACAGCAACAACAGCGGCAGCAATAGGAAGGAGGGCTGCTCGTCAGAAGAGCGCACACTCCCACCGGCGCTGGCCTTGCCTATTTCTTCTTTCCAACCGCGAAGATCAGGTCAACAACCTTGTGGTCAAGTCAGCACGCTGAATTGCGGTTGACCAACTGACTTTGCAAACGGTGAGAGTGCAGCCGAACCTGCACACCCGCATTGGACACCCCCTCCCGTAAGCATCGCCCAATTGATGCAAGTGACAGCGGCGTGGGAGAGCGCAAACGAGAGCTTTGGCCACTGATAGTGGAGATTCGGAGCCCTTGGCGGTAGAGGCTCGGGCAAAGCCGAAGAAGGGCTTGTAGGCTTAAGAAGGGGGGAGGGAATAAAGCCTTAGTTTTTTTCTAACAAAGAGATTCAGCAAAATCAATTGCCCAATGCTCAAGGCTGATCTCTGTGAAATGTTAATTTTCTTTGTTTGCTGTTGTCTATTCGGTGCAGCATCTAACTAACAATCAAGAGCAGCCGAATAATTAATACTAACCAAATGATACCACTCCTTAGCTCAATTGTTTTCAGCCCGTCGATAATGCTGGCGCCAACATCATTCGACAGGTAAGTGTAGCGTTTGCGACACAAGCATAACAAAAGCATAAAATCATATTTATTTATTGTTTGCTGGAAAGCAAAGGGAATTTCCGAGTTTGCCTAAGCATATATGAATGCATTTAAAATAGCCGTTCGAGCTGCTTTGGATTGTTTGGTTGATGAGTGCAGATTTATTCCTTTTTTTTGATTTAGTTTTTTTTATTTTTTTTATTATTACTAATTTAAGTTTCTTAGTGACTATTATGGTCATAAAAATAGGACAAAAAAATTGTTATCTAACTGAAGTTTAGTAGGTATTATGCAGAGTAGGATTAATTTAAATAAAAATATTGTGAATCTTGAAACCAGAATATCAATGTGTTGCTAAGGGAGTTTGTTTGGGGTTGGTGTGCCAAGGGGCAGAATGGTGAGTGGTAAGCGCAAAGCGAAGCGCTCCTCTATTGACTTTTAATGACTGACTAGGACTTATGGGGGCCATGGAGTTTCGGCCGATCATGGCCCAAAGGACACTGCGCATGAGCGGAGTGGAAGGGGTGGGATAGGCCACGCTGATCGGTTGCCTGTGAATGTGTGCGTGAATACCAAGCTGCTTGAATGTGAGAGTGTGTGGTAGGATCATGGGCAACTGGTGGACAGCATTGACATCTCTTTTAAACGGACTTTTTCTTTCTAGCAGAATTTGGCACGAATTCTAAATATTGTTATGTTTTCGGTACCCTCAATACCCCCACAGAGGATCCCCCCACATACGGCGAGCCAAGCCGGGCTACTACCGTGCCATACGAGGGGAAATAATTATTGTCGGGAACTAAGAAACATATCAATTGGCGCCCAACGGTTGTGCAAGGACGGACATTAGTTTAACTCTCAGTTTTTCTTTTCTTAATTGTTTTGCGGGTGTGTGAGTATATGTAAAGGGAACACACTAGGCGAACGACCCCCCCCCCAAGTAAGGCGACAGGCCAATAGGGGATGAGGGAACGAGGAATGAATTTTTATATATTTTTTTGGTATGCTGTTCGCAACTGGGCAATAACCGCGCTTGAGACAGGGCTAGTAAAGCCAGGTGAACGCTGAGGTGTTGGTCAGAATATTGCTAGCTACTCTTTTAAGACGGAGACGCGTCTTGGAGATGAGGCAGTGTTTAATTGCGGCACAACATCACTCGAGACTAGGTTGGGAGGGGGATGGACAGTTTAAATCCACATATATATATAGTTTTTTTGACCGAGAGAAGGAAGGGCGCTTCGCGGACTGCCATAGGTATAGGACACTTGCCGTCACCGGCTCTTAAAGCATACCAACCCCAACCAATTTATGAAATTTTTATTCACATATTTTTATTTTTACAATTTTTTTTTCATACGCAAGTATTCCGCAATATTTATTGCGTAGTTCTTTGGGATTTTTTTTTGGGAATTGCACGCACTTTATATTATATCATACTCTACCACCATCATTGGAATAATACTTTATTTTTAGGCACGCTACAGTGGGTTTTGCTGCGTGTGGGCATATATTTTTTTTGCGCTGTTCAATATTCTCTCGATTTAGGTATTTTCTTGTTATAAATATATATATTTTATTTTTTTTATTTTTTTTTGCCATATCAATACCTTCCTATTGTAGAGAAGAGAGGGTATAGAGAGAGAAAGTGCTAGTGCGACATAGTAGAGGTGATTTGTAGCTTGAATGGAGAAGCCCACCCACAGCCAAGGTTTAGAATCGCAACTACCAGGGGGTCGCCGCTTGACGCGCAGGGCAAGGCAAGCGTTACCAGAAGAAGATCCCGCAGGATTTTTGTTAGAGCTGCCAATCCCATCGCGCAAAGGGTTTTGGCATAATCCGCCCCACCGGCCGATTCAATCCGACGAGGACGAGATCAAGGAGTACGAAGAGTCCGTCAGTTTTGCCAGTAAATTAAGTCAGTTAGGCACTTTGGCAGATTTTAGGAGCAGCACAATGAGTGAACATGGTGCGGAAGGGGAGACAGGACCAGAAGATGGCGGAGTACCAAATGGACTTGGCGATATACATCAGACGGAGCAGGCCGCGGCCGAAGATCCGGCGCAAGCGAGCCCACCAATAGGTCAAGTATTGGCAGGGGTGATGGCGCAAAATGAAACGGTAGCACGGCTCCTGGCAGAATTACGGGATCAAATGGATTCAATTACCGTGCGTGTCGGAGATATGGAACTATCAATGGAAGCATTATCAGCAGCTCCCGTTGGCAGAGGCCCACCAGCCTCGACGCCGGCCACCTTTGCGTTTCCACAAGGACACCAGCAGCGGCGCGTCATGTTTCAAGGCGACGTCTTTGATTCCACCTCGAGAGTACAAGGAAATAACCAAGGATGGCTTGAGCAGGATCCTCCTACCCAAGCGAGTGGACGGATTTCATTGGGGCGCTCAGGAGCACAGGGAAATGACAAAAGAGAGTGGGAGCAGGATCTTCCTACCCAAGCGAGTGGGCGGACTTCAGTGGGGCGCTCACTATCGGCAATTGATCGAGCTCGTATGACCATCGACAGGTGGAATTTGAAGTTTGATGGCTCCGAAAAGGGTATGACTGTGGAAAGTTTTATATTCCGCGTAGAGAAAATGCAGAGCTTGTACAGCATCACCAAATACCAGCTCTTTAATGAGTTCCACTTCCTACTGTCAGGGGCAGCAGCTAAGTGGTACTGGCAGCTGCGTGAAGATCATGACAAAAACGATGTATTTGGGTATGATGATCTGAAACAAGAAATTACAGCAGCGTTTTCTACAGCAGACTCTGACTATTCAATTATTAAATCCATCATGGAACGTAAGCAGCAGTCAGGGGAGACATTTGAATCATTCTATGCGGACGTGCATAGTCTAAGTTTTAAGTTAGTGGAAAAGATGTTAGAGGACAGGCTAGTGAAGATAATGAAAGACAACCTAAATGCCCAAATGGGGGGACTGTTGTATTCAACGCCGATGGTAACCTTGGCCGCGCTGCGCAAAGAAGGTTCTAGAGCCGAAAAGTGGTTAAAAGAGCATAAACACAAGGGAGGCGGACGAAATGTTTCCGAGTTACAGCCAGAACAGGAGCTTGTAGAGGTCGAAGCCTTCCAGCGTAGTCAGCGACCAATGGGAAATGGGGGTCAAGGAAGTCGTCATCCGGGTCTACCTATGGGGTCATCAACTGGGCCACTGAGAGCTAAGCCATCAGAAAGCGAGTCCCTCTGCTCTTCCCCATTTGATTTATACCTTTGCTATACATGTGGCTTGCCCAGCGATTTCTATAAAAAGCAAGGTCCAGGCAGCCGAGAAAATTGCAAGTCAGTTTTTCATGAGTCCAAATGTTTTGCTTGTGGGCAAGGAAAGTCGTACTTATCAGTCGACGCAGAGTGTTTAGCGAAAAGCCTGCCAGGGGCATCGGGAACCCCTGCGCAGGGAGGCCACCACCCGAAGAACACACAGTAAGAGTCACACTGCAGCTGCCGCAGCAGATCATACCAGGAAAAAATCTGCTACAGGGTCAGGAAAAGTATGAGATGAAGGATGTGGGTTTAGTGGAGGAAGGAGACCAATTTAAAACAAAGAAATTTAGGAAAATCGAGAAGTTGCGGCAACGGGAGAAAGATGCAAAGGCGTTGAAGGGGGTAGTTGTCGCATCCGTCGTGTCAGTTCAGAAAGATAATCGGTTATTTGCCAAAACGGAAGTAGATGGTGAAGAGGTATTGGCACTTCTAGATTCTGGAGCTAGTGCCAACTGTATAGGAAAGGGTGCCGAAGAATTTTTAAAGGGACGAGAGAGCAAAATTAGACGACTAAAAGGGCAGCAAGTGCGAACTGCAGATGGTGGAAAAACGACTGTGCAAGGAATTATTTCGTTGGCGGTGGTTTGGGAGAAAGAAGTCAAGGAATTGGAGTTTTTAATTGTGCCTGAGCTACAGCAGGCATTTTACTTTGGCATTGGTTTCTGGCAAGCATTTGATCTGGCCGTTATCGGCCGCAAGGGAGTTCGACCTGGAAACGGGTCAATCGACATGCTGGAAGATGTTAGTGAAATGACCGCCTTAGAAGACCCCAGGCCACCGGCAACAGCGTACGAGCCTCATATTCTGCAGTCTGAACAAGTCAAGCAGCTAGAAGAAGTGAAGAAAACGTTCCCGTCTTGCGCCACACTGGGATTAGGACAGACATCACTAGAAGAACATGTAATTGTAGTGCAAAATGAGCAGCTACCAGTGAAGCAGAGACACTACCCAATTTCACCAGCAAAGCAGCTGCTCGTTTATGCTGAACTAGACAGGATGCTGAGTCTCGGAGTGATCGAAGAAGTAATAGTAGCTGGAGCTCGCCAGTTACTCTGGTACAGAAAGGTCCCAAAAATAGGCTGTGTTTGGATGCCCGAAAGGTGAATGAGCGGACAGTGAAGGATGCTTACCCACTGCCGCACATAGAGGGAATACTTGGCCGCCTACAGGATACGTACTTTATTTCCGCGATAGACCTGAAGGATGCATTTTGGCAGGTACTTTTGGAGCGAAAAAGTCGAGAAAAGACGGCGTTTACAGTGCCTGGTAGGCCCTTGTATCACTTTACAGTCATGCCGTTTGGACTATGCAACGCAGCCCAGCGGATGTGTAGGCTAATGGACAAGGTCATCCCCGCAGCGCTCCGCCAAAACGTCTTCGTTTACTTGGACGACCTGCTTGTATGTTCGGCCACGTTTGAAGATCATTTGGTCATGCTAAGAAAAGTTAGTAGTTGTTTGGCGGCGGCTCAACTGACTATCAATGTAGAGAAGAGCAAGTTTTGCTACCGCCAAGCCCGATACTTGGGGTACGTCGTTGGGGAAGGGAAGTTAAAAATGGACGACAGCAAAATTGCTGCGGTCCAAGGATTCCCGGAGCCTAAGTCAGCGAAGCAATTACGCCGGTTTTTAGGGATGACCGGCTGGTATAGAAGATTTGTCAAAGACTATGCCACAATTGCAGCACCTTTACACGACTGCCTCGGTAAAGAACGGATCCGGCGATTTGAATTGACTGATCAGGGTAGACGGGCTTTCGAGGCGCTTAAAGTAGCCTTAACAACCGCACCCGTATTAATGACTCCGGATTTTGCGCGTCCGTTTGTCATACAGTGCGATGCGTCGACGATAGGAGTTGGAGGCGTGTTGTGTCAACTGGATGAAGACGAAAGTGAGCGACCCATCGCCTTTATGTCAGCCAAATTAAACAAGGCACAGCGTAATTATAGCGTTACGGAGTTGGAGTGTTACGCTGCAGTGCTATGTGTGCAGAAATGGCGTGCGTATGTCGAAGGAATGCCTTTTACGGTCATTACGGACCATGCAAGTCTTAAATGGCTAATGGGTCAGAAGGATCTGGCTGGGCGGTTGGCACGCTGGAGTTTAAAGCTACAGGCTTTTGATTTTTCAATTGAACACCGAAAAGGGTCACAGAACATAGTACCGGATACGTTGTCCAGGATTCATATGGATGAGCTCCGGAACTGTAACTCCAACGAGGTGGATATGCAGTCCCCAGCTTTTCAGTCACAAGAGTACAGATCGTTAGTGCAAAGGGTAGAAGAACAACGAAAGGAGTTGCCAGATGTACGTGCGGTCGACGGATATGTGTACAAACGCACGTAATTTCGATCTGGAGATGCACTACAAGAAGACCGGGCATGGAAGTTGTGGGTCCCCCAGTCGCTTCAAAAAGAGCTAGTTGAGGGTGCTCATCACTCTAGAGCTGCGGGGCATGGCGGGATAAACAAAACTTTGGCACGTTTGAGGCAAAAATATTACTGGCCGGGTATGGTGGGGGAAGCCCAGAAAGTAGTTAAAGAATGTGAGGCTTGTAGGACCTGTAAACCAAGTAATTCTTGTGGGAGACCTCCTATGGGGCAACAACAGATTACTGACCGACCATTGCAACGTATATATATCGATTTTATGGGTCCATATCCCCGCACTAGGGCTGGGAATACTGTGGTCTTTGTGTGCCTCGATCACTTTACGAAATTCGTCTGGTTGCAGCCAATGCGGAAAGCTGTAGCGAGCGAGGTGGTCATGTTTCTCGAGCGACAAGTCTTCCATATGTTTGGAGTTCCAGAGTATGTCCATTCAGACAACGGAAAGCAGTTTGTGTCCCACGCCTTCGCTTATCTAGTAACACGGTATGGAATAAGCCACGTGAAAACTGGATTTTATTCGCCACAAGCAAATGCTGCAGAGAGAGTAAACCGGTCGGTTCTGCAAATGCTTCGGACGTGGATTGATGGCGATCAGCGAACATGGGACTTACATTTGAGCCAGGTGGCGTGGGCGTTACGAAGTGGGCTTCATATGGGCATAGGGACAGAACCATTCTATGCAATGTTTGGGACCCAAATGGTGCAACATGCAACAGCATACCCGATACTACGACGCCTAGGAAGCCTAAAGGCCGCCGATATTGCCATCCGATTCCAATGAGATAAAATGCAGCTCCTTCGGGAGAAGGTCCATCAAGAGCTGGAGGCGGCGCACAAGCGCGCTGAAAAGACGTACAATACCCGTTCTAAAAATATGAAATTCTCGGTGGGCCAAGTGGTGTACAGGAGAAATTTTAAGCAGAGCAGCAAAACTGCTGGCTATAACGCAAAATTAGGACCTAACCGTATCCGTTGCGTGGTGTTAAGGCAAAAAGGGAATTCTTTGTATGAATTGGGCAACCAAACTGGGCAAAGTATCGGTGTTTATCACGCTAAAGATTTATTTGTGGCTTAGGTGTAAAAAAGTAATATTGCCCAGCTATCCCGAAATACGAGGAAACCGAGTCTCAGGTCGTGGGTCGAGGCCACACACATTTATGCTGGACGGAAGCTCCAGTCTCCCTACATTTTTTTGCGTACCCGTTCCATGTACAGGACATCGACGGGTACGAGCCTGTTACGAGAGCCTGCAGCAACCCTCGCTTGTTCAAGAAGAAAAAAGATAGAAATAATGAGCCGAGGTGATGACTTAAGAAGGAGGCACTCGTAGGAAAGTCAGATCACCGAAGACAATCAGTCAAGTTGCGATATTCGAAGCGTGCGGAAGGAAACGGAATTTAAGCTCTCGTAGTGGAGGCAATTTTGTCGCTAAAACCCGTTAAAAGCAGCCCGTGGTTATGTTACGCTAAATACCAGTGATTAACAGCCAAATATTGGCATTCAATATCCATTTAATTGTCGCCGTATACACGGCAGCAACAGCAACAACAGCCGTTTCAGCACTAGCGAAAACAGCAACAACAACAACCGCCGCTTCAGCAACAGCGACAACCACCAGAGCGGCAACAACAGTTATAGAACCAGCGACAACAGCAGCAACAGCCGTTGCAGAACCAGCGACAACAGCAACAAGAACATCAGTCGCTTCGGCAATAGCGACAACAAAAACAAGCACATCAGTCGCGTCGGCAACAGCGACAACAGCAACAACAGCGGCAGCAATAGGAAGGAGGGCTGCTCGTCAGAAGAGCGCACACTCCCACCGGCGCTGGCCTTGCCTATTTCTTCTTTCCAACCGCGAAGATCAGGTCAACAACCTTGTGGTCAAGTCAGCACGCTGAATTGCGGTTGACCAACTGACTTTGCAAACGGTGAGAGTGCAGCCGAACCTGCACACCCGCATTGGACACCCCCTCCCGTAAGCATCGCCCAATTGATGCAAGTGACAGCGGCGTGGGAGAGCGCAAACGAGAGCTTTGGCCACTGATAGTGGAGATTCGGAGCCCTTGGCGGTAGAGGCTCGGGCAAAGCCGAAGAAGGGCTTGTAGGCTTAAGAAGGGGGGAGGGAATAAAGCCTTAGTTTTTTTCTAACAAAGAGATTCAGCAAAATCAATTGCTCAATGCTCAAGGCTGATCTCTGTGAAATGTTAATTTTCTTTGTTTGCTGTTGTCTATTCGGTGCAGCATCTAACTAACAATCAAGAGCAGCCGAATAATTAATACTAACCAAATGATACCACTCCTTAGCTCAATTGTTTTCAGCCCGTCGATAATGCTGGCGCCAACATCATTCGACAGGTAAGTGTAGCGTTTGCGACACAAGCATAACAAAAGCATAAAATCATATTTATTTATTGTTTGCTGGAAAGCAAAGGGAATTTCCGAGTTTGCCTAAGCATATATGAATGCATTTAAAATAGCCGTTCGAGCTGCTTTGGATTGTTTGGTTGATGAGTGCAGATTTATTCCTTTTTTTTGATTTAGTTTTTTTTATTTTTTTTATTATTACTAATTTAAGTTTCTTAGTGACTATTATGGTCATAAAAATAGGACAAAAAAATTGTTATCTAACTGAAGTTTAGTAGGTATTATGCAGAGTAGGATTAATTTAAATAAAAATATTGTGAATCTTGAAGCCAGAATATCAATGTGTTGCTAAGGGAGTTTGTTTGGGGTTGGTGTGCCAAGGGGCAGAATGGTGAGTGGTAAGCGCAAAGCGAAGCGCTCCTCTATTGACTTTTAATGACTGACTAGGACTTATGGGGGCCATGGAGTTTCGGCCGATCATGGCCCAAAGGACACTGCGCATGAGCGGAGTGGAAGGGGTGGGATAGGCCACGCTGATCGGTTTTTTTGCTAAGGCCCGGGACCGCACGAAGCCCGCACGAATCTTAATTTTAAGGCCCGGGCCCGCTCCGGGCCTGTGTAAGCCCGCGGGCCACGAAAAAAAGCCCGGCCCGCGCCCACCTCTAGTCCAATGTCTTGCCTCTTTTGACGATCCTTGAATGCTCTAACCAAGTAGACACTTTGACGCAATGGGTTGATCAAATCCTCCTTCGCGTAATTTGCGTGGCACAGCAATTTTCCAATTATCTGAGCCGATGAGTAACATAGGTTGGACACTAGGGTATGATTGCAGTGGTAAGCCATTCAAATACGGATATATTTTGCGCAGTTCGTTTGCATCCACGGACTGTCTCGGAAGAGCGAGATTGGAAGAGCCAGTTATTCAGACAATAATGCTTATCGCTGTTTGCACCAGAAATTTTAATTGAAGCTTGTAGAGACAAGTTTTCTTTGCGTGTGGCTTCGCCGGTCCACTGTAAACACAAAGGACTCGGCACTCCTTTAATGCCAAGGGTGTTGAAGGTTTCCTCTTCTATTAGGGCAATGGAGGATCCCTCGTCCAGAGGGATCCCGCATGTAGATTAACTGGAACGATACGAAAATAATTATTTTTGGTCACATCGTTATGTGTGGTCACTATGGCTTGATCCTTCTTTGCTTGAGTTTTCCCCGGGGTTGCATCGTCTTTGGCGTGCTCATCTTTACGAAGCATTGGATGGAGCTTTTTGGTGCAACCATTCACACCACATGTGTTTTTAATAAAACAGACATTGCGGTGATTTTTGAGACAACGAAAACAGACCCATTCTAATTTCGCCTTATGCCATCTCTCATCTGTGGACATCTGATGAAATTCTTTGCATTGTGATACAACGTGGTCAGATCAACCGCATGCCAAGCATTTTGATGAAGATTGCTTTCGGAAAACTTTGAAGTTCGATTCATGGGCTTGATGTTTGGATAAAAGATCCTGGATAGCCGATTGGACAATTTGACCCTCGTGATGAGAATTGACTGGATTCGATTTGTATGTGGAGGGACAAACTACGGTTGAACCTGCCTCAGCTATCTTGTAGAGCCAGTCGCTAAACTCTTTGACTGGTGAGTTGGTGCCCTTAGGATACATCGCCCAGTCGAGCTTGTGCTTATTGGACAACTTGTCGAAAAGCTCCTTAACCAGCATGGGGTTGTTGAGGTGAGCTCCCAGCTCACAAACTACCATTGTTGCGCATATGTTGCGCACAGCCAACGCAAACTCTATTAAGGGTTCTAACCTACCCTTGGGTGGCGGTAGTTTTCTGACCCTTTCGATCATCTTCTCCAGAATATGCTCTAGTCTACCAAAGAACATTTTTAATGTAGATATTACGTCAGCAAACATTGTTGGAAGAAGAAGCTTGTCTTTGACCAGTTCTCGGGCTTTGCACTAGTAAGTGCAAAAAGTGCCTAGGCGCTTTTGCAGGCCGAGCATGTTTTCAACGATGGAGAATCCTGCGACTGAAGTACTATTGCCAAATGTGCTGATAAACATCGCCCATTCTTCAGGGTCGCCGTTGAACTTTGGTAAATCTTTTGGCATTACTTGCCTAGCCGCAAGTTGAGAACTTGATGGACTAATTATTCCGGCAGGAATAGTGGAACTTTGAACGTCCATTTGAGCAAGCAGTTGATATTTTTGCTGTATGTACCTCTCCTCTGTAGCTCTTTTTTCCTCTAACATAGCCAACATTAGTTGTTGCTGACTTGTTGTATTGATCGCGTTTTTGGGGGTGCGTAGTTTCATCCAACTTAAGTAATGGTGCACCCTGCTGGGATTCATTGTATATTTGTGTTTATTTAGATAAACAATTTATAATGATGATTTTTAATTTCACAAATATAGTCGTTTTCTGCACATAACCGCCAGAGTGTGATTTATAAGCGCCACAGTGCGATTTATAAGCGCCAGACAAAATTACAAGCGCCAGAGAAAATATTTCGTGGGCTTCTTGCCTCTCTTCTAAATCCCGATTGACCGCATTTCTTCGTGATGGTACATAGTTGATAACATAGGACGAGAAACTATCGATGTTGTATCGCACTGTTACATTCAGATGTGCGATAATATTTAAACAAACATAAGATTCAAACTTAAATTAACAAACCTCAATATTGGCGGCAACAGCCTCAATTACCTCAACAGACCTGTTCATTGGTAAGATCCGGGTTTTTATTAAAAAATATAGAAAATATCGATAAAATCGATTTTTTAACTCATATACTCATAACTCATATGTGCCATTGTTTTTGTTCTCTTTGCTAATTTTGTCTTTAGTGTTTGTAAACAAGCGTCTCGTGTTGTTGTCGTCTTTGTAGGCATATGTCAGCTGGTTTGTCGTTTGCTTGGTAATATTTTGGCTCGGGGTTTCTTATTGGTAGGGTTTGGGATAAATGGAATACTTATGTATTTTTTTTTGGCTCATTGTTAGAATTTCTTAGGCTTGTGTTATTTATTTTTTTTGTTTTTTCTGTGATCAGTCGTTTAATAAGTGGCTCTGGGAAATTATTGGAAAGCAGAATATTCTTCACTTTAATATGTATGTGTTTCCTAATAAGATTCTTTGCTGTGTTAATTTTTTGGTTTGGTGGATGGTTTGAACTGTAGTTCAGAAGTCTGCCGGATGCCATGGGTTTCGTGTACCAGTTGAATATAAGTCGTTCCGTCCTCATTATTTCCGCGTCTAGACATGCCAATTTATTCCTTTCTTATTTTTCTACAGTGAACTGGATTCTTCTGCTTGTTGAATGTAACTAGTATTTTGCCTAGATCCTTAGGTTTGCTGATACGCAATATGTCTTCCAAGTGTTTTGAGAGATGTTTTATATATATGTTCATTTATAGTCATTTTTCTATTGCATCAACTAGTATTTTGTCAAGTATTATATATACAATTGTGGGTGACAAAGGGTTTCCCATTGGCATTCCAAAGATTTGATTATTTACTGTATTTACTGTATGTGAAGAAATTATTGTCAAATAAGCAGAATTCTAATATTTCCTTAAACTGTCTTTTCGGAATGTTAGTGTGGGGAACTATATCTATCCATTATGGTTGTCGGATATTTCAAAAATATCTATATCGAAATTTTTGACGAGATAGAAAAAGTATCATTTCGATATTAATATTTTGCTGCTACTGCAGGCAGCGTGTGAGTGTGTGCGCGCGCGTGTGTGTGTGCGTTTGTGAATGTATTTTTGGGTGGTATGTTTTTGGGTGGTATAAGCCTCCTCAGCGCCTAGATCGACGTCTGAAGTGTGGGACTTGAGTTACCGCACCCACTAAACATTCCACCCCCTCCCGATTCCCGGCGGCACCACCGTTAGGCATTACTACGCCGGAGGGAATGCCAAAGGCTCTTCTTGGATTCACACCTTGTATGATATGAATTGCGTATTATAGTGGCCATGTGGCTTACTGCTGACCAATTTCGTTCCGACTCAAGCATGATGTTCACCAGGTTGCAAGCGGCTGGTGTCCTCTCCACCTTAATGCTGAGCTCACTACGTTCATTAATGTACTGTGGCCCCAGTGCCCACACAATGAGTACAGAAAGGGCTGTCTTCATGCTTAAATCGATGTAAATAGGATCTACAGCACCCATGTCCTGTCAGGAGTCGCGTTAAGTAGCAATCAATATGACCATGTCTTTTGTCCAGCCATAACCTTAAGTCTGGGAACAGGCTAAAGGTTCAGCATCAGCGTTCGTTGACTCTATCCATCGCTTTTGCCAATTCAGCAGGGTTGCTCTGCGCTCTTCAATTCGTTGGGAGGCTGCCAACGGGACCGCCGTCGATCGTCTCCTGATCTCTGCAGATTCCTGGGCTGCGAGGTCTAGTGAGATGATGCCAGCTATCACCAATGCTGCAACATGGGAGAGTGTTCGGAATGCACAGCTCACGCGCAGAGCAGATAGACGTCGTACCGACGTTTTTCTATCACCTTCCCGTTGTAATTTTTCAAATAACTGCTTCCGTTCAAAAGTTACGAATTTTGCAACGCTAAATTTGCGAAACCGGCCACTGTGTGGCGGAGATATGTCGTTTTAAGACGACTCCTTGCGGAGATATGACGTTTTTTTCTGTCGGAGATATGTCGTTTTAAAAGTCATATCTCCGCGCGGAGATATGAACCTTTTTTCTGTAGGAGATATGTCGTTTTAAAACGTCATATCTCCGCGCGAAGATATGACGCTTTTATTCTGTCGGAGATATGTCGTCTTAAAACGACATATCTCCGCCACACAGTGGCCGGTTTCGCAAATTTAGCGTTGCAAAATTCGTAACTTTTGAACGGAAGCAGTTATTTGAAAAATTCCAACGGGAAGGTGATAGAAAATTTTAGTGGCATTAAAATAAGCTTAAGTTTATTATTGTAGGTCAACTGGGTGACTTAGGATCGGCTGCCAAAGTGCAAAGTTTAACACAAGTGCAAGTGTACAAGTGCAAGTAGTAGGCAAAACATTTTAATCTTTTTTTAAAACGATATATAATATTTAAAATGTAGTTGTAAAACTACTAAAAATTAAATAAATATTTTTACTAATTAAAAGTTAACTTTTTATTAAATTTGGTTAACTATAATCGGGATTTTCCAATCGGTATTTCCGTTTGGTTTTTATATGTTCCCCAATGCGACAATTTAAGTCAGCTCTCCGATACAGTAATTGTTCAAATGAACCCATGCAATGTGTGATTAAGCAATCCAAAGTCCGTTCTGTTGCGCCCATGCAATCATGTAATCATTTGTTGTGACTGATGGGACCAAACTGTTGCCAACAATCAATTAGAAAATGAAGACGAATTTCACGATGATGATAATGTTAATGTAGATCTACATCCTAAATGCCCAAGCTGTAATCAGCAAGGCGGAGAGGCTATTCGAAATGTTTTTATTTATACTTAAAGGTACTGTCTACCTTCAGATGTCATCTCATCTCAAATCTGATGAATAAACATTTAATTTCTTAAGACTTCTTTTAATTTTGGGTTTTGTTTACAGTTCACTGACTAAAGTGCAAAACATGAATGACAGAATTGTGTCAGTTTGAAACATCATATCTCCGTGCGGAGATATGTCGTTTTTAACACGGCGGAGATATGTCGTCTATGAAGCGGCGCACAGTGGCTCGTTTTCCCAAAACACATTGGAAAAATCATAACTTTTGAGCCATTTGAGTTATCCACATGATTTCTTTTTCCTAATAATCTGCAAACCAGGGCTGCAAACCCAAAAAAATTTTCGGAACCTCCGGTTTGCAGGTTCGAACCAAAATTTACCAACGGTTAAGGTTCGGAAATTTGAGGTTCGAGGTTTTCGGGCTTTGGTTTTGGTTCGAACCTTGGTTTGTTGCACGTTTTACCCAATATATTTAAAATAACAATAAATTTTATTAATATACAAAAAAATATTCAGTTTTTTTATTTTTGTTTACTTAAGTGTAATATTAATCTTTAATTTAAATTTATGAGTAGTATGTCTTCGAGTAGTTGACTGTCTATGCTACTTTTTTGATCAGACAAAATAAATTTTAAGGTGGAAAAAGCTCTTTCAACTGAGACTTGAGTGGATGGCACTGATAAGACAGTTAGCGCAACAGCTTTAAGCTGATTACATTGATGAGGTGTCCAAAACTTTAAAATGTTGGATTTAGACGGTTCTCTATCAACGCCATCGAAGGCTCTAATGATGTCATTAATCGTTTTATTTTTTGAAACACTTTGCTGTTCGTTAACATTGCGGAGATAACTTTCTACATCGTCAGCTTCTGAAATAGATAATGGCAAAGCCAAATTCGGAACCTCAACACTGTTTAAGCTTTGAAGTCTATGAAAAATATTACCAATGTGTTGATTGGCTTCTAGCTTTTGCGAATCACTTAATAGACTTTGGAATCGAGGATCTAGAAACACAGAGGCTAGTATGGGTGGAGATTTCATGACAAATTCGGAACGTCTTTCTAGAATTTTTAACAAAATGGCATTAAACCTGCCTGGTGATTTTGAGACTCAGTCGGACAACATCGACCAGATAACAAAAAAGTCGCTAGGCAGGAGATCAGATTTCTGAAGTTTTAATGAAGCGTCATACAGTGGACGTAGTACTGAAAAAAGGCATCTACTTTTTGCCATTCTGCTTGGCTCTATGTAATTCTTTAAAGAAATCCAAGGCTACTAAATTAATCGTATGCGCTGCACAACGTATTGTAGTTATCTGATTATCCTGTAAATCCATACTCTACCATACTGTGTGCGTCGCAACTGCATTCACCCTCAGCATCATCCAGTTCAGCTTTGCAAATGTTTTCCATTATATCGCCCACACGAACCATGTTGGCTCCGTTGTCAACTGTATACCAACCTGACGCATAGATACATTGTAGGACTGTAAGACGTCGACTATAATTGATGTGAGATTGGCGCTCGTGTGCTGGTTATGGACTTCTTTCATTGCTAGTGTATAGATCTTCAGTCCGCCATCTAAAATAATGTGCACATTTATGTCAATTATCGACCGGTCTAAACGACTAACACAATCGGCTTTGATGGATATCAATCTGAAATAACACAGAAAATATTATGCTTTATTGATTGTCAATTCATTTATTGGCTTTCAAATACTACATACATATATATCACGAGTACATCACACGCGCAAAAATATATACATACACATGAATGCATAAACATGTACGTCGATTTTCGGCATATGTACATACATATGTATCAGCAGTGCCAATTTAGATATTTTTCCCACCAGATATCGACTGTTAAATAGCTAAACAGTTTTCGAGCTTACAAAACAGCTATGTCTGGTGGGAAAAATAGCTAAATTGGCTATTCTGGTATGTACATACATATATACATATGTATATATGCAAGTGAATTCATACATACAAATATTTAGCTAGCCATGTATGTATGCATGAATGTAGATATGTACAGACATATTTTTTCTGAACTTACCGATTCTGCAAAACATTGATTATGCTATCTCGAGCTTTTAATGCAATTACATCTCTAATGTTTTGCCTGTTTATAGCAAGTGGCGGCTCAAAGGCATTGCACAAAGGTTCAATGATTTTACAGAAGCCTGGGTCCTCTAGCATCTTCAAAGGCCGACCATTCTTTGTTATAAGCTCTACAGAAGCATCCGATATAGCTTCTTTGGAGATTTTCACTTTGATTAGTCTTTCACTCACGAAATTGAGCATAGATTGGTGTTGGTTTGCCACACTAGGAACTTTTTTTTCACAATAATTTGTTCAAAAATGCTTTTATGTTTTCGTTCAAGGTGCCGCATCAAATTAGCTGCATGACGGCCGGTCATCTTGAGTTTACATTCGTGACATTCTGATTTATCAGTGCTCACATTGTATGTAAATTTCGTATATATTAAATTTGATGTCATTGCTGAGCACCTCCTTAGTCAAACTTCTTAAACAAAATGAAATGCGCGTGCCACTTCTGATCTGTATACACATGTTTTTGTCACTTTCGTTTTCAATTCTTCTTTGGGCAAGTTTTTGGCGCGCGGCACTCGCTTCTGTATGTATGTATGGTCGTGTTCAGCAGAATAATTGATCCCTGAGCAGTTATCAGAAAAGAATTATGCATCGAATAGTTTCTGCTGTTGGAGGGAGCAGTATCACTTTAAAGTAGCGTACTATTTCTTTGATACATGCTCCCGTAACATGATACCTTAAATTGGCTAATATGATGCCGCTTCACTCGACTTCAGAAGGCAGATTATTGAAAAATTATACTTGATCAGGGAGCAAGTTGTTCTGCTGAACACGGCCTATGTATGTATATATTTTTGCTTAAGCATGCACAAATTTGCTTAGCGCCCGATACACCAAAACGCAAATTATCGTTTGTCGCAAAATTTGTGTTCGGCGCTTTAGATCGCTTGGAATTGTGCACACAAACAACAAATAGTCCCCGCGCATACAAAAAACGCGGCCATATACAAACACGGCATTATACAAAACAAAAACAGTTTCATATGCGTGCTTTCCTCTCTTTCTTTCCGAACGAAGGTTTTGTTGTTGGCGCGTGCAGGCAACCAGTGCTGCCACTTTAGCAATTTAGTTGCTAGATCTAGCAACTTTTAAAAAAATTTGCAACTTTTTTATTTAAAATGCTATTACACTCAGAGAAAAAACCAAGCCGATCGTGCTTGATATCAAGCAGTTTTAGTGTCAAAAGTACGGTAAGACGGAATATTCTTGGATCCAAGCCGAAAATACTGAAATCAAGCATGGATTTTTGAGACTGAAATGCTTGGTTTTAAATTAAGTCGGCTTCATATCAAGCATATATCTTCTTGGTTGTAAGCATGAAAAGTCTTGGTTTCAAGCATAGATCTTCTTGGTTGTAAGCATGGAAAAAATCGACTTTAAGTATAGATGTTCTTGGTTGTAAGCATGGAAAGTCTCGATATCAAGCATAGATCTTCTTGAAAATAAGCATGAAAAGTCTCGATTTCAAGATTAGATCTTCTTGGTTGTAAGCATGAAAAGTCTCGATATCAAGCATAGATCTTCTCGTTTGTAAGCATGAAAAGTCCTGGTTTTTTTTTATTATAATATTTATTATAAATGAAAATAAAATTAAATTAAATTATATATACTTAATTCTTAAAACAGTTTTATTAATTGTAACAGATCAAGATACAAAGTCTTTCTTTCACAGTAATTTTTATCCATCATTTGTTCAATGCGTCGCTTGTAATCATTAAGTGACGATAGTTGGCTTCGCAGACTTCTTGCCGCTTTCACTGAGGAATCTTGTCGTCGGCCGTAAAATTGCGTAGAGCAGGATAAGACAATTATAATCCTGAGCATCTGCCAAAAAATAGAAAGTTAGTTAGTTAGTTAGAATTTGCTGTTTTATATGAAATCTAATAACAACAGTTATTAATAATAAAATAGGTTTCAAGTGTAATAACACAAGGCAACAACACATTTTTCACTTATACTCATAAAAAAAGAATTTTTATCGTGTTGCCTTGTGTCATTTCATTGATAGTCTAAGAGCTGATGTCTTATCTTCTACGTCAGTTATGTGACAGTTAGTCTGTCACATAAACAAACAAATAACAGAGTAAATTTTTAAATAAATAACAAAATGACGAATTGAGGATGGCACAGATAGTGTATCAAAGTCAATTCCGTACCAGAAAATAAAAAAAAATTAAATATTAATTAAAAAATAAATATTTATATAATATAAAACTAAATATATATTTTCACTTACCTTAGCCTTTCTCCAGAGGAACAGCTTCTGACGAAACATTAGACGAAGTCCAATTGGCGGAATGACTTCTTTGATGTCATTCTTCTCCAAGTATCGAAGGCTGTCATATGTCACGCCTGATTCTAAAAAAATGAATTGGAATTAATTCAATGTTTTTCAAACGGCATTTTGAAACTACATATAATATGTATGTAAATAAGGAAAACCATGGTACGTGCACGCAACCACGTGTTCACTTAAGAGACAATTTTCGCTAAATATGCATACATACACAGGAATGCGAAACGGAGTTTGCTTTTTCCTTTCTTCTTCAAACTAAAGGGCGCTGTCCATGGCTACGAAATCGGCCGCGAAATGAAAAACTATATATAAAAAAAACTGCTAAGGAATTTTTGTGTGTGGCCGTTTCAAATTCGGTTTCTACCAATCGCGAGAAATGCTTACGTTTGCCACTACGTCTTGTTCAAGCGCTGTTAAGTGCTTTATGTGCTGTTAACGCCTCTTTTTTGCCGTGACGTGAACAAAATAGGTTTTTATTCTAATTTGTGCGGCGAAATTAAATGACCAAATTGAAAATGAGCGCATCTAAATAAGATTCCTGCAGAAAGCGTCGCCAAATGGCACATTCTATGGCAGGCAAGCTGAATTTAATAAACGCCGTGAAAGTGAAGAGCGAGATGCGTGACTTGGCGGATAAGAACCACTCGGAAACCAGCCAGAGAACACCGGCGGACCGGAGCACGGTCTGCAACATCATGTGGCGTCTCCTGTCACCACAATCCACAAGTGAGAAGCTTAAAATCTATTTGGCCAGCATTCAAACACTTCACACTCCAGTTCCCTCAATCAGTTCGATTTGATTCGCCTCAACTATGTCTTCGATCACAGCTACCAGACCAAAAGGAAAATCATTGAACAGCCGCCGGTGCTCAATGATCGCGACAGTAAAACGGCCACAAACCAAATGCCAGCTTCCAGTTCAGTGTACAGCAGACTGCTGGACTCCTATCAAGCGGTAGTATAGCGGATAGTGCAGCCTCAATTGACCCCCTGAAGGTGACCGAGCAAAAGCGGATCGGGCAACGAGGATGTGCCCTACATCAATGCCAATTATATCAAGGTAAGAAATGGGCGAACCAAACTTCAGCTTTATAAATCACTTTCATTTCTTAACGTTTCCCTGACAGGGCCCCGACTACGTGGCCAAGTGCTATGTGACCACCCAGGGACCGCTGCCCAATACCATTTTCGAGTTTAGCAGAGTTATATACGCCGCTAAGTCACACATGCTACAGCAGTACATCCAGAAGATCATCATGCTGACCTGACCTGGCTGAACTTAACGAAGTACTTTCCAATCGATATGAACAAAATCTTTGCCGTAACAGCCAAGTGCGAGGTGTTCGTTAAGAACTATCATAATGATAACAATTAATTAATTATTCATTTCATTTAATAATAAAAATATATTAAAATAGCAAATTAAATATGTTATATTCATGATTATGAATCCTGCATGGTGTTGTTGTTTATAAGTTCGCGGGCATATTTAACAGCGCCAGAGCAGCGCAAGGTTTCTTTGAAACGTTTATCGACAGAGTAAATTGTGTTATCGTGTTATTAACATAGGCTTAGCAGACTCTGTTAAGAATCTGCGGAATATCAACTTTTTCACAAGAAATTTTTTTGGCGACCCGTGGATACCGCCCTTAAAGCAGAAGACACGAAAATGCAAGCTCCGGTACATGCGTGTGTATACGTATGTTTGTATTCATACGTACGTATGTGTACAGATATGCTATGCATCGAGACCGAATACCTCTTTTTACATACATATGCACTTATGTATGTATGTATGGCTGCATATGCACTTTTAGAGTTGTGAAATAATGAGAAGTAGTGTTACAGTTTCATACAAATAATTTGAAAGAGGAGACGAAATTGAATTTTTTCTATGAAAATTTGGCATTACTTCATAACTACGTAGAGACTTTAACATAGAATTACAAACACTAACACAATTAAAACCGCGATACTTACATACATACAATGCATAGCGACACAGCGTGGCCGCTTTTTTTGTATGCATATGTGTATAGATGCACAACTTAAATATATATATATGTTAATTTAAATTTTATCACTTTTACTCACCATTTAAATATTTCAATGCTTCAGGCAAATTGAACTCATTAAGAAGAAGTTCGAGATTAGTTTCCTAGTCCATGGTAATTCAATCACTTCCGACTCATTTGGCTTTTCACTTTCAATTGACTACCGACGCGGCAAACCAGCCAATTCCAAAGCTGCCTTTGCTGCTTGAACCGGTTCGGTTCAAAACCGGTTTGCAGCTCTGCTGCAAACTTCAACGATTTTTTGACGTAAAGTTCTTTAGGTTACGCCCACAAAATATGGCGTAATTAAATCGGTAAATTAAACTTTAGATTTTTTGATCAAAATTTACGATTTTTACAAGAAAATTAAAAAAATATATGTAAATGGCTTAAATATATTTTAAAATACTGGAACACAGGGGAAGCTGCAGGTGCACTTTTCAAAATGATATAAGCTTCATCGGATCGCAAATTTTCATAATTAATTTAATTAATTAAATTAATTATTGAAAATAAGGAAAAAATAGAAGTTATAAAGAAAAATTTTAAATTTAAATAAATTTTTTTTTTTTGATTTACAAATTAGTATTCTATATTCATCCTTTAAAACAGGGAAAAATATTAAGTCTCTGTGTTTAGTGCTTTTTCAGAGACATGCATTTATCTTTTCCCTTTCAGGCACTTTTCATTTTTTAAAAAGTTGAAAAATTGTAAAATTATTTTATAAACGTAATTAAAGAGCTTGATCAATTCCTGGTTTAAGTGTATCAATAGAATTGCCAAATTCAACAACTCGATATTTGATTTTCGCAAGGAGTTTTCGGAAAACGAGCCACTGTGCGGCGGAGATATGACGTTTCAAAACGACATACCTCCTCGCGGAGATATGTACTGGTCGGAGATATGACGCTATGTCGTATTTATCAGGGGTGCCACAGAAATCACTTCCGCTCTTAATTCGCTCGAATTTGATTTCGCCCTGCCACAAAGCCTGTTTTCGAGTGATTTGAAAATCGAGCACTCTTGAGCCGGCGATTTGCTTAGATAAGCCCGCAAAATGCATTTTGATTAAAATAAAAATTATGAATTCATAAAGGGTGTTTAATTTGTGAATAATCTACATCAAAAAAATTAAACATTTAGCATTTTAGGTTTATTAAATTAGCATTTTTATAAATCGCTAGTTAAATTTGTCACTCTCTGTAACTCACCAAATCGCTAGTATTTCAGTGTAAATCGAATTAAGTTTCAAGGCGTATAAAATAGCGATTTTTGTGCTGAAATAAAGATAAAAAAATTAGAATGATTAGCAATATCTTTTGCGTTGATCTTTTGCTTATTTATTTTGCAATTTGTAAATCGATTTCTACCAGTTTGAGTTCAAAAAGCGGCAACTCTAAAATCAAAATAATGACAAGAAACCGCTCAAATGTTAGTTAATTTTTTTATTCTTTCGAATTGTTTACAATTTCAATAAATTATAATAGGCAAAGCATCGACCACATGTCCAGAGCGAAATTTTTTAGGCTCTTATGAAGGAGCATAAGGACTTAGTCCGCCATTTCACAAACGGCATCTGGTGGCTGCAGCCTGGAACAAACTGACCATGAATTTGGCCAACCTTTCCTCCGATTGCTTCAATTAAATAAAGCTGGGCCCAAGGTACTTTTCAAGCAGCGTTTAGTTTACCTTATCGTTTGCCGTACTCGTGTTACCATACAGCATCTAGAGTTGCAAGGTTTCATTTTTAAATGTTTGTTCATGTTTGAATTCAAATACATTCAACTACGTTGAAGAAAATTAAGATTATTTAGTTTAAAACAGAACTCACCAAATACTTTACATTTAAAAATATTAATAAAATCGCATGAAAAGGCTTACTCTAATTTGCCCTTGCGGGCTGTCTACCCTACGCAGTCAAGTTCGAACGGGTTTGTGTACAAGCTTAAAAAATGAAATCACTCGATGTTCTATGGCATGGCGAAAAGTTTCTCGCGATTTGACAAATCGCTATAAGAAAAATCGCTAGCGAATTCTGTGGCACCCCTGAAAAAATGCTAATTTAATAAACTTAACATGCTAAGGCCCAATTTCATTAAAGTCGCAGTTAGGTACCGGCCGGTCAAATTTGCCGGCCGGAATTACCAGAGGTTAAGTCTTTTGGTTTTTCCAACGAGACTTACCGGCAGGTTCACCCGATAACGATTAATTGCTATCGTTGCAAAAGTGTGACATGACACTGTCGACGAAACAGCTGTTTGTTTCGACATTTTTTAATGCTATTGTTGTCACTGGTAATTATTTGGCAAAGTAGTTAAATAAAATTGCTTGCGATGATAAATCAATGTGAAACACCGAAAAGACCAAGAGCGAAGAACTTTTCTGCGGCTAAGGAACATTTGCTTGTAGACTTTTTGAGTCAAACAAATGCATTTTTGAGAACAAAAAGAGGGATGCGGAGGTATCCCTTAGAAGGAGGGATCCGTTGGAAAGACTTACGGGATAAGTACGAGAATTTAAAAAAACGATCGCGAAAAAAATGGTCAAAATTATAATACACTTTTCAAGTGTATAAAAATCGACCGATTTTTGGATGAACTACACTTCATTTCTGAAGTGTGGCGTACCAGTTGTGTGTGTGGCTGCTGGTGCGGGAGGTTGTGGGTTCGATCCCGCCTCGGACCATCTAATAGAAAAAGTTTTTTTCTTTCTTTACAAAAAATCTTTTACACACCCGGTCACCTTCACCAGCTACTGGCGCCAGCTGTGGAGTAACTAGCCATGAAAAATCAAAAATTCTCTAACTATTACCGCTCGGATTCGGCGTTAAACTGTAGGTCCCTTTCTCCTGTGCGAAAAATTATAAGCACACACGCCAAGAGATTGAGAGAAGCTTGGTCCTGGCCCTCCTGGAGGTGCTGTTTGAGCCAATTTTACTTTACTTACTTCATTTCTGATACGAATAACATCGAAAACAATAATATGGACCATTTCTTTGATGCTCAGATGGGACCCGTCAAAAAAAGAACGCTTGGCAAGAAATCGCATTGAACGTTTTTCTTCTTCTTCGCGTTCTTGTCTTCAACCACAACGGCGCACCTGAATCGGCCTCGACTTAATTCGAAAATGCATGGGACATTGTACCTTGGACATATTAAATTCTGCGCTATAACATCGTGTTCCCATGAAAACTGCCTTATAGCGTCCGGGCTTAGCGATATGAATTTCTTTATCGAATACCGGCAATCGGTGCAGAGCATTTTCGCAATTAGTACACTTTTAATGTAAATTAAACTACAAAAGAGTTTATTTTCTGCGTGAATATTGACATTTATATCAAAAGAATATGTGATCCAGCATATATTTGTAGGCAAAAATGTAAACTTTGAAATTCAATTACAAGAGAACCATAGTCGACCGCCAATTAATTTCTGCACGTAAATTCTTCATAATTCACGGTCCATCGAGGAAAATTAATTCGCGAATTTTAGGAGCTACTTACCTTAGTCATCATTTACCCAAATCTTTTTTCTAATAAAAAAATCATTGTTTTCTGCCGTGAAGTAGCTGGCGTACGCAGCTTTTTCACCATGGCCACTTTAGCTGTAATTGACTTCGAAAACCGCTGGGGGCGTATGAGATGCTCAACGCACACCTGAAAGTTGAAACAACACAGTTCTACAAGTTGAGATCATTTCTGAGTACAACAAGCATCTTAAACTAATTTTTGCTTGTCTACCCATGCTGAATACGAGTTAGCATATCAAAGTCATATCTTAATTTCCGTTTTGGTGAAAAATCAATTTTCGACTTTTACCGTTCTAGAATTTTTGTAGGCCACACTAAGCATTACTTGCTGATTTAATGAAGCCTCTAAGATAGAACACATATAAATGCAACTATGAAAAATTTAAAACGCGGTGTAGAGACGCTGACAATTTTGTCGGAGCGGAAATGGTTTGATAATTCCCAGAGCCGCTCTGACAATGTAGTGTGACCAGGCAACAGAAAAAAGTCAGCTGTTGTGCGCAGCTGTGGCCGTTCCGTGGGCTGTGAAGACTGCGAAGGTTAAAACACGGGTGGTGTGCATACAATGGGCATACCGGGACAAGCATACAGAGAAGGATTCGCCGCCACAAGTGATGCAGCTGCCGGTATCGAAATGTTTTTTATTGGCCAGATTGTTTGTCCACCTCTCAGTTGTCCAAATACTTGTAAATTTGTTTTTTGGTCTTCTTCGCTGTAATTTTTTAAATTTTGTGCTTAATTCTCAAAGGTACCTCTGACAATTATCAAACAAGTTTCATAATTTCCAGACCCCCCACGACAATTTATCAGCTGATTTAAAAAAAAAACGAGTTGGCTCATTGTCAGAGCGAATTGTTGGTTGCTCAGTACTCGCTCTGACAATGCGCTCTGACAATTTTCAGGAGCGGATTTCCTGATCTATGTAATTAGATGGGCTCTGACAAAATTGTCAGCGTCTCAGTACATAGCTTCAAACTCAAATTTTGCATAATTTATAGCAGTTTTGTCAAACTAAACCATTAGAGACAAACCATTGTTTTTGTCGGACATTTACTGGGACCATCTTATCTTAGAGCACTAGTTGTACAAATTTTGTTGCATTTAGGTCAGTACCATAAGCAAAGTTATAGCCTTTTTACCCAAAAAATCAAGATTGTAATTTATGTGAGTACATCTATATTCCCAACGCAATTGTTTTTATAGCAGTTTCAAAAAGGCAACTTGATATAACATTGGCGTAACTAAATGTTTGTTGAAATGCTCAATAAGAGATATGCATTTGTGATCCACAACCAAATTATCCATGATGGACATATGATGGCGGTCATTGCTTGACTCTTTCTCGGATTCTGGATCAGGTTCCAATAGTTCAAACATTTTCTCCCGTCGTTGTACACGAAAAACGGTTACAACGGTTAACCGCAGGCCATGTGTAGGAAGACTTAGCAGACAGCCTACATGCAAAAACAGAACTTAAGTGAGAAAGCGCCAAATATATACATACTTTCGTTGTTGTTTTGGTTTCAGTCTTCCACACAGAAACATTCATGCACAGATGTCAGAAACAATATCTGTTGTCACTCTCTCACGCTCTACACCGTTGGCGCAGTTAGAAGCTCTGAGATGACACTCTCTCGCTCTCATTACCACAGGTAGCAGCTCTGAATATAGCGATGACAAAATGACTTTGCGGTAGCTAAGGGAACTTAAAAAAAAAAAAATTGTTCACAGCCGAAACTGTACCGGTACAATGCACACTGGGACAGAATGAGAAACTGACCGGCAGAAGTTCCAAAAAACGAGGCTGTAATTCAGGTGCATTAAACAGTGACGAATTAACCCATGAGTTTGAAAATGTACAGTTTTGAATGTTCCGTGAACGGTGTTCCGCAGTCATGGAACCCAAAGTCGAATATTGTTGCTATACCTGTATACAAGTCAAAGTGTGCAGGAAGAAATGAACTAAAGAAACACTTTTTTCATCTTTTTTGGACCAGGAAAAAAAAACTCTGGCTACCGGCCTAAGATTGTCATTTTTTAATACTTTGGACCTTCACGGAAGTCACTAATCTTATTTGGTTGCCAGATGTGGAACAAACTTTGTGCTTTAAATGTTGCATGGGAGCCACATCTAAAAATTTACCGATCTAAACGAAACTCGACCTATGTAAGTGTACCAAAAACTGCCAAATTGGAAAAGTTTTAGGAGTACCCACTAACGGGCGGTGTCCATGGGTACGGAAACGGCCGCGAAATGAAAAACTCTATATAAAAAAACTGCTAAAGAATTTTTTCGTGTGGCCGTTTTATATTCGGTTTCTACCAACCGCGAAAAATGCTTACGTTTGCCACTACGTAAACATCGCCTTTAAGTGCTGTTAACGCCTCTTTTTTGCTTCGCTTTCTTTTAGGTTTCGATTCTAATTTGTGCGGCCAAATTGGAAAGTCAAATTGAAAATGATCTAAAAAAGATTCCTGCAGAAAGCGTCGTCTAATGGAACTTTCTATCGCGGGCAAGGTGAATTTAATAAACGCCGTGAAAGTGAGGAGCGGGGCGGGGGACTTGGCGGATAAGAACACTCGGAAACCCGCCAGAGAACACCGGCGTACCGGAGCACGGTCTGCAACATGTGGCGTCTCCTGTCACTACAAACCACAAGCGAGGAGCTTAAAATCTATTTGGGCAGCATTCAAACACGACACACTACAGTCCCCTCAATCAGTTCGATTTGATTCGCCTCAACTATGTCTTCGATCACAGCAACTAGACCAAAAGGAAAATCATTGAACAGCCGCCGCACAGTGGTCCAGAATCGTTTTGCCTTGGACAAAATTCTGTAACTTTTAAACCGCTCAAAATTTTGAATTCATTTATTTTTTGTTTGATTAAAAATGGTTCAAGGTTTTATATAGTTAAGAGTTTATTAAAATTGATACTGATGATACCAGTTCCGGAGCTACAGAGCGGTAAAGTCAAAATTTCGAAAATATGTTTCCTTTGAAGCACTTGTAAGTCATATTTATAAAGCTAGGGTGCTAATTTTTGGTCAGAATCTATGTAAGGCTCAGCTGATTTTTCGAAACTACAATTTAATCGGTCAAGTTTTAGGTACATTTCTTATATTATATTATTAAAAATTTTACATCTGGTTATACCTTTATTGCACCTGAAATCCACAAAAATTAGTGTAGGGTTACAAATTTTTATCAAACTTAGTTTTTTTAGTTGTTTCCAGATTTCTACCAAGTTGGCAGCCCATCGGACATGATTTAGAAATAGCTCCCATACAAAATCAATATTTTTATACCCTTGCAAAGGGTAATTTAATTTTGCCCAGAAGTTTGCAACGCATATAAATATTCATTTCCGACCTTATATTATATATTCTTGATCAGGGCGACGAGCTCAGTCGATTGAGCTTTGTCCGTCCGTCTGTCTACCTGTCCGTCTGTTTCTACGCAAACTAGTCTCTCAGTTTTAAAGCTATCGAGCTGTAATTTTGCACAGAGTTTTCTTTTTACTGCACGCTGCTAATATGTCGAAACCGACCGGATCGGATGACTATATCTTATAGCTGCCATAAGAACCATCGGTCGGAAAATGGGTCTTACTGAGAAAAACTTTTTTGTTTTCAATGTTTGCGTCCTCAAACTCGTCCATTATTAATATTATATGCTTTCTAACAGATTTGCAAGCTTTGGTCAAAATCGGATAACTTTATCTTATAGCTGCCATAGGACCGATCGGTCGGAAAATGGGTCTTAGTGAAAATTTTTTTTTGTTTTCAAGTAAATCGTTCTTTAGGTCGATGATTATTAATATTAAACGCTTTCAAACTAATTTGGTCGAAATCGGATGACTATGTCTTAAGGCTGTCGGTCGGAAATGAGACTTAGTGAGAAAAACTTTTTTGTTTTCAATTTTATCGTTCTTAAACTCGGCGATTGTTAATTTGATATGTTTTCAAAAGGATTCGCGAAATTTGGTCGAAATCAGATGTTCATCTGTCGGAAAATGGGTTTTAGTTACAAAAGTTTTTGATTTTTATGTAAGCGTTCTTAAACTCTGTCATTTCAAAAACAGCATTTGCAAGGGTATAGAAACTTCGGCACAGACGAAGTGAGCTTGGCCTTCGCGTTTTAAACTTTTTTTTAGAAAAATTAAAATTTTTTTTAAATATTTTTTAAATCATTATTTTTATACCCGTTACTCGTAGAGTAAAAAGGTATACTAAAGTCGTGCAAATGCATGTAACAGGCAGAAGGAATCATTTCTGACCATATAAAGTATATATATTCTTGATCAACATCAAAAGCCGAGTCGATATAGCCATGTCCGTCTGTCCGTCCGTCCGTCTGTCTGTATGAACACCTAGATCTCAGAGACTAGAAGTGCTAGAGCAACCAATTTTGAAATGTAGACTCCTATTGTCTGCACGCAGATCAAGTTTATTTCAAATTTTTGCCACGACCACCCCCGCCCCTACAATAAAAAATGTTGAATAACTCTCACAATTTTTGAGATATCGATCTCAAATCTTAAACTTAGATTTATATTCGCAACATCTATAATTTGCCTGAAATTAGCATCAAGATCGGATGATAAATAGCCGAGCTAAAAAAATGTTGCATACTTTTCGGCTGTCCCACCTCAGGCACACAGGAAGGCTATTAAACATTTGTTTCCATGAGTAACGGGTATATCGAAGTCGGTTAGAGCCGACTTTAACTTAGGCTCTCGTTATTTGTGCAAATTAGTTTTTAATTTATTTTTATACCCTTGTAGAGGGTATATTAAAATTGTCCAGATGTTTGTAACGCATAGAAGGAAGCATCTCCGACCACACAAAGTATATATATTCTTGAGCAGCATGACGAGCTGAGTTGATATAGCCATGTCCGTCTGTCCGTCCGTCTGTCCGTCTGTTTCTATGCTATCTCCTCCGTCATTTTTAAAGCTATCTTAACCAAACTTTGCAGGAAGTCTTTTGGTACAAAGACGCTGCACATTTGTCGAAACTGGCAATATCGGATGACTATAGCATATAGCTGCCATAGGAACCCATCGGTCGAAAATGTGGTTTTAGTGAGAAAAACTTTTTTGTCTTCAACGCAAACGTCCCCGAACCTTGTATTTACAAGTTTTCTATGCTTTCACATAATTCCACCAAGTTTGATAGGACAACTATATAGTACAGCTGCCATAGAAATTAGGTGTAGAAAATGTATATAGGAGGCCTGGACAAAAATGTGTACATTTGGCCGAATCTACATATTTGTGTCAGTGGATTCAGGCTACTAATTTATAAAAATCATACAAGCTACAAGGGTATATAAACTTCTGTCGAGCCGAAGTTAGCTTTCCTCTATTTTTATACTCTGTACCGAAGGTACATAGAGTATATTAAGTTTGTGCAAAAGTATGTAACAGGGAGAAGTAATCGTTTCCGACCCTATAAAGTATATATATTCTTGATCAGCATCAACAGCCGAGTCGATATAGCCATGTCCGTCTGTCTGTCTGTCTGTCCGTCCGTATGAACGAAGAGATCTTAGAGATGGTAAGAGATAGAGGTTTGACATGTATGGGACATATGTATATTTCTTATACTTGCAGGCAGATCAAGTTTATTTTCAATTTTTGCCACGCACCCTCCCGCCCCCGCAATTTGGAAAAAACTTCATATCTCCTACAGTTTTGGAGATAGATTGTTCGTTCCTTCTAGAGATACCTTGTAACATTATTAATCGATTTGCTGAAGGAATGATAAAGATCGGATGAACGATACTCAAGTTATGGGCAAAAAACGACCAGTTAACACCAATCACCCCCCCACCAACAACCACAACAACATACCCTAACCGTTCAACACAGGCAATCTTAGTGCGAGAGAGAAAGAGAGAGAGAAACTTAGAGAGCGCACCGCGTTGTGCGCGGGGTGTTAACTGGCCGTTTGACTCCTGAGCAAATGCGAGTGTAAGGGTACAGAGTATGTTATAGTCGGGCTTGACCGACTTTCTTTCTTGTTTTTAGTTGTTTCCATATTTCTATCAAGTTAAAAGCTAATCGGACGTCATTTAGGTATTTCTCTCATACAAAAGTAAAAATAATTTCATACATTTTCATGAAAAATATAAAAATGAAGATATTGGTTATGCAGCATGCATGTTACGACGATTATACAGAGCGGACGAGTCGTGAGCGGTTCTCCCCTTTCGAAATTGATTCGTATATCTCTCGAACGTCACGTTGCATACGTTACAATGACGATACGAGCCGTGAGCGAACGGCCCAAGGCGTACCCAAAAAAACCTTGACTGTTTTCACATAAGTCACTTTTTCTCGAGTTGGGTCTCGATCGGTGTCGGCTAATGATGTTTTCCGTAACAAATATAAGACACACATATTTGACATTTTAGAAAGTAAAATGAAACAATACATTTTTTTTGAAGACTTTTGAAGACAACTTTTGCCAGCCTCGAAAAGTTTAAAAATAGGTGTTAAATAGGTATCTGCGGCAAAAGCAATTGTTCCCAAACTACAAATTCGATTTTAAAATGTTATATATTTATTAAAACAGAAATAGTACAGCTATCCAACAAGTTTGTAACAACTTAAAAATGGTCACTATAGCCAAAGATATGATAAGTCAAACTTATTAAAAGAGAAATATTGTTATAGATTCGACATTTTATTTTTCACTAGAGATGCTAGACAGTAGACTTCGTGACTTAGTGTGATAGTGATGACAAACTTAGAACTATCGATATAACATTTTTAACTTAACATTAACTTATTATCTTCGTGACTTTAACACTTTCCCTTGTTAAATTAAAAATTAATAACTTTAAAAATTATTCAGCAAGGCCTAGTTTCTTACAAAGTAATTGAAGGCGTGGCCTTGGCAGCGGCTTTGTCATCATATCTGCAACTTGCCTCTCTGTTGATATTTGCTGAACTTGCATTAACCCATCTGTAACCTTTTCTCGGATAAAGAAATGCTTGTTCATGATGTGCTTTGTACGGCGATGAAATTCTGGATTCTGAGCGAGCCGTACTGCAGCCGAATTATCTACTTGTAGAATAGGCACCTCTTTTAATTTGGTGATGCCCTGAAACAATTTTGTTAGCCAAATGATTTCCTTTGCTGTTTCATTTGCTGCTACAATCTCTGCCTCTGTTGTTGAAGTGGCCACCATTGCTTGACGTTGACTCATCCAAGTAATAACGCCTCCAGCGTATTTAATGGTAACTCCTGATGTCGATCTTCCTGTCTTCGAAAAGTCATAGTAGTAAACGATGCCTGAATTCATGGATCCTGCAATGTAACGAAGTGCTCTCTTCAACTGCACAATGTTCTCCTGAGTTGGATTTTCTAAACTTCTTGATAAAAATCCAACGGTGTATGCTAAATCCGGTCTGGTGCCCAACATGAGATACATTAGAGCCCCAACTGCTTGACGATACGGAAAGCGGCTCTCTTTAGCTTTCCCTGATTCTGACGTTTCTGTGCTTTTGTTGATTGGTGTTGAAACTGGCTTGCAATCAACGAATCCAAAACGTTCCAATACTTTCTTTGCATATCCTCCTTGGCTTATCTTGATGAAACTTTTTCCTCTCTCGATTTCAAGTCCAAGAAAATACTTAGCATCCTTTGAGACGATCTTAAATTCCTTCTTTAAGTCCCATATAAAATTCTCCAAATCTTGCTGATCTGTTGCTGCAACTAATCCATCATCCACGTAAATTACAAGAATGATTTTCTTGCCGTTACTCTCTTTAATATAAAATATTTCTCTTTAATATATAATCTGCCTCACTGACCTTGAATCCAAGCTGTGCTAGAAAAACTCCAAATCTTTTATTCCAACACCTTGGTCCTTGCTTGAGTCCATAAAAGCTCTTCTTTAACTGGCAAACTCTGTCTGTGCCATCCTTAAAGCCATCTGGTTGACTCATATAAATGCTTTCTTCTAATTCTCCATAGAGAAATGCAGTTGAAACGTCAAATTGAGTTAGATGCATACCTTCGCTTGCTGCAATACTCAACACTGATCGAATTGTACCCATTTTTGCAACTGGACTAAACGTTTGAGTATAATCGATACCCGGTCACTGTGCAATCCATTTATTACAAGTCTGGCCTTAAACTTCTCAATCGATCCGTCTGCATTCTCCTTCTTGCGAAATACCCATCTGCAGGGCAAAGCCTTTTCGCCTGGTGGCAATGTCACAAGTACCCATGTGCCATTTTCTTCTAAGGACTTTATCTCGTTTTGCATAGCCTTTTTCCATTCAAACTTTTCTTTGCTGTTTGTAGCTTCTTCAAACGACTCTGGTTCTAGCTCTATGCTTAATCCCTGTGCCTCCATGATAAAATCACTGAACTTCTGTGGCTTCTTGACTGCCGATCTATCTCTTAGGGATCTAGGAGATTCAATAACTTCTTCTTCTCCAGTCTCATAGTTTTCTTCACTATCATTCTCTATCAATGTGTCCTCATTTTCGCTTTCATCTGAACTTGTATCTTCTTGTTCATTCTGGTTGTTTTCTTCTTTCTCTTCAGTCTTGTGAGTATCAATATCTTTGAATATTAAACCGCTTTTCTTATCACAGTTGCCAACTCTTTCAATAAACTTTATATCTCTAGACAACACGACCTTGTTTTTCTCTTTTATGTTGACTCTGTAGCGCTCTTCGCTATCATACCCAACAAGATATCCTTTTACTGCTTTCTCATCCATTTTCTTTCTCTTTTCTGTTGGAATATGAACGTAGCAGAATGATCCTATTATGCGAAACTGTTTAATTCTCGGCTGTTTACCAATCCATAGTTCAAAACGACTAATTCCTACCTCTGAGGATTTTCCTGTTCTATTAAGAGTGTATATAGCAGTGTTAACTAATTCTGCCCATATAGCCTCTGGAAACTCGACTTCTGGATTTGAGTATTTAAATGTTCTTGCCATTTCGACGACTGTTCTATTATCTCTCTCTGTTTGACCATTCTGCTGGGGAGTGAGGGAGCTGTCAATCTTTGCGTGATACCGTGTTTCTCTAAAATGTCACGTACCTCTGAATTATCAAATTCTCCTCCATTGTCACTAAGTAGCTGCTTAATCTTGTGTCCATTAGTGTGGGCGTGCGCAATCATATGGCTTAGCGCAACTTTTGCCTCCGACTTCTGCTTTACTATATATCCATATCTAAATTTTGTGTAGCTGTCTTTAAACAAAATAAGATATCGCTTTTTCTGAAACGATTCATGGAATGGACCACATATATCTGTTGTAATCAACTCTCCTGGACTGGTTGATCTCTCTCTGGTGCCAAACGGTAGGCGATGACTCTTTCCATATATACAGGGCTCACATATACTGTTGTCAAGCTTAACTTTTATGCCCAAAACTCTATAGAGCATATCCTTGACGGGTCTCTTATCTTGATGGCCCCATCTTGCATGGTAAAGCTCCAACACAGACGGCTCTGCGTCTGCAATCTGCACTTCTGGTGTATTTTTGGCTAGGATCGGTTGGATAACTGCTTTGAATAACGATCCTCCAACTTAACATACACCTTTGAGAACTACTCTACGATTCACTGTTAGCTTGCATTCTGTTGAAGACGACTCGAAAGTGCTGTTCTCATATCTGTCTTTAGCTGCGAGCAGTGAAAGTAAATTTCTATTAATATTTGGTACTAACCATACATCTTTCAAAGCCAATTCTCTGCCTTGCAGAGTTTCTTTTCCTGCTGCTTTAATCCAACGTGGGCTGTTTAATTTGTGAAACTCCTTAAAATATCTTGACGATCCTGTGACATGCTTGGTTGCCCCGTTGTCGATCCACCACTCTGTCGACTCTGGTTCTGCTGCGTTAATCTCGTTATCTATCGAAACAAGAGATACTGTAGGTTCCGCTAAGTTGCCCTGTGCAACTTGTCCTTCTTTTGCCTTTGGACGGCCATCAGCCTTCCACTTCATGCAATAGCGAACCCAATGTCCCTTCTTTTTGCAGTAATTGCAGGTATCCTCTTTGTAGCTGCGATTACCCTTGTACTCTTTCTTGTTTCCTCTAAGTATAAGTGCCTCCTGTTCTCCATCTTCGCTGACGCTAGCATTTCTTCTCAGGTTTCTCCCAAACATGCACAACTGCATTGTCAACTCATCGAACGTTTTATCTGTATCCTTGGTCAAAAGCATCCAACTCTGAAGAAAATTCTCGAAACTACTGGGTAAGATGTGTAGAGTCTTACACACCAAAATCAAATCTGGAAGCTGTTGCAAATCCTTTGCCTGTAGACCATTGTTCAGCTCAACCCATAAATTCTTCAATTTGGCAATGTGTGTTGAAACGTCACTGCCCTGTGTCCAACTAAAGGCGAAGAAATCTGAACAAATCTTAAATAACTGGTCTTTTGACGTAGCTTCAAACTGTTGCTTAAGTGCTTCCCAAGCTTCATGCGCTGATTCTTTGTCCATAATCTTTTGGTACACCTCATCTGTAACTGCACCTGATATCGTTGTCTTGGCATAACTGTTTGCCTTTCTATACATATCACACTTCTCTTTGTGGCTCCTAGTCTGAGCTGCATCTGCACCCTCTGGCAGTGCCTCAGGCTTGACTAGCTTTCGGTCAAGCACATCTAGAGCTCCATCGTGATAATCCAACATGTCGCGAATCTTCCTCTTCCACAATGGCCAATCTGCTTCACACGCCAGTGGCTTGATTCCTGTATGCTTTAGGTAATCCACCTCTATTTCTGACTTGTGTTGCGTAACGCGTCTGTCTCCATAACCTGTTATAGATTCGACATTTTATTTTTCACTAGAGGTGCTAGACAGTAGACTTCGTGACACAGTGTGATAGTGATGACAAACTTAGAACTATCGATATAACATTTTTAACTTAACATTAACATATTATCTTCGTGACTTTAACAAATATTACAGCTATCCAACAAGTTTTTAACATCTTAAAAATGCTCACTATAGCCAAAGATATGATAAGTCAAACTTACTTAACAAAGCAAATTTTTTGGATTTTTCGGATTGCGAAAAATTGACTAATTTTAGGCGTCTGTAACATTTATGTTTGTAAACATATCAAAGCAATTTTTTGGCTACCTTAATTTGTGTATTTAAACTGCCGATTTATTCAAAAAAGTTTAACTTTTCATCAAAGGAGGGGCGCGGCTGGACCACTGTGCGCCTGTGCTCAATGATCCTGACAGGAAAACGGCCGCTCCCAGTTCAGTGGACAGCGAACTGCTGACCTCCTATCAAGCGGTAGTATAGCGGATAGTGCAGCCTCATTTGACCCCCTGAAGGTGACCGAGCAAAAGCTGATCGGGCAACGAGGATGTGCCCTACTCAATGCCAATTATATCAAGGTAAAAAATGGGCGAACCAAACTTCAACTTTATAAATCACTTCCATTTCTTAACGTTTCCCTGACAGGGCCCTGACTACGTGGCCAAGTGCTTTGTGACCACCCAGGGCCCGCTGGCCAATACCATTTTTGAGTTCAGCGGAGCTATATACGCCGCCAAGTCACACATGCTACAGCAGTACATCCAGAAGATCATCATGCTGACCTGACCAACTTTACGGAGGCAAATCGCCAGAAATGCGCGAATTACTTTCCAATCGAGATGAACGAAATCTTTGCCGTGGCAGCCAAGTGCGAGGTGTTCGGTAAGTGCCGCTGCTCGGGACTACATCGAACTGCATTTAATGCCATTGATTGTGCCAGACACAATTTTAAGGGAAATGTCTGAAGAGGCAGCTACCAACGTTCACTGCGCTAATACTGCAGATTGTCAAATGTCATAATGATAAGAACAATTAATTTATTATTAATTTCATTAAATAATAAATATATATTACATAACATTATATATGTTATATTCATAATCCTGCAAGGTGTTGTTTATAAGTTCGCGGGCATATTTAACAGCGCCAGAGCAGCGCAAGGTTTCTTTGAAACGTTTATCGACAGAGTAAATTGTGTTATCGTGTTATTAACATAGGCTTAGCAGACTCTGTTAAGAATCTTCGGAATATCAACTTTTTCACAAGAAATTTTTTGGCGACCCGTGGATACCGCCCTTAAGGAGAAGCTACATCTAAAATTGTACCGATCTTAACGAATCTCGACCAGAATTTTAGGATTCAAATAAAATAAGCGTGTACCAAATACTGCCCAAATAGGACTAGTTTTAATATTAAGGAGTACCCCCTATGGAATTTGATATTTTGTTAAAAATTACAACTGGCACAGATTGCCTTCCAGCGTTCACAAGATTTTACATACACGTACATGGCTCAGACGCCATCCAGGCTGCTATATTGCCAATCGGTGTCTTATCCGAAGAGACTCAAGAATCGAGCAATAAGAATTATAAGCACTTTCGGATGAGTAATGCGAGGAAGCTTAGCAGAATTGCCACGACTACTGATCTGGTTCATATGCTGCTAGTCCCTTCAGACCCTGTTATTTCATATTTAAGAAAAAAAATCAGATCGATATATTTCACAGTGATTGGAAAGGTACTCAATTTTCTTACCTAGGTAAGGTAAAAGGTAAATGTCAAGAAATATACCTATGTAAGGTAAAAGGTATCCGGATTTTCAAGTACCTAGGTAAAGGTACAGAAAAGGTACTTTTATATTTAAAAAGCGTGGTTCATTAATTTTTTTTAGTAATGAATATTAAAAACATAACAAAACAAATTTACTTCATTACAAACATTTTTGGTCATGCTTTAAGGGCTTAAATCCATTTATAAGGTTTAAGAATGGAACATTTTGATTTCAGATGATGTTATATTATTAAAATTTTTCTTATAAACTATCTTCTAAAGACTTGCTACTATCGGCAAGATAATTTAAGACTTCCATTTCAATATTAGAATTTTCATAACAATTCTCAGTTTCATCAAATCTTCCATTACTGGTATCGTAAAAGTATTCTGAATCCTTTGTATTTGGGTTCTCATAGACAACAGTTTCCAAGTTTTCCGTCATTTCTTTAACAAGCCAATTTTTTAAACACTTTACAGTTGTGGTTGTTTTATTAGGAATCCACTTCAATTTAAATTTTGCAAGTGTCATAGTAGACAAAACAAATGTCTTTGCCTCGCTTGAAGTGTTACGGATCTGCTTTGTTCTCCATTAGGCTACGCCGGCTGGCTCAACGGATCCCAGGAGTAAGGTCCATCCCAAAGCCTAGCAGACCGCACAATCACGAATGTCGACAGACACCTACAAGTGTCATCGCTAACCTCTACAAAACAACAAAAACAAACATTAACTAAACAAACATACTACCACTGTTCCTATGTTCCAGAATTGGATCCCCTACCGAAATCGTGGCGCACCCACACCCTTCCTGCAGCGGACTCATCCTCCAGCTGCCCATATGCTGGCGTCATCCATCCAAATCAGCCTACTACGTGTCCATGGCGGTCAAAAGGAGATCCACCATTCTAGTTGTATTCGTCGCATCGGTTCACGCTAGAGCTTTTTGGAAAGCTCTTTTCACGCGCTAACACGTGTTTGATTTATTGTTGTTTGTTTTTAGTCGTTCGTGAGTTATAGCGTCGCAAACATGTAGCAAAATAAAGAGAAAATACGGCATATTTTACAGTACTACTACGATAAAGGCAAAAATGCATCTCATGCTGCCAATAAAATTTGTGCAGTTTATGGACCCGATACAGTTTCCATTTCCACCGCACAACGATGGTTTCAACGTTTTCGTTCTGGTGCAGAGGTGATCGAAGATGCGCCACGGTCCGGAAGGCCTGTCGTCAAAAATTGCGATAAAATCGCTGAATTGATCGAAAGAGACCGGCATAGTAGCAGCCGTAGCATCGGCCAAGAGCTGGGCATGAGTCATCAAACCGTTATAAACCATTTGAAGAAGCTTGGATTCAAAAAGAAGCTCGATGTATGGGTGCCACACGACTTGACGCAAAAAAACATTTTTGCACGTATGGATGCATGCGAATCGCTTCTGAATCGCAACAAAATCGACCCGTTTTTGAAGCGGATGGTGACTGGCGATGAAAAGTGGGTCACTTACGACAACGTGAAGCGCAAACGGTCGTGGTCGAAAAGCGGTGAAGCTGCCCAGACGGTGGCCAAGCCTGGATTGACGGCCAGGAAGGTTCTTCTGTGTGTTTGGTGCGATTGGCAGGGAATCATCCACTATGAGCTGCTCCCCTATGGCCAAACGCTCAATTCGGACCTGTACTGCCAACAACTGGACCGCTTGAATGCAGCACTCATGCAGAAGAGGCCATCTTTGATCAACAGAGGCCGAATTGTCTTCCATCAGGACAACGCCAGGCCACACACATCTTTGGTGACGCGCCAGAAGCTCCGGGAGCTCGAATGGGAGGTTCTTTTGCAACCACCGTATAGTCCGGATCTCGCACCAAGTGATTACAACCTATTTCTGTCCATGGCGAACGAGCTTGGTAGTCGGAAGTTGGCCACAAGAGAGTCCTGTGAAAATTGGCTCTCCGACTTTTTTGCCAATAGGGAAGCGAGCTTCTATAAGAGGGGCATTATGAAGTTGGCATCTCGTTGGGAACTCGTCATCGAACAAAACGGCGCATATTTGACTTAAATCGCATTATTATAACCAATTTTATGAACAATTGATAATTCAATAAAAATACCGCAAGACTTTTTTGAGTTTCCAAGCAAAATTAACATAAAATTTTCAAGCAACATAAAATGAAAAAAAATATTAAGGCATTTCATTTCATTCATTTCTTAAACATTAATTTTGATAGAGATTTTCTTAAGGGTATTGATTTATGAATTATGAAAAAGTTTGTTTTTAAATAAAAAAAAACTCCATGAGCTCCATTTCTTTTGTTTCCTCAAGAAAACAATTTTCTTCTGCGACGTTTCAAATTTTTTCGAAGTCAATTTATTCGGAAAGCCCCAGTCGGCTTCTCAGAGCGATAAATCTTGCAGATGGTAATGGCTTCGTCAATATGTCGGCTAATTGGAGATCTGTGGGAATATACTTTATACAAATTAGCTTCTTTTCAATTTGTTCCCTTGTAAAATGATATTTAATGTCTATGTGGTTTGTTCTCTTATGGCAAGTAGGATTATTGGCAATGCTTATACAACCTTGGTTGTCTTCAAAAATATCTATAGGACCATTTAATTGTAGATTTATCTCATTTATTAATGACTTGAGCCAAAGGGCTTCTCTAACACCTTCAAACAAGGCCATATATTCGGCTTCGGTAGATGAAGCAGCAACCGATTTTTGCTTCATGGTACTCCATGAAATTAAGCAGCTTTCAAACATTTTAAAAAGATATCCAGTAGTACTTCTTCTGTCAGTTTCATTCCCAGCCCAATCCGAGTCTACATATCCTATAAGAATGTTATTAAAATTAATATTTTTCTTGAATCTGAGCTTCAGATCGACAGTTCCTTTTAAATATCTAAGAACTCTTTTAAGGCATTGCCATAGTTCTTTATTATTGTTGTTTGTGTATCGACTTAAAATACTTATTGAAGTACTTAAGTCTGGCCGTGTGCACAACATAATGTACATCAAACAACCAATCAAATTTTTACACGGTGCATCACATGATTCTTCCGATTGCAGAGCCTCATAGTCTAACTTGCTTTGGAGGGGAGTACTAACAGCATTACAATCTTCCATATTAAATTTTGTCAATACATTTTGAATATATGCTGACTGACTGAGACATATCTGTCCGTCGGTTCTATCAATTTTTATACCGATAAAATGCCGAATTTCACGTAAATCAGTCATTTGAAATTTATCTTGAAGGTAATATTTAAAATTGGACATTGTATCAGATTTGCTAGTAGCAATTACTACATCATCCACATATAACAAAATATATATATTTCTTGAAATATCTCCGTTATTTAAAATATAAATACAACGGTCAACTCCTAGATTTTCAAATCCAACTTCTTTCAATACGCTTTCAAACACTTCGAACCAGCATCTAGCAGCTTGCTTAAGGTCATATACAGCTTTATTAAGTTTACATACTTTATTCCCATAACATTGGGTCAAGCCTTTTGGAACAGTCATGTATATTTCATCTTTTAGAGTTCCATTTAAAAATGCGGTTTTGACATCCATGTGATGAACCATTAAATTATACTGATTTGAAAGCGCCAATAGAAATCTGAAACTTGAAATTCGTGCAACTGGTGCAAATGTCTCGTCATAATCAGTCAGTCATATACTCTTGAGTGAAACCCCGCGCTACCAGCCTTGCTTTATACTTTACTAAGTTACCAAACTCATCTTGTTTTATACTAAAGACCCACTTGCAATTTACTATGTTTTTGTTATTTGGCTTTTGCACTAAGGACCAAGTATTATTTGGAAAGAGGGAGTTGAGTTCATCTTGTATGGCTTTCTCCCAGAAAGATCTGTCTTCACGAAACTTAATTTCATCAAATGTATTAGGAATATCATTTAAGCATATTTGAGTATTCATAAGACATTTTTCTAAAAATCGATATGATAATTTTGGTTTACCCTTAATTCTTTCACTGCGTCTGATTTCTTCCTCATTTTTATTTTTATTTTCATTTGATTTTTCACCAGTTTCAGCAACTGGATCGGCATTCTCGAGATCTGTGGAATTTTCATTGAGTTGTTCATTTAATTCAGAATCAACAGATTCATTATTTTCCACCAAAGGAAAATCCAACTCTTCTTTCTCTCTATTTAAAGAGTCATTATTTGGTTCAACTGTATTACTTTGAACCACAGAGTCTTCTCCATGTAAAACTCTAGATTTTAACATATTTATCTCATCCACCACAACATCTCTAGCTGTCATAAATTTCCTCGATTCCTCATTCCACAATTTATACCCATTTGGTTCATACCCGACAAGTATAGTTTTAATCGACTTTTCGTCAAACTTTCGCTTTCGAACTTTGTTTAGGGCATATACTGTCGAACCAAAAATCTTTAGATATTTTAATACAGGCCTTTTGTTATGCCATTTGAGATGGTGTTTTATTTTTATTTTGCAATGCTCTACTTGGGGATCTGTTAATTAAGTATGTTGCTGTTAAAACAGCTTCACCCCAAAAATATTTATTGATTTTAGCACAATTAATCATAGAGCGAGCCTTCTCGGTGATTGTATACTGATCAATAAAAACTACATAATAGTTTTTATTATCAACGGTAGGGGGTGTGATTGGACCACAGACGTCGGAATGGACAATAAATAGCGGTCGTGTTACATTTTCTGTATTTTTAAATTTTTCAAATTTTAATCTAGATTGCTTGCCATTTATACAAGCCTCGCATAATTCATGGGTTAACTCAACATTGTTTAAAAGCTTAATATCTTCAAAAAGGCCATTTCGTTTTATTTCTAAAAATTTTCCTACACTTATGGTTCCTAACCTTTCATGCCACGATACTCAGCACTATTTGAAATCTTTGATGTAAATATTCTACTGTTCAATTTAAATTTTATAATTGGTGCATTGTACTCACATATTCCATCAAATGCCAATTTACCATTTTTAGACACTTTAATGCCTCCAGGGTTAAACTCGATGGTCATCCCAGCATCCTGCATCTTCTTTACTGAAAGTAATTTGTGCGGAATGTCCTTACAGTACAGCACGTTTCGTAGGGTGATTTGGTTTCCAGAGCTGTTTAGGTTGACCACTCCTTTGGCTGTAGCGTATATGTATTCTCCGCGTTTTGCAATCTCAATAGCCACATTTGATTGCAAACGCTCATACTCGGAGAACAATGCGGTGTCGTTAATGAGGTGATCCGATGCCCCTGAGTCTAGGATAAACTCAACCTCACTTGTGCTGGGACTTGTTGTTGGTTTCCTCATCATGAAAGCGAAACTACGCTCTGGTTGGGTTGCTGCTGTTGTTGTTGTTGTTGCCATCTGAGCCTGCCTTTCCTGTCCACTATTCTCATTAAAATTCTGGTTTCCCTGCCTTTTTAAGAAGTAACAATCTTTCTTCAGATGACCTAACTTACCACAATGAAAGCACTTCGGTTTTGGTTTAAAATGGGGCTTGAACGGTTTCTTACCAAACTTCTGCATTGTCTTATTCTTAAATTTTTTGTCTTTCAACTCCTTTTTGCCTATTGCTTGCAGAACTTTAGCACTCGTATCCCTGTCCAAATTTTTAAGCTTGATCTTCTAATCAAGAAGACGAGTTTTCACAAAAGCTAATTTTAAGTTACTTTCGGATAGAGTCTCTATTGCAGTTATAACTCCATCATAACTGGGTGGAAGAGTCAAAAGTAAATGGGAAACTTTATCCATCTCGTCTAGCTTTGCTCCTGACGCGATAAGTTCCGTAATGAGATCATTAAAGAAATTGAAGTGATTGAGGAGCGAAGTATCACCTTTTAACTTCAAACCCAAAAGTTTCTTTCGCAGTGATAGTTGCGATGCTTTTCCTTTCGTAAATTCCATCTAAATTTGCAAAAATCTGTTTAGCTGTATTCTCACTGTTAGCAAAAACTAGAAATGAATCACTTAGATATTCAATTATTAAACTTTTTGCATTCCGCTCTGCCTTTTTATTTTCTTCGGTAATTTCTAACTGTGTTTCATCCACTACTTTTAATAAATCATGCTCTTCTAAGAGCGCTCTCACTCTAAACTTCCAGATTGTGTATTTTTTACCGTCAAACGGTTTTATGTTTCTCTTTCCCTTATCCATTGTTTTGTTCTTAACCTCAACGCAGCTTAGCAACACTTTCTAGCAACACAACACAACACTGCCCAGCAACACAGCACAGCAACATTGTCCAGCAACACGCAGCCCAGCAACTTTTTCTTGGAAGCGTCGAATTTGTCGTGGCGTCTCTGAAAAAAAATTCTTGCGGCGAATTCGAAGCGGGTTCTAGAAATTTCACAGCGAATTCGTTGTAGCGTCTCTGGAAAAAAAATCTTGCGGCGAATTCGTCGCGGCGTCATTTATTGTGAAATTAAAAAAATATAATTGTGCGATTATTATCATACACAAATAAATTAACACATTTCATTTTTCTTTATTTCAACATTGTCCAGAAAACGTGATACACATGTATATGTCCACACGCACCCACACACATTTATCAATAGTTTTTCACTTTTATTCACTTTTTATATTTTCACAATCAAACAACTCTACTATTTATCTGCTGCAATTGTGTCTGGGCCCATAACCTATGGTTTTTATTAGCAAATATAATACAATAAAGTATTATCCAAACCAGCAACACAATAAAATAAGTAGACACTTTGATTTAGTTTTTATCAACCGCACGCACTCGTTGTCAAGAGAGAAGTGAAGCGTCGTTTTTTCGAGCACCAGCAAAAGGAAGAGTAGACGAAGAAGCGCAAGAAGGTCCCGTTACTTTTTGCGATCTCCTCATCCACTTCACTCACACATATAAATAACAAATGTGTATCCATGTGACTTTTGCTCGTATATGTATGTTCATATTTTACAACAATAATCTTAATAACTAACATGTTTCCTTATGCAATTTTTTTTCAGATTTGCCTTCATCGCCAAAAATAAACAGAACTTCAGCAGTAGAGGGATCCTGCCACTCCAACCATCTGCCCGACTGGAGTGGCAGGATCCCTCTACTGCTGAAGTTCTGTTAATTTTTGGCGATGAAGGCAAAAAAGAAGAACACCCGTGGCCGTCCTCGTGCGGACCAGAAGTACGGCCACGCTGAAAGAACCAAGAAAAACTGTCACCAACCACTCTCACTGGCACCTGTGGGATCAACTCACGTTTCTTAAATATTTTTTTTTCTGGTTTTTATTTCACAGTTTTTCTTCATTAATTTAATTACATTTATTCCGCACAGGCAATTTTGTTGCAAATAAATCGAACTTATTTAACATTTTCGGCGTGAAAACTTTTTATTTTCTGGTACAAGCATTATCTGACTGCCGGTTCTCTTGCGATTTGATTTTTGACTGCCTCTTGGCACCCATTACCACCCCACCCCTATATAAGGCTGACCTACCTCAAAGTCATTTCCCGCCTGCTTCTATATAGGGTCATTGGTCGTTTTGAACGCCAACCAACGGACAGCCGGTGAGAAGAGCGAGCTTGAGCTTGAGCTTGAGGTCCACTTCCCCTCTACCCCTTACCCTGCGATGGGGAGGCCTGCCGCCTCAAGCCCATCTTAATTACCTAGAGGGCGCCACTTCGCTACTAAGCTGGAGGGCGTTGCCACCTATGAGAAATTTAGCCGCTACCTACCTCAAACGATCATCTCTAACCTATCGATAACCTAGGTATACATATATGTACGTATACAAATGCAACACCGTCACGCAGATTGTGACAACAAAAATTGGCAAAACCCAAGCTGCGTGCGCATTTTTCCCAAGATACCTATACAAAAAAGTAATGCCTATCCTCTTTCTTTCAGGTGACCAGCCGGCTACAAGATATGCAGCGCTCAACGAACGCCACACCCACGGTTTGTTACTACACACGTCCGGCTCAGAGAACTTCAGCGGTTGCCCCCATCATATGTTGTCTGAGGATGTACATAGACCTCACGTACGGATATCCTTGGCGTGATACACCCCTATTGTTCTTCCTTGCAGATCCTCGAGCTCGTCTGCATTTTGTCCTATGGCACGTACAACTCGGCTCTTGACGAATTTCCTGGCGAGTTTTGCGTTGAATAATTTCCCAAAATCGCTCAATGCAAAGTTGCGCCTCCACACCTCTTGACCTGGCACTAGCTGCAGAACTCGGGCACTCTGATTGTAGTGTGTCCTTGTGGTTTAAAAATTTCCAAGATCACCCGCTAATATGTGCTACCTTTGGATTTGTTGGACTTTTTAGGCGCAATGTCAGCATCAAAACAAAAGCTTTTTTTTAGTTTGGCTCAATGAAACTATCCCCACAAAGAATTTTTTGGCTTTGGAAAATTATTTTTTGAAACAGTTCTATATACCATAACCTGAAGTAAGATGGACCGTATCGAAATCTGAAAAAAAATTGCGAGATTTTACCAATGGGCTTGTTCAAAACGCCGATATTCTTCCAAGCTATGATGCATTGCGATCATCGAATATCAATTCGGCGTTTATCCATAGATTTTATTTATTAATACCTTATTTTCTTCGAAAAAGTGCGATTCTTAAGAAGAAAAAATTAAAATGATATTGTTCTATTTTTTAATATTTTTTCTAGGTGTTTAAAAAAGAAATTTCGAGCGTTTTTATTTTAAATATTCAATTATTATTCAATAACCTTTCGATTCCTACCTTTCTTAACTCCATCTAACGGTTTATATACATATAAATAATGGTCAGTAATTTCGAGTCAGACAATGTTACAACTGGCTAGTTCGAGGTCTATGGTTGAGTATAAATCTTTATAACCAACATAAATCAACAGATATTAATTGCAACATTTTGGAATAGCCAATAGGTATGTCCGTACAACGATCGCTGTTTAGGGAATAACCAAATTCTCTCATCAGCGGACTTGTTTTGCTGTTCACACTTCAAACAACCATCCAGTTAGTATTTAAGCCTCTTTCAATCGGCGAATAAAGACTTAGGAATTCATAATGCTGTAAATTCGCAGCCCGAATTTCGGCTATGGTTTTTGTTTGAAGGTGTTTGCTTACCAATTTGTTGCAGGGCTTAATCCCGAAACGAATTTCGGTTCCGGTACGTCCCGAAATGAATGTTTCGGTTAAAGGCTCTATTTCGGTTTTCAATTAATTTCTGTTTTCGATTTCGATACGGTACCCTGATTTTTATTTCGGTATACCGGTATAAGTAATTTTGAGATAAATCTAAATCATTTTGAAATGAAATCTCATTCAATTCTGGGAATATTGTGGAAGATTCTGACTAGTTAAGAATGTTTTCATGGTTTCGAACATGTTTAAGTGCGAGAAAAGTCCTAATGGAATCCAGTAACTGTTAAGCAAGAGACGACGATTTTTTTTATTTTTCAATTTGTTTGTGTCCAAATGGAATTAAGATCATCCAAAACAAGATTTTCGGTTTAGTTGTGGCCACCTCCGCTGGTTCTACTATGCGTACAATTTAGCGAGCTGAGTGCCACACTTTCCGGTGCAGAAGAAAGTCGTTATCTGCAGCCGCAAAACTGGAGCAAATGTTGACAATGTCTTCCGCTGCAAATATTTTGGCATCCTGTAAATTGAGGTACAACTCGTGACCATATCTACGATGCGCTCTGCAAAGGTAATAAAACCGAAATTGTACCGGTACCAACGTTTCGGATTCGTTTCGGTGCTATCGGTTCCATTAATAACGGTAAACGGTTTTCGGTTCTCAAAAAAAAATTTGCTTAGGTTCCGGTTCCGGTACTTGATTTGAAACGGTTTACTTCGGTTACCGGTTCCGGTACTGTTTCCGGTACCGGTTCCGGTATTAAGCCCTGATTTGTTGTAATTAATTCTGTTGCTTATGGCTGCTGTTAGGTGGTTGGGCTATCCGTCCAATTATCCTAAGGAGCAGGGCTCGAGGTCTATGGTTGAGTATAAATCTTTATAACCAACACAAATCAACAGATATTAATTACAACATTTTGGAATAGCAATTGGGTATGTCCGTACAACGATCGCTGTTTCGAGAATAACCAAATTCTCTCATCAGCGGACTTGATTTGCTGTTCACACTTCAAACAAACATCCAGTTAGTACTTAAACTCTGAAGGGGGCGAATAAAGACAGGAATTACACTATTATAAATTCGAGGCCGAATTTCGGCTATGGTTTTTTGTTTGAAGGTGTTTGTTTACCAATTTGCTGTAATTAATTCTGTTGCTTATGGCTGCTGCTAGGTGGTTGGGCTATCCGTCCAATGATCCTCCTTAGCAGGGCCACGAGTTTTTTTGTAAATACACAAGGTATTTTTGCTTGGTTTATAATAGGGAAACCGTTTTTTTGATTTTTATTACAAACATTATGGCGTGCTGACCATTATTTATATGTATGTGGGGTTTGGTGACCTGTTTTTGATTTTAGTCAATGTTACAACTGGCTAGCTCAAGGTCTTTTTTGGTTGATTATAAGCCTTTTTATAACCAACACAAGCCAACAGATATTAATTATAACATTTTGGAATAGCAATTGGGTATGTCCGTACAACGATCGCTGTTTCGAGAATAACCAAATTCTCTCATCAGCGGACTTGTTTTGCTGTTCACAGTTCAAACAACCATCCAGTTAGTATTTAAGAATCTTTCAATCGGCGAATAAAGACATAGGAATTCCTAATGTTGTAAATTCGCAGCCCGAATTTCGGCTATGGTTTTTGTTTGAAGGTGTTTGCTTACCAATTTGTTGCAGGGCTTAATCCCGAAACGAATTTCGGTTCCGGTACGTCCCGAAATGAATGTTTCGGTTAAAGGCTCTATTTCGGTTTTCAATTAATTTCTGTTTTCGATTTCGATACGGTACCCGGATTTTTATTTCGGTATACCGGTATAAGTAATTTTGAGATAAATCTAAATCATTTTGAAATGAAATCTCATTCAATTCTGGGAATATTGTGGAAGATTCTGACTAGTTAAGAATGTTTTCATGGTTTCGAACATGTTTAAGTGCGAGAAAAGTCCTAATGGAATCCAGTAACTGTTAAGCAAGAGACGACGATTTTTTTTATTTTTCAATTTGTTTGTGTCCAAATTGAATTAAGATCATCCAAAACAAGATTTTCGGTTTAGTTGTGGCCACCTCCGCTGGTTCTACTATGCGTACAATTTAGCGAGCTGAGTGCCACACTTTCCGGTGCAGAAGAAAGTCGTTATCTGCAGCCGCAAAACTGGAGCAAATGTTGACAATGTCTTCCGCTGCAAATATTTTGGCATCCTGTAAATTGAGGTACAACTCGTGACCATATCTACGATGCGCTCTGCAAAGGTAATAAAACCGAAATTGTACCGGTACCAACGTTTCGGATTCGTTTCGGTGCTATCGGTTCCATTTATAACGGTAAACGGTTTTCGGTTCTCAAAAAAAAATTTGCTTAGGTTCCGGTTCCGGTACTTGATTTGAAACGGTTTACTTCGGTTACCGGTTCCGGTACTGGTTCCGGTACCGGTTCCGGTATTAAGCCCTGATTTGTTGTAATTAATTCTGTTGCTTATGGCTGCTGTTAGGTGGTTGGGCTATCCGTCCAATTATCCTAAGGAGCAGGGCTCGAGGTCTATGGTTGAGTATAAATCTTTATAACCAACACAAATCAACAGATATTAATTACAACATTTTGGAATAGCAATTGGGTATGTCCGTACAACGATCGCTGTTTCGAGAATAACCAAATTCTCTCATCAGCGGACTTGATTTGCTGTTCACACTTCAAACAAACATCCAGTTAGTACTTAAACTCTGAAGGGGTCGAATAAAGACATAGGAATTACACTATTATAAATTCGAGGCCGAATTTCGGCTATGGTTTTTTGTTTGAAGGTGTTTGTTTACCAATTTGCTGTAATTAATTCTGTTGCTTATGGCTGCTGCTAGGTGGTTGGGCTATCCGTCCAATGATCCTCCTTAGCAGGGCCACGAGTTTTTTTGTAAATACACAAGGTATTTTTGCTTGGTTTATAATAGGGAAACCGTTTTTTTGATTTTTATTACAAACATTATGGCGTGCTGACCATTATTTATATGTATGTGGGGTTTGGTGACCTGTTTTTGATTTTAGTCAATGTTACAACTGGCTAGCTCAAGGTCTTTTTTGGTTGATTATAAGCCTTTTTATAACCAACACAAACCAACAGATATTAATTATAACATTTTGGAATAGCAATTGGGTATGTCCGTACAACGATCGCTGTTTCGAGAATAACCAAATTCTCTCATCAGCGGACTTGTTTTGCTGTTCACAGTTCAAACAACCATCCAGTTAGTATTTAAGAATCTTTCAATCGGCGAATAAAGACATAGGAATTCCTAATGTTGTAAATTCGCAGCCCGAATTTCGGCTATGGTTTTTGTTTGAAGGTGTTTCTTTACCAATTTGTTGTTATTAAATCTGTTGCTTATAGCTGCTGCTAGGTAGTTGGTCTATCCGTCCAATGATCCTCCTTAGCAGGGCCACGAGTTTTTTTGTAAATACACAAGGTATTTTTGCTTGGTTTATAATAGGGAAACCGTTTTTTTGATTTTTATTACAAACATTATGGCATGCTGACCATTATTTATATGTATGTGGGGTTTGGTGACCTGTTTTTGATTTTAGTCAATGTTACAACTGGCTAGCTCAAGGTCTTTTTTGGTTGATTATAAGCCTTTTTATAACCAACACAAACCAACAGATATTAATTATAACATTTTGGAATAGCAATTGGGTATGTCCGTACAACGATCGCTGTTTCGAGAATAACCAAATTCTCTCATCAGCGGACTTGTTTTGCTGTTCACAGTTCAAACAACCATCCAGTTAGTATTTAAGAATCTTTCAATCGGCGAATAAAGACATAGGAATTCCTAATGTTGTAAATTCGCAGCCCGAATTTCGGCTATGGTTTTTGTTTGAAGGTGTTTGTTTACCAATTTGTTGTTATTAAATCTGTTGCTTATAGCTGCTGCTAGGTGGTCGGGCAATCCGTCCAATGATCCTCCTTAGCAGGGCCACGAGTTTTTTGTAAATACTCAAGGTTTTTTTTGCTTGTTTTATAATAGGGAAACCGTTTTTATGGTTTTTATTACAAACATTATGGCGTACTGACCATTATTTATATGTATATGGGGTTTAGTGACCTGTTTCTGATTTTAGTCAAAGTTACATCTGGCTAGCTCGAGGTCTATGGTTGAGTATAAATCTGTATAACCAACGTAAATCAACAGATATTAATTACAACATTTTGGAGTAGCAAATGGGTGTGTCCGTACAATGATCGCTGTTTCGAGAATAACCAAATTCTCTCATCAGCGGACTTGTTTTGCTGTTCACACTTAAAACAACCATCCAGTTAGTATTTAAGCCTCTTTCAATCAGCGAATAAAGTCAAAGGAATTCCTAATGTTCTAAATTCGCAGCCCGAATTTCGGCTATGGTTTTTGTTTACCAATTTGTTGTAATTAATTCTGTTGCTTATGACTGCTGCTAGGTGGTTGGGCAATCCGTCCAATTATCCTCCTTAGCAGGGCCACGAGTTTTTTGTAAATACACAAGGTATTTTTTTTGCTTGCTCAGCATGACGAGCTGAGTTGATATAGCCACGTCCGTCTGTCCATCCGTCTGTTTCTATGCTATCTCCTCCGTCAGTTTTAAAGCTATCTTAACCAAGCTTTTCACGAAGTCTTGTAATTCCACCAAATTTGATAGGACAACTATATAGTATAGCTGGCATAGAAATTAGGTGTAGAAAATGTATATAGGAGGCCTTGTCAAAAATGTGTACATTTGGCCGAATGTACATTTTTGTGTCAGTGGAATCAGGCTACTAATTTATATAAATCATACAAGCTATAAGGGTATAAAAACTTCGGTCGAGCCGAAGTTAGCTTTCCTCTATTTTTTTATTTCTCTTATTCCAACTTTAAAAAAGTTGGGCAATCTTTTTGAAATTTTGAAACATTTTGTGTTAAAATTTAAAAAAAAAAATTGTATTAAAAACTTTTTTTAAAATTTTTATATTGCTTTTATTCCTACCTTTGAGAAATAAAAATAGATTGCGATTATCTCATATACTTTGGAAGATATTAATTTCGTTTCGCTAAATTGGTCATTTCACCCACTGTGCTCTGGTCTGAAAAAGACAAAAGACAAGACAAAAAATAGAGGAAAGCAAACTTCGGCTCGACCGAAGTTTATATACCCTTGTAGCTTGTATGATTTTTATAAATTAGTAGCCCGATTCCACTGACACAAATATGTACATTCGGCCAAATGTACACTTTTTTGACAATGCCCCCTATATACATTTTCTACACCTAATTTCTATGCCTGCTGTACTATATAGTTGTCCTATCACACTTGGTCGAATTATGTGAAAGCATAGAAAACTTGTAGGTACAAGGTTCGGGGACGTTTGCGTTGAAGACAAGAAAGTTTTTCTCACTAAAACAACATTTTCGACCGATGGTTCCTAATGGCGTTTGTGTAGATTTTTTTGTGTTGCCTTATGCTATTAGACCGTTCTTGTTTTGGGTGGCATAATAGCCCTTTGTACCAGTGGTCTATTTAAAGCAGGCATGCCCAAAAGCTGCATAGGACAGAGCACTCACCAATACTCACAAAGATAAGCACCAATACCAATAATGAAATTGTTGTTGGTCAGTTTGCTTGCGCTCGCAAACGCCAATCAAAGAAGAGAACAAAACCGGTTTTTGTTCTACGCGTCGCATACACACGAAATCGTTAGCGTGTGTGTCGTTTTGTATGCCCCGCGCCCTGCATGTATACGATCATTGATTTCCTATGTTTGGTGGAATTACAATAACAAAACGTACCCAAAGAGCATACGGCTGGGCATCGCTGATTTAAAGGATTGGATAAGTTGTGTGCAATTGGGTATGAAATTGGCTGGTAAGAAGGAGTTGGTCCACGGTAGCAGTAGCGATTGTTGGATAAATAGCTGTAAGGATGTGGTCTTGGCTTTGTCAGTCTGTACTTGTTGTTCGTGTGTGGGTTTTGCAGGTACTGATTGTCGTGGTATTGTTGTGGTTGATTATATTGTCCTTGGTTACTATGGTAGTATTGCCTAGGTTGGTAGGAGGTCTTAGTTTGTCCTGTGTTCTGATTTTGAACTACTTTTGCGGCTGTGATGTCTTCTTCTTTAAACAGAAGGAAAGAGCTTTCGCTAAGTCCCTTGGATTTCGAGCTCTTATGCTCGCTAAAAACACCAGGACACCTTTCGGCGAAGATCGCCTTTCTATATTCTGGGACCCTTCTGTCTCTTTCATTCATAAGGATGGCATTGAGCGATTCTGTTTGTATTTCCAAAACTAGTTTCTGATGTTGTTCCGCACTTCTATTTTCCTGCTTCAAGCAATGTAATTCTCTTATGGGAAGTATGCCATTCTGTTTTCGATACAGAAGTATAAGTATATTTAATATAACTTAGATGCTAACAACTATCGTTTGATTGAACAGCGGAATGCTGCCGCACCGCGGCGGAAACCCAGCCAGATAAACTGGCTAGAGCTGCCACAGTACTTTCCTCCAGTGACTATGTGGGAACGAATGATTTTCAAGTTTTGAGTATAGCTGGGATGTATGTCCAGGGCGTTCATCTAAAGCGTTTATACAAGTCGCAATATGGAGGAAAGCTTGCGTATAATTTTCGCTGTGATGTTTGTTTCGTAGTTGATTCGACGAACTGTTTCCGTTGAGTGTAGAAACTGATGAATCCGTAGAACTGAGAATGTGCACCGAGTACAGATTAGCGAAGTTGCATCGATGGTAACCTCGCGTTGAGGCCGTTGCTTCGAGTGGGCGAGTAATCAAGTTCGCCCAAGCAGGGTTGAGGTTGCAGAATCAATATTACGTATTGAGTTCCGAGTAGAGACTTCCGTGTGCCACGCGTTGTGGACTTCGATTGCAACTCGTTGTGGACTTTGCTTGTCACTCGTTGTGGACTTTGTTTTGCCACGTGCTGTGGTTGATGAATCCGTTTGCATAAACATTGGTGATGATGAAAGATGCGATAAAGATCCATATTCTGCTGCACGACGCACTTTCATAGGTAGGATCGATCGTCTGGCAGGCTGCGTATAATAGAAATCGGCGGAATTGGTGAATGGTCAACCAAAGTGCGATCGAATACATATACGTGCAGGGTTGGGTGCATACAATGTAAGATCTGATAAATTGGTCGGATGCTTGACTAACGTGAGATCGGTTACATGTAGGTGCAGAGTCGGCGGTGTGAATCGGCGGGATTGCTGACTGATTGATCAATGTTACGATTGTGGACAGAAGATGTGGGCAACAGGTGCAAGCAGCAGGTGTAGGGCAGGCTGGGCGGGGAATGTTTTTATACCCTGTTCCCATTAAAAATGGGAAAAGGGGATCATGAAGTTGTGCAAATGTATGTAACAGCCAGAAGGAAGCTTCTCCGAACCTATAAAGTATATATATTCTTGATCAGCATCAACAGCCGAGTCGATATAGCCATGTCCGTATGTCCGTCTGTCCGTCTGTCTGTCTGTCTGTCTGTATGAACGCGTCGATCTCAGAGACTAGAAAAGCTAGAGACACAAATTTTGACATGCACATAGGTGTATACTGTACAAAGATCAAGTTTGTTTCAGATTTTGAATATATTCCCCCCTCCCCCCTTAAACCGCAAAAAACTGTCACAGCCGCAATTTTAAAGTTACAACCTGGTGGCTTAATATATACTATGCTAGGCCCTATATCTAACTACTCTCAAAAGGAAAATAAGATACGACCAAAAACACAAAAGCTATTAAGCAATTAAGCTTATGGGAGCGGGGGAGGGGGGTATGCAGTCAGCAGGCCGTGTGTGAGCTCGTGTGTGTCTGTGTGTCCGCACGCGTGTGTGTGTGTGTATGCGAGTGTGTTTGTATGTGTTTCTCAATTGAACAGGGTATTTTGTAGTCGGGAAACTCGACTACAGCGCTCTTACTTGTTATGAATGTTTTATTAAACAATGTTGCTTGTACAACGACACCTTTAATACTAAATTATTTTCCAGCTCTTCTCAACATCTGATTTTACATTGACAGCAATGACTGATTGGTGGGTAGGTGTTGCCTTCATATCAGCAGCCCACTTTCTTACATTCGGCCATCCTGCACCTCGTCGTCTGACCCAGAAGACAGCAAATCCCCGTTATGGTCCACACATGTCCATAGCTTTATGTCATTAACTCAAAAGGATATTTTCTCGTGGAGCAGTTCACATGCGAGTTAATGGCAACTAGGACCTGCGGTACAAACTTGTACCATTTTTGCGGATCATCTGCTGACAACTTCGAAATTATTGCCAATATGGAAGTGTTAACGCGTTCAATTTGTCCGTTACCCCTGGCAACACCTGTAGTTGTCCACACATGTTCGATGGCGTTCGATTTGACATATTCTTAAAATACTCCTGTTGTAAATGCAGATCCTCGGTTGCTGACTATGCGACTTGGCATTCCAAAGATTTGAGACCAGTCCATCAGCTTTTTTAACACTTCGTCACTGCCAGTTGATTTAACTGGGTAGAGCCACACAAACTTGGAAATTTCATTTACCATTGCAAAAATATATTTGTAATGTTTCGCTGTCGAGTCCATGTGTCCAAGGTGATCAACGTGGAGCGTATACAGAGGCTGACTTCCCTTCTCAAAGCAACATAAATATGCATTCTGTTTTCCTAGCTTTTTGTTGGTAACATTAGTTTCCCGAACATTTGGTAGCAATTCCTTATGTAAATCCCTCCGCTGAGTCCAAAAGTCCATTCCACTAATTTTTTAGTGGGGTCGTTTTTGAGAAATCGCGGGAAAAAAAGTAGCTTTAGAAAAATGTGAATATCTTTGGTATCGGTTTGTTAATTATGAAAAGGTAATGATTTCTTGGAAGATAATTGAATACCCTATCATTCATTCATTATTAGTGAGCCCATATATAAGTCAAAGAGACCAAATACAGAAACGGCCACACTGGTAGTCAGCTGTTTTGTTTTGTTTACAAACAAAAGTTGAAAGTGTTTTTTTTTTCAAAAATAGTTCAATTAAGCTGCGCAACAGGAACACAGATATGTATGTAGATTGCGGTAGCCGCATCAAATTCCGGTTCAAGGTGTTGGGCGAAGATTAAATTATTGCCGGTTTGAAACACACTTGGAGCAGGTGCAGATCAAGGAGGAGGCCCTCAAGTCAATTTTACAGATATTGGGAGATGATATGCGACTTGCTATCGTCTTAAGGGGGTCGAGCATGCCGTCAATAAGGCTGATCTGTTTGAGATATCGGGCATAATCCCGGACTACTACTTGACGAATTATTTGGAAGTCTGCCGTTCGGGCAACTGTAATCGTTTGGAGAAGTTTGTACAAGAGATTGGGTCATCGGCCTACAGTGTGGGTCAGCTGAGGCAGTTTGTGGAGTACATAGTGCTTCATGCGGCCCTGACGAATGCCCAGATATGCGACAACATGGGGGGTAGTAGCACTATTGATGCTTGATTCAAAGTTGGTTGAATATGCATTTCTTTGTAGGAATGCTGCTATCGTCTCCAGGACGGCGGCTCGGAGTATCTGCAAATCATGGATTTGGGCTGTGCCATCATTTTTGCTCTCAAGTGAAACGCAATGCTAAAGATTGGAAAATATATTTTTAGTTTTCATACAAAATTATTGTTATATTTGCCGTAAATTAAAAATCCTCCTCCTGGAGTTCACATTTGACAGCCACGCCCGCATCGCTGGAGCTGGCAATGCTGCCCACAGCAGTCGCATCGCAATCCAACTCTATTTTTAGCTGGTCCGCAGTAAACTTGATGACTGGGTTGGGATGTCACCACCTGTTTGTTTGGCATCCACCGACTGAAATACGCAAATAAGCAGCACATTTGTCGGAACCGGTCAGATCGGACGATTATAGCATAAAGCTGCCATAGGAACCATCGGTCGAAAATGTTGATTTAGTGATAAAAACTTTTTTGTCTCCAGCGCAAACGTCCCCAAACCTCGTATTTATAAGTTTTCTATGCTTTCACATAATTCCACCAAGTTTAATAGGACAACTATATAGTATAGCTGGCATAGTAATTAGGTGTAGAAAATGTATATAGGAGGCCTTGTCAAAAATGTGTACATTTGGCCGAATGTAAATATTTGTGTCAGTGGAACCAGGCTACTAATTTATCTAAATCATACAAGCTACAAGGGTATAAAAACTTCGGTCGAGCCGAAGTTAGCTTTCCTCTATTTTTTCCTTTAATTTTTTATTTAATTATAAATAGATGAGTATCAGAGATCTGCAAGAGTGCCTGTTTTCTTGACTGCATCAATACTCGCTTGAAAAGCGTATGGGGTGTGACTAATAAGTTTACTTATTCCATCAAGTGCATAACTTTTATTGCTCTCGCTCTCTTCTCTCTTCTCTCTTCTTTGCAAAAGCAACTGTAAACGCTATTAAGCTGTTGTTGTTATCTCAAGAGAGAGAGACAAATGAGAGAGAGACAAATACAAAGAGCGTTACAAAAAATTTTGGGGGTGATTCAACCAACACCCGCTCTCTGCTTGTGCAAGTAAAAAATTGAAGTCGCACGAGTAGCGCGGGTATAATTGGCTCTCGGTACCCGAAGCACTAATATGCCATTAGTGTTTTAAACACTGCATACATTTTTTTGCAGTCATTTGAGGCACTCGAGTGTAAAAAATATGAAGTACGAAGGCAGTAGACTTGCAGTGACAGTGCACTCGTGCAGATCTCTGATGAGTATTATATTATACCAGTATCACTTATTATTTCTCTATCCATTTGTTCAGGAACCACAAGAAGCTCCTTTCCGCTGACCCGTCGCGCTTCGCTGCGCCGCCATCAGCATAGCCTTTATCGGTATGGAACCAATATCCCACATCCCACCCACATCCCAACCACTTTCCATCCACTTTGCACCCACTTCCCACCCAGTTCCCATGCACTTTCCACCCACTTACCACCCTCTACCCATCCTGTACACACCCACTTCCCACCCACATCCCTCCCACTAACCAGCAGTTCCCATTCACTTCCCACCCACTTACCACCCAGTTCCCATCCACTTCCCATCCACATCCCACCCAGCTCCCATCCACTCCCCACCCAACTTGACACACACACATACACGCACACTAAAAGAAGCGAGATGCTACCTTTGCAGTGCCAAGGGCATTCAGGATGTGAACCATCAAGCGGGCAGCCGTGCGTGCACACTGTCTCGTCACAATGGACCGCCCAAACAGCCCAAACATGCAGTTGATTCAACTTAACCTGAATCACTGCATCGCTGCGCAAGATCTGCTGTCGCAAACAGTGCGAGAACGACCCACTGATCTTGCGATATTAAGCGAACCCTATAAAGTGAGCGACAGCAGCAAGTGGGTCGTGGACAAAACACGAAAGGCAGCAATTTGGCTGTGCGGTACAGCAGGTATGCGGTTCTCGGCAGTGCGCGCTGAGGACGGATTTGTTCGCGCCAAAATCGGAGAGATATGGGTGTATAGTGCGTACCTTGCCCCCAGCCTAAGCACTGCGGAATTTTCTGCTATACTGGACGTGCTTGCGGCTGATTCCTTTGGCCGCAACCCTCTAGTCATCGCAGGGGACTTTAACGCGTGGGCAGTGGACTGGGGCAGTGTATCCACGAACGCAAGAGGCCGAATACTTCTCGAGGTTTTTTCGACTCTGAACATTAGTCTGCTGAACAATGGCAACCAGTACACCTTCAGCAGAGCGGGCATTGGTTCAATTGTAGACCTAAAGCTCGTAAGCAGTTCACTGTACCCTACTGCGAGCTGGAACATAAGCAGTGAATACACGGCAAGTGATCACCTAGCCATTCGGTGTACATTAGGCGAGCCAGCAAATAGACAGTTGCCCCGGGCACACCGGTGGAAAGTGTACCGCGTGGAGACACTGAACACGCAGGCTTTTGCGAGCTCAGTTGAAAGCCTAGCTGCAATTGGTAGCGCGAAACAAATGGCAGAGCGCATAAAGACCCAAGTCGGAACGGCATGCGACTCCAGCATGTCCCAACGGAAACCGTATGGGCGGCACCATGCACCAGTGTACTGGTGGACCGACGAAATTGCAGAGGCCAGGCGTTCCTGTAACCACGCAAGGAGGCGCTACCATCGCTCGCGTGGAACTCCAGACTTTGGTGCGTGGCAAGTTGTTTACCACAGCTGTAGACGGACGCTCAAAGTGGCGGCTCGGAGTATCTGCAAATCATGGATTTGGGCTGTGCCATCATTTTTGCTCTCAAGTGAAACGCAATGCTAAAGATTGGAAAATATATTTTTAGTTTTCATACAAAATTATTGTTTTATTTGCCGTAAATTAAAAATCCTCCTCCTGGAGTTCACATTTGACAGCCACGCCCGCACCGCTGGAGCTGGCAATGCTGCCCACAGCAGTCGCATCGCTATCCAACTCTATTTTTAGCTGGTCCGCAGTAAACTTGATGACTGGGTTGGGATGTCACCACCTGTTTGTTTGGCATCCACCGAGTGCGGACGCTTGCGTCCGTTGGCATATGAGACGATTTTAGGGGTATGGCACTCCAGTGCTGATTTCGTAACTTTCTTGGGCTGGTTTGTGGCCCTTAGCTAATAGTTTCCTCGCGATTGAATCTCTCGGTGCGTTTTCTTTTGGGTTCATGTTTCCCGTGCATTGTCGATTTTGACGTCAAAAAAATGAGCTGCTTATATTTCCGCCATGGCATCAGCTGTTCATTCAATCCACTCACGACCCACACCGCTATCGATACGTCAACTATCGATAGGCCAATTGTCTATTTATTTAGCGCGTCTCAGAATACAGAAACAAAATTTCGCCGCGGAAAGTTTCCGCCACTGTTTTTTTTATATGGAGTGCGTCATAAAAATTTATTTTCCGCGCTTCTCAGAACAGGCCTTTAAGCAAAAACCAAAATAACCATTCTTAACCATTTTCTCGTAGTTGGTAAGCATGCCTTCGACGACTTTCTTATACTCGGAACTTTGCAAGTTTCTTAAAAAACAAGCAACCGGTCAACAAAATGAGTCCTATGCATTTGCCTCAGTCGCTAATACAGTCGATCTGAACATTGAGTCTCAAATTAATTTAAACAAACAGCCGCCGTTCACTAGTATCAAACAACTCTCCGAAGTCTTCGAATAGCCCATGGAACCTGTACATGTAGCTATGAAACGAAAATATTAAAGATGATGATAAGATGGTTAATTTTATATTCTTGTATTCATATATCCAAATTGTTAAATATTTAGGGGAGTATCCGAAATATAAGCGATAATCTAATGTCGTTAAAATTGTTGGCGGAGTCGAAAATATGTAATGCCCGCAAGCGTTACTCAATTAATTAGAATAATTTTCGCATTCAATTGTGTGCAAAGTACGTTTTGCGCTCATTTTTCAACCTTAGTCAATCAATTTACATGAACTTGAAACCTTCCATTTTTATACCCTTGTAGAGGGTATATTAAAATTGTCGAGATGTTTGTAGCGCATGGAAGAAAGCATCTCCGACCATATAAAGTATATATATTCTTGATCAGCATGACGAGCTGAGTTGATATAGCCATGTCCGTCTGTCCGTCCGTCTGTTTCTATGCTATCTCCTCCGTCAGTTTAAAAGCTATCTTAACCCAACTTTGCACGAAGTCTTTTGGTACAAATACGCAGCACATTTGTCGGAGCCGGTCAGATCGGACGATTATAGCATAAAGCTGCCATAGGAACCATCGGTCGAAAATGTTGATTGAGTGATAAAAACTTTTTTGTCTCCAGCGCAAACGTCCCCAAACCTCGTATTTATAAGTTTTCTATGCTTTCACATAATTCCACCAAGTTTAATAGGACAACTATATAGTATAGCTGGCATAGAAATTAGGTGTAGAAAATGTATATAGGAGGCCTTGTCAAAAATGTGTACATTTGGCCGAATGTAAATATTTGTGTCAGTGGAACCAGGCTACTAATTTATCTAAATCATACAAGCTACAAGGGTATAAAAACTTCGGTCGAGCCGAAGTTAGCTTTCCTCTATTTTTTCCTTTAATTTTTTATTTAATTATAAATAGATGAGTATCAGAGATCTGCAAGAGTGCCTGTTTTCTTGACTGCATCAATACTCGCTTGAAAAGCGTATGGGGTGTGACTAATAAGTTTACTTATTCCATCAAGTGCATAACTTTTATTGCTCTCGCTCTCTTCTCTCTTCTCTCTTCTTTGCAAAAGCAACTGTAAACGCTATTAAGCTGTTGTTGTTATCTCAAGAGAGAGAGACAAATGAGAGAGAGACAAATACAAAGAGCGTTACAAAAAATTTTGGGGGTGATTCAACCAACACCCGCTCTCTGCTTGTGCAAGTAAAAAATTGAAGTCGCACGAGTAGCGCGGGTATAATTGGCTCTCGGTACCCGAAGCACTAATATGCCATTAGTGTTTTAAACACTGCATACATTTTTTTGCAGTCATTTGAGGCACTCGAGTGTAAAAAATATGAAGTACGAAGGCAGTAGACTTGCAGTGACAGTGCACTCGTGCAGATCTCTGATGAGTATTATATTATACCAGTATCACTTATTATTTCTCTATCCATTTGTTCAGGAACCACAAGAAGCTCCTTTCCGCTGACCCGTCGCGCTTCGCTGCGCCGCCATCAGCATAGCCTTTATCGGTATGGAACCAATATCCCACATCCCACCCACATCCCAACCACTTTCCATCCACTTTGCACCCACTTCCCACCCAGTTCCCATGCACTTTCCACCCACTTACCACCCTCTACCCATCCTGTACACACCCACTTCCCACCCACATCCCTCCCACTAACCAGCAGTTCCCATTCACTTCCCACCCACTTACCACCCAGTTCCCATCCACTTCCCACCCACATCCCACCCAGCTCTCATCCACTCCCCACCCAACTTGACACACACACATACACGCACACTAAAAGAAGCGAGATGCTACCTTTGCAGTGCCAAGGGCATTCAGGATGCGAACCATCAAGCGGGCAGCCGTGCATGCACACTGTCTCGTCACAATGGAGCGCCCAAACAGCCCAAACATGCAGTTGATTCAACTTAACCTGAATCACTGCATCGCTGCGCAAGATCTGCTGTCGCAAACAGTGCGAGAACGACCCACAGATCTTGCGATATTAAGCGAACCCTATAAAGTGAGCGACAGCAGCAAGTGGGTCGTGGACAAAACACGAAAGGCAGCAATTTGGCTGTGCGGTACAGCAGGTATGCGGTTCTCGGCAGTGCGCGCTGAGGACGGATTTGTTCGCGCCAAAATCGGAGAGATATGGGTGTATAGTGCGTACCTTGCCCCCAGCCTAAGCACTGCGGAATTTTCTGCTATACTGGACGTGCTTGCGGCTGATTCCTTTGGCCGCAACCCTCTAGTCATCGCAGGGGACTTTAACGCGTGGGCAGTGGACTGGGGCAGTGTATCCACGAACGCAAGAGGCCGAATACTTCTCGAGGTTTTTTCGACTCTGAACATTAGTCTGCTGAACAATGGCAACCAGTACACCTTCAGCAGAGCGGGCATTGGTTCAATTGTAGACCTAAAGCTCGTAAGCAGTTCACTGTACCCTACTGCGAGCTGGAACATAAGCAGTGAATACACGGCAAGTGATTACCTAGCCATTCGGTGTACATTAGGCGAGCCAGCAAATAGACAGTTGCCCCGGGCACACCGGTGGAAAGTGTACCGCGTGGAGACACTGAACACGCAGGCTTTTGCGAGCTCAGTTGAAAGCCTAGCTGCAATTGGTAGCGCGAAACAAATGGCAGAGCGCATAATGACCCAAGTCGGAACGGCATGCGACTCCAGCATGTCCCAACGGAAACCGTATGGGCGGCACCATGCACCAGTGTACTGGTGGACCGACGAAATTGCAGAGGCCAGGCGTTCCTGTAACCACGCAAGGAGGCGCTACCATCGCTCGCGTGGAACTCCAGACTTTGGTGCGTGGCAAGTTGTTTACCACAGCTGTAGACGGACGCTCAAAGTGGCGGCTCGGAGTATCTGCAAATCATGGATTTGGGCTGTGCCATCATTTTTGCTCTCAAGTGAAACGCAATGCTAAAGATTGGAAAATATATTTTTAGTTTTCATACAAAATTATTGTTTTATTTGCCGTAAATTAAAAATCCTCCTCCTGGAGTTCACATTTGACAGCCACGCCCGCACCGCTGGAGCTGGCAATGCTGCCCACAGCAGTCGCATCGCTATCCAACTCTATTTTTAGCTGGTCCGCAGTAAACTTGATGACTGGGTTGGGATGTCACCACCTGTATGTTTGGCATCCACCGAGTGCGGACGCTTGCGTCCGTTGGCATTGGAGACGATTTTAGGGGTATGGCACTCCAGTGCTGATTTCGTAACTTTCTTGGGCTGGTTTGTGGCCCTTAGCTAATAGTTTCCTCGCGATTGAATCTCTCGGTGCGTTTTCTTTTGGGTTCATGTTTCCCGTGCATTGTCGATTTTGACGTCAAAAAAATGAGCTGCTTATATTTCCGCCATGGCATCAGCTGTTCATTCAATCCACTCACGACCCACACCGCTATCGATACGTCAACTATCGATAGGCCAATTGTCTATTTATTTAGCGCGTCTCAGAATACAGAAACAAAATTTCGCCGCGGAAAGTTTCCGCCACTGTTTTTTTTATATGGAGTGCGTCATAAAAATTTATTTTCCGCGCTTCTCAGAACAGGCCTTTAAGCAAAAACCAAAATAACCATTCTTAACCATTTTCTCGTAGTTGGTAAGCATGCCTTCGACGACTTTCTTATACTCGGAACTTTGCAAGTTTCTTAAAAAACAAGCAACCGGTCAACAAAATGAGTCCTATGCATTTGCCTCAGTCGCTAATACAGTCGATCTGAACATTGAGTCTCAAATTAATTTAAACAAACAGCCGCCGTTCACTAGTATCAAACAACTCTCCGAAGTCTTCGAATAGCCCATGGAACCTGTACATGTAGCTATGAAACGAAAATATTAAAGATGATGATAAGATGGTTAATTTTATATTCTTGTATTCATATATCCAAATTGTTAAATATTTAGGGGAGTATCCGAAATATAAGCGATAATCTAATGTCGTTAAAATTGTTGGCGGAGTCGAAAATATGTAATGCCCGCAAGCGTTACTCAATTAATTAGAATAATTTTCGCATTCAATTGTGTGCAAAGTACGTTTTGCACTCATTTTTCAACCTTAGTCAATCAATTTACATGAACTTGAAACCTTCCATTTTTATACCCTTGTAGAGGGTATATTAAAATTGTCGAGATGTTTGTAGCGCATGGAAGAAAGCATCTCCGACCATATAAAGTATATATATTCTTGATCAGCATGACGAGCTGAGTTGATATAGCCATGTCCGTCTGTCCGTCCGTCTGTTTCTATGCTATCTCCTCCGTCAGTTTAAAAGCTATCTTAACCCAACTTTGCACGAAGTCTTTTGGTACAAATACGCAGCACATTTGTCGGAACCGGTCAGATCGGACGATTATAGCATAAAGCTGCCATAGGAACCATCGGTCGAAAATGTTGATTGAGTGATAAAAACTTTTTTGTCTCCAGCGCAAACGTCCCCAAACCTCGTATTTATAAGTTTTCTATGCTTTCACATAATTCCACCAAGTTTAATAGGACAACTATATAGTATAGCTGGCATAGAAATTAGGTGTAGAAAATGTATATAGGAGGCCTTGTCAAAAATGTGTACATTTGGCCGAATGTAAATATTTGTGTCAGTGGAACCAGGCTACTAATTTATCTAAATCATACAAGCTACAAGGGTATAAAAACTTCGGTCGAGCCGAAGTTAGCTTTCCTCTATTTTTTCCTTTAATTTTTTATTTAATTATAAATAGATGAGTATCAGAGATCTGCAAGAGTGCCTGTTTTCTTGACTGCATCAATACTCGCTTGAAAAGCGTATGGGGTGTGACTAATAAGTTTACTTATTCCATCAAGTGCATAACTTTTATTGCTCTCGCTCTCTTCTCTCTTCTCTCTTCTTTGCAAAAGCAACTGTAAACGCTATTAAGCTGTTGTTGTTATCTCAAGAGAGAGAGACAAATGAGAGAGAGACAAATACAAAGAGCGTTACAAAAAATTTTGGGGGTGATTCAACCAACACCCGCTCTCTGCTTGTGCAAGTAAAAAATTGAAGTCGCACGAGTAGCGCGGGTATAATTGGCTCTCGGTACCCGAAGCACTAATATGCCATTAGTGTTTTAAACACTGCATACATTTTTTTGCAGTCATTTGAGGCACTCGAGTGTAAAAAATATGAAGTACGAAGGCAGTAGACTTGCAGTGACAGTGCACTCGTGCAGATCTCTGATGAGTATTATATTATACCAGTATCACTTATTATTTCTCTATCCATTTGTTCAGGAACCACAAGAAGCTCCTTTCCGCTGACCCGTCGCGCTTCGCTGCGCCGCCATCAGCATAGCCTTTATCGGTATGGAACCAATATCCCACATCCCACCCACATCCCAACCACTTTCCATCCACTTTGCACCCACTTCCCACCCAGTTCCCATGCACTTTCCACCCACTTACCACCCTCTACCCATCCTGTACACACCCACTTCCCACCCACATCCCTCCCACTAACCAGCAGTTCCCATTCACTTCCCACCCACTTACCACCCAGTTCCCATCCACTTCCCACCCACATCCCACCCAGCTCCCATCCACTCCCCACCCAACTTGACACACACACATACACGCACACTAAAAGAAGCGAGATGCTACCTTTGCAGTGCCAAGGGCATTCAGGATGCGAACCATCAAGCGGGCAGCCGTGCATGCACACTGTCTCGTCACAATGGAGCGCCCAAACAGCCCAAACATGCAGTTGATTCAACTTAACCTGAATCACTGCATCGCTGCGCAAGATCTGCTGTCGCAAACAGTGCGAAAACGACCCACAGATCTTGCGATATTAAGCGAACCCTATAAAGTGAGCGACAGCAGCAAGTGGGTCGTGGACAAAACACGAAAGGCAGCAATTTGGCTGTGCGGTACAGCAGGTATGCGGTTCTCGGCAGTGCGCGCTGAGGACGGATTTGTTCGCGCCAAAATCGAAGAGATATGGGTGTATAGTGCGTACCTTGCCCCCAGCCTAAGCACTGCCGAATTTTCTGCTATACTGGACGTGCTTGCGGCTGATTCCTTTGGCCGCAACCCTCTAGTCATCGCAGGGGACTTTAACGCGTGGGCAATGGACTGGGGCAGTGTATCCACGAACGCAAGAGGCCGAATACTTCTCGAGGTTTTTTCGACTCTGAACATTAGTCTGCTGAACAATGGCAACCAGTACACCTTCAGCAGAGCGGGCATTGGTTCAATTGTAGACCTAAAGCTCGTAAGCAGTTCACTGTACCCTACTGCGAGCTGGAACATAAGCAGTGAATACACGGCAAGTGATCACCTAGCCATTCGGTGTACATTAGGCGAGCCAGCAAATAGACAGTTGCCCCGGGCACACCGGTGGAAAGTGTACCGCGTGGAGACACTGAACACGCAGGCTTTTGCGAGCTCAGTTGAAAGCCTAGCTGCAATTGGTAGCGCGAAACAAATGGCAGAGCGCATAATGACCCAAGTCGGAACGGCATGCGACTCCAGCATGTCCCAACGGAAACCGTATGGGCGGCACCATGCACCAGTGTACTGGTGGACCGACGAAATTGCAGAGACCAGGCGTTCCTGTAACCACGCAAGGAGGCGCTACCATCGCTCGCGTGGAACTCCAGACTTTGGTGCGTGGCAAGTTGTTTACCACAGCTGTAGACGGACGCTCAAAGTGGCGGCTCGGAGTATCTGCAAATCATGGATTTGGGCTGTGCCATCATTTTTGCTCTCAAGTGAAACGCAATGCTAAAGATTGGAAAATATATTTTTAGTTTTCATACAAAATTATTGTTTTATTTGCCGTAAATTAAAAATCCTCCTCCTGGAGTTCACATTTGACAGCCACGCCCGCACCGCTGGAGCTGGCAATGCTGCCCACAGCAGTCGCATCGCTATCCAACTCTATTTTTAGCTGGTCCGCAGTAAACTTGATGACTGGGTTGGGATGTCACCACCTGTATGTTTGGCATCCACCGAGTGCGGACGCTTGCGTCCGTTGGCATAGGAGACGATTTTAGGGGTATGGCACTCCAGTGCTGATTTCGTAACTTTCTTGGGCTGGTTTGTGGCCCTTAGCTAATAGTTTCCTTGCGATTGAATCTCTCGGTGCGTTTTCTTTTGGGTTCATGTTTCCCGTGCATTGTCGATTTTGACGTCAAAAAAATGAGCTGCTTATATTTCCGCCATGGCATCAGCTGTTCATTCAATCCACTCACGACCCACACCGCTATCGATACGTCAACTATCGATAGGCCAATTGTCTATTTATTTAGCGCGTCTCAGAATACAGAAACAAAATTTCGCCGCGGAAAGTTTCCGCCACTGTTTTTTTTATATGGAGTGCGTCATAAAAATTTATTTTCCGCGCTTCTCAGAACAGGCCTTTAAGCAAAAACCAAAATAACCATTCTTAACCATTTTCTCGTAGTTGGTAAGCATGCCTTCGACGACTTTCTTATACTCGGAACTTTGCAAGTTTCTCAAAAAACAAGCAACCGGTCAACAAAATGAGTCCTATGCATTTGCCTCAGTCGCTAATACAGTCGATCTGAACATTGAGTCTCAAATTAATTTAAACAAACAGCCGCCGTTCACTAGTATCAAACAACTCTCCGAAGTCTTCGAATAGCCCATGGAACCTGTACATGTAGCTATGAAACGAAAATATTAAAGATGATGATAAGATGGTTAATTTTATATTCTTGTATTCATATATCCAAATTGTTAAATATTTAGGGGAGTATCCGAAATATAAGCGATAATCTAATGTCGTTGAAATTGTTGGCGGAGTCGAAAATATGTAATGCCCGCAAGCGTTACTCAATTAATTAGAATAATTTTCGCAATCAATTGTGTGCAAAGTACGTTTTGCACTCATTTTTCAACCTTAGTCAATCAATTTACATGAACTTGAAACCTTCCATTTTTATACCCTTGTAGAGGGTATATTAAAATTGTCGAGATGTTTGTAGCGCATGGAAGAATTCATCTCCGACCATATAAAGTATATATATTCTTGATCAGCATGACGAGCTGAGTTGATATAGCCATGTCCGTCTGTCCGTCCGTCTGTTTCTATGCTATCTCCTCCGTCAGTTTAAAAGCTATCTTAACCCAACTTTGCACGAAGTCTTTTGGTACAAATACGCAGCACATTTGTCGGAACCGGTCAGATCTGACGATTATAGCGAAAATGTTGATTTAGTGATAAAAACTTTTTTGTCTCCAGCGCAAACGTCCCCAAACCTCGTATTAATAAGTTTTCTATGCTTTCACATAATTCCACCAAGTTTAATAGGACAACTATATAGTATAGCTGGCATCGAAATTAGGTGTAGAAAATGTATATAGGAGGCCTTGTCAAAAATGTGTACATTTGGCCGAATGTAAATATTTGTGTCAGTGGAACCAGGCTACTAATTTATCTAAATCATACAAGCTACAAGGGTATAAAAACTTCGGTCGAGCCGAAGTTAGCTTTCCTCTATTTTTTCCTTTAATTTTTTATTTAATTATAAATAGATGAGTATCAGAGATCTGCAAGAGTGCCTGTTTTCTTGACTGCATCAATACTCGCTTGAAAAGCGTATGGGGTGTGACTAATAAGTTTACTTATTCCATCAAGTGCATAACTTTTATTGCTCTCGCTCTCTTCTCTCTTCTCTCTTCTTTGCAAAAGCAACTGTAAACGCTATTAAGCTGTTGTTGTTATCTCAAGAGAGAGAGAGACAAATGAGAGAGAGACAAATACAAAGAGCGTTACAAAAAATTTTGGGGGTGATTCAACCAACACCCGCTCTCTGCTTGTGCAAGTAAAAAATTGAAGTCGCACGAGTAGCGCGGGTATAATTGGCTCTCGGTACCCGAAGCACTAATATGCCATTAGTGTTTTAAACACTGCATACATTTTTTTGCAGTCATTTGAGGCACTCGAGTGTAAAAAATATGAAGTACGAAGGCAGTACACTTGCAGTGACAATGCACTCGTGCAGATCTCTGATGAGTATTATATTATACCAGTATCACTTATTATTTCTCTATCCATTTGTTCAGGAACCACAAGAAGCTCCTTTCCGCTGACCCGTCGCGCTTCGCTGCGCCGCCATCAGCATAGCCTTTATCGGTATGGAACCAATATCCCACATCCCACCCACATCCCAACCACTTTCCATCCACTTTGCACCCACTTCCCACCCAGTTCCCATGCACTTTCCACCCACTTACCACCCTCTACCCATCCTGTACACACCCACTTCCCACCCACATCCCTCCCACTAACCAGCAGTTCCCATTCACTTCCCACCCACTTACCACCCAGTTCCCATCCACTTCCCACCCACATCCCACCCAGCTCCCATGCACTCCCCACCCAACTTGATACACACACATACACGCACACTAAAAGAAGCGAGATTCTACCTTTGCAGTGCCAAGGGCATTCAGGATGTGAACCATCAAGCGGGCAGCCGTGCGTGCACACTGTCTCGTCACAATGGAGCGCCCAAACAGCCCAAACATGCAGTTGATTCAACTTAACCTGAATCACTGCATCGCTGCGCAAGATCTGCTGTCGCAAACAGTGCGAGAACGACCCACAGATCTTGCGATATTAAGCGAACCCTATAAAGTGAGCGACAGCAGCAAGTGGGTCGTGGACAAAACACGAAAGGCAGCAATTTGGCTGTGGTTCTCGGCAGTGCGCGCTGAGGACGGATTTGTTCGCGCCAAAATCGGAGAGATATGGGTGTATAGTGCGTACCTTGCCCCCAGCCTAAGCACTGCGGAATTTTCTGCTATACTGGACGTGCTTGCGGCTGATTCCTTTGGCCGCAACCCTCTAGTCATCGCAGGGGACTTTAACGCGTGGGCAGTGGACTGGGGCAGTGTATCCACGAACGCAAGAGGCCGAATACTTCTCGAGGTTTTTTCGACTCTGAACATTAGTCTGCTGAACAATGGCAACCAGTACACCTTCAGCAGAGCGGGCATTGGTTCAATTGTAGACCTAAAGCTCGTAAGCAGTTCACTGTACCCTACTGCGAGCTGGAACATAAGCAGTGAATACACGGCAAGTGATCACCTAGCCATTCGGTGTACATTAGGCGAGCCAGCAAATAGACAGTTGCCCCGGGCACACCGGTGGAAAGTGTACCGCGTGGAGACACTGAACACGCAGGCTTTTGCGAGCTCAGTTGAAAGCCTAGCTGCAATTGGTAGCGCGAAACAAATGGCAGAGCGCATAACGATCCAAGTCGGAACGGCATGCGACTCCAGCATGTCCCAACGGAAACCGTATGGGCGGCACCATGCACCAGTGTACTGGTGGACCGACGAAATTGCAGAGGCCAGGCGTTCCTGTAACCACGCAAGGAGGCGCTACCATCGCTCGCGTGGAACTCCAGACTTTGGTGCGTGGCAAGTTGTTTACCACAGCTGTAGACGGACGCTCAAAGTGGCCATCAAAGAGAGTAAGCGCAAATGCTTTCTAGATCCTTGAGATTTAGCTGAGCACGACCCGTGGGGCAGCGCTTACAAAATCGTTGTGAAAAAACTAAACGCCCACTCGCAATCACAGCCGGAAGATCCAGACATGATGAAAGCAATAGTAGAGCAGCTATTCCCACGCGGCAGCAACATTCTCAGTTCACCATCTGAGTTGCCACCGGACATGGTTATTGAGGAAGTAACTGCTGAGGAAGTGCTCCAAGTCGCTGGGAGCATGAAGATCAACAAGGCCCCCGATTCAGACTCGATACCGATTAGGGCATTTAGGCTAGCATTGACCTAAAAACCGGAAGTCTTCGCAGAAATGTACAGCAAATGACTACTGGAAGGAGTATTCCCCGAAATGTGGAAGGTGTCCTGTTACCGAAGCCAGGCAAGCCACCAGGAGAGGTTTCGTCATACAGACCAATCTGCCTGATCAACGCGCAATAGATGCGGCTGGTGATCTCTTACAGAGTCTACAGTCGATGCCAGGCCGATGAACCCATGCCTCTATGTTTTCTAAGCGAATGTCTCATCCACTCGACCACGTTCCAAGCTACTTGTTGGCTGACAAAATGCAAGTAATATTTAACAGACAAATTTTTGGGTGGGGGGCTAGTGGATCAAATACCGCAAAACGTGGACCGGTCGCCTCTTGTTGTTGTTGCTTGTGGAGCTGGGAGCTGCTGCCACTGTTGCAGCCACCCACCTACCACCCACTCCTCACCCAACTTGACACACACACATAAAAGAACTCTTGTGTGTGTGTGTGTGTGTATATAAGCCAATAAGACAACTGGCTTTGAATTCGGCGGTCAATCAAAAAAATTGCATACAAAAGTTTTTCGCAAATTTTCCACATTTCCCGACAGAATTTTCGAAAATCCGTTCTTAGTACTCACTTTCAGCATAAGATAAAACTTCTGAGAAAAATTCAGCATTCTATCTCTTATGGTTACGGTCACCAGTCAGTCAATTAGTCAGGTTGAACTCTTTTATATATACAGACTAGCATATAGCCCGTCGCGCTTCGCTGCGTCGCCATCAGTACAGTGAATTATTATAGTTATCGTTATCATTATCGTTATCGTTATCGTTATCGTTATCGTTATCGTTATCGTTATAGTTATCGTTATCGTTATCGTTATCGTTATCGTTATCGTTATCGTTATCGTTATCGTTATCGTTATCGTTATCGTTATCGTTATCGTTATCGTTATCGTTATCGTTATCGTTATCGTTATCGTTATCGTTATCGTTATCGTTATCGTTATCGTTATCGTTATCGTTATCGTTATCGTTATCGTTATCGTTATCGTTATCGTTATCGTTATCGTTATCGTTATCGTTATCGTTATCGTTATCGTTATCGTTATCGTTATCGTTATCGTTATCGTTATCGTTATCGTTATCGTTATCGTTATCGTTATCGTTATCGTTATCGTTATCGTTATCGTTATCGTTATCGTTATCGTTATCGTTATCGTTATCGTTATCGTTATCGTTATCGTTATCGTTATCGTTATCGTTATCGTTATCGTTATCGTTATCGTTATCGTTATCGTTATCGTTATCGTTATCGTTATCGTTATCGTTATCGTTATCGTTATCGTTATCGTTATCGTTATCGTTATCGTTATCGTTATCGTTGTCGTTGTCGTTATCGTTATCGTTACCGCCCCATTTCACTTTATTTCGTATTCTATTCTTAAAAACCGAGTTTCAAGCCAATCGGATGAAAACAAAATTTTTGCCTACAAAATTTTCCGGAAATTTTCACACCTGGGGGATTTTCCGACATTGGAAAATAACATTTCAAATTATTTCGTATTTTATCCTTACAAACCGAGTTTCAAGCCAAACTGATGAAAATTAACTTGTTGCCTACAGAATTTTCCGGGAATTTTCACGCCTGGAGGCGGATTTTCCGACATTGGAAAATTACATTTCAAATTATTCCGTATTCTTTCCTTACAAACCGAGTTTCAAGCCAATCGGATGAAAACTAATTTTTTGCCTGCAGAATTTTCCAGGAATTTTCACGGCTGGGGGCGGATTTTCCGACTTTGGAAAATAACATATCAAATTATTTCGTATTCTATCCTTACAAACCGAGTTTCAAGCCAATCGGATGAAAAATAGTTTTTTGCATGCAGAATTTTCCGGCCATTCTCCACCTGGGCGGATTTTCCAAAATCGGGACAACACGTGTCGATTTATTTCGCGTACTATGCTTACAAACCAAATTTCAAGTCAATCGGATGAAAAAAAAAATGTTTTCCGGTTTGAATTATCCAAAACCCCGTCTTAGTTCGCACTTTCACCACTAAAGGAAACTCCTGTCCAAATTTCAGCCTTCTATCTCTTACCGTTTGCGCTCTGCGTTGATTGCCAATCAGGTGAATCAGTCAGTGAATCAGTGAATCAGGACAAACTGTTTTATATATAGAGTAGATGTAGATATGTAGATAATGCGTAAATAATGCATAAATATTGAATAAATAATAATGATTAGCAGACAAAATGTCAATTATGAGTGATTTCGGGGCTGGTGAGCGTCGTCTCCACCTCTTGGTATGAACGCTCACGTTCCTGCGTATAACATCTCAAAGACGCATTGATCAGGGACCGTGGATTCAAGGTGAGGGGTTGAAGATCAGCAAATCGAAAAAATCAAATTAGCTATGTGTGCCGGTGATTTTTTTCAGCTACGCTTTATTTTACGGATGACTCTGGGTCAACTCTGGGGCTTATAATCGGTAGGGCCAAGAAAAATCCAAAAAAATAATCCAATAATCATACAAATATAACCCGTGGCCAGTGGCGTTGACCTTTTTCACATGACCCAGATGGAATAAAAATTAAAGATCAATGTAACTCTTCTGTACACTAACGTGTTAACTTTCTACAATAAAGATTTTTTATTCATTTTAATCGTCAACCACCAATTTAACTGCGGCTAAATTTTTATTTATTTAATAATTTGTTTTAATTAAGTTTAACAAGAATACATTAAATTTTTACCTTTACTTTACTGAGATTATATCCCATAAAAATCCACACAGTTCTGGTGGTCGCTTTGGCGTCTTACTGTCTGTATGGCGGCCGCTTAGGTCTCTTATATATTCTCATTCAATCTTACTAAAAATCCTTCAGCTCCAGCAATGAGAAGGTTTTCGAAACACCTAGACTCAGGAAACTGCTGTCAAAGCAGCCACCCATGCAGAGTCAGCTGAAAACGAACGACGGACACTCGACGGAAAGCAGCAGGGATGCGACATGCGCTCTTCTTGATGCGCACTTCCCAGGCTGTACTGTAGTCACTGAGTCAGATACGCCTCTTGACCTACACACGCAACAAATCAACATCCCAGACAACATCATTACTCCAGAGAAAATCCGTTGGGCGATCGACTCGTTCGCAAGCTACAAATCCCCAGGACTGGATGGAATATTACCAGCCATGCTAAAGACGAGCAAATGCGCAATCGTCCCATGGCTAAAATTAATTTTCGCAGCATGTTTCAAGTGGAGATATTTTCTTGTTTATATATTTATTTTACTCCCAGCGCAACAAGTACATTGGCACTTATAAATTAACGCGCTAGTCACAGTTTTTTTTATCTTTGACATTCATTCAATTTTCCTAACTTAAATTATTACATCTATTGAATTTAAACACTATCAGACATAGAACTTAATTATATTAAAAGTATTCGTTTAAATGATTGTACTATAACTATTTGATTATTACTCTAATTTCCTATCTTGCATGATTTCCCTAACCTTCATCTTGAATTGATTTACGCTTCCAATTGTTATGATACCATGAGGTATGTCGTTCCATAGCCAAATAGCATTTATCATAAACTGCCTCTCGGAGCATAGTAGCTTCCATCTCGGGCATATGCTGCAGGTCTTAACATATAAGAGTAAAGATCTTATGAATGAAAGTAAGAGTTCTGAAATTAATCCACGATTTGAGGCCATGGTCAAAAATCTTCCGAGCTAGGTGTGATATGTGGTCGAATCGTCTATTATTAAATATATATCTACACACAAAAAAAATCTGGTGGGTAAAATTAACTGCGCTGACAGTAACTTTTTTCGAAATTTTTTATGCATGTGGTTTTGTTGTTGCTTGGTAACTGTGCTAACAGTAAAATCTACAGAAGAAATTGTAAAGTTCACGTATTTATTTTAGCTCGTATTTTGTTGTTGCATTTAACAACTGTACGCTGAGTAGGTAGGTAGGTAGTTCCGGCTGGCCCTTTGTAGGGACCACACATAGACCTTACGGTCCTTAGTGAGGCCGGGTGGCTTTTTCTGGGTACCATTAGAAATCCAAGAGGTTGTTTGACGTTTTGGCAAATGCCAATAGTTGTTTGGGAGACCTCCTTGCCGCCTCTTCAAGAGAGGTGAGACTTGGGGAGTGCAGATGTCTTAGTCTCGTCTTAGCGATCGCTGGGCAGCTGCAGATGAGGTGTTCCAGAGTTTCAACGACTCCAGGTTCCTTACATTTCCTGCAGATGTCCGTTGTCGTGATGCCTAGCTTTTTCGCGTGAGCAGCTGCTAGGCAGTGACTAGTTAGTATGCCTATAAGCAGTCTACAGTCTCTTCTTTGGAGCTGTAGCATATAGTGCGTGAGTTTTTTGTCTCTTGTCTTGCACATGGTTTTTGAGATTCTGCAGGCGGTTGTGTTCTTCCACTTTTCCTCTGCTTCTTTCTCCGCTATCTCCTCCATTTTGCTGTGTAGCGTCTGTACGGAGATAGATATGTTTAGTGTTGCTTCTTGGCTTAGTGAGGTTCCGGCTTTTGCAAGACTGTCAGCCATTTCGTTTCCATCAATGCCCCGGTGGCTGGGAATCCAATAGATTTGCACCTTTCTAGAGATGCTGAGGGAATCTATTGCCTCCCTGCTTGCCAGAACATTTTTGGAATTAATGGTGTGTCTCTGCATTGCTTTGATTGCCGCTTGGCTGTCAACGTATATGTTTATTTGGTTGTTTGGTGCGTGTTGTTCTGCCAATTCCGCTGCTTTCCTTATTGCGAAGACCTCCGCCTGGAATATGGTGCAGTGGTCTGGCAGTTTATAGGAGAGCCTCAATTCCGGCTCATCGCAGTATACAGCGGCTCCGACTCCTGAGGTCATCTTGGAGCCGTCTGTAAATAGGTGCATTGCTTCCTGGGCCAGTCCTATACGCCAGTCTTCTGGTCCCAGTAATGCTGATGCACCTGTGAAGTTGGTTTTTGGGATCATGTAGTCCGTGCTACTGTTGATCACTCTACCCACCGTGCTGTGTCCATAGCTTTGTAGCGCCATGGTGCCTGCCGCACAAAGACGTTGGGCCGTCTTTTGTGCAAGTAGGCGTGCTTGGATGTCCAGGGGGTTGACTCCTAGGATGTGTTCGAGTGCTTTTGTTGGAGTGAACCTCAGCGCCCCCGTTATGCAGACTAATGCCTGCCGCTGGGCCTTTTCCATCAGCTTTAGATATGTGGACTTCTCCGTGGCTTGCCACCATACCAATATGACATGTAGCAGTATCGGTCGTATTATTGAGATGAAGAGCCAGTGCGATAGACTTTGTGATAGGCCCCAAGTGCTGCTTAGCATCTTCTGGGATGCATATAGCGCATTGGTTGCCTTTTTCACCCTTTCCTCCACATTGAGTCTCCATGACAGTTTACTGTCGATTACTACTCCAAGGTATTTTACGTTGTTCTTTCGCGTTAGCTGTATTCCATTTATCGTAGGTGGAGTCCATTGCGGTACCTTGTATCTCTTGGTGAAGAGAATCAGGTCCGTCTTCTCCGCATTGATACTGAGTCCGGCTTCTGTGGCCCACTTTAGTATCTCTTTGAGAGTAGAGTCCATGATTGAGCTAAGAGTCGATGGACATTTCCCCATGATAATTATGCTTATGTCGTCAGCATATGCGGTTATCTTGGGTGCTTTCCTGCGGAATTTTCGTAGTAGTTCGTTGACCACAAGGTTCCATAGAAGAGGCGACAGGACTCCGCCCTGAGGCGTTCCGCCATGCGCCTCTTTCGTCATGGTTGTGGTACCCCACTCGGCTTGTACTCTTCTGCAGCGCAGCAGGTTGTATATCCAGGAGTACAATGTCTTGTGAACTGCTAGTGCCCTTAGGCTTCGCATTATCGCTTCTGTGGTGACGTTGTTAAATGCACCAGATATATCTTGGAATGCTCCCAGGGCAAATTCCTGATGGTACAGGGCCTTCTCGATGGTGGCTACTAGGGAGTGTAGCGCCGTTTCCACCGATTTCCCTTTCGTGTACGCGTGCTGATTGTTCTGCAAGGTCAGGTTCAAGCCTTCTCTTATGTGGAGATCTAGCAGTTTTTCCATTGTTTTGAGCAAGAATGATGTGAGGCTTATGGGTCTGTAGTCCTTTGATTGCACATGACTGCATTTTCCCGCTTTTGGCAAGAATACAACGCGTGCTGTCCTCCAGACCATAGGTACATAGCTCCATCTCAAGCAAGCTTCAAAAATGGATTGCAGCCATGGGACGCTTGCGCATTTGATCGTCTTTAGCATGGCTGGGAATATTCCATCCAGTCCTGGGGATTTGTAACTCGCGAACGAGTCGATCGCCCAACGGATTTTCTCTGGAGTAATGATGTTAGTTGGGATGTTGCTTTGATGCATGTGTAGGTCAAGAGGCTTATCTGACTAAGTGACTACAGTACAGCCTGGGAAGTGCGCATCAAGAAGAGCGCATGTCGCTTCCCTGCTGCTTTCCGTCCAGTGGCCGTCGTTCGTTTTCAGCTGACTCTGCATGGGTGGCTGCTTTGACAGCAGTTTCCTGAGTCTAGCTGTTTCGGAGACCTTCTCTATGCTGGAGCAGAAGGTTCTCCACGCGTTTTGCTTTACCTTTCGTACTTCTTTTTTGAAGAAGCGAAGTCTTATCTTGTATTCTTCCCAAATTATTTGCGCATCCGCTTCTTTGGCGAGTTTGAAGCATTCTTGCACGTCCTTCCTCTGCTCTTTCAGCGCTGGGGTCCACCAGGGGGGTCTTGTTCTCCGTTTGCTAACTGTGAGTTTGCATGAGGATTTGTATGCTTCGGTTAGGTTGGACGTGAGCGTCTTCACGGACATCTCAATATCGTCTACCGAGCAGATGTTCACTGGCGTAGGTAGTTTTGATTCTACCGTTTTAAGGTACTTCACCCAGTTGGTGTTCCGGGGGTTCCTGTAGGTTTTTCTGGTTTGGTTGTGGTTGAACTCGATCTTAAAATGGATGTACTTGTGGTCTGAGAAGGAGAGTCTTTCGAGGACTCTCCATTCTGATGCCTGAGTACTGTTCCCTAAGGTCAGAGGTTGGTCCCACATATGTGGGCACATCTCCAACGTTTTCTACTTTTATGTTAGTTTGTAGTATAAAGCTTAGTAGAGACTCACCTCTGTCGTTTATGTCCGGACTGCCCCACACTGTGTGATGTGCGTTGGCGTCCGTTCCGATGACAAGTGGCTGGTTTTTCCTACTCGCCTCGGCCGTTAGACGTACGAGCTCGGATTGTGGTGACTCTCGCTCGTGTGCCATGTAGCAGGACGCCATTATTATTGGCTCATCATCGTGTCCTTCCAGGACCACAACTGTGAGGTCGTCCGTGCTGTAATTTGACATAAGGTAAGCATAGATGCCTTTTCTTCGGGTGGGGTGGAAAGTGTTGTAATTTGGTGACCTTAGCCTTGAGACCTTGTTCCCTGCCGCAATCCAAGGTTCCTGAACTAAGGCCACATCGGCGGGCCCTTCCTCAAGGGTTATCAGGAGCTCCGCCGACGCAAGCTTGCTTTTATGCAAGTTGACCTGGAGGACCTTCAACTGCATGATCGTTGTCGGCGTCCCCCGGCCCGGATGGGTCAACTACCATGGTTGAATCCTCATCCTCGTCGTTCTCCAGGCTGGATGGGTCAACTACCATGGCTAAGACACCATCCCCTTCGTTCTAAGCAGAGTGCACTGCCTCTGTAATGTCGAGGCTGCTGGCTCTTTCAACCATCTCGTCGATGCCAAGGTCATTTTCGACCTCCCCTGCCTCCAGCGTGTGCTCGTTGTTGTCTTATGGGTGGCGCTTTTTGAGTCGTAGGTGCACGCTGCCTACTCCCCACGCCATCTTCCCGAACCTTGGGTAGAGCAAATCGTCGGCCTCCTTGTTGATCTGGAGGACCATGTGCTGTCCGTTCTTGTCAGGCTTAGCAACATAAAGCACCTTCCAGTCGCTTGTTGGCACGTCCGGGTTTTGCCACCGTAACAGTTTCAGCGCCTGCTCCTTTGGTACTACCCTTGGGAAGAGCACTTTCGCCTTCGGAACTGACGGAATACATGTTCTGTCAACAACCTCCAGCTGAGCACCCTCCCATAGGCTTCCCATGTCTGCAACGACGCTTTTGACCCACTTGAGGGTGAGATCGTCCATGCATTTGAGGATCTTGACTCCAAACAGCCAGCCTGCTCCGTCAAACGTTACCAGTTGCGCTGCTGGGTCGTCCATCCTCTTAAAAATTTCTTCGAAAAGCATCCCCTCCACTTGCTTCCACTGTTCTGGCGTCATTTTTCCGAAAGGGTCGCTTTCGTCGACTAGGGCTACGGTGAGATGCCGTTTTGCCACGTCGCTGGCTGACTCCTCTGTCGGTTTTTGTGCGTTTGGGGTGGAGCTTGGTAAAGCATGGCTCCGCGGTCTTGGTCATGGCCGTTTGGTGACTGGGGTGACCTTCGCTTGCTCGGATGAACGCTGCCGCTTCATTACCACGCTCTCCTCCACCCTGTTAACGTATGCGGCGGAGGTGGCTTTCAACGTCGGTCTCTCCGCAAAGTGCTTGCGACCCTCCTTGATCTTTTGCTCGGCCCATGCCAGCTTTTTGCTCTCTTCTGGGGAGAGCTTACCGCTGCCATCGAGCCGCGCTTTGATCTTAAGCGCCGCCTTGTATTGGGCCTTCGCTCGCATGCCCTCCTTAGTCCTTTTGGGCCTTATCTTACTTGAGGTACTAGAACCCGCCTGGACGGGGGAGAGCAGCAGCTTTTCCTCGGCCTCCGAGATTATTGAGCCGCCGTGCGACTCGCAGTCCGAGTCTGCATGGACTGCGATACCACGCCACACTTTGGCTTTATCTGTCGTCTTGGCAGTAGCTGTACAACTGTCTTGGCCTGCTCCAACCGCAACAGAGGTGTGACCGCTGGCGACACGAAGAGAGGATTTCTCCTCACCGTGCCCGCCGGTGGTAGCAGTCACGCCTTCCACCGACGTTTGGGCTAATATCCCAGCCCGAGTTTGGTCTTGTACTTTTTGCATCTTTATGGACCCATATTGGTTACTTTTTGTTCTTGAGAACCACCCCATAGCATTTTATGCCTGCTGCCAGGCACCTCTTAACCATGGCTCCGGCTCAACTCTACCCAACTGAAGCTGGATAGTGCTGGCCTTCGCCTTAGCTAGACACTGCATTTCCTGGGTGTAAGACGCTCAAGTGACACTAGGTATAGCTCGCTTTTAGCCGAGGTGCATACAGTGTCCATTGCCCAGCCGACACCCTCGGGGAGGGTTCAGTTAGAGGATCTCTGTCAGCCGTACGCTGAGTAAATTTAACCACAAATATTTTTTCACATATTTTGTTGTTTTAATAAGTTACTGCTAACTACAGTAACTTAACCATAGAAATAGTTACTCTGACGTGATTTTTTCATCTCATACTTTGTTTTTGCAGCAATTTAACTGTTCCCACAAGTAAATCTTACCGCACAAATAATATAACTTTTTAAATGAATTTTGTTGCTTCACGGATTAACTCTACCGACAGTAAATCTAACCGCGAAAATTGTTGATTGAGAAAATTTCAGTTTGACCCTTATATAATTATATTTATATTGTACTTTCACTGAATTTGAACTTGAGAATTACTAGTGGTCTCATTTATGCGACATTTAAGAATTTTTTCGTGCATGTGGCTAGGCAGATTCAATACAAGTAATATGTTAGACGCGTTTCTATTAACGCGCGCCGTAGCTGGTAACTGGTAAAGACGTCCATCCAATCGTGTTCAGTCCAAGGGCCCAGAGTTCGAATCCCCCCCCCAAGTAAGTAACAATTTTTCAAATAAAATAAAAATATGTTGAATTCAAACAATTGTTTCAGAACCAAAATTGATGGGTGGGGGTATTAAGGTTGCCTCTTCTGGTCTGGGATGATGATGAGCTCAAGTAGATTGGCAACTTGTGACAGCGAAAATAGTATCCAACCCTACTTTTCTTCAGTTGAGTAACAGCTGTTAAATTACTATTTTTATGGTAAAATTACTGTACACACAGTAAGAAAATTTACTTACTGTACGCATCGGTTAATATTACTAATTTTGTGGGTTGGCGCATTTCTAAGCGATATTTTCAGATAATTACTTTTGAACGTCAAAGAAGCCGGTCGTGTTGTCTCTGCTCTCTTGCATTTTTTTTTCTGTTTTCAGCTTAAAAGCAAACATATCAGCTATACACCCGCCGACGTGATCTAGTGACACTTTCCTAATCAATCTTGCCCGTACAGTGTCAATTCCAGTGGCATTAAGATTACCTACAAATCAATTAAATTAATGTGCTCCAATCTGCAAACAATCCAACGCTTTGCTTTTGTTTTGATTTTGTTTTGTGCGCTCTCCCGTACGGGCTACTTGTTGTTGTGAGCTTGCTCTCTGCACCTTGCATTTCGTTTTTCAACGTGAGCGCGATCTTGTTCTCTTTGCTAACAATTGTTGTTGCCGTCATAGCTCTCGGTGTCAAACAGTAAACTTTCTGTGTGGCTTAAGATCTATTGCAACTACTTGGACTATTTGATCGTTGCCGCTCTCTCATACGTGCATCTGCTGCTACCCCCCCGCTTGTCGTCGTTTGGATCTGCCTGCCGCTCTCTTTTGGTTCTCTTATTTGGAGCCCTTAAAGTCTCTTCAATATGAGCGTACCTTGCACTATGAAGAAGTGTGAGTTTGGTGGCAATATTGTTGGCGACTCGTACGTTGTCTGCTGGCTTTGCACCAACTGTGCACATATTAAATGTGCTGGACTAACTGGCCGTGTGAGTGACTTCATCTCTAAACGGATTGGTTTGACCTGGTCCTGCGTGGATTGCCGAGAAATTGAAGACGACATACGAACGTTTATGCGGCAAACGCGAGCTGGCTTCAAGAAAGTCCACTCCGAGTTTGAACATTGCCGTGAGAAATTTTTATCATTGAATTCTCAGTTCCTTGGACTAAAAATTATGAATGAATCGCCCAGACGTAAAAAATGTGATCCTCAGAACTCTGCCATCTCGTACAATACTCCCCCGTCTCCCGCCACCGCTGTCACCCCATCTTTGCTGTTCTCACCAACTGTGGGTTATACTCAGGCTATGGTGCCGGTTGTATGTGGGGGGGTATGTGGGTTATACTCAGGCTATGGTGCCGGTTGTATTTTCCGGGACCTCTGCGGGCGTCGTCAACTCTCATCCCGAGGCGTCCACCGCTGCTGCTGCTATGGATACATCCACCATGGGCACCATTATCCATGGTGAGGCTCCTGTTGCTTTACCCACGGTTATTGTAACGGATTATTCTGCTGCCGCCCCAGCTATGGCCGCCTTTGCGGCATCCGCTCCGGCACCTGTCGGCACATGGGCTGCCGCCCCGGTTGGTGCTGCCTCTGTCTTCGCCTTTCCGCCAGTGGAAGCTTCCTCTGACCAATGCGCTGCCGCCCCAAATATGGCCGCCGTTGCTGCTTCCTGTATCGCCGCACCTGTTGGCGCCTCCTCTGCCATCGCCTCTCTGGTTATGGTAACCGATCAATCTGCTGTTGCCCCAACTATAGCCGCCGTTGTGGCCTCTGCTCCTGTGCCTTTAGTTGCTGCTCCCTCTGCTTTCGCCTCTCCTGCTGAGGTAACCAATCAATCCGCTGTCGCAACTACTACGGCCGCTGTCGCTGCCTCAGCTCCTGCACCTGTCGTCACGGCACCTGACGTCACAGCACCTGTAGGCACTGTTCTAGCAAGTGTACCGCCGAGACCACCAAAGGAATCCGCTCGCGCAATACCCACATATGGCACTTTAGGTGCTGTACCTCCTAAAAAATCTATTTTCGTTTCTCGTCTTGTGGCATCGGCTACGGAAGATCTTGTGAGACATCATCTCTGTTCAAAGCTAAATATTCTCGATCTATCTCAAGTCGAAGTCAGAAAATTCCGATTTAATAAAATACGAGATATATCGACTTTTAAAATCACGCTGCCCGATTTATATGTTGACAGAGCACTCCAGTCGGACACCTGGCCTGAGTTTACATTCGCGCGCCCTTTCTCTATTCGCGCCAATCCTTCGGCTCGTGCTGACCCACAATCCTCTGTTCCGGTCTTAAAAAACTCAAAAAACTAAAATCTTCCTTCTCACTTGGCTACCAAAATGTAAACAGCTTGCGCGGTAAGCTGAGCGCGCTGTTTATTAATAGTGCATCTTTTGTACAAGATGTCATAGCTTTCTGTGAGACTTCCCTTCATGCTGGTATTTCCAATTTCGAGATCCTTAGTGACAAGTATGTTATATATAGGTGCGATCGCCCAACTCGTCGTGGCGATGAGTTCTCGTCGCTGTTGATGCAATCTGGTCATCTCAGCTAATTCCCTGTGAATCATCTCTTGACATTGAATTTGTTGCTGTTGAAATTCAAACACACGACTCAAAATTATTTATCACTTGTTCGTTCATCCCTCCCGCATCTGAGCTCGCGGTTTATCTAACTCACGCTGAACGAATTCGACATATCGCATCTCTAGTAAATGACCGTGATCGTTTAGTTGTCGTTGGGGACTTTAATATTCCTCACATATCCTGGTCATCTTTTGATAATTCCAACGAACTTTTTCCATCTATCCAACTCGAATTTGCCGATTTAATGTCCGAGTTGTCTCTTGGACAGAAAAATTCTATCATGAATAGCATGAGCAGGATACTTGATCTTGTATTTGTCAGTGACATCTCCAACTCTGCTGTATCGAGGGTACCACCATTTTCTCAACCGGAGGATGTTTATCACCCTACTATTGAGCTTAGCTTTGAACTTGAAACGCCTAACTGCGCTGAGATCTCAACCCAGCGAAGTCAATCTTACTGCTTTCGTAATGTAAATTTTACATCCCTGAACGATGCACTGTCAACGTGCGATTGGTCCTTTCTTGATACATGTCGACATATTGAGGAAGCCACCAAGTCATTCTATGAGGCTATTTATAATGTATTCAAAGCTCATGTACCAGTTTCGTACACTACCTCTCGCACACGCCCTTCCCCATGGTTTACGAAAAGCTTGTCTAATTTGAAAAATATAAAATCTCGCCTATATAAAAAATTTAAGAAATCCGGTTCTCAGTTAGATTTCTTTAGATATTCAGTGGCCCGTTCAAAGTTTTTGCTGCATAATTCAGAATGCTACAATAATTATCTGCTGAGCTGCAAGATAAGCTTTCAGCACAACCCCAAAAAGTTCTATAACTTCGTTAACTCCAAACGTAAATCTTCTCAATTTCCTCCATCGCTTTCGCTCGATAACGTGACTGCTAGTAATGATGCTGACATCGCCAATTTATTCGCAGCATTTTTTCAGCGTTGCTATTCCGCTTCATCGACTAGTTTTGGTACCATTAATCCGTATCCCTATCCTATTACCCACTCTAACAGCATCCATCCACCTGTTTTGGATTTAGAGAGTCTGCTTTCGGGTATTCGTTCGATTAAAACATCTTATACTCCTGGACCTGACTATGTACCAAGCTGTGTGCTTAAAAATTGTGCAAATTCTTTATGCTTCCCGCTTTTAAGGTTGTTTAACTTATCTCTTGAGCTAGGTGAGTTTCCCAACGATTGGAAGGAATCTTTTGTCATTCCTATTCATAAAAAAGGATCTAAATCGTCAGTAACAAATTACAGGTGTATCTCAAAACTATCTGACATTCCTAAACTTTTTGAAATGCTCATAACATCTCAAATACAGTACTCTTGTCGCTCAATTATTTCGCAATCTCAGCACGGCTTTATGAATAAGCGTTCTGTTTCTACAAACCTGCTTGAGTTTACTTCTATTGTGAATAGGGGTTTTATTAATAAACTGCAGACTGATGTAATTTATACCGATTTTAGCAAGGCTTTTGACTCTGTCAATCATGATCTCCTCCTTCACAAACTGTATCTGCTTGGTTTTCCTCTAAACCTTCTTAACTGGATAAAGGCTTATTTGACACACCGTTCCCAGCGTGTCCGTTTTAATTCGTCGCTTTCTGAATCCATCAGCGTACTCTCTGGGGTACCTCAGGGTAGTCATCTTGGACCTCTACTTTTTAATCTGTTCATTAACGACATCCCTCACGTCCTGCTTCATTCGCATGCTTTGATGTACGCTGATGACCTAAAACTCTGCTTGTCCTATAAGGACCCGTTGTCACCTCTCTTTCTTCAATTGGACTTAAACTCACTCCATACATGGTGTTCGATTAATTCCCTCCCACTTAACGCCGAAAAGTGTAAATGTATGACTTTCCATCGAACACAGCCGTATTTATACGACTTTTCGATTGATGACAATCCTCTTGAACGCATTTACAAGGTTGATGATTTAGGCGTCCGCTTTGTCCCCAAGTTAAGCTTTAATAGACATGTCTCTATCATCTCTAATAAAGCTATGGGTGTTCTTGGGTATATCAAAAGATGGTCCAAGGAATTTAACGATCCGTATCTCACTAAACATTTATACGTCTCTCTAGTTCGACCAATACTTGAATATGGGTCGTGTGTTTGGTCACCGCATTACCAAAAATATCAGGACCAACTTGAATCGGTTCAAAAACAGTTTTTAATTTTTGCCCTCCGTGGCCTCAACTGGGATCCCACCATCCATCTTCCATCTTACGAGCATCGACTACTCTTAATCGATCTTCCATCTCTTAAGAACCGCCGTACTTGCCATTGTGTGATTTTAATTCACAAACTCTTATCAGGTGATATTGACTCTTGCGCTCTGTTAAGCCAAATAAATCTTGCTGTTCCTGTGCGTCTTACCAGAAATTTCTCTCCGATCTATCTACAGCCTTGCCTAACAAATTATGCTAACTATGAACCTTTCCGAAATTTGTGTCTTAACTATAATATGTATTGCCATCTTTTCTCTGCTCACTCTTCTGTGTTAGATGTAAGAAATAATTTACTGTCATTTTTTAAGCGACCCCTGCAATGTTGATAGAACCTTGTCAAACTTAAATAAATAAATAAAAATAAATAAATAAATTTACTATTGCAATAGTTCTCTTTGCGTAAAGGTTTACGTGATAGTTACTGTCAAATTTTGTGAGTTTTTACCGACTTTTTGGGTTGGCGCATTTCTAACCCAAAATATCGGTTAAATTTAACCACAGATTTTTTTGTGTCTAGCTATTGAGTTAAGTGACACATTAAGCTTCTGTGGCCAAAAACTTCTACTCCAAAAAAAGTGTAGGCTCGAGAATTTGTTTTGCTATAGTCATTTTAAGATGAACGGGTAATACCGACTTTGTCATTGCGAGCTGCCGCAGCATTCCGTATGTTTTAACTGTTGCTTTTGATATGTGATTAGTCCATACTAGGCTAATTATGCAGAGATTTGCTGCATGTTCTACATAGTTAATTGAAGTGCCATTAATGACAACTTTTGGCAACTGGCTTGTGTCGAGGGATTTCTTATATATGACTATGCACTTGGTTTTAGCCGGGTTAAGCCCTCATCCGTTCTCTTTAGCCCAAGTATCGATTTTAGCAAGCACATTATTGGTTACACATACACATTCATTAATATTTATAAGGGGCCTACTAACATAGATTTGCACATCGTCAGCATACATGTGGACATCACAATCAGACAGGACATTAGGAAGATCATTCACGTATACAGAAAACAACAATGGTCCCAAAACCGACCCCTGAGGGACACCACGATGGACTGAGCAAAAGTTAGGAATGCAGGAGCCTGATGCCCCGGCCTGCATTCTGTTATTCAGATATGACTGAATAACTGAAGAACTGCAGTTCTTGAAAACTTGTATAAGTTAATCAGTTTCGTGCAGAGAATTTCGTGATTGACAGCATCAAATGCTTTACTTTGGTCAAGTAGCGTCAGAAAAGTTACACAGCTATCGTCCATACTAATTATTGCTGTGATGCACACCCGATTCTTTCTAAAACCCGACTGTTTTTGACTCAGTAGCTTATGATTATTGAGGAAGCACTGCATTTGCGTAGCCATTAGATTCTCAAAAATTTAGACATAAATGGTAAAGCCTAGTACTGAGGGCGTTCGAAGTTTCCTTCAAGAAATTAGCTAGATATTCCTTTTGTGGAATGTAAATGGCTGTTTGACCAGATAACCAATAAAAAAAACCAAAAACGGAAAATAAATTAAATGGCCAGCTGATTTGTACTAAAACATTTAAATTACGTGAGGCCCAACACACAAAATGAAGGATGTTGCAATTGCAGCTATTACAATGAATAAAAAAGAAATCGCACTTTGCTGTCACCCGAATAGAACTAAAAAAAAATTGTAGCATCCTGCTGCGCAGTCCACAACTACATGATGCGCACAGGACCTAAAGAAGATGCTTCGACTGCAGACAGCCCACCACACACAACAGTCGACGCTGCCCCAAACATGTGCGGAATACAATTAGATTAGATGTTACTAATACTCCAATATTTATTTCATTTTTTAAAATATTCTCTATTATTCATTATTTTGATTATTTTATTGTTTATTTTTCTTTGTGAGCCCCTACTGACTCAAAAAGGACAATTGTAATTTGCACCTCCATCATGGTGGCCACGTCGGCGGGCAACTGGCTTAGCAAAGGGAAGATTGGTCGGGTTAAATCCTTTTCCTCTTCTTTTGTTTCAAAAAATGATTACACCATTCTCACCAACTCATCGGATACCAAAGGCTTGTCTACCTTTCGCTTTGTGGTCTGCTTTGCCTGCTGTCAAAGACAATTAGTCAATATCTTTGCATTTCTTTATATTTAAATATTTAACTTACATAGGAAAATGACGGTAATGTAGAGTTTGTAGAGTGAAACTCTAAAATGTCATCGGAAAACATACTCTCCTCATTGGGCTGGATTGACATTGCAGAACTGGTATCCTTTAATACCGGACTGGGTGTTGCCATTGTTAAATAATTAAATGGGGGGACACCGAAAAGACTTATTAGTTACATTAGACATATTAGGCAGGAAAGCCATTTGGTCAGCGAACTGCCAATCAAAACATTCGCTGAATCTTTCTTGCTCCAGCTCAACGCCTCCCGCACTGCCGCTTTTTTTGGCTTTACCGCGGTGGTAAAGGAGACTCTCTCAAAATGAGATTCTAGCGCCTTTACACTCGTCCGCTGAAAAGAAAGAAAGGAACTTAATTTTATTTCCAAGAATAACACTGGTAGCTGCACTGATAACAAGGAGTAGTGCCAGCCACTCCAAGTAATACTCACCTCCTTTTTCCCAACTGGACACCAACTGCTTCCCAATCACTTATTGTAAATGCGGTGTCCAGGTGCTTTCCATGTGTGATGTCCCACAAGCATGCATTGTTTTTCACGGCATCATTTAATGCGTTTAAGTCGTCGTAATTAAAATTTTGCAGACGGTTTTTAGTCTTGCGCTCTATTTTTTTAGTTTTGCCTTCCATTTCAATTTGACAACTGACACAAGGAAAAAATGACTGCACAATATCTCTTGAAGGAATCTCAGCTGTTCGATACAGTCCACACAAGCAATCGATATGGCAACTTTCAAAATTCCTTGTGTGTATTGCTTGGCTTTCTGGGTACCAAACTACAGAACGAGGCAAGGAAAAATTTCTTAAGCAATTTTTTTTATATGGGATTTGACAGCTGAAGGAAAATTCGAACGCCCTCAGTACTAGGCTTAAAATGTACACCGGCCTGAAGTCCTCATTGGTTTTCGGAATAGGGATCATTTTTGCGTTTTTCCATGCATGTGGAAACGTGGACGTGGTCAAAGCCGTATTAATGATATGAGTAATATGGTTTAGTATCACAGGCAGTAGAATTTCAACAAATTTTGGACTAACAATATCTAAGCCTTCTGCATTTGTCTTCACTTTATAAATACTGTTCGGTCAAACAAATTTCCCTCAAGGTTTTCTTAGGTGTAAGCTTATCAAGTCTCTGCTTTACACATTCTGTGAAATAAAAGTCAGTCTTTGAAGTTATGACAAGAAGAGCAGACGTGCGTTTTCGGTATCAGCAATTTTGTACGTGACTAGTTGATTGTATAAACACCGCCCAACCTGAAGTTTTTATGCGTTCACAAAAAACGCATTGTGATTCAACATTTTGGCGCCCAACATGGGGCAGTGTTTAAACAATTAATTAATTGTCACAAATGCTTTGAGTCGCGGCAAAGACATTTACACATACATACATCATAAACTAACGGGAAGCTTGCACTGTTGCGGTGCCCGTTGCATTCGTTGGTGCGTCGTCACGTTCGTCGAAGGGACGGTCAGTCGCTGCGCTCCTAATCGTTGGACCCCCTGACGTCTCCATTTCGTATATTCGGCCTTTTCGCTGTCGTTCGTGCACCGGCCAGTCGCTGCGTTCATCACAGTTGGACCAGCTGCCGTCTCCATTTCACAAATTCGCCTTTTTCGCTGTCGTTGGTGGACCGGCCAGTCGCTGCGTTTATTATCATTGGACCCGCTGCCGTCTTCATTATCACACTTTCGCTACACATTTTCACACTTTCGCATCACACTTTTGTTCGTGTAACATACTGTCGCAACATTTGATCGTCGCTGCAGTTATTGCCTTACCCTTTCGCTTATATTCGCTTACATTCTCATACACACACACATACATATTTCCAGTGTCGCTGACTTTACGGTTAGCTGCTGCTTCTTATCGCAGCTGCAGTCGCTGCCTTCGCCGCTTCGTGTTGCCATTCGTCGCTGCTGGTATTACGGCAAAGGCTTGCACTGATTCTGCCGCCAGCCTCTAGTTTTGCCATCGTACAGTCTCGAATAATTTCGCATTCAATTATATCATATCGAGCACGCTGAAAGACTTTAAGCGCCAACGGGCCAACATTAAAAGAAATGTTGATGTGTTGTTGTTAAAAGAAATGTCTCTCGCATTAATACCATGGTTGACGGACAACTGGAGAAAGGCGTCAAAAAGAAATCACCCGCTGAACTTCAATGTCGCTTGGGCATACTGGAGTCGTACTTCAAGCAGGCGTTAACAGTGCAATCAGAGATCGAATCGTCAGAGCCGGTAGACAATGGACGCGCAGAGCTAGAAGACAGCTACGTGAGTATCAAACTGGCCATCAAAGAGCTTCTCGGTGAAGACTTAAACTGCACAGTTCTCGAACACCCTGTAACGATAGGCCAACCCTCGAGACTACCAAGATTGGCGTTGCCCACATTCGATGGCAACCACTCAAATTACAAGAACTTTATTACTTCATTTATTGAATTGATCAATCGCGAAAGTTTGTCAAACATTAACAAATTTAATCATCTTCTTAATCGTTTGCGGGGCTCTGCTTTGGAACCAATACAGGCCTTCCCAGTCACCAGTGAAAATTATCATAAGGCCCCAAATAAGCTGCGAGCTCGTTACGACAAACCAGCGCTCATTTTTGCGGAAACCATTGCCACTATTTTCAGATTGCTGCCAGCCACCTCTTTAAAGGCACAACAACTACGTATCTTGATCGACAATGCTTCCTCACTGTACAGCTCATTATCCTCATTAGGTACTAACGCACAAATTTCGGAAGCAATGCTGATCTATATAGTAATGGATAAATGTGACCAACAAACTCGTACTAAATGGAATGAATCGTTGGACTATGCGAGTTTGCCGTCTTGGAATCAATGTTTTGGTGTACTCGAGCGGCATTGCCAGTTTAATTTGTAACGAGTCCTTTTTGACCCGAAAACCAATGCAGGCTATGCTCAGGGTAATCGAGGATCGTTCCAACAAATTTATATTGGACTTGCAATAACAACACAAGAGATTCTTTATTCTATCATTCACCAGCGACGTGGTTCACTTTATTGTTCACTCTGATGTTTCACTTTGATGTTTCACTTATAACTATGGTACATGTGCATAAACCTATCTGAGGTATCCTTGCCAATCCGCAAGGTACGCCTCCTATCCGGCTCACCGCCGTGCTCGCAGGGTTTCGTTGGCCAAAGACACGCCGTGCACGTCCAAGCAATCGCTTGACTCGCAGGTTCGTCTATTCCGCGCAACCCCCACGTACTGCTCTTCTATCGTCCTACAAGGACTCAAAGGATACGCTGGCTAGTATGACCGCCTATAACGTCGAATCAGCGTTCGACACACAGGCTATACGTGCGCACAGCTACCTTTCTTGATGATTGTCGATTATCCTTCCGCCAGGATATCCTATATCTGGTTCAAGTCCTTCCACGAGGACCGTTCCGTATCCTTGCAAGGATTCCGCACTCGATTTCCCGTCTGTAGTATCCTGGAATACTCCGTTTCGCCGCACTTATACTTTCACGATTCGTTCCGCACTCGCTTAGATCCCGATTCACATTGACTTCCTTTCCATGCCGTCAGCGACCTCTTATATAGCCCTCCCGGGCTGTCTCCCGGTGTCTCCTTGTCTCCTTCTAGAACATTCGAGACTCCCAGATCTTCCATACGGCACTTTCCTCTGCCTAGCAACAGCGCTCTTAGAATTGCCCGCGACATCGCCCCCTCAGCCAATTGGAGCGACTGCGACAACTAGACTCTGCTCCAAACTTAACGGATCCTTCCGTTTACTTGCTGCGTCTCCGCCGTCTGTCGTGCTGCTATTCCCCTGGACTCCCATTCATTTCCCCTCTCCCCTGAATACGCCTTGTTTCCCCTTTATGCGGCGAATTCGCCGCACTTCCCCTTTCGAAGTCTACATTTCCCCTTTCGCTCCATGCCCTTTTGTCTGTGAGGGATAACCATTCCTCACAAATTTAATTTAATTTTTATTTCGGTATTATCCCAATGCTACAGGTACATAAATACTATAAATTAGTGCATCGGTCACAAAAACAGAGAGATCACAATAGATAATAAAAAAAAAACTATATAAAAAAAGAATGAAATTTAAAATACTTAAAATATAATCCTAACAAAACTAATGCAATACTAAACTTTTCTAAAACGTTTATAAAATCTATGTTTGTCTTTTGAGATGATTGGTTACCTAAGATTTAAAATGCGTTGCGTTCCCAATAGTTTTAATGTTATGCGGCAGGTTATTCCAGTAGCGGGCAGATTGAATGAAAAAGTGTTTTTCTGAGCTGGCCAGCTTTACACGCTGGCAAACTATGTTTTTCGTTCGTGTTGACACAGCAAGTTGTATATTTTGAAATAAATAGTCAGGCTATTTTGTCGTTAGAATCTTATGGGCTAGTAATAAAGTACGGAGTCTGATCCACGACTCTAAATCTAGGCCAAGAATTTGTTTAGCAAAGTGCGAGATATGGTCTCTACGACCCAGATTAAAAACATATCTTACGATTGAATTAAAGGCCACCTTTAGCCTTTGCATACTGCTTGCGTCACTAATACCAAATATTTCCACACCATAAAATAAAGTCGGGATGAGACATGTTTTGGCGACCAAAAGCCTTAGATGAAGTGGAATGAGTTTTTGAGTAAGCGACAGTTGCCTAACTAACCCGAATGTTTTCCCGGACACTTTCGTAATGTGGTCGCTCCACGTTAGGGTATTATTAAATTGGATTCCCAGGTTAGTGGTATCCTTAGCATATTCCAGTGGAACATTGTTTATGGTAAGCTTAGGGAGATCACAAACATTAAAAGCCTTCTTGTAAATTACCAAACATTTCGACTGTTTAGGATTTAGCCCCAATCCGTTTGCTTTAGCCCATTCGCCAATTTCCACAAGATCCCTGTTACAGAATCAAACACACTCATGTATTTCACTTAACGGTCGACTTACATAAAGTTGTACATCATCGGCATACAAATGGACATCACAGCCAATCAGACAGTCAGGAAGGTCGTTGATATACACAGAGAAGAGTAAGAAACAGACGTAAGAAACATGACATACACGACCCCGAGACCACTGCTTGGTTTCTGTCCCGCAAATAGGACTTAATTAGACGCGTTGCAGTTGAGGAAAAATTGTAGAGATTTTTAAGCTTGGTACTTAAGATATCGTGGTCAACTGTATCAAATGCCTTGCTGAAATCCAGTAAGGCTAATAATGTAACATTTTTATTGTCCGTCTGCCTTCGGATATCTTCTACTATCTTTAAAATAGCTGTCGTGCAGCTTCTGAACTTTTGATAACCAGGTTGTAGTTGGCTTAACAAAGAATTGGTTGAGTGAAATGTCTGAATCTGTTTGGCCATTAGTTGTTCAAATACTTTTGCCAAAAAAGGAAGAATAGAGATTGGTCTGAACTCGTTTTTATCTTTTGGAATGGGTATAATTTTAGCAACCTTCCAACAATCAGGAAATACAGAGGTTGTGAAAGTCGTATTAAATATATAGGTGATATGATCAAGATGCATGGGAAGTAATATTTTCAAGAATTTTGGATTAACTTTGTCTAAGCCTTCCGCATTTGATTTTACTTTTAGGACACATTCAAGAACATCGCATGAACTTACACACTACTACAAAACTACTATCACATAGGGGTAAAGCATTCAGGTACAAGTTTTGGGTTGTTGCAGGTACATTCAAACTTACAAATTTTGCATTGAGTTCCTCGACATCCAAGTCTGATTTTAATTGAGGCTTTGCCTTCCCTACACCTAAGCTTTTTAATTCTCTCCAAGTCTGATTTGTTGTTCTCGCATTACAAAATTTAGTCTTGAAATATTCACATTTGGCAGAGCATATCGCTTTTGTAACTTTTGTTCGTAGAGACTTAAACTTCCGAAGTAGATAGTCCGTTTTGTAGCGTTTCCATCTTTTATATGCAGCGTCTCGCAACTTGATTTGATATTTAATGTCTGGGCTGAACCACGAATTTTGTGTTGGCTGAATAATTTTACTTTTTACTGGAACGAATTTATCGAACAGAAGCTCAATGTCTGTATTTAATACATACATTTGTTCGTTGGCGATTGTGAAATTGTATATATTTCTCCAGTCACAATGGTTGAATTCAATCTGTAAGCCTTCGTAGTCAATTGATCTAAAATCTCTAAACTTAATTAAAGTGGCAGAATAATCAAGAGGAAGAGAAGACCGGTACGGGGATCTGGTCATATAATAATATTTTGATCGGATCACTAACAAAAAATATGTCTAGTAAAGTACTATTTGAGTTTGTGAAGTGGGTGGGTTCCGATTCGTTGGCTATACACAATCCTATAGTTTTAAATTCGTTTAGAATGTGCTTCTAGCGAAGTATATTGCTATTAAGGTCACCGGTTATTATTATATTAGAATAATTTAGGGAGAGTTCGGTAATTTCATTAATAGCACCTGAGAATTCAATAGAATGTGAAGGTCTGTATATGCAGCCAATTAGGGTACGCTGATCTAATTTTTTGTTGGTTATTTCAATAAAAATGTATTCAATTAAGCTGTCCCTCGGGTTAGTTCTTATAAGCTTGCAGCTTAGTTTTTTGCTGACAGAAATAGCCCTCCGGCGTGCCCCAGTCGGTCAGATCTAAACGAAAAATATCCATCACACTCAAATAAAACATCACCGGAACCACGAACAAACCAAGTCTCGGACGCACAAATTACATCTACATTTGAATTTACAAAAAGGTGCCTGAACTCATCCATCTTCCTCCCTAAGCTTTGCGCATTTATATGTGTAATCTTTAAACCTATTTTCTGCTTGCTCAAAATTTTTATCAATCTGCTAGCCATTGAATTATCCGAACCCAACAGTGTTAACACTAGACAACTCTACTATGGGGAACGCACGCAGCACAAATTTAAGACAAAAGTAAGACAAACATACAGCAACTAGAATTAATTTTGGCTTAACAACAAAGAGAGCTCAATTATCAATCGTGCTGCTACTCATTGGACTTGTGGGGGACTTCTAGTGTCAAACGGCCCAACTCAAAACCAAAACTTCAGGCCAGATAATTCAAGACGCTCTCGCTCTGCTACTAATGGTCACAACTCATCCTTTGCCCTTATAAACGTATCGTGCGCGCTTTGCTTGAATTCTGAGCGCAAACTGATAGCGTGTGATCAGTTTAGAGCCATCGGTTTGATGTGGTAAAACAATTCAAGCTCTGTATCAACTGTCTCGCCAAGTGCCGTCAAATGGCAAATTGTTTATCGAAAAATCGCTGCCGCACTTGTTACCATGCTCACCAGACTCTCTTGCATAACAATGACACGCGACCAATCGCAGAAACACGACCTATGGGTGACTCACCCCATCCAGTTGAAGCAACTACTTATGATCATGCTCAAGCCGACGCCCTCAAAGGGACCCAGGTCATTTTGGCAACTGCTATGGTCCTTGTTAAGGACTCATCTGTTTCCTACAGGCTTGGCAGAGCACTTCTCGATTCATGTTCCCAGGTGAACTTTGTCACAGATTCGTTTGCTCAGAAATAACGCTTGTGACAAAGCAGGCACAATATTCAAATTCGTAACAGTGGTAAATCGCACACAGACATAAAATTGTTCGCCACAACATCGATCAAATCTAGAACTTTGACTTTCGAAATCGCGCTGGAACTCTGCGTGCCACATATCAGTTATCAGCCAGACGCAGAAATCGACATTTCAAACTGGAATCTCCCTGCCAACATTCCATTAGCTGATGAAAGATTCTACAAATCCAGCCAAATCGACATGCTTCCAGGTACCGAAGCATTCTTTGACCTCCATGTCGTGGGACAAATCAAACTGGGCCCTAATTTGCCGATGCTGCAAAAGACACTATTCGGATGGATAGTCTCAGGGAAACACAATCCACCAAGTAACTCAGAATTCACCGTTTGTTTTGCACAAAGCATAGCATCGATCGACAACAATCTTATGCGGCTCTGGGAACTCGAAGCAATCAACACACCCAGCAAACAACCAAAGCCCGAACACCAAATTTGTGAAGAGCACTACGTAACATCAACACGGATGGATTCCAGCGGACGCATTGCTGTTAAACTACCCTTCAAAGACAACCCTGGCCGTCTCGGAAACTCGTTTGACATCACTCGTCGTAGGTTCTTAAGTGTAGAGCGTCGACTGTCGCGATCTCCTGAAACCCGTGCACAATACATTTCTTTCATGAAGGAATACGAAGACTTAGGTCACATGTCGCTGGTGACAAACCCTAACCTATCTGAACCTCATTACTACATTCCTCACCATCACGTACTAAAACAAAATAGTGAGACTCACATAGAATTAAACGACGATCCAAGACGACTTATATATGCTGCTACAGCGCTTCAGGCTAGTTCGCTATGTTATAACCGCCGAAGTGACTAAAATGTACAGGCAAGTTTATGTTGACATAAACGATTACAAATACCAGTACATTCTTTGGCGAGCACTTCCAGAAAACCCACTGACTACTTACCAACTCAATACGGTGACCTATGGAACTGCCTCAGCCCCACATCTGGCAGTACGCAGCCTCCACCTCTTAACTGATCTCCATCGTACTGAATATCCAATTGGCGCAGCAGTCATTACATCTGCATTCTATGTCGACGATTTAGTGTCGAGAGCAGATGAGCCAGGGCACTTCGCATAATCAAGGATGAAGTCACAGAGATTCTCCGTCGAGGTCGCTTCCCACTGTCCAAGTAGCATTTAAATTATGCTGATTTCGTCGAGAGTAGCGCCAACAAACACTTTTACACGCATGAGGACGGTGTAACCAGCGCGCTTGGAGTCGCTTGGAATTAGCACACTGACATGCTACTTTTCGACTTCACGCCCAAGAACGTATCTCCAGTCATCACCAAAAGAACCATCTTGCCAGTTGCATCATCTCTGGTCGATCCTCTGGGTCTACTATCGCCGCTTGTCATTGTTGCAAAAATTCTTCTTCAAGAGTTGTGGCTGGCAGGGCTTCAATGGGATGAATCTGTACCACATGAAATACATCTTGCCTGGAGCAAGTGCTTGGAGTCATTCAACGCCATCTCATCACTATCGGTACCTCGCTATTGTGTTCAAATCGAGTTACAATCGCCCTAGCTTCACTGCTCCTGCGACGCTTCGATCAGAGCATATGGCTGCTACATCTATGTGCGCTCAGAGACTGCCTGTGGAAATATCTCTGTTCAACTCTTTACGGCCAAATCTCGAGTGGCCCCCGTGAAGAAGAAATCGTTGCCCAAACTAGAATTATGTGGAGGACACTTACTGGCCCAACTCTACTTCAAGGACAAGCCACATTCTACATACTTTTGGACGGATTCCCAAATAGTTCAACACTGGCTGTCGCAACACTCGATAACACTACCAGCATTCATTGGGAATCGAGTATCAGAAATCCAGGAGCTGGCATCCATTGACAACTGGAGATTTGTGCCAACGGACTCGAATCCCGCCGATATTGTATCACGAGGTTCTACAACGTCTGAACTAGTCATCTTCTTGGTTTCCATCCAATTCCTCCATTCCTGCTGGAATCTCCCACAAATTGGCCCATATCATCCTCAATGGCCCCCATAGACATGGAGGTGGTCAATGCGGCAACGAAAAAGCATATTTAGCACTACAGTAAAAATCAACTACATTCTCGAAAAACTAGCAAACATCAGCTCCTACAACCGCTGCCTACGCACAATAGCTTGAATGTTTTGGTTCGCCCAAATGACAAGAAACAAACTAAAATTCGAAGTCTTATCGATATCACCTGAAGAACTACGTCATGCAACCAACTGCAAAATCTGGAACATCCAGCAACACTCATTCGCCGAAGAATTCGGCTTGCTTCAAAAATCGTTACCAGTCAAAAGTCACTTAAAATACTTAAGCCCATTCGTCGACGAATCTGCAGGATATCAACTCATCAGAGTCGGGGGGTAGACTGGAAAATGCTGACATCTCAGACTCCAAGAAGCAACCATTGCTGCTACCCAGCAATCACATTTGGATGATCGACATTTGCACCTTCGCAATTTTCATTCCGGTCCAAAGGCTCTCGTGGCACTCATCCGGCTGGAACATTAAATTGTAAACGACAGGGACCTAGCACGTCGTGTTGTTTGATCGTGCGTAGACTGCGTCCTCTACCGACCCAAACTAGAACAGCAACTCATATCGTCACTACCATCTGAACGCCTTCTGCCAAGTCAGCCGTTTCAGCGATGTGGAATCGATTTTTGCGGCCCCATAAACACGTATCTTCGCATAAGAGCGAAAGGTCCGATAAAATCCTATCTCGCTGTTTTCATTTGCATGGCCTCGAAAGCTGTGCACATCGAAGTGGTGTCAGAACTTTCCAGTTGCGGCAGAGGTTGAAGCAATACTCAACTCGCGATCTCTGTCTCCAATGTCGCCTGACCCTAGTGACCTTGGGGCCCTGTGAGCGCTACCAGAGCGTACGATTCCTACTCTCAACCTAACCAATTTAGAACGATTTGACGTGGTAACAGCTGTAAAGCAACAATTTTGGCAACGCTGGTTTGCAGACTACATCAACGAACTTCGTGCTCGCACCAAATGGACTTCGCCAACACCAAATGTCACTGTTGGGGCTATGGTCATCGTCCATGATAACAACCTCCCTCCGCAACACTGGAGACTAGGACGCATTGAATCCGTGGTGTCTGGAAAGGATGGTCATGTTCGGGTGGCTCACGTTCGAACCACTAGTGGAGTCTGCTGCCGACCTGTACATAAGCTGGCGTTGACCACCAGATACTGCGTTTTGTTGAAAGCAGATTCTTTCAAGGCGGCCGGGATGTTCGGTCAAACAAATTTCCTTCAAGGTTTTCTTAGTTATAAGCTTATCAAGTCACCCTGTAAACTCAATGGAATCTTAAAATGTTATGCTAGCTCTCTGCTCTACACATTCTGTGAAATGAAAGGCAGTCTTTGAAGATATGACAAGAAGAGCAGACGTGCGTTTTCGGTATCAGCAATTTTGTAAGTGACTAGTTGATTGTGTAAACACCGCCCAACCTGAAGTTTTTATGCGTTCACAAAAAACGCTTTGTGATTCAACAAATACTTTCAACAACATCACTTGGACTGACACAAGCAAAAACTAAAACTATTATCACCGAGCGGTAAAACAATTAGAAAATTATTGCACGTAGCCTCAGGTACATCTATCAGCGCAATCTTCTCATTCAACTCATTTACATTAATAATTTCCGTTGGGTGTGCTTTGATTTTTCCGATTCCTAGACTATTAAGGATTGTCTGGTCATAGCAACCTGGCTCAATTTGGATATAATAATTTTGCTTTGCTACACACTAATCATTTTAGTTACAGTGACCCTTTTATTTCTGTATTCAGTTTGTAAACTACTGGTTTTATACCGTTTCCACCTAAGGTATGCAACATCACGCAATTTGATGTGGCGCTGTATGTTGTTGTTGAACCACGGCTACTCTATCGGTGTAATATCTTTTGTCTTAAACTGCACGCATTTATTAAAAAGAATTGGCAGTCAACATGAGGCGAGTGGTATATTGGCGTCCAGTCACAAGCACTAAATTCTAACTCTAGTTCTCTGTAGTCAATGTTTTTGTAGTCCCTAAATTGTATTGAAACGTCATTATAACTAACTACTATTTCATATGTAAGAAAAATTAAATCATGTCTTGAGAATAAAGGTACTGCGACTTGGTCATATATTCTAATCTTAATGGGGTCATTAACATAGAATGCATCAAGAAGGGTGTTAAAGCTAGTAGAAAAGTGTGTTGGTATTGCTTTGTTCACTCCGTTCAACCCAAGCGACTCAAAGCTATCAGAAAGATGTGTTTCAGTTAAGAAATTACTGCTAAAGTCTCCTGTCAGTATTGTCTCAGAATAGTCCGTGGAAAGATCAGTAACAACATCCAACAATTGACTGTAGTCGACATTACGGTTAGGTCTGTAAATGCATCCGACAAGTGTCTTCGTTTCAAGCTTATTATTACTTAACACTAAAAATAGGTATTCAATTGCGCTTGTACTGGGGTGCTTACAGACGAGTCTACAATTTAGTCTCTTGTTCACGTAAATTGCCACTCCTCCTGCATGGCCTACACGGTCAGAACGATACAACATGTAACCATCGCACGCAACGGACAAACCACAAATATGAGACATGAATGAAGTTTCGGACTTTTTTTTTATTTGCAAGACTTTGTGCCATGACATGTACAATAGATAGACCTTTAGCCTGTTTCCTCAAAACTCTGACCATGCTATTGGCTATGGATCTACTCATTTCATCCTACATTATTATTTGGTGTTATTGGAAGCGTAATCTGTATCAAAGTAACCTAATAAAAAAAGGGAAACATGCAACATAAAAAGTAAACCCAACAAACTTTTTATAATATATAATTTTTTTAATTATGAAACCCGTTGTTGTTCTGCTCTAGTGTAGCTTCAGCTGAAACGGCAGCAGATGATGCCGGTGGGTGAGAAGGGGAAGGGGGAGAAGCGGTCATCTCATTATCTGGAATGAGCTTTAAAAGCTCATTTTTGCTCTCAATGCAATGCACATTCTCGCTGTTGCTGCATCGAACGTGCACAAGTCCACGTCGTGTGAAAACTGCTGAGAGTAGCTTGTGCTTTTTGAGCCGCATTGCCTCTCTAAATATGCTGTAGTTTTCTTGCGAAAGCTGATAGTTGACAAAAATCGGAGATGGTGAAGATAAGTCAAGATAAGTTGCTTTTGTTCGCGCCGGTACACTACTATTGCTCTCATAAGCATGTTCTTTTCTCGTACGTTTTCTACCTTTATAATTATTATCGGGTCTACAGTGCTTTGGTGTGAACGACGAGTCCGGAAAATATCTTTAATCCTTAGTAGTGGTGTGACATTCAATTGAAAGCAACGCGAATTAAAGTATGCCCGGACATTCTCTCCCTCATTATAGGGTGGAAACGCAGATCGGAGGCGTAGCTCGCCATGTGCTGTGCTGCCTGCTTCGACTCCAAACTTCTCACCCTCTCTCAGACTTTGCAGTTCACCCACCTGGTGTTCAAGCTGAACAACTCGCTCGCCAAGTTGGTCGCGCATAGACTTTGAGCTCACCAACTTCATGTTCCAGCTGAATCATCCTTTCGGCTTGCTGCCGTGTCATCGCATCGAAACGTTCCAATAAAGCATTAAGGGTACGCTGCTCAGCCTCACGCATATTTCCAGAGATTAGCTCAGCCTGCTTCGAGAAGCGTTTGTTGAGGATCTGAAGAAGTGGTGGAGACTGAACATCAGAGGACCGGGGCGCCTTTAGGTCCGAATTGGTGTTCTCACGAGCGCGTTCAGTGTGGGGTTGACCTGGTGCCATGACGATGAGTGTATTACAGATGAGTGCGTGAGTGTTGAGTGAGAATTTATTTGGTTTTGAGTGAAATGCTGTGTGCTGTTGGTGGAGTCGCACTCTTTTGCCTGTTCACTTCAAGTCCGTTTTTTCCTATTGATGTTGTTTCAACATTGATCCTTACTCTGCTTAAGCGACAAAATGGATGTTTTGTATATTATTTAGCCAAAACAAAAGGAGGAGCAACAAATCAAAATGGCAAGATGGCGGGTGTATCGGGATTGCTCGATATTTATATTAAAATTGAATTTTAATAACTTTCTGTCGCGATTTTAATGAAATATTGGTGCAGCTGTTGACTTGTGCGTCTATCGTCGTCTCTCTTCTTTGCTCTTTTCCTAGCTATGTACTTGTGGCTTGGAGGACAGCACGCATTGTATTCCTGCCTAAAGCGGGAAAATGCAGTCACGTGCAACCAAAAGACTAGAGGCCCTTAAGCCTCACGTCATTTCTGCTCTAAACAATGGAAAAACTACAAGATCTCCATATAAGAGAATGCATGAACCTCACCTACGCTCAAAGAAATACGAAAGTGGGCCAACTTGTATCTCTTCACCAAGAGATACAAGGTACCGCAATGGGCTCCACCTACGAAAGGATCCCAGAAGATGCTAAGCAGCACTTGGGGCCTATCACTAAGTCTAACGCACTGGCTCTTCATCTCAGTAATACGACCGATACTACTACATGGCATATTGGTATGGAAGCAAGCCACGGAGAAGTCCACATATCTTAAGCTGATGGAATAGGCCCAGCGACAGGCATTAGTCTGCATAACGGTCTTTGTCTGCTACCGGGGCATTGATGGAAACGAAATGGCAGACAGTCTTGCAAAAGTCGGAACCACACTAAGCCAAGAAGCAACACTAAACATACCTATCTCCGTACAGACGCTATACAGCAAGTTGGAAGAGATAGCGGAGAAAGAAGCAGAGGAAAAGTGGAAAAACACATCCGGCTACAGAATCTAAAAAATAATGTGCAAGACAAGAGACAAAAAACTCACGCACTATATGCTACAGCTACAAAGAAGAGACTGTAGACTGCTTATAGGCATATTAACTGGTCACTGCCTAGCAGCTGCTCACGCGAAAAAGCTAGGCATCACGACAGCGGACACTTCCAAACTCTGGAACACCTCATCTGCAGCTGCCCAGCGATCGCTAAGACAAGATTAAGACATCTACACTCCCCAAGCCTCATCTCTCTTGAAGAGGCGGCCAGGAAGTCTCCCAAACAACTATTGGCATTTGCCAAAACGTCAAAGATCTTCTTGGATTTCTAATGGTACCCAGAAAAACCCCCCGGCCTCACTAAGGTCCGTAAGGTCCATGTGTGGCCCCTTCAAAGGCCCAGCCGGAACTACCTACCTACCTTACTAAAAATCCTCCACTGACCCAGTTTCCTCGTCTAGGTTCAATGACCAAATTCAAGGCCAAGGCCTACGCCCACTGCTAAACAGGTGCGAGTAAGACGCTTAATCTCCAATCCTAGATTTCCCCGCCCCCCGATGTGTTCCAATAACTTAAGGAGTGGGTTAACGATGGCTCCCGACGTAGGGCGCTTTCCCCTCTCCAAACCTTATTCCCCTAATTGCTTAATAATTTCCCTTTATAATCAAAAGGCCTATAACTTTAAACCCTTGTTGTTTAAAAAATTTTTCTCTGTAAAATGTTAGAATTATTGCGGAGGCCACTCAATACATTAACGTGTTCAGACCTGAGGTCTAAGAGGCTTGTGGCCTCTTCAGTCCAGTTGCAATTATATTGGGAAACTATACTTTATGCAATTCGTTCTGTTATTATTAAAAGTATTGATTAAGCAGGGCATCTACACACGAATTTGTTCGACGAACAGATTTGTCAAACAAGAATTCATTTGCCCAGTAACCACGCGAACATTTCTCGCGAACATCATTTTCTAAAAAATCTCAGTGAGCTAACATGAAAATATGGCAGCGGAAACTAACACAATCATGGCCTGTATGGCGATACAAATTATCTTAAAGCATTATTTTTTCATTTTGGAGGCTTTCAATCAATTTCAGCCACAGTTCTTTGCTAATTTGGGCACGTGTTCACTCTACAAATATTTTTGACAAATGATGTTCGTGCACTTGCTCCCACTTCACTGCACTTCATTGACGAACATGTTCGCACGAACACGCTGAAGATAGAAACGTTTCTATTCTCTGCGAACAAAAAGTCGAACACAAAAATCTGTCACGAACTCCTCCACTAACGACGAACATTTCATCGAGCACAACAAATTCGTCGTCTTTTTGTTCCTTGTGCTCTAGATATGTAAAGCAAAATGTTTAAGAGTTATTTTATTAAAGTTGATGCACAGAAATCGCAGTGTAAACTATGCAATAAAGTTGTAAGGACCAGTGAAAACTCATTATATATAAAGGCGCATTTAAAAGCACAGCATGGAGAGGCTTGGTTGAAATCCAGCTCATTTTTAAAAACGGTAAATGTAAGTATGAATGATTTTGACTTCTGGGAACTGTGTTTTTATACCCTGTTCCCATTAAAAATGGGAAAAGGTGATCATGAAGTTGTGCAAATGTATGTAACAGCCAGAAGGAAGCTTCTCCGACCCTATAAAGTATATATATTCTTGATCAGCATCAACAGCCGAGTCGATATTGCCATGTCCGTCTGTCTGCATGAACGCGTCGATCTCAGAGACTATAAGAGATAGAGACACAAATTTTGGCATGCACATAGGTGTATACCGTACCCAGTTCAAGTTTGTTTCAGATTTGGAAAATTCCACCCCCACCCTTCTTAAACCGCAAAAAACTGTCACAGCCACAATTTTAAAGTTAGAACCTGGTGGCTTAATATATACCATCCTAGGCCTTATATCTAACTACTCTCCAAAGGAAAATAAGATACGAGCAAAAACATAAAAGTTATTAAACAATTTAGCTTATGCGCGTGTGAGCGCGCTTGTGTGTGTATGTGTGCGCTCGTATGTGTGCATGCGCTTGTGTATGAGAGTGTGTTTGCATGTGTGTCTCAATTGAACAGGGTATTTTGTAGTCGGGAAACTCGACTACAACGCTCTTACTTGTTTTGTGTGTGGAATTGGCGGCTACTTATGCATTTTTTATATAGTGGATATTTATACCGTGATGCACATTAAATGTACTGGTATTGTACATACATTTTTATTTAGATTTTGTTATTTTTTTTTGTTAAAAGGGGGAAAGCTTTGAAAGCCTTAAAGTGTGGGACTTGGAGTTCCTCAACCACCCCTATTCTCCGATTCCCTGTCGCGGTACCTCCGCTAAGTATTACTTCACAAGGGGGAGATGGCATGAAAGCCTCAGCTAGATCCATGTCAAGGATTTGTATTTAAATTGCGCTGTCTTTCAGCGCGACGCAAGATCTTGATGCGGCCATAGTGCAAATTACATTCCAATTGTTTTGCGAGCTTAGTAGGATATCCATCAAGTGAACGACTGTGATTGGTCTCCCAATGCCTATGCTTAGCTCTTCCCGTTCTGCAGAAAATCTCGGACAGACAAGCTCGTGCTTAAACTTATAAAGATAGGATTTAAAGCACCCGCGACCCGTTAGTAACTGGGTCAAATAGAAGTCGATTTGTCCGTGTTTTCTACCCACCCACTGCCGAATGTCCGCTATCAGTCTGCTTGTCCATCTGCCGTTGGTTGTAGACATCCTGCCAATGCTCCATCGGATATTCCCGTCGCGACTCGTCTGTGGGAGGGCTTCTACTTTCTGTCGCAAGTAGGTCCAGGGGGATCATTCCAGCGAAAGCTAGTGCTTGCACTCCAGCCGGTGTGTTACGGCGGAGAACTATGTCGTACATTATGTTCTAAAGCATCGGCCCTATAACTGAGCCTTGTGGAACGCCACCTGTTACCCGATATGTCTTCCGCCCTTCCGACGTGTCGTACAGCAGAGAACGGTTTCCAAAATAAGTGGCCACCAGCTGAGCAATGTATTTGGGTATGTCAAGGATAATAAGTGCTTGAAGGATCTTGGTCCAGTTAGCATAGTTAAAAGCATTCCTGACGTCTAATGCTGTAACTAGGCAGTACTTTTTTGTGCCTCCTTGCCATCTTTTTCCAGCAGTGGCATCACGGGCTATCTTTACTACCGTCGAAAGGACTTCAATCGTGTTACGTCCCTTTCTGAAGCCGAACTGGTAGTCTAAGAGGCCGTGCCTTATCAAAAGTTCGTTCTCAAGGCGATTGCATATAATTCGCTCAAACAATTTGCTAATTGTGTCCAGGATGCACAATGGTCTAAATGCAGTGGGATCCTCTGCGTTCTTCTCGCCTTTTGGGAGTAGCACCAATCTCTGGAGCTTCAACCTAGATGAGAAAACACGTTCGCGGATGCAACGGTTGTATAGGTCTGCGAATATTTCGGGATAGGCGTCGACGATATCCATCAGGCCCCGGAGCCTTATCTGCGTTTACGCGCGATAGTGACCCACGTACCTCGTCTCCATCCGTGGTAAGGTCGGTTTCCTCATCCATGTCTGTCCATTTCGTCGCTTGAACTTCCGGCTGGAGCGGGAAAAATGTTTCGACGATAGCTCCGAGTTGCGTTGGCCACGTGGGTGTGGGCCGACTCGCAAGCATTCCCATTACCACCTTGTATTCCGTTGATACCGCCTTCTCGAGCTGTGGCACTCCATGCGAGAGTGCTCGATTTCTTGGTTCCACCAATTTATGGGTTTGTTTTTGCTCCCGCCTCTCTTCTCGCGAGCCATTGCTGCGTGGTAAGCTCTCCCCATTCCCTGAGCCAGTCAGTTCGCTCGCTGTTCTGCAGTTTCATCGATTTGGAAGCCGTCCATCATTGTCAGCAGTGATGCTGCATCAATCGACTTATGGCACCAGTCGTTGTGCACTGGCTGCTTGCTGTGATGACTTCGCTGTGATCCGATGTTGCTCACGATAGCTTGGTGGGTGCTATGGGTGTATTCGTCGAAAGCTTCACATGTCATATTTCTCGCTAGGCAAGGGCGGGCGAATGTGAGATCGATTATTGATCCACGCCCTGCCTTTGAGTAGGTCTGTTTCGCTCCCGTGTTCAGTAGAACTTCGATAAGGCACGCAAATGCATCCAGTAGGATTGTTCCTCGGGCGTTTGTCCTGCTGCTTCCCAAATCTACCGACCATGCATTGATGCCGCCAGCTATGTCTGTCGGTGCAGGGCTGAGCGAATCAGTCGCGACCTCGTCACTGATTAGCTCGAATTCATCGAGCTGGATGCTTGGGGCAATGTAACAGTATATGTCTCCGCACCTGGGTCTAACATATCCTACAGCAGGTTTCCGCTCGCTGAGCTGTAGAGGCGTTCTTCCACAGCTCCAGATCGCTGCTCCATACGTTTGGTTTTGGATCCGAACGCTGTCAGGCATGGTTTGGTATGGCTCGCATATAAGTGCCCCGTTTCTCACGCAGATAATGCACGCAGGCGTATTGCTGCAGCTTTTTGAGACAGGGTTTGTGCCTCCGCAGTTGAAACATTGCTTCCGTGCGCTTCTGCACCTGAACGCTATGTGGCCAAAGTCTAGGCACTTAAAGCATCTTCTTGGGGCGGTTTTCTGCCGCACTCTGTATACTGCCCATCCTACGCGTATTTTCGCTTTTTCCTGCAGTTTATCCGCTACCTCTTTGGAAAGAAGCAAACTGGCCGTCTGGGTACCTCTGCTTGCTTTGCGTAACTTGGGAACTGCTTCTACAGGAATATCTCCCTCAATATTGGCAAAAACTGCCTCTAGCACTTCTTCGCTGTAGACCATTCCGATATATCTCACCTCAAGGGAGACTTTGTCAGAGATTGCCTTCACTGTCGCTTTGTCTTCCATGGCTTCTTTCACTGCCTTACCAACATTGTGGTTGCTTCATCGCCTGCTTTGCTCATTGGCATGAGTAGTTCTCCGTCAGCTGTGCGTCTTATTCCGCATACTCTTTCTGGGTCGACGTACTGAGGCCATTTCCCAGGTTCCTATTTTCGTCAGCTGCGTTTTCTTGGCTTTTTGCCATCAGCCAAGCGCTTATCTCCGTATGCAGTTCTTTCATTTGGGCGAAAGCTTGTCTGTTCGCTTGGGTAATGTGGCGAACTGCTTTGGGCCTTTTATCCTCGAATGTTCGGATTAACTCGTCGATTACCAATCCCAACTCGGCGGACAGAGCTATGGTGCTTTTTTGGACCCTCAGCTTTTTGAACTTAGCCTTTTGCGGGTTGCCCGGGCTTGGAGTGTTCCTGCTTCTCTTTAGAGTTCCCATAGCATTTGTATTTTCAGTTGCCAGGAACTAAAAAACATTCTCCGACAAGGTTGGGGGTGTAGTGGCTGGCTCTGCTCCCAGTGGCAACCTTGCGATTCTCGGACACGATTGAAAGTTGGCTAATCGCTCCGCTTCCGCACGTCTGGCATCATCAACACTTGTAACTTTGCCTGGAGTAGAGGACAAGTGATCCTCCGCTATACCAATGGGTTCCGAGATAGGGTTCGGGGCCGCCATGGTTCCTGCCTTGCCTGCTGCTGACTAAAGGGCGGATAAATGCATGCTTGTATAGTCATATGTTTGTAAGTCTATAAAAAAAGGCATAAACAGGCTCGGACATGTTCAATCTGCGGAAGCCTTAATGTAAATCAATTATAATTATATTTAAAATCTTCGAATATTTTTAGACGAAAAATCACCCAAAGAAGTCATTAGTAGTGGATGCGATAAAGAATATGGGAGCCTTCAAATATAAATATGGAAACTAAATTATTGAATTTTAGTAACAAATAATGGGCGTGTGTCTATTTGCAGATAGAGGACGTAAATCAAACGAAGTATCGGAAGCTGTTCTACGTATGAGAAGTTTGCAGAACTTCTTCTGTAATAAATGAAATAATAAATAAATATCCTTTGTTAATTTAATAAATACCTGTTCATTGTTAAGATCCGGGGTTTTATTGAAAAATATCGAATATATCGATAAAATCGATTTTTTTTGCACCAAAATATTAATATCGAAATGATACTTTTTCTATATATATATATAATATAATATCCGACAAACCAACTTGTTTGCCACTTCAATAAAATTGTATGGCGGGAAAATGTACATTTTGCCCAAAATGCGAAAATGCATTTGTACTGAGGACAGCACATTAGATGTTTAGAGGCTCTGTCGGTTACTTATTATTTCTGCCCAGTGTGCAGTGTGAAAGATATTTACAATGAATGTAATCTAAATTTAAACTATAATTTTGATTTGTGGTTGGCAAAAAAGCAGATGAATTCGTTCAATGCTCACTTTTCATCGTTCACATCAAAAGTACTCATATGGCATGTCACAGCTGGGACTTGCAATTTCTGTGACGCCAATGTGAACTCTTTTGACTTCTGAGTACTTTGGGCACAGAGGGTCACAGACGACATTGCCACAGTGTGGCGCTATGTAAGCCTAGCCTTATCACACGGCACAGTTATGCTGGGTTTACATAGCTTCACACTGTGACAATGTTGTCTGTGACACTCTGTGGCAAAAGTACTCAGAAGTTGAAAGCAGGGTTCGTAAAATAACACACATTGATTTTTTACACGCTAATATTGACACAAAGAAAAAATTCAGTGTGTAAAAAATTTTTATTTTCACACGTGTTACTAACAATTTTTTTCATGAGAAAAAAAAATTTTTTTTCGTGTTATTAACACGAAAATTTTTTCACTACTAACAAGCGTTTTTGCTAACTTCTGTAAAAAAAAATGCCACAAAATTTTTTACACTCGAGTAAAAAATTTTCAGTTTTTTTTCATTTCATTTGTATTGGTGTGTACGTGAGACGCGCGGCGGCCACAGGCTACAGGCCCGTATGTCAAAAACGGGGGTGGATATGCACACACTCTTTGCTAGGGCCAATGAAATGTGCGATCGGCTCGGATATTCGCAATGACCTGCTTCCAATCAATGAGCTGCCTGGAGCTGCAATAAGCAGCTGTCACCGCAAATATCAGCAATGGTGTCGACAAGGAATATCCCTTTGTATGAAGGCAATAAAAAATTTGCAGTCCGTTGTTTTTGCAACGACCTGCCGATCATCAATGGGCTGTGAGTCCAAATAGGTAAAAGTTAACCCTTTTTAAAAAGGCACAAATCCATATTCTACAGGTACTTATGCGTATTTCGGGAGGCGCATTTTATATTGTATTTGATGTATTTTCTAGTGACGCCGAGCAAATTGTTATTTCATTTTTTGCCATCAACTTACCCAAACCTGGTATCTTCTTGAGATTATATTTAATACATGTTTCAAATAACTATTTATAAATTTTATTCGTAATTAATAGAGTTTAATACTTTTTCATTAAGCTTAACAATTAAAATATTTTCTAGCTTATCTGGATTCAGTCTAGTTCGTAGCCTTGTAAATACATATGGCAATGCACTAAATGCACTCTCCACAGACACTTGGGTTGCTGGCACAGCCAGTGCGATTGCCGCTATTTTCCCTAACATTGGTTCTCGATAATTAAGCGACTTCCAGTACAGTGTTATATTGTCTTCGATTTCCAGCTTATCTCCGTACTGCAAATTACAAATTTTGCTTTCCACTGAGCGCATACCAACTGGCGCACATAGCATATGATCATTTTTTAGAATACTATAACTATTTTTGGCTGAAGTGCTTGAGGCTTCTTCACTCAATGGTTCGATACCTTCAATTTTTTTTATGTACTCGTATATGGAAAGCAATTTTTCTGAAATAAAATGATTGATTAGAACATATAAATTGTGGAAATTATTGACGCTTTAACACATACCGTAGCAATTTGCTTTTTAGCCTCGCTTAAAATGGTTGAGCCTTTAAAGGTGAATCGAGGGTCCAGATATATGGCTGCAAGAAAAACATAATTTTTCATAAGAATGGACTTCCTTGAATCCAAGGCCGAATGCAACTTCTTAGCCAGTTGGCACTCATGTTCCAGATGGGAAAGCTGGGCTTCGCAAACCAGCCATTCGCGGTAAAAATCAGCCATTACCATATCTTCTGCTTGAAGCATTGCGGTGCAGTCTGCGATTGGCTTGAATGAAAAACAAAACTCTTCGACGAAGGACCAGTCGATAGACAATGGAATCAAATGTTGGGACTTACTCTTTAATGCATTTAGAGACTCCATCATTTTGAATGTAGAGCTCTATCAAGTGATGTTATCGAGCACGGGCAATGCCTCATTCTGCGTGCGTAGTTTCTTGACATATTTGCGACAGTCTTCCAATTCGGCATCAATTGTTTTAATCACATCCCAAGATGCTAGTTGTAAGGTATGTGCAGCGCAATGAACAACACTCAGCGAATTTCTAATGTGTTCGTCAATTTCCTCAAAGTTGTCAGTGTCTTCATCAGGAAGCATTCCAACTTCTTCATATTGTCTTTACAACATTGACGCCATTGTCAGTTGTCATTGAGTAAATTTGCTCGATATTAATATTGAATTTATTCAAGCACTGAAGAACCTCCAACTTTAAATTTTGGGCTGTATGACGCACAAAGAGCTTGATCATTCCAATAGAATAGACTTCTATTTTAAAATCTTGCATAAATTGTATGTTTCATCCCATTATGCTGCGGTCATTACGTGATGCAATATCCATCTTGAGGCATACCATACGACCTTTAACTTTGGCAGCAATGGCGTTGCACACTTTCAACGCTGTTTCCTCGAGATGCGTTACAACATTTCTGGAATTAAACTTACACGAATATCCATTTGTCCACGGTTGCAAAATTTCCTGAAAGCGATCATTATCAAAAATTCTGAAGGGTAAAGAGATCACGGACACCAAATAGGCTATTGTCTTCAAATAATCGTTTTGAGACATATTTAGGCAGACCGAAGTTTTAGTTTTTTTTGATGCAGGTTGCATCTGGATATCATCCATTTGTTCAGACTCCTTATCGTGTACCAACTTATAATGGCGCCTTATATACCCTGATAACTTGCAGAGACGTTTTTTGCAAACTAGGCAAGTCACGATGTTTTCGTTTTCCGTTGGTTCCACCATAGCTTCAATATTAAACTTTTTTGTCCTTCCCATTATTGCTTTTTACTTTTTAAACTCTGAACTCAAAACTGTAATAAACACGAACACTTTGCAAGCGGTTTTAAAACTAATTTCTGTGCGCAATGTGATGTCATGATTACACCTTCGGAAGTGCACCAGGTATCGCGTTCTTGACTTGGAAAATATTTAATGGCTTAAGTTAGGTCACTAGAAAATACATCAGGACAATATAAAATACGCCTCCCAAAATACGCATAAGTACCTGTAGAATATGGATTTGTGCCTTTTTAAAAAGGGTTAACTTTTACCAATTTGGACTCACAGCCCATTGATGATTAGCAGGTAGTTGCAAAAACAACGGACTGCAAATTTTTTACTGCCTTCATACAAAGGGATATTCCTCGTCGACACCATTGCTGATATTTGCGGTGACAGCTGCTTATTGCAGCTCTAGGCAGCTCATTGATTGGAAGCAGGTCATTGCGAGTATCGCCGATCGCACATTTCTTTGGCCCTAGCAAAGAGTGTGTGCATATCCACCCCCGTTTTTGACATACTCGGCCTGTAGCCTGTGGCCGCCGCGCGTCTCACCTACACACCAATACAAATGAAATGAAAAACAAAACTGAAAATTTTTTACACGAGTGTAAAAAATTTTGTGGCATTTTTTTTTACAGAAGTTAGCAATAATTATTTACACGCGTGTTAGTAATAATAACACGAAAAAAATTTTCTTTTTCTCATGTAAAAAATTGTTAGTAACACGTGTGAAAATACAATTTTTTTCATTGATGGTAATTATCATGGCAGAAAAAAATCTTGTGAGCATTTTACGAACCCTGGTTGAAAGTGTTTTTATTGGCGTCACAGAAATTGCAAGTCACAGTGCTGTGACAAGCCAAAGGAGTACTTTTGATGTGAAATGTACACATTGCTGACAAAAGTGAGCTTTGAACAGTTCGTGAGCATTGAGCATAGACAGAACAATGAAAATGAAAAGAATAATTAAAAAGAATACAATGGAGAAGGCAACAATTATAAATCGTGATCGCCGTGTGGCCTTATCGTGTGAGTGTACAATTCCACACAAAAGCTGCTTTGGAGTTCCTCATAGGTGTTAACAAACATGCTGGAGGAGGCCCTACTTGTTAGTATGAGGGCTGCGGCCTAACTGATGCAACTAAAGCTACACGGCCAACCGAGGCTTCTCAAGCCGCACATTCAAGTCAATTGGATGAATTTGACCAAATTGAAGGAAAGTAGAATCTCTTTGGAAGTATGAGGTTCTGGAGGAAAGATATTTCCGCATTAAGTGCTACCACTCCCGCTTCACTATACACACATAAAATAAATTAATAAAAAACCACTTTCAATTTCTTGTCTCCAATACTTTCTAAAAATAGCGTCCCATGTTCCCGGAATTATTTCACATTGTTGCTTTTGACATTCTAAACTCGTATGAGGAATGTCATGCTGGATCCTGAAGCCAAATAGCACAGTGTCACTGTTAGTCTTTCGCTAGGTGAAATAGGCTCACAAAAATTCGTCGTCTGCTTTTTGATAAGTGGCTTCACCCAACATACGAGCTGATCCAATGTGGCTGCAACTAAGCACACATAATTTTTAAATTTGTGCGGAATAATTTAATTTGTCAATTATGCCTTCTTTCCATAGAGTCAACTAAATTTGCCGACTCAGCAACAGTGCTTTGCCTTGGGTCATGCTCATCTTCTTCCAGCACCCACAACAGCACACGCCACTAGCTCTGTCGCCTTGCGAGCATTCATTTCTTGCAGCTAACAAATTTAATTTAATTACAATAAAAAAATACACGAAAACACAAGAAATTTCGCATATATACCTTTAGCATAATTTTGAAGTCGAAAAAAAATCAAAACAAAGTTGTCACAGTAAAAATAGTTCAAATAGCTTGAACTTATTGTATTAGCTGTCAATTAATTGTTATCACAAGCGTGCCTCCTTCTGTCACAGAAACACTTTGACTCCAAATAAGAACTGTCGTTCACATTGCGCTGTAACACTGAAACGTGACACTCTGTGCCCCTACGTAAACTCACCATTTCCGGCAACCAGTTTCAAACAAAACGGTCTCCTTTTGTATTACAAAGCCTTTAGGCTCAGTTCTGTTATAGGTTTCTCAGTGTGATTGTTAATACTTCACTCGCTGCAACTTTTTAATGAACCCGAAATTGAAAATAGTAATCATATTTTCATCGCAAGATACTATACATAGCAAAGTTAGATTTTGCTCTTTTTTAAATTCTAAATTTTTTTGACTACCGTGTTCTGTTTCCATCGTTTCAAAAAGATTGCAATCGTTTATTTTAAATTTCTTTCGATGACTAATTTTATACTCACGTGAATAATATCGATATTAAGTATCAGCTATATTTCCGGCTGTCAAACCCTCTTTCTTTTGTTTTGCACCGTTTGAGAGAAGGTATGTGCTGTCAAATTTTTTAACATGTAATCTCTGTTAATCTGTATTTAAAGATGAACATATTTTCGATCTTAAAAGACATATATGTACTCATTAAAATAAAGTATATATCATAATACTTATTTATTTTCTTAATATATTCTAAGGTTCAAAATGGGTCGTCGACCGGCAAGATGGTAAGTGCATAAGTCATTGCATTTCACAGCACTTATGTATGTAACGATATCCTGAATCCATCTCAAATTTTAGCTACCGTTATTGCAAGAACAAGCCTTATCCAAAGTCCCGTTTCTGTCGCGGTGTACCCGATCCCAAAATTCGCATATTTGACTTGGGCAGAAAGAAGGCAACTGTGGAAGACTTTCCACTATGCGTCCATCTGGTCTCGGATGAGTATGAGCAACTGAGCAGCGAAGCTCTAGAAGCTGGTCGTATTTGCTGCAACAAGTACTTGGTGAAATACTGCGGCAAGGATCAGTTTCACATTCGCATGCGATTGCATCCATTCCACGTTATTCGCATTAACAAGATGTTGTCGTGCGCTGGAGCTGATAGGTAAGTGAAGCAAGTATGTATTGGTGTACATTATATGTACACTAGATCAGACCTCAAAACTGCAAAATGGAAATAAGTAGGTCTCGGCATTCACAAAGCTAATATTTGTTGTATAATTAATAATTGTGAAAATCGAAAAAAATTTAATTTAAAAAGGGCGCGAAGTGTCCTTTAAGTTTTGAAAAAAATGATCATACGTTCACCAAATACAACTTTTTACAACGAAATTATTAGTTCATTTCAATTGCTGTCATCTTTTGAAATTTAAAAAGGCAACTACATTTGTGGAAATATGGCAGGAGAGACTTGTTCTTTTGGTCGGCTTATTGATCCCAATTTGCTGATGCTGATGAAGAATAAGAGATAAATAAAGGATTGGATAGTTGTTATCGCATCCAAAAAAAAAAAACAAATCCAGTAAACTAACATAAAAAACTCGGTTTTTTTTTACTTTTGTTTTGTTTTTTTTTGCGCATACTATACAACTTAAAAACTTGCGCATACTTAAAAATTTCGTATTCAGGAGGTCCAATCTAATGTACACATAAATCATGATGACATCTGGAATTTGAGCACTGGGTTATGACAATACTGTGATTACATTAATATCTCAACTGAGGCATATATTAATCTAGGCCTGAGTATAGTCTGTCAATAAATTTATAAAAATAAATCTCATCTATTATAACTTTTATATATGTATTTATGTGCTGCAGGCTTCAAACAGGAATGAGAGGAGCTTTTGGAAAGCCGCAGGGTACAGTGGCTCGTGTTCGCATTGGACAACCCATCATGTCTGTACGTTCAAGTGACCGTTATAAGGCACAAGTTGTGGAAGCTCTCCGTCGTGCAAAGTTCAAGTTCCCTGGACGTCAGAAGGTATGTTATATTAATATGAGTTCCACCTCTGTCTTGCCTTATATATATACATATATACATACATATACAAGCCTGTTCTCTTTTCCGAATTCGATTGGTCGGAATCGGTAAGAGTTGTGATTTCTAAGAATCGATTTATAGGATTTTTCCACTGAGCACATCTAACATCCCACATCATAAGTTAAAATGCTTAATAACTTTTTGCTATTCAAACATTTGTAAATTTTTGTTTTGTCAAAATAAAAAGTAAGTTGGTGTTTAAACGGAACACACAGTAAAGATGACAAATTTCGCCATTGCAAATGTTTGTAACTCATGATGTGGGCCTATAGGGTTAGGTTAGGTTAAGTAGTTCCGACTGGCCCTTTGTAGGGGCCACACAGACCTTACGGTCCTTAGTTGGGTGGTTTTTCTGGGTACCATTAGCCTATAAAGAATTCGGGCAAATCTTTTTGTCATCAAGAAGGTGGAATGAAGGTAAATGGGGATTCTAAATTAAAAGCGAATAACATGAGGTTTTTGGAAGCGAGAACATTAAATAATTCCGATTACTCATGATTTGATCGAAAACGGAAACTGACTTAATAATAGTATTAATTAATGTTCAAAACAACTGTCCTTAAATGCACAATATTGAAAATGAGAGAATAAGATAATCAAACATCTGTCCTGTTTGTTGTTTACGTTACCATGTTTGCCCGCAAATAGGCATTACAAATCAGCTTAAAGACGAATGAACACACATTTTTCGTAGACTTTTCCGGTGGATATCCCGAATTAGAAAATTTATCGTTCAACTTATTTTCCCCGATGATCATCGTACAATCGGAATTCTGCATACATTGGCATTAAGGCAGTTCGTAGGATAAGTCGCCTCTTGGTTGCTGTTGCATATTTTTTCCTCCATTAATTTTTTTCCACAGTCTGCTTCATTACGGAGATAATTACTCAACGTTTTGACTTCGACCGATTTTCTTGGCTATTTATTTCAGTGTTTAAGCCAGATTCAATATGGCCTTTTATTTGGCCTTTTTCAAAATCGGTTAAAGGTTTTCCGCGGCCCATTTTACAAAAAACTGACTGATTTCTTTATACAACAAAATTTATTTCGCCTGATTCGAAGTGCTTGTTACAGAGATACAACGTTTCAAACCTAAAAAAAAAAGTCAAACCTATTCAGTTGAGCGGCACTGTATGTGATTTCCATTATTATGCGAAGGTACAACTGAAAGTTTATTGCCATCACATAGTTTTCCATGGTTTCTTGTGCATTCCTTTTTGACCGTTTGTATCCTCATAATGATTTTAGATAGCGAAAATAAAATAAATCTATAGGCACTTTTATCAAAAAAAAAAAAATATGCATTATTAATGTTCAAATTAGTAAAATTGCTCTAGCGCGGCAGTAAACCCGAATATTTCGAAATATCGGGTTATGATGAAATTTGTTAAATTGGACTGCTTCCCCATAAAAATTTGATAAAACATAGTTCTATGTGTACCAGAAATCTCTAGAGATTTTGGGGTCAGTTGTTTTTGAAAACAACCAATCCAATTGTCGGTGTTCCACAAATGTCGGAGATTTCATTTTTCGGTGTTAGCTTCGGAGTTGCATGCAAAACAGCTGACTGGTAGTTTTTGCGTTGTCAGTGCATACCGCAACCACTTGCAGCATTTGGCTTAGAAACTACCAAATATAGTTCGAATCCTACATTTACTTAAACTATAACAAACAAAAAAGTCTTGCGGTATTTTTATTGAATTTTCAATTGTTCATAAAATTGGTTATAATAATGCGATTTAAGTCAAATATGCGCCGTTTTGTTCGATGACGAGTTCCCAACGAGATGCCAACTTCATAATGCCCCTCTTATAGAAGCTCGCTTCCCTATTGGCAAAAAACTCGGAGAGCCAATTTTCACAGGACTCTCTTGTGGCCAACTTCCGACTACCAAGCTCGTTCGCCATGGACAGAAATAGGTGGTAATCACTTGGTGCGAGATCCGGACTATACGGTGGATGCAAAAGAACCTCCCATCCGAGCTCCCGGAGCTTCTGGCGCGTCACCAAAGATGTGTGTGGCCTGGCGTTGTCCTGATGGAAGACAATTCGGCCTCTGTTGATCAAAGATGGCCTCTTCTGCATGAGTGCTGCATTCAAGCGGTCCAGTTGTTGGCAGTACATGTCCGAATTGAGCGTTTGGCCATAGGGGAGCAGCTCATAGTGGATGATTCCCTGCCAATCCCACCAAACAGACAGAAGAACCTTCCTGGCCGTCAATCCAGGCTTGGCCACCGTTTGGCAGCTTCACCGCTTTTCGACCACGACCGTTTGCGCTTCACGTTGTCGTAAGTGACCCACTTTTCATCGCCAGTCACCATCCGCTTCAAAAACGGGTCGATTTTGTTGCGATACAGAAGCGATTTGCATGCATCCATACGGGCAAAAATGTTTCTTTGCGTCAAGTCGTGTGGCACCCATACATCGAGCTTCTTTTTGAATCCAAGCTTCTTCAAATGGTTTATAACGGTTTGATGACTCATGCCCAGCTCTTGGCCGATGCTACGGCTGCTACTATGCCGGTCTCTTTCGATCAATTCAGCGATTTTATCGCAATTTTCGACGACAGGCCTTCCGGACCGTGGCGCATCTTCGATCACCTCTGCACCAGAACGAAAACGTTGAAACCATCGTTGTGCGGTGGAAATGGAAACTGTATCGGGTCCATAAACTGCACAAATTTTATTAGCAGCATGAGATGCATTTTTGCCTTTATCGTAGTAGTACTGTAAAATATGCCCTATTTTCTCTTTATTTTGCTCCATGTTTGCGACGCTATAACTCACGAACGACTAAAAACAAACAACAATTAATCAAGCGTGAAAAGAGCTTTCCAAAAAGCTCTATCGTGAACCGATGGGACGAATACAACTAGAACTACGCGCTTGCAAAGACAAGCTTGCGGAAATACCGCAAGACTTTTTTGAGCCCCAACGCAAAAACTACCAGTCAGCTGCCACGACAGGGTTGTAGGCTTCAAAATAGTTTAAATAAATGTAGGATTCGAACTATATTTGGTAGCTAGTTTCTAAGCCAAATGAGTTTCAAACTTTAAATTATTTTTAAGCAGGGAATCAAACCGAAACAAATTTCGTTTCCGGTTCCGGTACGTACCGAGACTTCTGTTTCGGTAAAAGGTTCTGTTTTGGTTTTTTTTTTATTTCGGTATTCGGTTCCGTTTCGGTACCTAGATTTTTATTTCGGTATACCGGTACGTACCGGTATGGACCGGTAAAAATAACAAATTTTAAGACTTAACTCCAAACAAAGTGAGTTACAGAGTACATCCTCGCGTATTGATTGCGGGTTAATAAAATTCGCACAACCCAGGCCTTCAATAATTGGATTTCGAATTTATCGGAATCCGAGGTCGTTCATCAAAGCAAACGGCCTTCCATCAACCATGCATCCGAAGAATTAGCAGAAAGCCAACATGCAAAAACGGAACTTAACTGAAAGAGCGCCAAATATATACATATTTTTGTTGCTGTTTTTGTTTGTCTTTTTCTCAGAAACCTATATGCATAGACAAAAACAATATCTTTTGTCTCTCTCTCTCACGCGCAGTCAACAGCTCTGAATATAGAGATGATACTCTCTGGCACAGGTAACAGCTCTGAATATAGCGATGACAAAATTCCGTGCGGCAACTACGGATGTTAAAAAAAAAATTGCTCAGAACCGAAACTGTACCGGTACACCGTTTAGGTTCTTTTCGGTCTTTTGGGTTCTAAATATATCGGTTCTCGAATACCGGTATACTAAAAATTCAAAATATAGGTTCCGGTTCTGAGTTTGAATCGGTTCTTTTCGGTATACGGTTCCGGTTCCGGTTTGGTTCCCTGCTTTTAAGCCATTAGTACTAAATTGTATCGGAAAAAAATTGAAGAGAACACTGACCCGCAAAAAATTATTTTGTATTGACAACCCTGTTGCTTACAAGTTAGTGGAGTAAATACAACGAGATCGTAAGTTAAAGTCGGCTCTAGCCGCCTTCGATATACCTGTTACTCATGGAAAGATATGTTTAATAGCCTTCCTGTGTACCTGAGGTGAGACAGCCGAAAAGTATGCAACATTTGTCAGGGCTTATAGATGTTGCGAATATAAATGTAAGTTTTAAATTTGAGATCGATATCTTAAAAATTGTGGGAGTTATTCAACATTTTTTATTGTGGGGGCGGGGGGTGGGCGTGGCAAAAATGTGAAATAAACTTGATCTACGTGCAAACAATAGGAGTCTACATTTCAAATTTGGTTGCTCTAGTTCTTCTAGTCTCTGAGATCTAGGTTTTCATACAGACAGACGGACGGACCGACAGACGGACATGGCTATATCGACTCTGCTGTTGAAGCTGATCAAGAAAATATATACTTTATATGGTCGGAAATGATTCCTTCTGTCTGTTAAATACATTTGCACGACTTACGTATACCCTTTTACTCTACGAATAACGGGTATAAAAATGGCTGCGGCTGCATTAATTGTTTGGATATTGCTGGGAGAAGGCCGTTGGCGAGGTAGACAAATTCGAAACAAAAGTTTCAGAAATTATGCAATCCACTTTTGATATCTGATGAAGCGTAAGCTACTTTTCTGCCGCGATATCCGACTGTTTTCCATATGGCGTTACTGCCTCTTCCTCCGGAGTCCTATGCTTCCCCCATAAAAACATCCAACAATTTTTAAAGATAAAAAATAGAGGAAAGCTAATTTCGGCTCGACAGAAGTTTATATACCCTTGTAGCTTGTATGATTTTTATAAATTAGTAGCCTGATTCTACTGACACAAATATGTACATTCTGCCAAATGCACACATTTTTGACAAGGCCTATACATTTTCTACACCTAATTTCTATGGCAGCTGTACTATATAGTTGTCCTATCAAACTTGTTGGAATTATGTGAATGCATAGATAACTTGTAAATACAAGGTTCGGGGACGTTTGCGTTGAAGACAAAAAGTTTTTCTCACTAAAACAACATTTTCGACCGATGGTTCCTATGGCAGCTATATGCTATAGTCATCCGATCTGGTCGGCTCCGACAAATGTGCAGCGTATTTGTACCAAAAGACTTCGTGGAAAGTTTGGTTAAGATAGCTTTAAAACTGACGGAGGAGATAGCATAGAAACAGACGGACATGGCTATATCAACTCAGCTCGTCATGCTGATCAAGAATATATATACTTAGTGTGGTCGGAGATGCTTCATTCAATGCGTTACAAACATCTGGACAATTTTAATATACCCTCTACAAGGGTATAAAAAATATGTAAAAAGTGCAGTTAAAAATTTCACTACTGATAGCTTGTCTTCCATTTGTAGTTTGAATTTCTCGCCGATAGATTTTATCGATAGGCTTGATTCGATACTTCATTGAATTAACTTTTTAAATCATATTTTAATAAACTGCTAATTTACCCACATAACCTTGTTAAATTTATTCTTCATTTAAGCGAACAAACTTTTAATTTTAAAAAGAAAATTAAAACTCCGAAAATGATAGTGTCACATTTGGAATAAGTTAGCAGGTTTGCTTATTGTTGCTTTCTGTTGCCCTCTGACTTTTGCATTGTTTTGGTGAACAATATTTTATAATTCGTTTTGATTATCATCAAATATTTAATAATATTAATGCAATTCGATCAGTTAAGCATTTGAGCCTTGGGCCTCATTATCATATTTGACTCAAATCTCTTTATTAGCAAAACATAAACCAAATGTCGCCACAAAATTCGTAACATTTGAAAACAACCAAAAGTGGTTTTTAAGAACACCGACAATTGGTTTTGCGTTGTTAGAGGTTTGTAGAACACGGCCGAGTGTTTTTAACCACTTCTATATTTTTGGCCTCGGTGGACCTTTTTCCATATATAGATACTGCCATTCCATACAAACTTTTTTATGTTTATACCCGTTACTCGTAGAGTAAAAGGGTATACTAAAGTCGTGCAAGTGTATGTAACAGGCAGAAGGAATCATTTCCGGTCATATCTACTTCTACTCTATAAATAAAACAGTATGTCCTGACTGACTGATTCACTGACAGATTGGCAATTAACGCAGAGCGCAAACGGTAAGAGATAGAAGGCTGAAAGTTGGACAGGATTAGCGGAGAAAGTGCGTACTAAGACGGGGTTTTGGAAAATTCCAAACTGAAATGCGTCGAAATAGTTTGTATGGGAAATTTTATGTTTTCATCCGATTGGCTTGAAAATTGGTTTGTAAGCATTGTACGCGAAATAATTCGACACGTGTTTTCCCGATTTTGGAAAATCCGCCCAGAAGGAAAATGGCCGGAAAATTTTGCATTCAAAAAACTATTTTTCATCCGATTGACTTGAAACTCGATTTGTAATGATAGAATACGATATAATTTGAAATGTGATTTTCTAATGTCGGAAAATCCGCCCCCCAGGCGTGAAAATTCCCGGAAAATTCTGCATGCAAAAACTATTTTCATCCAATTGGCTTGAAGTTCGGTTTGTAAGGATAGAATACGTAATGAAGTGAAATTGGGCGGTAACGATAACGAAAGCGGTATAGGAAACAATAACATTACCGTTAACGGTAATAATGCACTATACTAATGGCGACGCAGCGAAGCTCGACTTGTTATGTTAGTCTATATATATAAAAGAGTTCAACCTGACTGACTGGTGACCGTCACACAGCATAACCATAAGAGATAGGATGCTAAATTTTTATACCCGTTACTCGTAGAGTAAACAAGAATACAGAATCTTTACGTTTTCAATATTTCTTTGAACTTTAAAGGCGTACGAATGTAAAATTCCCGGAAAATTCTGCATGCAAAAACTATTTTCATCCAATTGGCTTGAAGTTCGGTTTGTAAGGATAGAATACGTAATGAAGTGAAATTGGGCGGTAACGATAACGAAAGCGGTATAGGAAACAATAACATTACCGTTAACGGTAATAATGCACTATACTAATGGCGACGCAGCGAAGCTCGACTTGTTATGTTAGTCTATATATATAAAAGAGTTCAACCTGACTGACTGGTGACCGTCACACAGCATAACCATAAGAGATAGGATGCTAAATTTTTATACCCGTTACTCGTAGAGTAAACAAGAATACAGAATCTTTACGTTTTCAATATTTCTTTGAACTTTAAAGGCGTACGAATGTAAAATTCCCGGAAAATTCTGCATGCAAAAACTATTTTCATCCAATTGGCTTGAAGTTCGGTTTGTAAGGATAGAATACGTAATGAAGTGAAATTGGGCGGTAACGATAACGAAAGCGGTATAGGAAACAATAACATTACCGTTAACGGTAATAATGCACTATACTAATGGCGACGCAGCGAAGCTCGACTTGTTATGTTAGTCTATATATATAAAAGAGTTCAACCTGACTGACTGGTGACCGTCACACAGCATAACCATAAGAGATAGGATGCTAAATTTTTATACCCGTTACTCGTAGAGTAAACAAGAATACAGAATCTTTACGTTTTCAATATTTCTTTGAACTTTAAAGGCGTACGAACGTGACTGTGGAAATGTCCATATTTCGTTTTGAGCTATTTTTTTAGCGTTTTTTTTTATTAAAAAAAAAAAACTTGTTTTTCATGCCCTTACCGAGATTTGAACTGTCTTATTTATTTCTAGTCTCAGTCCTTTACCTCTACACCTTGGCTGTTAAGATAGATTAGACGGCTAAATGTGCTATATAACTCTCAATTATCTTTTCTGGTTTCCATGAATTTCGGGGTGAATTTACACATATTTGAAATATGTGAATTTTTTTCATATAGATTATGTTTATTATTTGATATGTGAAAATACGTACATATTTGCTATAGTGGAAATAGGCTATTAGTTCCAACTTTCACCACAAATGGAAGGGTTTATCCACAAATCAATTTGCCATTTCGTACCGTTAAGGCTGCGATTAATACAAAACAAATATATAATACGTTTAAATTTTAATGTATGTATTTATGTGGATTATGAAAAGGGAAGCTCGAGGACTTTCTCCCGGCGGCGCTTCAATGTTGAATCTTTACACTATTTAAACACATTTCTTAAAATATTTTCAGATTTACGTCTCCAAAAAATGGGGCTTTACAAAGTACGACCGGGAGCGCTACGAAGAACTCCGCGACGACAACCGCTTCGAACAAGATGGTTGCAATGTTAAATACCGTCCCGAGCACGGTCCGATGGCTGCTTGGGAAAAAGCTCAGCGTGAGGTTTATGCTTAATATAATCTTATTCTGAATCAATAAATCGTGTATTTGGCGAAATTTAAAGTCTCCGCCGTATAGATTGGCGTTCCTAGTTTTTCATCTGTAATGGGTGATTTTTATGCTATTTGTTTTTTCAGTGCAAATTTGTAGACGCGTGGCAACGCGAAAAATGCTCGGTAAGTTTTGCCATTTCCCCATGAATAGACAACCGAACAGCGCTTGCAAATTTAAATCGCTACGTTACAGTCAATAGGAGCAACGTACCGTGCGATAATTACTGACTTTTTTTCGTCCAGAATGGTAGAACTGGACTTGGTTGACATGTGGTTTCAACAAGGCGATTGCCACACGGCACTCGAAACCATGGACCAGTAGGGAGGCGAGATTGGTTAACACTTAATCTCACGTTTTGGAACAGTCTGCTGGCCGCCAAGATCATGTGATTTGACCCCACTCGTGTACAGGGACAAACCAGCCACAATTGCAGCCATGGAAGACAACATTACAGCTGCCATTGGAAAAAGTATGCCAAAGTTAGAGCTTACGGATAGACCACCTAAGTCGTAGCCGCGGGCAATTTTTAAATCCTTAATCCTTAAAAGTAATACATTCATGTGTCGCTCCTAAGAAATATTTCATTCAATATTGGATTTTTTTTTGTACAAAGTTTGCGAAAAGCGTATAAAAATTAATTATAAAAAAAATCGCGATTTTAAGAGTTTTAAAAAATATTTTTCGCAATCGTCTTTTTATACCCGTAAAGTCGTGCAAATGTATGTAACAGGCAGAAGGAATCATTTCCGACCATATAAAGTATATATATTCTTGATCAGCATTAACAGCCGATTCGATATAGCCATGTCCGTCTGTCCGTCCGTCCGTCTGTCTGTATGAACACCTAGATCTCAGAGACTAGAAGAGCTAGAGCAACCAAATTGTCCTATTGTCTGCACGCAGATCAAGTTTATTTTCAATTTTTGCCACGCCCCCGCAATTTGGAAAAAACGTCATATCTCCTACAGTTTTGATGATAGATGGTTCGTACTTTCTAGAGACATCTAGTACTAAAAATTATTTATCGATTTGCTGAAGGAATGATAAAGATCGGATGAACGATACTCAAGTTATGAGCAAAAAACGGTCAGTTAACACCCACCCCACCCATAACCTAAGCATTGCGTTCAGCAGCAATCTTAGTGAGAGAGAGAGACTTAGAGAGTGCACTGCGTTGTGCGTTGTGTGTTAACTGGCCGTTTGACTCGTGACCAAATTCGAGATGCGACATTAAGGGTGCAGAGTATGTAATAGTCGGGCTTGACCGACTTTCTTTCTTGTTTTTATTAGGAAAGGTGATACGTTTTCAAAAGTTTTGTTGTCTGATCTGTTTATCGTGATGAATTTGGAGTCATTTATGTTGGATTTAGTAATTGCCAAATGTCTATTAATATCTGGCGGATAATAAATAGCCGAGTTAAAAAATGTTGCATACTTTTCGGCTGACCCACCTCAGGCATACAGGAAGGCTATTAAACATTTGTTTCCATGAGTAACGGGTATATCGAAGTCGGTTAGAGCCGACTTTAACTTACGCTCTCGTTAATAGTAGTTTTATCTTATGCTGAAAGTGAGTACTAAGAGCGGATTTTGGTAAATTCTGTCGGGAAACGTGGAAAATTCGCGAAAAACTGTTCTATGAAACTTTTTTGTTTACCATCCGATCAAGTTCAAACTCATTTTCAAAGAACTTTATGAAAATTCAAGAACTGCATACCAATTTTCCGGAAAATTCACCCCCCCTGGGTGGAAAGTGGGTGGTCAAGGATGCGTGGGCGAAAATTTAGTTGCCAGCGATTAGCTCCAAACTCCGGGCCGGTTTTCCAACATTGGTAAATCACATTTTAAATTATTTGGAATACTACTATCCTTACAAACTGAGTTTCAAGCGAATCTGATAAAAAATAGTTTTTTGCATGAAGAATTTCCTGGTCATTTTCCTTGTGGGCGTACATACAAAAATCGGTGTATGTAAAAATCGGTGTTCAATGATGTAAAATGTTTTCCGGCGACTTTCCAAAACCCCGTCTTCCAGCCTATTTCCATTATGATTACGTATGGGAATTTCCACAGAAACGTCCGCTGAGACCGAAAAAATATTTTTATAAAAATATTAAAAAAAAAAAAACGAGCTATTGTGAATAAATACATACGATTGCAATCGATGAAAAGCTACATTATTCCCCTTTATTTAAAAGTTTACGGCTTCAAAATATTCTTTTACGATTCGCAGACTTATTCATTTTTTTAGATGCAGTCGAAAACTACTTCTATTTTGGTCGCGTGGTAAATCCAATGATTTTTGTTTAGTATATTTTCAGCGTCAAATCGACTGAACCTACCTTTTGCAATAAATATACTTCTACCAAAATGCTACCAATAAATAGAAACACGAATATAGAATCTTTACGTTTTCAATATTTCTTTGAACTTTAAAGGCGTACGAATGTCGCGTTCATGACTGTGGAAATGTCCATATTTAGTTTTGAGCTATTTTTTTTTAGCGTTTTTTTTATTAAAAAAAAAAACATTTGTTTTTCATGCCCTTACCTGTTACTCATGGAAAGATATGTTTAATAGCCTTTCTGTGTACCTGAGGTGAGACAGCCGAAAAGTATGCAACATTTGTCAGGGCTTATAGATGTTGCGAATATAAATGTAAGTTTTAAATTTGAGATCGATATCTTAAAAATTGTGGGAGTTATTCAACATTTTTTATTGTGGGGGCGGGGGTTGGGCGGGGCAAAGATTTTAAATAAACATGATCTGCGTGCAGACAATAGGAGTCTACATTTCAAAATTGGTTGCTCTAGCTCTTCTAGTCTCTGAGATCTAGGTGTTCATACAGACAGACGGACGGACGGACAGACGAACATGGCTATATCGACTCGGCTGTTGATGCTGATCAAGAATATATATACTTTATATGGTCGGAAATGATTCCTTCTGCCTGTTACATACATTTGGACGACTTTAGTATACCCGTTATGATAAATAGCCGAGTTAAAAAAATGTTGCATACTTTTCAGCTGTATCACCTCAGGCATACAGGATGGCTATTAAACATTTGTTTCCATGAGTAACGGGTATTTCGAAGTCGGTTAGAGCCGACTTTAACTTACGCTCTCGTTAAATGTATGAAATTGTTTGCTGTGCTTGTCATTTCCTAGCCGAATGTATACCTGCTAGATAGAGGCCTGCATGAATTGAATCATGGAACGCATTCACCAGCACACACCAATCATTTAACATTAATCATCAATCAAAAAATAAGTGTTTGGCATTAAAGACTATTAAATTTGAATGACCGTCTTCAATAGAACCAACTGCTCCTGGAACTCCCCTTGACTTTTCGTCTAAAGTTTGTTAGCTATTTAATGTTTGTTGTAAGCCCGGCGAGAAGGTACATGACAAACTCCAATATCCGACGACCAGATCTTTACATTTACTAATAAGAAAGACTTATTTTGCCAGCAGTCAAATTACAAATTACAAATTACAACAGCGGGAGAGAGCGCGAGAGCAGGCGCAAACGTCACATACACAGAAATGTTTATTTATTTATTTATTTATATTATGTTCGAGGGCAGTGTAAAATTGCAGGCGAACAGGGTTTAAAGCTATAGCTTGACGGCCTTAAGCTTAATTTTTACATCATTTGGTTTAATTTTTATCAATAAGTGAATATATATTATTTACAAATTAAATACTAGTACTTATAATTATAAAGGGTGTGGATAGTGGTAGAGAGAAGGTGAATTGAAGGTAAGAATTTATAGTAAGTTAATTAAGTTTGCATTTTGGAGGAATTGGACTATTGCATTTATGTTGTGGCTGTTGGGATCAAAAATTGCTTTTAAGGGATTATTGTTTGTTGGGAACAGAGATCTGTGGGGTTGGAGGTGGGGACAGTCGACAAGTATGTGTTGGAGTGTTGAAAGTGAGTTGTTGCAGAAGCTGCACGTTGGGGTTATGGGTGGTTGGCTGAATAGATAGCTGTGCGTGAGGTTGGTGTGTCCTAAGCGAAGGCGAATTATTTTGGAGAATATTCGACGGTGGATAGTCATATTTGACTGTAGTTGGCCGTAGTCGTAAATGGTATTTTTGATTTTATTGCAGGATTTGTAATGTGAGTTGGTGTTGTTAAAAAGTCGAGCTTGTTCGGATTTAAAGTGGGTTTTAATATATTTGAGCATGTCGATGATATTAAAGTTGTTATGAAAAGTGAACGGGAGGGAGAAGCATTCTTTAGCGGCTTTGTCAGCGGATTCATTGCCAGTGATTCCGCAGTGGCCGGGGATCCATATTAACTTAAGTTTGTTTTTTTTGTTTTGAAGAATTTGCCTAATGGCGGATGGGTAGTATAGGTTGTTGTGGGGGTGGGAAATGGCTTCAATAGAGGACAATGAATCGGTACAAATGGCGGTTGGTTGTGGGTAGTGTTGAGCTATAAAAGTTGCGTTGTAGATAGCGATTATTTCAGCTGAAAAGATTGAGCTGTATAGGGGTAAGAGATGTTTATGGCAGTTTTCATTTTCAACTACGCTGAAGGAGGTTGCTCTGTCGGATTTTGATCCGTCAGTGTATATAAATCTGTGTGAGGGGAGAGAATTTTTGAGTTCGAGGAATTTTTGTTGGTAGACTGAAGGTGGAGTGGACGATTTTGGTAGAAGGTGAAGTGAAGTGTTAATAGAGGAGGAGAAATCAATCCAAGGTGGACTTGAGTTCTTAGTGACTGGTATGGGTTTGTTTGGTAGACCAAGGTTGATGGTAATTTGAATGCAGCGTTGCAGAGCGGATGGTACTTTGGGGTTATTCTTTTTTGCTTTGAGTATGTTGTCTACGGTGTTTTTCAAAGGTGAATTGTGGGACAGGAGAATTGTTTTTATGAGTTTGGCTGTGGAGAGTTTGATTCGAATATCTATTGGCATAATTTTTGTTTCAAACAGTAGGTTGCTTATCGGGGTAGATCGAAATGCACCGAGGGTGATCCTGATGGCGGAGTGGTACAGGGATTTGATTTGTTGGAGTTGTGAGGTTGGGGCGTTCCCGTAAAGGAATAGGCCAAAATCTGTTTTTGACATTATAAGCTGGTTCACGGCATTTAATACGCTAAGCTGATTGCAGTTGTATTTGCTGTTGGAGAGACATTTTATTATGTTAAGTCTGTGGGAAAGTGAGGTGTAGAGGTTAGAAATGTGGTCATTCCAGGTATATTTTTTATTGAAAGTGATTCCAAGAATCTTTAGTGTGTTGGTGTTGGTAATTTAGATTAAAGAAGTGTTTATTTGTATTCGGCAGGAGTGTTTTTTTACAAATGTGCAGGTGCTTGCATTTAGAAAGGGAAAGTATTGCTCCTGAGTAGTCGCACCAGGAGAGTATGTCCCTTAGTAGTGGGTTTATGTCTATTTGCGTGTTTTTATTCAATTTTTTTACAATATGATAATCGTCTGCGTATGCACAGAAATTAAATTGTTTGTGCTTGTCTATGGTGTGGTTTAGTTTGTTAAAAGCAATTAGGAATAAAATTACAGAAAGCGGTGACCCTTGAGGGATCCCATTGAATTGAGGAAGTGTTGTAGATTGGTGGTGGTTGGCAAAAACAGTGATTTTTCTATTAGTCATAAAGCTGATGACGTAGTTGATAATCTTGGGGCCTATTTTCCATGCGTAAAGTTCGTCTAGTATGGTGTGAATGCCAATTTTGTCGAAAGCCTTGGTAAAATCGAGAGAAATGATTGAAGTGTGGTTTTTACATGAAAGGGAGGAGGATATCAGGTGGTCTAAAACGAGCAGACTGTCTGATATAGATTTTCCCTTTCTGAATCCTGTTTGGCGGCTATCGATCGACTTGTTATAGGAAACAAACCACCATAGCCGGTTGGCGATAATTTTGTCCAGTGTCTTTGCGAAGCATGAGTTCAGGGATATGGGACGGTATGAGTTAAGGTTGGTTTTGTCTGTGTTGGGCTTGTATATCGGGATTATCTTGCTTATTTTATAATGTTGGGGGGATGTAGTTGTTGAAAATTTTATTGTAGTGGTCTAACAGGCGGACTGAAGAGTGGGCGTTTTTTATCATGGGGTAGGAGACCCGGTCGAGTCCGGGGGTCTTGCCTTTTTGCTTTGATAGTGCTATGCTCAGCTCTAGGGCAGTAATTGGTGCTTCGATTTTGTGTGCAGACGGGGATGGGGGGTATGATGGATTGAGGGATAGGGTGTTGTCTTTTTGGGTTTTAAAGGTGGAGGAAAAATTGGAATCACTAGATTCTGTGGACCAGTGATTACATAGCTCGTTCGCTATGGATAGACTGTCGGAAATTGTTGTTTGGCCATTTTGTTTTTTTATGCAGTGAATAGAGAGCCGAGGTTTTAGGCCACAGAACGTACGTATGTTGGCCCAGATTCGGGAAGGGGGTGTGTTAGGGTTTATTTCAGATGTAAAAGATTCGAGGGACGAACGTTTGGCTATTTTTAATTCTCGTTTGAATAAGGCGTTAGCTCTTTTGTAGTTAAGGATATTTGTGGTGGATATATTTCGCTTCAGGATGGACCAATGTTGGTTTTTATTTTGTTTGAGGGTTTGGAGGTGGGCGTTCCACCAGGGAACCAAATATTGGGAGCTAGGTTTGGCAACTGATTGTGGTATAGATTCGTTTGCGCTTTGGCGAACTATTTTGTTGATATTGCTGCTAGTGGGGCGTTGGAGATGGAAGTGCTTGCTAGCTTCTTCAAATTTGGGCCAATCAGCGGCGTCAAGCTTGAATTTGGGTGTGAATGTAGGTGATGATGTTGACTCAAAGAGGGAGGTGATGATGGGAAAGTGATCACTGCAGAATCTATCGGATTCTATGTGCCATGTAGATTGGAGGGCAAGGGTGGGAGTGGCTAGTGTGAGGTCGATATGAGTAAGAGTGTGGTGAGTGCTAAAGTGGGTTGGTGAACAGTCATTAAGTAGGACCAAATGAGATGAATTTATAAACTTCGCTAGTGTGTTACCTTTTTTATTATTTCGGGGCGAGCCCCAAAGTCTGTGCCAGCTATTGAAGTCACCTGTGATGATGGTGGGAGTGGATAGGTCATTGTAAACATTCTGGAGGTTGTTGATTGTAAAGTTGTTTCTTGGTGGGATGTATGAGCTAATTATGTTGAAGGTGGCTTTTGAGTGTACTTGAATACCTATTGAGTCGAAGTCTTGCTGTAGGTTAATTTCATTGTGTTGGAGAGATGTGTGGATGAGGATGGCGACGCCGCCTGATGAGTTGACGGAAGAATTGTAAGTGTATAATTTGTAGTTAATTGGGATGGGAATGTGTCTATGTGACTGAAGATGGGTTTCTTGAAGTGATATGATTTTTGGGGAGTATTTTTTAATTAATATTTGCAATTGATCATAGTTATTGATATTGCCATTGCAGTTCCATTGAATTAGATTAAGTACCATGATTGGAAAATCAAGAGAAGAAGTGTGGTTGTAGTGTAGCTTTTTAGTTAAAGTTTGATCAAATGTTTCATTATAGCAATAGATTAGCTGAGCTGCGCCTTTGACAGTCTTCGTAGTCGTGGTGCTAATTAAGAGATTTTGCCGTAATCTCTTAAATATGCACAACGTCAAGAGAGGGCTATGCAAAGGCGGAGCTCAGCTAGAAAGAAGAAACAGTTAGAGTTATTTTAAATTAGGTTTAGGTTTGGTTGTTGCTTTGAGAGTAGATTTAAGTGAGCTGTTGTTCTTGTTGAAGATTTTTATTCTAGGTGTGCTCTCAGGTTTGTTTTCGAGAGCGGCGGCAGATGTGCTGGACATCGGGGCATCTTCGTTAGGCAAGACGTTGATGTGGTCGGGGGGGAGGTGATGTCCGAATAGTCCATAACAGGGCGTTCGGTTGAAGTCTTAGTTGTTGGACTTACTTTATCGGCAGTTATGTTTGGTGATGCTGTGCTTGTTGCTGAGTGGGTTGAGCGGGTGACGGTGGAGTAGGCTGTGGGTTCATGTGTCGTTGTAAATTTTGAGGGCGGTTTTCATGTCGGTTTTTTCGATGACTCGAATGGCTTGAATCTCCTTTAGTTTGATAAAGCTTGGGCATTTGCGATCATAAGAGTTGTGATGGTAGTTTTTACATCTGACTCTTTGCAGTTGATGCAGCGGTTAAGGTTTCGGCATTCTTCTAATTCCTCGGGGTCAAGGTGATCTATGTTAGCGCAATTCAGGCAGAGTTTTTCGCTTCGGCATGCCTTGGTGGGGTGGCCAAGTCTGCCGCAGTTCTTGCATCTGACTGGTAGTGGGATGTAGGGCTTGATGGTAATTTTTTGGTATCCAATGTATACATATTCGGGTAGGTTCGGTGTGCTGAACGTGAGTACTATTAAGCCAGTTTCTTTGTAAGTATTTTGCTCTCGCTTTTTGATTTTGAATGATTCGCATACGTTTTGGCTTTTCAGTTCCTCGGTAATTTCGGCTTCTTCGATGTCTCTGAGGTCATTACAGTATATAACGCCTTTTGAGTTGCTTAATGTGTTGTGTTCCGAAATGTTTACTTGAATTGTGTTGTTGAGTGATGTTAATGTTATGAGCCTGGTGGCTTGCAGAAGGGTTTTGGTTTTGATGAGGATTGTTCCATTGCGAAGCTTGTTGCACTCTTCTACTTCTCCAATTGCTAGGTTATCAATGATCTTTTTGATGAGGAATGGTGAAACGTTGGAGAGTGAGTCATTGCTATTTGTTCTGGACATGATCAGAAATTTTGGGCCATTTGAAAGATTTTTTAATTTTTTGGTCTTATCGGTTGTAAAGAGTAATTGTTGTGTTCTCTTATTTCTGTCGGGGGGGTCCCCCATGGTTGTTGTTGGTTGTGTTGGGTTTAGTTGAAGAGACAAATTGCGCGGTTCCGCCTGCAACGATGCAGTGCGATTCGACACTTGCTTAGTTATATTGTTGTGATTTGATGCGATTGTGTTCTCTTATTTAAGAAATAGGTGAGAGAAAGTTGTGAGCGAAATTAGGTTGTCTTCCGACTGATTTGGTAGGCACGTCCGTTCTCAATGGGAGTTGGCTTGTGACTGTACACAGAAATGTACTATGTGTGTGTAGAAGAAAACAAACTCCCAAAGTAGCACCTCGAAGGAGCGTTTTCGGAGCACACCGAAGTAGGAGTGAAAAGGGACTCCCAAAGCAGCACCTCGAAGAAGCGTTTTTTGGAGCGCTCTAAAGGAATATAATAAAAAAAGAAAAAAAGGTGCTGCGGTGACTTGATCCCAGGCCTCGACCAACTGCGTTCTTTCTTAACTATGGTTTTGACGCTACGTCTTGCTTAAGGCGAATAGCCGAGTGGGCTAAGACGTCCGTCCGTGTGTTCAGCATTTGTGAGAGGTTCCGAGTTCAAGAAGTCCCCCAGTAAAGTGAGTAAAAAAAAAAAATAAAAAAATAACCAACAACCACACCACGGTTCGCGTTGGCCCGGTGCTGGTCTAGTCTCTCTCCCTCACCCCCCACCCCCCAACACAACGCCGCTTTTAAAAAAAAAAAAAAAAAATAATCATTTGGCTGAAAATGGCACTTTTTAGGCCGAGTTGTTTTTTGAGTGTTGGGACTCCTCTTCGGACCATTATCGGATCACCGAAACCAATCCCGAAACACTCCGTCTAGGTTATCTTTGGCTGATTTAAGGAGTCCTTTTCAAAAAACCATAGGCTAATAGAGGAGTCCGCACGGAGCCTTTGCGGGTTATCTGAGTGAGCATTCTGGGACGCCGAAATCACTCATTTAAGGAGTCCTTAAGGCACACTTTTTCATATATATTGAAAAGGCACTTTTCTCCGGCGGATATGCTCCTTTGGGACACTTTTCGGAGCCTCCCTAGGAGGCTCAGCGCACCGTACAGGGAGTCCTAATGGAGCACCTTGCGGACTCCGCTGGTTGGCTGGGAAGCAGTTACAGTTTTACATACATCTACTTCTACTCTATACATAAAACAGTGTGTCCTGACTGATTCACTGATTGGCAATCAACGCAGAGCGCAAACGGTAAGACAGATACCACGTTTATACGCACGTCTTATTTGCAAATAACAATTTTGTGATTGACAGATTATTGCGTATAAACGCAGAGTTAATTCGTTATTAGCAAATAGCTAAGTCACGAAAACAATTACTGATTCCTGACTTATTTGCAAATAGTGTGCTAGGCGCTGCCACTCTATTCAGTGATTTTGCTGTTTTCAACTATATGGTAGCTCTGCTATATTGTAATTGACATTCATTACGACTGCAGGCGAAGGAGAAAGGGAAAATGTTTAAGATAACAACTGAAAACAAACGTTGCAATTGGACCAAGGCGGATACCAAGGTTTTTTGTGACTAATGAAAGAAAATAAGGCCAAGAAACTGCTTGATGGCAATCAGGCAGCACTAAAACATACATTTATTTACGTATGGCATTTAGCGTATAAACAGTGAGTTAGTTATTTACAAATTATTTCTATTTGCAAATAGGTGGCGTATAAACGTAGTAAAAGAAGGCTGAAATATGGACAGGAGTTTACATTAGTGGTAAAAGTGCGTCCTAAGACAGGGTTTTGGAAAATTCCAACCGGAAAAGTTTGTATAGGAAAATTTTTTTGAGTTGAAATTTGGTTTGTAAGCATAGTACACGAAATAATTTGACACGTGTTTTCCCGATTTTGGAAAATCCGTCCAGGCGTGAAAATTCCCGGAAAATTCTGAAGGCAAAAAATTATTTTTTGTCCGATTGACTTGAAACTCTGTTTGTAAGGATAGAAGAAGAAGAATAGATTTGAAATGTTATTTTCCAATGTCGGAATATCCGCCCCCCAGGCGCGAAAACTCCCGCGCCTGGCTGCTGGAAGCTGCTGCCTGCTTCGACTCCAAACTTCTCACCCTCTCTGTCAGACTTAGCAGTTCACCCACCTGGTGTTCAAGCTGAACCACTCGCTCGTCAAGCTGGTCGCGCATAGATTTGAGCTCACCAACTTCATGTTCCAGCTGAATCATCCTCTCGGCTTGCTGCCGTGTCATCGCATCGAACGCTCCAACAAAGCATTAAGGGTACGCTGCTCAGCCTCACGCATATTTCCAGAGATTAGCTCAGCCTGCTCCGAGAAGCGTTGGTTGAGGATCTGAAGAAGTGGTGGAGACTGAACATCAGAGGACCGGGTCGCCTTTAGGTCCGAATTGGTGTTCTCACGAGCGCGTTCGGTGTGGGGTTGACCTGGTGCCATGACGATGAGTGAATTACACTTGAGTGCGTGAGTGAGAATTTATTTGGTTTTGAGTGAAATGCTGTGTGTTGTTGGTGTCGCTCTTCTTTGCCTGTTCACTTCAAGTCCGTTTTTTCCAATTGATGTTGTTTGGACTTTGATCCTTACTCTGCTCAAGCGACAAAGTTGTTGTTTTGTATATTTTTTAGCCAAAACAAAAGGCGGAGCAACAAATCAAAATCGCAAGATGACGGGTGTATCGGGATTGCTCGATATTAATAATAAAATTTAATTTTAATGACTTTCTATCGCGATTTTAATGAAATATTTGTGCAGCTGTTGACTTGTGCGTCTATCTTCGTCTCTCTCCGCTAAAACCTTCAGAAAGGTCATTATCATTTAATCTAGCGACTAATTCAACTAAGTCTTGATCCAATCGTTGTTCTGCAAGAAGCCAGTTTTCTAAAATTTCTGTAAGATCAATTCGCTTTTGTGGCCTTTTCTTTGCTTTGTGCCAAATTTGACTTGAGGGGAAAAAGATTTCTAGACAGAAAGTCCACATGTGCCATCCGCTTTCCTTCTCTGTACTGGCACAGCACATGGCGAGCTACGCATGTGATCTGCGTCTCCATGGAGTACCCTATAATGAGGGAAAGAATGTTCGGGCATGCTTTAATTCGCTTTGCTTTCAATTGAGTGTCACACCACCAAGGATTAAAGAAATTTTCCGAATTCGTCGTTCACACCAAAGCACTGTAGACCCGATAATAATTATAAAGATAGAAAACGTGCGAGAAAAGAACATGCTTATGAGAGCAATAAGAGTGTACCGGCGCGAGCAAAAGCAACTTGTCTTGACTTATCTTCACCATCTCCGATTTTTGTCAACGAGCAGCTTTCGCAAGAAAACTACAACATATTTAGAGAGGCAATGCGGCTCAAAAAGCACAAGCTGCTCTCAGCAGTTTTCACACGACGTGGACTTGTGCACGTTCGATCCAGCAACAGCAAGAATGTGCATTGCTTTTAAAGCTCATTCCAAACAATGAGATGACCGCTTCTCCCCCTTCCCATTCTCACCCACTCGCATCATCTGCTGCCGATTCAGCTGAAGCTACACTAGAGCAGAACAACAATGGGTTTCGCAATTAAAAAAAATATATACAATAAAATATTTGTTAGACTCACTATTTATGTTGCATGTTTCCCTTTTTTGATTAGGTTTATTTTGATACAGACTACGCTTCCAATAACACCAAATAATAATGCAGGATGAAATGAGTAGATCCATAGCCAATAGCATGGTCAGAGTTCTGAGAAAACATGCTAAAGGCTTATCTATTCTACATGTCAATGCACAAAGTCTTGCAAATAAAATAGACAAGTTTAGATATATTTTTGTAGGTTCCGAAATTGATGTTATATGTGTGTCCGAAACTTGGTTCATGTCTCATATTTGTGATTTGTCCGTTGCGTGCGATGGTTATATGTTGTATCATTCTGACCGTGTTGGCCATGCAGGAGGAGTGGCAATTTACGTGAACAAGAGACTAAATTGTAGACGCGTCTGTAAGCACCCCAGTACAAGCGCAATTGAATACCTATGTATTTTTAGTTTTAAATAATAATAACCTTGAAACGAAGACACTTGTCGGATGCATTTACAGACCTAACTGTAATGTCGACTACAGTCAATTGTTGGATGCTGTTACTGATCTTTCCACTGACTATTCTCAGATAATACTGACTGGAGACTTTAACAGTAATTTGTTAACTGAAATACAGCTTTCTGATAGCTTTGAGTCGCTTGGATTGAACATTGTGAACAAAACAATACCAACACACTTTTCTTCTAGCTGTAACACCCTTGATGCATTCTATGTTAATGACGCCAGTAAGATTAGAATATATGACCAAGTCGCAGTACCTTTATTCTCAAGACATGATTTAATTTTTCTTACATATGATATAGTAGTTAGTTATAATGACGTTTCAATACAATTAAGGGACTACAAAACATTGACTACAGAGAACTAGAGTTAGAATTCAATGCTTGTGACTGGACGCCAATATACCACTCGCCTCATGTTGACTGTCAATTGCATGTTCTTAACACAAACTTAAACTATCTTTTTAATAAATGCGTGCAGCTTAAGACTAAAGTTATTACACCGAAACAGCAGCCTTGGTTCAACAACAACATACAGCGCCACATCAAATTGCGTGATGTTGCATACCTTAGGTGGAAACGGTATAAAACCAGTAGTTTACAAGCTGAATACATAAATAAAAGGGTCACTGTAACTAAAATGATTAGTCTCCAAAGCGAAATTATTTTAACTCCAAATTTAGCCAAGTTGCTATGACCAGACAATCCTGGAGAGAAGTTAATAGCAGGGCTTAATACCGGAACCGCAACCGTTAACCGAAATAAACCGTTTCAAATCAAGTACCGGAACCGATACAAATTTTTTTCTGATAGCCGAATACCGCTTACCGTTATTTTTGGAACCGATAGCACCGTTTCGTTTTTTTTTACCTTTGGAGGGCGCAGATGATATTGCAGGAAAAGAAACTTGGTGATAAAAACACATCAATTGTGCCAACAAATAAGTGACTGGATTCCATTTAGACTTTTCTCGCACTTAAGCGTTTTCGAAACCATGAAAACATTCTTAACTGGTGGTCAGAATCCTCCTCAAAGCTTGAATGCAATTACAAGAATGCTATAAAGTTAGTGGACAATGAAAATTCGAAGTAAAATTCGAAAAATAATAATATAATATATATGTCGTAACACCAGGAGCAGGATTACAATTTTAACTCGTTGAGAGTCCAACCCATTCCAGTGACAAGGCACGTTTATGTCAAGGTTGTTCACTTAGGAGGAGAGTTTTATTCTGTGTAAATACAACGGTTTAGGCTTATTCCATATACATTAATACATTCTTACCGCAGTCTTTCTCCTACTCCGGTTACTTTACACAAGTGATTCAATTTGCAATTCATTCTTATTTAAAGGCTAACAGACAGTGTGACCCTTTTCAGTAAGGCCACAAATACCTATTCAGCGGATACAAAGACCGCGCAATTCAAATTACAATTAACTTTATCCGTCCCGCGACATCCCCGCCCCCGTGAAGAAACAGCTTCACTCACGTCCAGAATCGCCAACTTGGAGACGGGACGCATTATCACTCGGGCTCGGTCGTTGTCGGTTACACGCACACTAGCGCGTCGGGGTACTCCATCGACTCCAGCATGGACATCTTCCACGATGCCTCTCCGCCACTCCCTGCGTGGCATGGCCGGGTCGCAAATAAACACATCACCGTGGCATATCGGCTCGGTGCGCTCACACCACTTCTCGCGGCGCACAAGCGTAGGCAGGTACTCATGGACCCACCTCTTCCAGAATCGGTCTCTCATCAGCCGCGCTATGCGCCACTGCTTCCTCGTAGCACATCTCTCTGGTGGCTGGCCGTCATCTTCAGGTGTGTCTGGCAGGTTGGCTACTCCCTTGAGTAGGTCATTGGGTGTCAGCGGAGCTTCCTGATCCACGGCAACCGGCAAGTGGGTAAGCGGACGAGAATTCACAATGTTCTCCGCTTCTATCAGGAAACTCTCCAGTACGTGCTCCCTTGGTGCCACCTCCTTCAGCGTGTGGCGTAGCACTTTCTTGACGCATTGCACCATTCTTTCCCAGACTCCGCCCTCCGAGGGGTTCGCTGGGCAGTTGAAGATCCATTCAATCCCTCTGGCAGACAACTCACCCTGAATCTTCTGTGGCTCAAATACTTCAGTAAACTTCTTGGCCTCTCGGTCGGCCCCAATGAAGTTCTTCCCGTTGTCGCTCCTTAGTCTGACCACCGGCCCTCGGCGGCAGACAAAGTTCCTGATCACAATTATACAGGAATCCGTTGATAGATCATGGGCCAGTTCCAAATGTATCGCCCTTGTTGTCAAGCAGGTAAACAAGGCGACCCACCGCTTCTCCTTGCGACGTCCAATCGTCACGAGCAGTGGTCCGAAATAATCTAGACCCGTATACTTAAATGGCCATCCATTGGCCTCCAGTCGGTCCTCCGGCAGGGGACCCATCATAGGTGGCGCTGGCTTCGCCCTTTGCAGTTTGCAAATACCACATCCAGAAGTGACTTTCTGCAGCACACGTCGCAGATTCGTGATCCAGAACTTGGTGCGGATCACGCTCATAGTAGCATCCACATTTTGATGCTTCATCTTCACGTGGTAATGGTTGACGATCATCTCAGTTAGTGTGTGCCGGTGCGACAATATTACCGGCCGCCTCGCGCTATATGGCATGCACATGGCAGCATCAACTCGGCCATATGCGCGCAATACTCCTTCGTCATCCACATAGGGCGCCAGCCCTCTTATGTCGCTGTGCTTAGCGACTGCCTCATTGTTGTATGCGGCCCGCATTTCATCAGGAAACGCCTCGGTTTGTGCCCGCCGTATTAGCAAGCACTCCGCATCCTCACATTCAGTAGCTGTGAGGCCGTATCTTTCAAGCTCCGCTCTCTGTCCACGACACCGTCGCGTGAACCTTAGGACCCAGGCAGTGGTCCTCACTAGTCGGTTATAGCTCGAGAATCTCTGAAACGATATGAAGAAGTTGTTTGCGGCAACCAGGGCAAACTCACTTGGCATCTCTTCTTCATCCTCATTTCGTGCGCCGCATTCAGTGCCCGGCGCAGGTTGCGGCCAACAGCTCTCAGGCTGCCGCAAAAATGTGGGCCCGCTCAGCCATCGTGACCCCGGGCTGAGGTCCACGAGGCGTTGCGCCCTAGTTGCATCATCAGCTGCGTTCTCAGCAGTAGGCACCCATCTCCATTGAGTGGCCTCCGTGGACTCCAAAATCTCCGTCACCCTGTTTCCGACAAACTGCTTGTATCGGCGGTGGGTGCTGCTTATCCATCGCAGCACTGTTTTGGAGTCGGTCCAGAGTACGACGTCACTAATGGCCACACTGTGCTCGAGTTTGACAGTGTCCATCAGTCTCGTACCCAAAACTGCTGCTTGCAGCTCCAGTCGTGGGATCGACATAGTTCTCATTGGGGCGCACTTCGTCTTAGCGCAGACAAAGCATACTCGCACGTCCTCGTCGTAGGTGACCCTCCAATAGGCCACGGCCGCGAATGCTGATTGACTTGCATCCACGAAGACGTGCAATTGTACAGCCCGCACGTGTCCAGAGCCAAAGTAATGGCGTGGACACCGGAACTTTCCCACGTTAGTCATCTCTTGGCGCCACTTCTCAAAGGCGCCACCAATTTCATTCGGTAATGGTTCATCCCATTGTATTCCGCTTCGCCAAATCTCTCTCAGCAATAATTTGGCGGTAACCATAAAGCAGCTCAAAAAACCCAATGGATCGAAGGTTGACATAACCAGGCTCAAGAACTCTCTTTTGGTGGGGATCCGTTCCCCTCCAAGTACACATCTGGGGACTCGATGATACTTCACATTGAATTTGAAGTCATCCGTGGCTGGCTGCCAGTACATGCCCAGAATCTTCTCTTCAGCCTCACTCCATCCCACGCTTTTGGCAGCCTCTTGTTGGCCCAAAGCGTCAATCACAGTCGGTGAGCTAGAAGAAAATTGGCACAACTCGAACCCAGCGTTAGCATGAATTTCTCTCACCCGTGTTGATACAGCAATAGCCTCCGCCTCTGATGCGAAGCTATCCACGTAGTCGTCCACATAGTGACACTCAGTAATGGCCTTGACCGCACGCGGATCTGTATGTTTGTACTGTAGCGCATTGACAGTCTTCACATAGTGCGCAGCGCTTGGTGAGCAGGCTGCTCCAAACGTCATCACTATCATCTCATATACATCAGGATCCCGTCGGTCGTCACCGTTTCGCCACAGAAACCGCTGGGCGCATCTATCCTGGGGCTGTATCAACACCTGGTGGAACATCTCCTTGATATCCCCGCAAACTCCAACGGCACCTTCCCGAAAGTGGAAGAGTACGGCTGGCAGTGGCTTGTAGTGCTGCGGACCTTTCTCCAGCACCGAATTCAAAGATATGTCACCGACCTTCGCTGCCGCGTCAAAAACCAGCCGAATCTTCCCTGGCTTGTTCGGGTTTTCGACTCCAAAGTGCGGCAGGTACCAAACTTTGTCGCTGTTAGCTAAAGCGACCTCATCATGCTCCAAACGTCGAGCGTATCCCTTCTTGATATAATCATCCATCAGTTTTTTGTAGGCCAGCGCGAACGACACATCACGCTTCATTTTTCGTTCAATATTGGCGAGCCTTCTCAGCGCCATATCATAGCTTCGTGGCAACACAATGTCGTTGCTCTTCCATAGTAGTCCAGTCTGGTATCGTTGCCCCAATCTCACCGTGGTGTCTTCGAGCATCTTCTGGGCCCTGGCGTCGGCACTGGCTGCGACCAGCGGACCAGGCTTCACACCAAAATTCTCGATCTCGAAGTAGTCATTCACCATCTTCTGTACAGTATCTTCCTGTGGCACTGCTAGTAGGCATGACTTCGGTGTTGGCATATTTAAATGACCTGCTGCAGGCCCAAAGACCACCCATCCAAGTTCGGTGGCGGCTGCATACGGTCCATGTTTTCCAAGTCGTCTTGATTGCATTGGCAATCCCAGGTGCGCATGGTCCAATCCAATAAGAAGCTTCGGCACTGCGTTGCTGTATGGCTTCATTGGGAGGCGCGCGTCTCTATTGGTTGCTTGGACATCTCTTCGACGCAGACTCTGCATCGGCAAACTCAAATTGTTAATAGCATAAACATTTCGCAAGGCGTGTCTCTTGCCTTTCCCTGCTCCACTGATTTGCAGGTTTACCATATTTGTGGGCTCTCTGGTGGCCCTTCCACCAAACCATTGAATATTAAGTTGTCGACGCTCACCTTTCAGATCCAGGTCACGAAGTAGTTCTACATCAATCATTGATACGGACGAGCCTTCGTCGAGGAGTGCGTACGTATCCACACGCTTATTTGCCCCATACAGCGTCACAGGCAATATGCGGAACAGTAGACGTTCTCCATCCGCGTCGACACAGCTTAAATTTCTCTCTGGCGCCGTCTGAACATCCTCTCTTTGGGGTGTCCCTCTGGTGGCGCTCCGGTGTGAACCCGCGGGATGCGGCGTTCGTCTGTTATCATCTCTACTTGAAGTGTCCGCTGGCTGCGGTCTTCCTCTAGAGGTACTCACATAATCATGCAGCAGGTTGTGATGCCTCCTCTGGCATCCATTCACTCGGCATTCGTTGTCCACATGGCAGGACCTAGCCGTGTGACCGCTGCGTAAACATACAAAACATAACCGATGCTCCTTCACATATCTCCACCTCCTTGGTGGGGAAGCTCGGTTGAAATCATTGCAGTCCTTGACTGCGTGTTGCCCGTCACATATTGGGCACCGCTTGAACCGAACCTCACGTCGGTCTTCTTCTTTGCTGTCTGTGCTGGCATGCAACACACGACGCTTCTGCTCCTTACCCTCGACGTCTGAAATCGTACATACCACATTTGCAAAATCATTCAGCCAGCCGCTGAAGTGTACGACCGTCGGGTAAGGCTGTATTGTAGCAGCATATCTGGCCCAGTCCACTCTCCTGTTGAGTGGAAGCTTAGCGACCAGCTCCTCAATTAGGGTAGGGTTCCCCAAATGCTGCTCTCCATTATCGATTGTCTGTAGAAAGGCTGCCAGATTACTCACACGTGTGGCGAAAGGCACGATCTTCGCCAGGCAGTGCTCTTGTATTGGTGGCACCTCTCGTACGCTCTGTAATTGGCTACGTATTAGTAGCTCTGGGCGTCCATACCTGAAGCGTAATTGCTCGACTGCGGCTATCACATTTCTCGGGTGTATCAGCAATGACTTCACTGTTTCACGTGCCTCACCCTTCAAGGCTTTGAGAAGGCGTTGGTTGTTCTCTAAAACAGTGCACTCGTATGCCGCAGTCGTCTCTGTAAGCGCACAATAAAATATTGGCCAGTCTTCAGGTTGACCTCCAAACTCGGGGAGATCCGGTAATTTTCGTGGCACATACACATTGTTCACCGATGGAGTCGTCGATCCATAAAGCACATTCGATTGCGCCTGCGCCATAGCAAACTCACTTGGGCTTGCATTTGGTGGTCCACATCCAAGCGTTGGCTGTGCTGTGGCCGCCACACAGTATGGCGTTGAGTGACTTGAGGTTATGTTACAGTTTGCCGCGCTCGAAGATGGCGGCAGGTTCTCACTCACACTTGTCGATGACGCTCCACTCCCAAGTAGCGGTAAACTTCCATTCCAAGATGGTGGCAAATTCCCGCTCAATTGCCGCGGTAAATTTCCACTCCAAGATGGCTGCAGCGTGCTAGCTGTCCCGCTCACTCCAGTATTGCTTGCTGCAACGGGATCGGTGGCCACATTGAAATGCCCTTCATTTGCCCTTGTACTGCTCAACTCCCTCTCCAGCGCGGCGATCTTCTGCATCAGATGTGCCACTTGGGAAGTTGTGCTGCTCTGTTCTTGTTGTCCAGCCACTGTGCTGGTTTGTATACTTACGCCTCCAGCCACTATGCTGGTGGCGATGTCTTTGGGGATGCTTGCAGCGGCGGTTAATGGACATGCACCTCCAGCCACTGTGCTGGGAGCCCTTTGCCGCTGCGTACTCGCAGACGCCGTCCTCGTTGTAGTAGTCGCTGTCACAGTAGCGGCTTCTATTGAGGTCGTCTGTTGATCCGTATGCCCTCTGGGTGAATGTCTTGTGCCCACCATGGTGCAATTCGACCCAGGAATTCCAGTTGGTAAACGTACCTTGACGCTGATTGCGTCCCAATATCGACTCTCTAGCTGGGGTGGAAGCCCTTGGCCTGTGCTGTGTAGTCTCCAAATACACACGCACTGCAACTCCAGTATGTTGCACCACGTCAGATCTCCAGCGCAAGTTGATCTTACAGCCTCTCAAACATTGCCGAGAGCTGCGAATAAAAGGCACAGATGTCGTAACACCAGGAGCAGGATTACAATTTTAACTCGTTGAGAGTCCAACCCATTCCAGTGACAAGGCACGTTTATGTCAAGGTTGTTCACTTAGGAGGAGAGTTTTATTCTGTGTAAATACAACGGTTTAGGCTTATTCCATATACATTAATACATTCTTACCGCAGTCTTTCTCCTACTCCGGTTACTTTACACAAGTGATTCAATTTGCAATTCATTCTTATTTAAAGGCTAACAGACAGTGTGACCCTTTTCAGTAAGGCCACAAATACCTATTCAGCGGATACAAAGACCGCGCAATTCAAATTACAATTAACTTTATCCGTCCCGCGACAATATATGAGTATATAATGAAATCATATGTTCTTACGAAATATATAATTTTACTTTCAATGTGAAACCATTCACTTTGTGTTGAATTTTGAGTCGTTTTATTACACAGGAATAATATGGCTTAGATTTATCTCAGAATTTAATTTTTCCAATTTTAAAAAAAGGTAGTACTTATACCGGTACGTACCGGTATACCGAAATAAAAATCCGGGTACCGTATCGAAACCGAAAACCGAAATTTATTGAAAACCGAAATAGAACCTTTAACCGAAACACTCATTTCGGTACGTACCGGAACCGGTACCGGAACCGAAATTCGTTTCGGGATTAAGCCCTGGTTAATAGTCTAGGAATCGGAAAAATCAAAGCGCGCCCAACGGAGATTATTAATATAAATGAGTTGAATGAGAAGTTCGCGCAGATAGATGTACCTGAGGCTACGTGCAATAATTATCTAACTGTTTTACCGCTCTGTGATAATAGTTTTAGTTTTGCTTGTGTCAGTCCGTGTGATGTTGTTGAAAGTATTTATAAAGTGAAGTCAAATGCTGAAGGCTTAGATATTGAGCGCGTTCACCAGCATACACCAATCATCTAAGATAAATCATCAATCAACAAAAAAGTGTTTGGCTGCTGGTGAACGTGTTTGACAGAATTTTAAGGCAACAGAGTCATCGATATATTTTTGTTGGCGGAAGTTTTGAATTTTTGACAACTAATTGCTAAATAAAATTTAGAAAAGACTGTTAAATTTAAATGAACGTCGTCAATAGCAGCAACTGTTCCTAGAATCCCCTTGAATTTTCCTCAAAACTTTGTTAGCCATCTAAAATTTTTTTGTAATCCCGGCGAGAATGTACACAAAAAACTCGAATATCTGATGGCCAGATCTTTTTCCTATTTAAAAACGGTAATTTAGTAATATGACGAACTCCTGTATTTTGCCAGCAGCCAAATTACATAACGCTGGGTTTTATTAAGAGTTACTTTCGCTATTAGGTCATCCAGGGCAACGCAAAGAAGGGTCTGCAAATGTTAACGATGCACGGGACTTCATAAAATAATCCTTGAATTTGTCCTTTTGTCCATGTAATTTTGTACTGTCACTTCAAAGAACAACTGGGAGCGCACGTGAGGCTGCTTCGTTTTGAATAGGCGGCTTTTCAAGCTTTCCTCCTCCTCCGCAACAACCAGTAGAGCCTTCAGAGCCTTGCACGAATTTCCGTGAGTGACTTGCGAAACCACGTTCTCTGTCAATTCATTAATTAAAAACAAAGAAGTTTCCACATTCATTTTGGTTTTGTCTTCATTAAATTTCTTGTTTGTTTACAGCTGACAGCTATGTGCTATCGATAACAAATCACAATCAAGCAATTTTAACAAACTATTTCTTTGATGTATTCACATCTAACACAATCACGAAAATTAGCAATCATGTTTGCACATCATGCCTGTTCACCAGCACAATCTAACAAAAATAGTCGATTTTTTGTCATCGATTTATGCTGGTGAACGCGCTCAATGTTTGTCCAAAATACTAAACCATATTACTCATATCATTAATACGGCTTTTACCACGTCCACGTTTCCACATGCATGGAAAAACGCAAAAATTATCCCTATTCCGAAAACCAATAAGGACTTTAGGCCGGTATCCATTTTACCATTTACGTATAACATTTTTGAGAATCTAATGGCTACACAAATGCAGTGCTTCCTTAATAATCATAAGCTACTGAGTCAAAAACAGTCGGGTATTAGAAAGAATCGGGGGTGCATCACAGCAATAACTAGTATAGTCGAGGATATTCGGAAACAGCTGGACGACAGCTGTGTAACTTTTCTGACGCTACTTGACCACAGTAAAGCATTTGATGCTGTCAATCACGAAATTCTCTGCACGAAACTGATTAACTTATACAAGTTTTCAAGAACTGCAGTTCTTCAGTTATTCAGTCATATCTGAATAACAGAATGCAGGCCGGGGCATCAGGCTCATGCATTTCTAACTTTTGCTCAGTCCATCGTGGTGTCCCTCAGGGGTCGGTTTTGGGACCATTGTTGTTTTCTGTATACGTGAATGATCTTCCTAATGTCCTGTCTGATTGTGATGTCCACATGTATGCTGACGATGTGCAAATCTATGTTAGTAGGCCCCTTATAAATATTAATGAATGTGTATGTGTAACCAATAATGTGCTTGCTAAAATCGATACTTGGGCTAAAGAGAACGGATGAGGGCTTAACCCGGCTAAAACCAAGTGCATAGTCATATATAAGAAATCCCTCGACACAAGCCAGTTGCCAAAAGTTGTCATTAATGGCACTTCAATTAACTATGTAGAACATGCAGCAAATCTCTGCATAATTAGCCTAGTATGGACTAATCACATATCAAAAGCAACAGTTAAAACATACGGAATGCTGCGGCAGCTCGCAATGACAAAGTCGGTATTACCCGTTCATCTTAAAATGACTATAGCAAAACAAATTCTCGAACCTACACTTTTTTTGGAGTAGAAGATTTTGACCACCGCGATTCTAGAGACTTTCAGAAGCTTAATGTGTCACTTAACTCAATAGCTAGATATGTATTTAATAGTAGACGATTCAACCACATATCACACCTATCTCAAAAGATTTTTGACCTTGGCCTCAAATCGTGGATTAATCTCAGAACTCTTACTTTCATTCATAAGATCTTTACAAGCAAAGAACCATCTTATCTTCACAATATGCTAAGACCTGCAGCATCGCAGCGCACAAACAATTTTATATGCCCGAGATGGAAGCTATTATGCTCTGAGAGGCAGTTTTTGATAAATGCTATTCGGCTATGGAACGACCTACCTCATGGTATCAAAACAATTGGAAGCGTAAATCAATTCAAGATGAAGGTTAGGGAAATCATGCAAGGTAGGGAATTAGAGTAATATTCAAATAGTTATAATAAGTTAGGAAAATTGAATGAATGTTAAGGATAAAAAAACTGTGACTAGCGCGTTAATTTATAAGTGCCAATGTACTTGTTGTGCTGGGAGTAACATAAATAAATAAATGTATGTGGGGTTTGGTGACCTGTTTTTAATTTTAGTCAATGTTACAACTGGCTAGCTCAAGGTCTCTTTTGGTTGATTATAAGCTTTTTTAAAACCAACACAAGCCAACAGATATTAATTACAACATTTTGGAATAGCAATTGGGTATGTCCGTACAACGCACGCCATAATGTTTGTAATAAAAACCAAAAAACGGTTTCCCTATTATAAAACAAGCAAAAATACCTTGTGTATTTACAAAAAAACTCGTGGCCCTGCTAAGGAGGATCATTGGACGGATAGCCCAACCACCTAGCAGCAGCCATAAGCAACAGAATTAATTACAGCGAATTGGTAAACAAACACCTTCAAACAAAAAACCATAGCCGAAATTCGGGCTGCGAATTTATAATAGTGTAATTCCTATGTCTTTATTCTCCCCCTTCAGAGTTTAAGTACTAACTGGATGTTTGTTTGAAGTGTGAACAGTAAAACAAGTCCGCTGATAAGAGAATTTGGTTATTCTCGAAACAGCGATCGTTGTACGGACATACCCAATTGCTATTCCAAAATGTTGTAATTAATATCTGTTGGTTTGTGTTGGTTTTAAAAAGGCTTATAATCAACCAAAAAAGACCTTGAGCTAGCCAGTTGTAACATTGAATAAATAAAAATAAAATGTGAACCTATGAATTGAGATCAGGTATTCTAAATCGAAAAGTACAGAGAAATTCCAAGACTCTATGTTTGCCAGTTGTGCCACGTGCATTTAGATGGTCTGTTATTAACCAGGTACACGAGGCGATTATGCATTTGGGTTGGCAAAAGACACTTGACAAAGTGTATGACCATTATTGGTTTGACTGCATGGCGAAATATGTTCGTAAATTTGTGGAGAACTGTATCACATGCAGAGTAGCTAAAGCTTCGTCAGGAAAAACTCAGATTGAACTACATCCTATTCCCAACGTCAGTATTCCTTGGCACACGGTGCATATAGATATATCTGGAAAACTGAGTGGTAAAAGCGATCGCAAAGAGTAAGTAATAGTCCAGATCGATGCTTTTACAAAGTATGTCTATTTACACCATACTTTTACGCTTGATGCAAATAGTTGTGTTAATGCTTTAAAATCTTCAATTTCTACGTTTGGGGTGCCTGTTCGAAATGTAGCCGATCAGGGTAGAAGTTTTACAGGTGTGAAATTTGCTGAGTTTTGTTCGTCAAACAAAATACAGCTGCATTTGATTGCTACACATGAAAGTCTAAAAAAATTGCCAGATGGGCAGGTACCAAGCGAGTTGGATATCGACAGAGAAGAGTTGAGCCTGCCGAAGGAAACTGTTGAAAGTGACAGTATTAATGGAAACTGTTGAAAGACACAGTATATTGTTTAAGCTGTTGAAAGAGACAGTATATTGTTGAAATTAAATTTAATAAAGGTGCGGCGAAGTTGTTTCTAGTGGATATTATTGGATACCCGTAGAAGAAGTGCTGACGAAATACATTTCGGCCCAACTCATTACTGGCAGCAACCAAAATCATCTTCAAGCAGCGGAGCACCCAAGACCTACACCAACAAAAGCAGTAAGTCACAAGACAACAACAATAACCAAACCTACTGAGCATCCATGACAAAAAGTGCGCGCTTGGACTTTGGACTCCAGCTGATATTCAAGAGCGTTACTATATTCTCTGCACGTCATAAGAACGAGGGAGAGGAAGAAGGCTGATAAGCACGAAACGAGTTCATAAGCTGCATAAAGCTCGACTTCAAAGCTCTGGGTGAAAGTATTGGCTTCGAAACTTTCAACTGTACCATCTAATAGATATTCTAATAGAACAGCATACCTTCAAGTTAATTCTTTTAATTAAGCAAAATGCAAAGAACTCCATCAAATACATCTGCCGACATTGGCCAAGGCACACCATGTGTCTCTATACCCTCAATCACAGGCGCAAAACGGCTTCTTAAGGACACGTCGCCTGATGTAAGAATAGATGAAGCGTGCGACACAGTGGGAAATATAAAATTGACGACCCTAATGGATGTTATGTCTTCGCTTTTGGATGAAAAGTTTAAAAAAGTTGCATCCAAAGAGGATATTTTGGATGTCAAAGCAAATATGGAAGAAATGGCAGCAAAAGTCGAACACCTAACGGAGGAAAACAACATTTTAAAAGCCGAAGTCCAGGAGCTACGTAGCCAAAAACAGGATGAAACAATTCGTCGTTTGAGGGTCGAAGATGAGATTAAGAAACGAAACTTGATTTTTAGAGGGCTGGATACGCAAAAATACCCTATGGAAGCAATCAAGTCGGTAATGGCTCAGAAGCTAAAGCTAAAGTCGAACTTTGTCATCGAGTCAGCTAGGAAAATAAGCGAAAAAGGCACGAAAATGACTGTTTTGGTGCAATTTGAGTCAATGACCACCGCACAAACAGTGCTAAAGCAATCCAAACTGCTAAAGGGGTCGACAATCTATGTTGAGAAGGATCTTAACAGCATACGGCACTTGCGTAAAAGTGCTATGCTCACACTTAGGGCGCAAATATTGGCATCGAACTCCAATAAAAAGGTTTTTGTACGCGATGACAGGCTTGCTATAGAGGATAAATGGTTTTAATGGAATACCCACGACGAGCTTATACACAACGGGCAGCCTGCAGAAGAAACCCTGCAAGAACTATACGGCCAAGACTACAGCTTCAACACTAAATATGAGGATCTAGTTCGCAGGGAAAATGGCCAAGCAAAAAACCAATAACCCATCAAATCCAGCACATATTTAATTAAAATTTTTCTTGTAGTTTTAAAATATTAGCATATAATATAGCTGGCTTAGCAAATAAGGTCCTATTTAAAGCTTTTTTTGAATATGTCACTTCTTATGATATTTTCGTACTTTTCGAAACGTTTGTCGACAAAAATGAACAACAATATGACGCATACTTCCCTAACCATCTGCTACAATGGATACTAGCGACAAGAAACTCAACGCGGGGAAGAGCTAGTGGCGGGAGCCTTTATGGAATAATAAAATGCCTTCTTCAAAATGGCCAGTGCAGGTTTGATCGGATTTTAGATACCTTGGTGATCGAGGTGGTTGAGAATTCGGAATCGTTATATATTGTTCCAGTTTATATTAACTGCAATCGATGGGAGAGAGATTTTGAAGCGGTATACAAAATGGGAATGGTATCTGGACTTAACAACCTCATGATTATTGAAGACTTTAATGCGAGGATTGGAAATGACCAGGTGATCACGCAGCCGCGAAACATAGGGAAAAATTTTGTAAACACGTACCGTAATGCAAAGGACTCAATTATAGACCGAAAGGGAATCAAAGTAATCGAGATGTGTGAAACGCTGCAGATGTCCATGCTAAATGGGCGTACTATGGGTGATGAACTTGGAAAATATACGTTTATCAGAGGCGAATCGAGGTCAACAATTGACTACTGTTTGATTCAAGGCCGGTGGCATGACCTAGTATGTGACATGAGCATAGGAGAACTGATTTTCTCCGATCATATGCCTATATCGGTTACTATTAAGGTATCGCGGATGGTTGAAGAACTGAAACTACAGCTCCTACCTAAGCTCAGATGGAAGGCACGTCAATATGCAAGCGAGCTTGACAACAAAATGCTTGGCATAAATAACCTGTTGGATACAGAGCCTGTAACGGCTCTGGTAGAAATTCTAAGGAAAGCGGCCGCACCTGTGCAAAACCCGTCACAAAATATGCGAAGCAGAGAGCCTTGGTTCGACTAACAGTGTGATGAAGCCAGAAAATTATCATTCGCTTGTCTACGCACGCTAAGAAAAACTGATAGCAGCTCTGCGAGAACTCAATATAGAGACGCAGTATCAAATTTTAAAAAACTATGCCAGCACAAGAAAATTTGCTTATATCGAAAGTTAGAGCATTCTTTAAGCTGCACAAACAGTAGTAGCACTTTCTGGTCACTCATAAAGCAAATAAATGGAGATGTTAACCAGAATAGTATAAAAGTGGATTCATCGGCACTAGCTAGCTATTTCAAAGAACTGCTTTATGTACAAGATCGAGAGTCGGAAATTAGCTACGCTATGCCCCTTACAATATCGCACTATCTAGACCAGCCTTTTACAGTTCAGGAAGTGCGGAGTGCACTCTCTGGACTTAAGGACAATAAAGCCCCAGGAGAAGATAAGATCTCCATCGAATTTTTTAAAAATGCCTCCCCAACCTTTATTGAGCGACTGACACTAGCCTACGACCATATTTTCAGCACCGGTGCGATTCCAACATCATTTAAAAAGAGCTTGATATTCTCAATTTACAAAAAAGGAACACAAACGGAAGCCAGAAATTATCGAGGTATCTCGTGTCTGAACGCAATTATGAAAATTTTTGCAGGAATACTACTGGAGAGAATCACGACTTGGGTTAATCGCAACGATATCTTGAGCGAACTCCAGTGCGGATTCAGGAAAGGCTACTCTACGGTCGATAGCATATTTTTACTCACCACAATTGCGAAGTCTTACATCCAAACTAAAAGAAAAATGTTCATATGCTTTATAGACTTTAAGGCTGCTTTTGATACGGTCAATAGACGAAGCCTCTTCTACAAACTGAGCAACCTAGGTATATCCTCCAAAATTCTCAACGCCTTACAGAATCTATATGCCGACAGCATTGCAACCGTGTGGGATGGATCAAAATTATCGGACTGGTTTGAAACGAATACTGGAGTTAAGCAATTCTGTCTTATAAGTCCACTAGTTTTCTCGCTATATATCGATGAAATTGCAGAAATCCTACCAGGCGGTGTTACCTTTGGCGGCCAAACCGTCAGAACGTTGATGTACGCTGACGATATGTGCATCCTAGCGGAAAGCTCGCAAATGCTGCAAAATATGCTAAATCATCTAGGAAGCTATTGTGAGCAGTGGGGTCTGCAAATAAATACTGAAAAATCGAAGGTTATGTCCATTGGAGCACGAAGAAGCAGGCTAAGAGATGGGGATTGTCTGCAAATAAATGGAAGAGCCCTAGACAATTTGCGGACCTACAAATATTTAGGCGTCACAGTGTCCGATAATATAAATTTCTCAGATCATATAAAAGGGAAACTTGGAGAAGCAAAAATTGCTATAAACGCTACATGGAGGACATTGCTGAGTAGAGACAACGTGAAGCCAAGTTGCAAATATAAGGTGTTCCAGTCAACTGTAAGAAGCATCATGTGTTATGCTGCTGAAATTTGGGGATTTCTCAGATTCGACGATGTTGAACGCTTGTTGACGTTTTTCATCAAAAAAGTTTTCAAGTTACCACAGAATACGCCAAATTACGCGATTTATATAGAAACTGTCCTTTCAACTCTGTATACGTATACACTGCAACTGCATTTCAACTATGTAGCCAAGGTCATGAACATGCCGGAGAAAAGACTGCCTAAGCAAATAATAAGTCAACTGCTTCTTGAGAAAACTCCCAAGTCTGACGACTGGTCCACTATTTCAAACAACTGCGGGCTAAACTTTGATTGGGACAATATACAAGGATGGCGTCATACACAAGCTGAAGTCATAAGAATGCTTTGCGAAGAAGAGCGTCAAATCTTTATAAACCGAGCTAGACAGAGCACTGAAAGGTCCACTTATAAAAAGCTGACTCACAACCTGGGTCAATCAAACTATTTTCAAGATAGCCTAGGAACAAACTGCATTAGCAATATTTTTAAGGCGAGGTGCGAAATGATTGCATTAAACTTTAGGCCACACAGAAGGGACTTGGATGAATCCTGCAGCCTTTGTAATATGCGTGAGATTGAAAATGTGGAACACTTTATCGGCACTTGTCCCATCCTTAGAGAGGTGCGATATCTCCACTTCCGTCGCATCACTTTAAACGAGTTTGAACTCCAAAGCATTTTAAACGGAGAAAAATGGCGCATCCTATCAGCATTTTTAGCAGAAGCCACCAAATATCGGCGACAAATTATAAACGAAGATTTTTAAGTTTTTTTTTTTTATTATTTTATTTTGTTCTATTTTGTTTTCTTTTTTTTCTAAAACAGTCTGTAGAGCCGTCTTCATTGACGGAAGATCCACTATCTCGTGACGAACGGGGAAGGTGGGTGGGGTGGAGTAGTCAAATGAAAGGCGACTCTCAGACGTACCTATATTTATAATTGTTTAAATAATACTACATAGCATCATCTGACGGTTTTAAATAAACCATTGTTGTATAACACTTACAGTTTTTATTATTGTAATGCCAGCTATAATCTGTAATCACTATGTTGTCAATATTTTATCTTTACACAATAAAAACAACATACTACTACTACTACTACTACTACTATTGTTGAAACTGTTGAAAGAGACAGTATGTTGTTGAAGCTGTTGAAAGAGACAGTATGTTGTTGAAGCTGTTGAAAGAGACAGTATGTTGTTGAAGATGTTGAAAGAAATATTGAGTTGTTGCAAACTGTCGCGAGACGCAGTTTAGAAACTGTTTAAAGTGACGGTAATGGCGGAAGGTACAAGGTTGTGTACGGTTGTCGATGCTCGTGGGGGTACCTGGCCAGTAAGTTGATAAAAATGATAAGAGATATGTGAATATTGAAGAAAAATTATTGGAGATATGTGAATATTAAAGAAAAATTATAAGAGATATGTGAATATTGGATAAAAATGAGATAAATATGTGAATAATTGAGAAAGATGAAGAGAAATATGTTATTAATGGATACAGATGAAATGAAATAAATAGATATGTGAAGATTGTTCTACTGAAGAAATGTTTGATCAAGGGCCGATTTCTCATCTTCCGGATAGCTGCTATGTATCAGATAACCCAACAAATAGTGAAATTTCGATATCATTGCCTATTATTTGCATCATAAGCTATCTGCCACTTCGACCTCCAGATAGTCACAATGTGTTAGATAGGCATTTGACTTTTTGGCATTCACTGTAAATTGACATAATATTTGGGGTGGGTTTTTAATTTGTGCTAAGCAAAACAATTTGTAAAATTAATTTGAACCGGGCTATTTACCTTCACTCACTGAAAGATTCTGATGAAGACATTGTGCCAATTTATAGAGAGAGAGAGTATACAACCCAAGGCCGAACTTCTTTGAGGACATGGAAGATTCCGTATTCATAAAGACATTCCGGCTTTCAAAGACTACATGTCTGCTCCTTTTAACAAAAACTGATAGCCAGCTCGAGCCGATCACTAATCGGTTTGTACCATCAACAACAACCATTAACAAACTTAACATCCATCCAATCCATCTCTTTAGGAAATGTTCGCTGTCTCCAATGAAGAAGCTGCTTTAAGCATTGAGATTCTATGCTTGTGGAAGTTTCCTAATTACTGTTGGGGACTTTTGTGGAGTGAGCATAGCTACAGCAAGTCGGATAGTGAAAGAAGTTTCCTATGCCATTGCATCATTATCCAGCAGTTACATTAAGTTTGGGGACCCCAATGAAGTCATAAGAGATTTTCATGAAATTGCTAAATTGCCGAAGGTTATGGGAGCTATTGATTGTACCCATGTACGGATTCAATCGCCAGGCGGTAACAGAAAGGGATATTTCTCGATAAATGTACAAGCAGTATCCAGCGCAAAGTTATTTTTGCAAGATGTGGTTGCAAGATGGCCTGGTTCATCCCATGATAGCCTGAGCAGTGCGCTGAATTCCGGTCTTGCAGTTTTTCCCATGATTGCTCCTTTTGTTTCGATGACATTCTTGTTCTTCTCAACTAGAGCTACTAGTTCCCATTCCTCCTCGTCTGTTAAGCTCTTAGCACGTGGTCTTTTTGATGTGTTTTCCATAATTTCAGATGACAGCCAAATTTTAACCAACATCAAATGACACAGCAAATCAGTTGTTTGACAGTGCTGCCAGATTTTCACTGGAAGGGCTACCACCTTATTAGAGAATTTGTCATTCGTATGTAAACGTTTTAGATAAGTTTATACATTGGTTTTGTAATCCAATTTAGTTATGTGGGACTTTATCTATTGCATAGAGTTACTTGTCAAATAGCTATTTCTCACTTATTTAGAAGATGATAAATCGACCCTAAGTAAGTGTTCTGAATTAAGCAATTATATTTTTAATTTCAAATATTAACGCATTTAAGTTGAATATGTAAGCAGAGTTGGCAATCCTAATTGTAAGAATTTGGTATTTTGAAAGATGCCTAAAACGGTAACTCCAATTGAAAAAGACCGCGAGTCGAGTAAAAGGCTTCAAGCAGCACAGACAGTGCAAAGAGCACAGACAGTGCAAAGAATAAGAAAAAATTAAGGCTGAGTGCCACAGACAAGGCTGAGCGCCACAAAGAGATGAAAACAATCAGGTACAAGACCATTGTCTTGTAAACCAAAATATTATTCAGACATTTATGGCCCGACAAACCATTGCACAGGATCTACCTGTATTTTCTGGAGATCCCCTTGAATGGCCATTATTTTATTCAGAGTTTATAAATAGTTCTGATATATGTAACTTTTCCGACTATGAAAACATAAACCGACTAAGAAAAGCATTGACTGGTAGAGCAAAAGAATCTGTTCAATCATTGTTATTGTTTCCACAAAATGTAAATGTTATTATAAACTCGTTAAAAGAACGATTTGGTGAACCAACACACATTATCAGACATTTAATTGACAAAATTAAAAATCAGCCACCAATTAAAGACGACAAAACTGAAAAACTTATAAGTTTATTTGACATGCTAACAAATAATATGTACACTACAAAACTTTGAAGAGAAAGATCATATTAGAAATCCTATCTTGTTTGAGGATTAGCCTTTATGCAGTATTATCAAGAAAGAAAAAGTAAAGAACCAAAGCTAATTATTTTGCATAAATGGCTAAGCAAGAAAACAAAAGCTGCACAGATGCTAGGGTTCGGACAGATAAAGACAAAAGAAACAACATTGACTTTTCCAAATCAGGTGAACTCTAACGAGCAAAACAGATCTAAATATTGTCATTTTTGTAAACAAACAAACTATTATATAAACTTTTGTGACAAATTTAAGAATTTAGACATTGATCGACGCTGGCAACATGTTACAAAAAATCGATTATGCATATCATGTCTAGGCAAAAACCATTTGATGAAAGACTGCAAGCGAAAGAAGCCTTGAAAAATTAACAATTGTTCTCAAACGCATAACCCATTATTGCATAAGGATAAGAAACCGAACGAAATTAGGGAAAGTTTACAGACACAGGAGAATACACAAATACAGACTGACAACAATTGTAACATTAATTTATGTGACAAGAAGATACTCCTCAAAGTCATTCCTATTTCAATTATTGGACCCCAGAAGACAATAGAAACTTACGCTCTTTTGGACGAAGCTTCCACAGTATCTCTGTTAGATCAAGATATAGCTGATGAACTAGGATTAGACGGTCCTATAAGTCCATTGAGAATGCAATGGACAAATAATGAGGTACACGAGCAGAATGATTCAAAAGTGGTTAGTGTTTGCGTCAAAGGGAAAAGTGAATCTTCAAAATAGTTCACTTTAAGGAAAGTAAAAACCATTTCTGGTCTTAATCTACCAACTCAAACCATTAATATCAACAATCTGACAGACAAATGGACATTTTTAAAACCATTTGGCGACCTTTCATACGAAGATGCACAACCCAAACTCCTAATTGGACAGGATAATTGGTCAGTTATTGTAACTCGAAAACTAAAATACAAATCATTTCAGGGACCAGTTGCTAGTAACACTTCATTAGGCTGGGTGGTTCATGGCATTGTTGATTCATCAAGACATTCAAGACAATCCGACTATTCATTTCCCATTAAAAATTGTGTCGAAACATTAAATGACAAAGACGACCTGAATGTTTTACAGGATCTTGTGAAATCTTACTGGGCCTTAAAAAATGAATTGACCACTTCAAAAGACAATCCGATTTCACTAGACAACAAAAAGTGTCTGGAAATAATTGATTCCACTCTAAAAAGAAAAGGAAATAGATTCGAATGTGGCCTTTTTTGGAAAGGTGAACAGAAAAAACTGCCAGAAAGTTATAATAATGCATATAACATACTGATTCATTTGGAGCGAAAGTTTGATAAAGACAGGGTGTATGAACTTATACACTTTTAATCGAGCACGCTTGTTGCAGGTTTCAATTGTACTAACCTGCTCAGTCTGAGCGAGGTCCTTTTATTTAGAATTTATCATCCCTTATTTCTAATCTTAACTAAGGCAGTATTTGTAAGATAGCTGCGCGTGTATAAATATAGAAATGCATTTGTGGAAGGACTACACATTGCCTTCCACGATGCATGTTAAGTGCACCGGCTGCCCTTTTCAAGTGGTTCCCACGGTTGATCCTTTTCAAGTGCTGTGTCTGCTGGGCTGGGCTGATCCTCGTCATTGCGGCTATTAATATTACATAAGGGGATATGTTTATCACACACATGGCGACATAGGATACTTGTTTAAATATGAGATTAACACTACGTGTGGGCCGAGTTGAATATCATGTTCAAGTTTGAACATTCTCGGGGGGCCTAAAATGCGACAGCCAGTCATCCAGTTTGTGTCTTACTCTTCCGTAAAATCCATAGACTCTAATTAAATGTCTAAATAGGCGCTCCAGTTCCTTTGTCTTGTCCAAAGCGGACCCAGTTGGTGTTGGTTTAAGTGATCTGACTTCGTCTGCCTCTTTGCTCGTGCGGATAGAGTTCCTTGCCTGCAAAATAGGAAAGAAGTTTGGGAAATAAACGGCCCTAAAGGCCCCAATGGGCTTGACACGTTCATTTTGCATCTTCTTCTCATTGAGTTGCTCGATGCTCGTGCTTGTAGTCCAGGCGTTCTGTCTTGTACCCTCCAGCGTGATATTAGGCAGTTCCTTTTTGTCGTCAGCCAGGATATTGTTGGCGATTTGATCTTCCAATTGCAAGTCCAATTGAGAATCTCCCGCCTTACCAAACGACTCCATATTAGCAGGCGACTCCAGTTTAAGAGGACTGCTTGCTTGCTTCAAATGTTTCTTCTTGGGTTTGGATGGGTTGGGTTTCTTTGTAGTCGCTTTGGGTATTATGTGAGTCTCATCATGTTGAGCTCCCACTTCTCTTTGGCTGCTGTCTTCGTCCTTGTCGGCGTGCTCCACTTGTAGCCCATAATCTACCGCCAGCTCTTCACGGGCCTGAAAAACGTCCTTGGCGACGTGCTCCACCTGTAGCCCATAATTTACCGCCAGCTCTTCACGGGCCTGAAAGACATCCTTGTCCTTCTTCTCCATTGTGGGTCCGCTTTCCTGCTGAGTGTGACCCACCTCCATTACTTGCCCTTTGTGCTGCTCGGCATGTTCTTCTTCTTGGAGTTGTTGATCCAGGCAATGGATTTCGGTTGCTGGCCTCGCGCATTCATCGACAGCCTCAGATTCAGTCAGATTTGCTGAAGGTGCCTCCAGTGCGGTACTAGCCGTATCTGCTGCTCGCTGATTTTGTTTATTCACCCGCCTCGGGGTGCCTTTGAATAACAGGAAAGTCGGGTTCTTGGGAGTTGCAGGTGTCTCTCTAACTGAAGTACATGCTGGTTCCAGATGTGGCTTACTGACTTTCAGCTGTTCTGGAAATCTGTTCCAGCTTTCTTCATTTTTCTTACATATACGATCCCATGCTGTTGTATAGTAAGAAGGTTCTTGCATAAGGGAGGAAGTAAGGGAACTTCTTGCTTCCCCTTTAAGACACGCGTTCAGGTAATACATCTTGATGCCATCCCCGAAGTCTGCTCTCTCGTGGACTGCCTGCTTAAACCTGCCATGGAATGTTGGCCAATCTTTGGGGTTTCCACTAAATGTGGGCATTTGTATTGCCGGTGCAGCTGGTAGAGGCAATACTGGCTTCACCACGTTTGACTCTTTGAGTTGCTGCTTTCTGACATCCAGCATTTCCATCATCGTAATGGCCTCTATTCTCAGATCGAGAATCTTGTCAAAATGGCTGAGATTATTCATAGTCCTCAGCTTGTTCTGCGTTTCTTCCAACTCCCCAAGCATAACTTCAATCTTGGAATTGTGCTTAAGTATTTCATCAGTGTGCAATTCCATGAAGCATTTGCTAGCTTCTTCAATAGCTTGACTTAGTTTTCCTGCAAGTGAATCCAATAGTTTTGCCAATTCGTCTATTGGGTTTGCAGAGCCAAAGCTGTCCGCTTCGGTAGCATGTGTGGGCGTCGTGTACCGCTGCACATCATTTCGTTGTGATGACCCGGCGTCCTGCATGGCGCGGTCACTCATATTGACCTTTAATCTTGCCTCCTCATAAGGCTTGATATGCGCCATGGTTATGTCGAATGTACCCATATTCGCACCCACTTCACGGATTTCGATCAACCAAAAAATGTGTAGCGCTTACAACAATTTTCCGCGAAAATCGAACATCCGGCTCGAAGGACCAAAAAATGTATGAACTTATACACTTTTAATCGAGCACGCTTGTTGCAGGTTTCAATTGTACTAACCTGCTCAGTCTGAGCGAGGTTCTTTTATTTAGAATTTATCATCCCTTATTTCTAATCTTAACTAAGGCAGTATTTGTAAGATAGCTGCGCGTGTATAAATATAGAAATGCATTTGTGGAAGGACTACACATTGCCTTCCACGATGCATGTTAAGTGCACCGGCTGCCCTTTTCAAGTGGTTCCCATGGTTGATCCTTTTCAAGTGCTGTGTCTGCTGGGCTGGGCTGATCCTCGTCATTGCGGCTATTAATATTACATAAGGGGATATGTTTATCACACACATGGCGACATAGGATACTTATTTAAATATGAGATTAACACTACGTGTGGGCCGAGTTGAATATCATGTTCAAGTTTGAACACAGGGAATACGGAGAAAAGTACCGTGCAATGATAGACTCTTACGTATCTAAAGGATATTTGCGGAAACTAAATCCAGCAGAGATAGCGACTGAAACGCCTTTGACATATTATCTTCCTCATTTTGATGTAGTTAATAGCAACAAGGCAGACAAGCTACGGATCGTGTTTGATGCAGCATCCAAATCTCATGGATATTGCTTAAACGACTTTCTATTAACAGGACCAGATTTGTACAATCAACTTGTTTCCGTATTAATGAAATTTCGGGAACACAACGTAGTTTTTGTTGGGGACATAAAGGAGATGTTTCTACAGATACTAGTCCGTCAGGAAGACAGACATGCCCAAAGAATTCTTTGGAGAGGATCAACTCGAGACACTGAACCAGACGTTTATGAAATTCAGGTTCTATTATTTGGTGCAAAATGTAGCCCAAGCATAGCTCAAGAAACAAGAAATCGAAATGCTTTAGATATCAAAGACCAATTTCCCAAAGCCAGTAATGACGTAGTCAATAATCATTATATGGATGATTACTTGGGAGGAGCGCCTGACGTAGACAGCGCAGTTAAGTTGATAAATGAAGTTACATATATTCATAAACAAGCTGGGTTCGATATGTGTAACTGGGTGTCTAATTCAAATGACGTCTTGACAAGACTAAATGAAAACATTAAACTAATGGACACGAAACAAATTAAAAATGAAACAGAAGAACGAATCTTAGGACTGATGTGGGATTTTAAAAAAGACAACTTTGCATTCAATTTAAAATTCAAAAGGTCACATGAGGACATCTTAAATTTGGTGAAACGACCAACCAAACGTGAAGTACTTAAGAGGACTATGTCAATCTTCGATCATCTTGGATTTCTCTCGAATTTACTGATCACCAATAAAATTCTGTTACAGTTAATCTGGGACAGTGGGATTGGTTGGGACGAATTAATTACAGACGATTGTCATGAAATATGGAAAGACTTATGTTCCAAATTGACAAAGATAAACGAATTTTCAGTCCCACGACAAATGACAAAACTCCCACTTGATAAATGTGACATTCAGCTTCATATTTTTTGTGATGCTTCAAAGTCCGCTTATGCCACATGCGCATATTTGAGATTCAGTTATGGTCAGGAAGTAGAGTGTTCATTAATAATGGCCAAGTCGAAAGTATCTCCATTAAAACCAATGTCTATACCAAGATTGGAGTTACATGGAGCTTTGTTAGGAGCCAGAATTGGTAAGGCATTAAAAGACATCTTGAATATAAGTATCAGCAAGACTTATATGTGGACGGACTCCGAGATTATATTGTACTGGCTTAGATCAAGCAGTAAGCGTTTTAAAGCATCTGTTGCACAAAGACTCGGGGAAATTCAGGAACTTACAAATCCACAAGATTGGAGATATGTCCCTACAAAGCTCAATCCAGCAGACCAAGCTACAAAAATCATAAAATTTGATTTTAACAACAATGAATTTTCAATGAAAATTCAGTTGGATTCGTACCGAAATGAAATTCAATGTATTAAAAAGGGAAAAGCCATTGACAAATCGAGTTCTTTAAAATCACTTCGAGTTTGTATGACGGATGACGGATTGTTACGACTACGCGGAAGGTTAAACAACATTAATGAAGAATGTTTTGATTTTGACTCTAAGAATCCAATAATATTGAGCAAGGGACACGCGCTCCGGACTTTACTGGTTCATTATTACCACGTCCAAAACTGTCACATGGGTACTGAAACTGTTATAGCTAATCTACGACAGACATTTTGGATTATAAAATGCCGCAGTGTAGTAAAAAAGGTGATTCGAGATTGTCAGTTTTGCAAAAATAAAAGATCACAACCAGTTGTTCCAATTATGGGTCAACTACCGCCATGTAGAGTATTACCCACAGAAAGGCCATTTTTAAAAACAGGTGTCGATTATTTTGGCCCAATACAGATATTAGTGAATCGTAGTCACGTCAAACGATATGGGGTCATTTTCACTTGTATGACATCACGTGCCATACACTTAGAAATTGCTGAAGACTTGTCATGCAACGCCTTTATGAATGTTTTTCGACAATTTGGGTGTCGTCGGGGATTCCCAATAGAGTTATATTTGGACAATGGGACCAATTTTACAAAAGCTAGCAAAAATATTAGCGAGACTATAGCTAATTGGCTAGAAGATGAGATTACACAATTTATGACATCTAAGAAGTGTATATGGGTTTTTAACCCCCCTTTGTCTCCACATATGGGAGGAGCGTGGGAACGATTAATCCAGTCAGTTAAAAAACATTTACTTTATATTCTGAAAGATCGATATCCAAAAGAATATGTTTTAAAGACAGTTCTCTGCGAAATAGAGTTCGTGATAAATAGTAGACCTCTCTTGTACATTCCTTCGGACTCAAATGATACAGAACCCTTAACTCCCAACAGTATTTTAATCGGACCAAACTACAGAGACTCATTTTATTCAGATGCCACTGACAGAGACTTGAAACTTTTAAATATGTGGAAGGCATCGCAAAAAATGGTAGATATGTTTTGGCAGAAGTGGAAAAAGATTATCGTCAGTATTTATTGTGCAGTAAGAAATGGTCAAAAGACCAAGGAAAGATCTCTGAAGGAGACGTTGTAATAATTATGGATTCAAACTTGCCAAGAAACACATGGCCAATGGGCAAAGTAATCAATACATATCCATCTCAAGACGGCCGAGTTGGAATCGTAGATGTTAAAACACAAAATGGCACATACAAGAGATCAGTTATTAAGTTAATTAAACTAGATGTACTACCAAACAAAGAAATGTGAAAAGTATTGCTACATATGATTAAATAATGAAATATTAACGGTCCTTTTACATATGGTAACAATACTTTGGGAGGAGAATGTTCTGAATTAAGCAGTTATATTTATAATTTTAAATATTAACGCATTTAAGTTGAATATGTAAGCCGAGTTGGCAATTCTAATTGTAAGAATTTGGAATTTTGAAAGATGCCTAAAACGGTAACTCCAATTGAAAAAGACCGCGAGTCGAGTAAACGGCTTCAAGCAGCACAGACAGTGCAAAGACCACAGACAGTGCAAAGAATAAGAAAAAAATAAGGCTGACTGCCACAGACAAGGCTGACCGCCACAAAAGTTACATTGTTTAAGTTTTAGTTTAAGTTGTTGTTTAATAAAGAAAAATACAAAATTGACACAATCGACGAAGAAGAAACCATTGGAATTGGTCGATCGAACCGGATAATAAATAAACATATATTTACAGGTGTGTGTGATACAACGTTATGGTCCTTAAAAAGCCTAGCGAACAACAGTAAGAAAGATAAATTGGAAGAAAAGAAAAGTTTGGTTTAGAGAAAGAAAGACAAGAAAATGTTGGTTGCTAAGTTTGATTTAGAAAATGAAAAATTAGTTTTGTTTTTATACCCTGTTCCCATTAAAAATGGGAAAAGGGGATCATGAAGTTGTGCAAATGTATGTAACAGGCAGAAGGAAGCTTCTCCGACCCTATAAAGTATATATATTCTTGATCAGCATCAACAGCTGAGTCGATATAGCCATGTCCGTCTGTCTGTCTGTATGAACGCGTCGATCTCAGAGACTATAAGAGATAGAGACACAAATTTTGGCATGCACATAGGTGTATACCGTACCCAGATCAAGTTTGTTTCAGATTTTGAAAATATCCCCCCCTCCCACATTAAACCGCAAAAAACTGTCACAGCCACAATTTTAAAGTTAGAACCTGGTGGCTTCGTATATACCATCCTTGGCCTTACATCTAACTACTCTCAAAAGGAAAATAAGATACGAGCAAAAACACAAAAGTTATTAACCAATTGTCTCATTTGAACAGGGTATTTTGTAGTCGGGAAACTCGAGTACAGCGCTCTTACTTGTTGTAAGTTAAGAATGAAGAAATGTAATGAAAATTGATAAAAATCTGTAAATGTTTGAAGAGAATTTAAATGGTTTGAGTTGAAAATAAAGTTAATGGATGATCATTGCTGTCTACACGAGGACGTGTAATTGTCAGAATGGCCGTGTCGGGGATAAGTTCCTCAGAATAATTTGAATTGCGCGCCTTGTTTAGATCGAATTGGTAAGTGTTGTAAAACACGAGAGCAAGTATCGATAGACAGAACTGTTAGAGTGTGACGTCAGCCGAAGCTGACGTCGAGTGTAGCTTAGTGTGTGGTTGTGTGTGTAAGTGACGCCAAGCGAAGTGCGCAGTTAATTCGAGTATTCGGCTGATGGAATAGCAAAGAGACGCACTCACACCAAGATTCACTGCGCTGTATTAAGAAATCAGTAATAACGGACTTGACCGAGAAGGATCGGACCAGGACTGACCCAAACCCGATATATACATATATGAACGTATACAAATGCAACATCCATACGCAAATAATTTGATCAAATATGGCCGGAAAGTTCCACAATTTGGCATATATATTTGGTATATATAGAACTTTATTAGGCGAACTCACTCACTGACGCCACTCGTTTTCCCTCCTTATTTCTAAGTGTTGTACAGAGTTCGTTTAGTGTTATACAGTAATTATACAGTAATTAGATTCTAGTGATGGTCACTGCTCACATGCCGCTAGTGGTGGCCTTTAACCAAGACTTACTACTACAATGGAAAACACTTTTATTTTCAATGACAAACCCACGCTCAAAATTGACAAGAATGAGACTTGATTTGGAGGAATTCCAATTTACAGTTGAGTATCTTAAGGGAAATGACAATCATATTGCAGATGCGTTATAGAAAAATATAGAATAGGAATAGATTCGGAATTGCACAAGCATCCGGACACTTCGAAGCCCAAAGTATATAACGTCATTCGAAATGAAGATATTAAAAAAGTAGTGACATTGCAAGTGAACTTATTAAAATGTTTTTTAAACATGGTAAAAAGGCAATTGCAAGAATTAATGTTGATGATCTGTGTACCAATGGAGAGTTTGATTTGGATCAATTTTTCCAAAGACTTGAAAAAGAGACCGGTACACAGGGTATTACTCAACTAAAAATGTCACCGTGCAAAGCAATCTTTGATAAGTAGCGCTACTCCAGCCGATGACCACAATAAAAAATTATAATCAAAAAGAAATCAAAGAAATACTGTCTATATACCATGATAATCCAACTCAAGGACATACAGGAATATCGAAAACAACAGCAAAAGTAAATCGTTATTATTACTGGAAAAATATGACAAGCGATATTAAAGCTTATGTTAGAAAATGTTAAAAATGTCAAAAATGTTTAACGGAAACACCACTAATGGCATTTGATAGAGTAATAGTGGATACGATCGGACTATTACCAAAACTAGAACAAGGAAATGAATACGCTATCACTTTAATTTGACAATTTAATTCAACAAAATACCTTGTAGCCAAAGCAATACCTGACAAAAGTTCTAAAACAGTAGCAAAAGGTATTTTTGAATCTTTTATTCTGAAGTACGGTCCGATAAAGACGTTAATTACGGACATGGGAACGGAATATAAGAATTTACTTATCAATGATTTATGTTAATATCTTGGTGTTGAGACCGGGAAGTTGAGTAACGAAAAATACATACGCTGTTTAAGAGCACTGTCTTTATTTAATCACTTAAACTTAGTTACATAATAGAATTCACGAGAGATTGTTAAAGGCGCTAACGAGGCGCGGATAGGTGTGTTTAGTTAAAGGCGCTAACGAGGCGCGGATAGGTGTGTTTAGTTAAAGGCGCTAACGAGGCGCGGATAGGTAGAGCGACTAAAGCCACGCAATTAAGAAATACGCGAGCGCTTTAAAAAAGAACGTGCTCTTCTCTGAGATGATTTTTCCCGACTGACTCTGCGGAGTTGCCACGGTCAGCCTCTTAAAATATAAACATTAATGCTGGCAATGCCAAAGATCATCGACCGCCGCCACATGGCCGTTGGAGTTTGAATTTAAATTGTCGGTTGAAGTTATCTCTGCATTTCGGCGGCAACATTCCCTCCCCCGTCAACGACCGACGGAAGTTGGCCTCCTTTGCCGACGTCTAAAACTGCAATTTTAGCCGCAGAGCGAACCGAAGTACCGTGTGACGTCTTAACTGTTGCACGGCGCACTTGACCATCTTTAGCCTTTACGATGTCAGTAACGATCCCCTTTGGCCAAAGGTTTTTTGGAAGAGTGTCATCCACTACCACAACCATGTCGTCTATTGCAATAGGGGGCCGCCTATAAAACCATTTGCCGCGTCTGGTAATCGTCGGTAGGTACTCCTTTACCCATCGTCTCCAGAATTGGTCAGCAAACACCTGGGCCTGGTGCCACTTCTGTCTTAGGTCTGCGGATCCTGCCGGCACAGGCTTATAACCAGTCAACGATCCCAGAAGAAGGTGGTTTGGAGTAAGTGCCTCATCATCTGCAGAATCTAAAGAGACAAAGGTTAGAGGTCTAGAATTAATTATAAATTGCGCTTCATTAAAAGCATTCCTCAGCGTCTCGTCAGTGTAGCTTCCACCAGGACAAATGGACTTCAGTACAGTTTTGACTGAGCGAACTAAGCGCTCCCAAGCACCTCCCATGTGCGGCGCTCCGGGTGGGTTGAAATTCCATTTTATTGCCGAATACTTTATGATTTTCTGATCAAAGTCGATCTTTAGCAGCTCTGAATATTAACGGGGAGTTGCAACAGACGCAGCTTGTCGGAGTATTACTCTCCACTGGTGCCAGAAGGTTAATAGATGTTCTGGCAAGCACTCATCCCATCCAATTCCAGCTCGCCATACGTGCTGCAAGAGCATTTTTAGCCCTATTGTGTGGCACGATAAAAATCCAAGCGGGTCGAATATGGACATCAGGACCTGGAGTGTCTCTCGTTTAGTAGGGACCAAATCAGTTTTGATGACATTTCGTTTCAATCTCGGAAATCGAAAAATATAACGAAAAATATCTGATAAAGGGTCCCAAAATATGCTTAGCACCTTTCCGGGGTCGCATAAATCTTTGGGTAGCTGGATGATTGCGTCTGTAGGATGGTTTCCTAGCTTTAGTAGTACTTCAGTTGAGTTTGAGACCCAATTTCGGATTGTGAATCCGCCAGATGCATGGATCTCTCTTACTTTGGATGCTATTTCGATTGCTTCTGTTTCGTCATCGAAACTATCAATCATATCATCGACGTAGTGCGCCTTACAAATGGTCTCGTGGGCTCTTGGATTTTCATTTCGGTGTTGTTCAGCATTTTTATCACGAACGTAGTGGGCAATGCACGGAGCACAGCAGATCCCAACCTCATAGCCTGCATAACAAAAAACTTCAGTGTTTTACTGTTCCTGTCGAACCACAAGAATCTTTGCACATGCATATCAGACTTCTGGATCTGTATTTGGTGGAACATTTCCGAAATATCTCCGCAGACATCGACTTTTCCTATTCGGAACGTCATCAGTACATCCGTTAAAGGGTTGAGATGGTCAGGTCCATTAAGCATAAAGTCGTTTAGAGATTTGTCTCTCGACTTTGCAGCTGCATCCCACACCAGCCTAATTTTTTGTGGCCTTTTTGGATTCCGCGCGAAAAATATAGGGAGATACCAAACTCTTTTACCAGATTCACATTCTTCATCTGGAGATATTTCCATGGCATACCCTTTGTCAACCAAATTATCAATTTGTGCTTGTATTTTGCCGTACAAATCCGGCTCTTTTTTAATTTTGTTTTTTAGACACTCCATTCGTTTTACAGCATTTGAGAAACTTTCGGGCAGAACCGCATCCTCGTTGCGCCATAGTAATCCTACTTGATAACGACCATCTACCTGTATACAAGTGGCTTCAAGGATTTTTAATGCTCGTTTGTCCTCGTCTGATTGTCGTTTGTATGGCTGCTCTGCATCCAGATTTCCTTTCCTTTACAGCTTTATCCAATCTGTCCCAGTTGCATTCACAATGGTGCATCTAAACGCGGCTGCCATGATTACTAGATTACTGTCAGCTCCAGAGATCTGTATATTCGTACAAATGGACTCGTTTTCTGTCCGGGTAGTGTTGCCTGTCCATTACAGGCACAGGGGTTCTGGCTCACCAACCAATTTCAAGCTTTTAAATGCAGTTTGATCCTTTAGAGTAACAGAGGAGCCTTTATCCAGGAAAGCATATGTATTCAAAATCGTATACAGCTTTACTGGGATGATGCAAAAGAACTGCTCCTTGCTGGCGGTACTGTTTTGATGAGCAGTAAGTATTTCGAGCCCTGAACCTTTCCTATGGAGCAGTGGATGATGTTCCAAAGTACAACCATCGATTTGACATGCTTTTTTAGAAAAGCATTTGCCTCTATGTCGCCTTAGACATATTGGACATAGATTACGGTCCTCTACAATACGACTTCTTTTGTCCACTGCAAGCTCCAGGAACCGACGACACTTCGTTGTGACTAGTGCATTAACTTAAGGAACTCCTTGTAGCACTAGGAAGAAGAAAATAAAAAATAAAATAAATCTAAGTCTTGGTGTGCCCTTGGTCTAAATGGTGTGCCCATTGCCATCACACATTGAATTTTTATATCTTGCGCTGGTTTTCTTTCCTTCGAGTCTGTTTCGGCACTCACATGCGTGTTCAAGCTTATTTTCGAACTCACTCCTGAAACCACAGTAGAGGCTGCCTCAGCAATATTGTACAACCAGTCGCTAAAGGATTTTATTATTGGCTCAGCATCATCTCGTGGATGCATAGCCCAATTTAGCCTCTGTATTGGTGGAAGCTTATTGACGAGTTCCTTGACAAGCATTGGGTTATTTAAATGATTTTTTAAGCTACAGGCTTCCATTGTTGCGCACACATTGCGAACGGCCAAAGCGAAATCAATCAGCGACTCCAATTTATCTTTATGGACGCTAATTTGTCTAACCTTTTCGACGAGACGCTCAATGATTTGGTCTGGTCGTCCAAAAAAGGTCCTGAGTGTAGCAATGACTTCTGGTACCATCTTTGGGAATAACAAATTATCCCGGACTAAATTATATGCATGGCCCTTAAGACATTTCTGTAGACGAAGCATGTTCTCTACATCCGAAAAGCCCGCCACTTGATTGCTGTTTTCATAGGAGCTGATGAACATTGGCCAATCCTCCGAATTACCAGAAAACGTAGGCAGATCAGGCGGACTTATCTGTCTAGCTGCCATTTGAGTCGTGGAGACTCCAAAATATGTTGTCATCGGCGCTGTATTCGTGCCGCCCTGTTGCTGTGCTAGCAACATATATTTTTGCTCAATATATCTTTGCTCAACCTCGCGCTTTTCTTCAAGCATAGCTAGCAGAAGATTATTTTGTTGACTCTGTTGGATACTAGGTCCAACATCCTGTACCGATTTAGTTTCCGAAGGTGGAGACTTAGAAGCGAGGCCGGAGACATTTTTATTGGTATTTTGCTGCTGAGATGTCGCAGCCGAATTAAGAGGCGCAAACTCTAGGCCAAGGAGCTGCCCCTGAGGAATGGCAATCGCTTGCGCATCTTGCGAGTCTGTATTGACTGCACCTGTGCCCAGGCATGGCGGACACAGCCAATTTGAGGCTTCTTTATTTCCGTCCATACCAACACATGCAGAATGGTAACGACCTCCACATTCCGCGCACCGCGACCAGTTCTGATATCCTCTAGTCTTTTTTGATCCCATGCACGCCATGCATTCGTCCATATCCTTTTCCAACGGCATACTTATTTTTCCACGTGTCCTACAGCAGAAAGTAAACTGTGCTCTTGACCCGTTGGGGGTATTTTATTTGCTTACGTCAGCTATACCCCTACTCACAGCCTCGCAGGATGGTCGAAAAAGCACAAGTTTAAGTATCACTGCAAGAATCACTTTGCTTCTTTCGTATGATTCAATCAGGAAAAATCAGGAACCGTTGGTACACCTCACACTAGAACTGCTGCTTATTTATCGCCGTTCAAAAAGTTTTTTACATACATATGTACCTATGTATTTTTCGTATACACATCTGGCTTTTCGCTTCGCAGCCTTTTGCACGCATATGAGTATACAATACACCGTATGTATGTATATGCCTTTCCTTCAAACACGATTGTTATTGCGTATTACGAGAATTTCGTACCCTGATGAAATTCGTCGATCGCATGTGTGTGCTTACCGCACTTTTATATGTGTCTGTGAGCTTAACGCTCCTTTTGTGTGTATACCGAACTTTAGTTTTTTATGTGTGTGTGCTCACCGCTCTTTTAGATTTTTACGTTCATATATGTACCTATCTGTGTCTCACACCGGAAACCCGGCTGGAAATTAGCGACCTGGACTCGCTGACCACTCGACAGGAGATTGCGGAAGCCTTGGCTGCCCAAGCAGGCATCCCCCTTTGCAGTGCCAAGGGCATTCAGGATGTGAACCATCAAGCGGGCAGCCGTGCGGGCACACTGTCTCGTCGCAATGGAGCGCCCAAACAGCCCAAACATGCAGTTGATTCAACTTAACCTGAATCACTGCATCGCTGCGCAAGATCTGCTGTCGCAAACAGTGCGAGAACGACCCACAGATCTTGCGATATTAAGCGAACCCTATAAAATGGGCGACAGCAGCAAGTGGGTCGTGGACAAAACACGAAAGGCAGCAATTTGGCTGTGCGGTACAGCAGGTATGCGGTTCTCGGCAGTGCGCGCTGAGGACGGATTTGTTCGCGCCAAAATCGGAGAGATATGGGTGTATAGTGCGTACCTTGCCCCCAGCCTAAGCACTGCGGAATTTTCTGCTATACTGGACGTGCTTGCGGCTGATTCCTTTGGCCGCAACCCTCTAGTCATCGCAGGGGACTTTAACGCGTGGGCAGTGGACTGGGGTAGTGTATCCACGAACGCAAGAGGCCGAATACTTCTCGAGGTTTTTTCGACTCTGAACATTAGTCTGCTGAACAATGTCAACCAGTACACCTTCAGCAGAGCGGGCATTGGTTCAATTGTAGACCTAAAGCTCGTAAGCAGTTCACTGTACCCTACTGCGAGCTGGAACATAAGCAGTGAATACACGGCAAGTAATCACCTAGCCATTCGGTGTACATTAGGTGAGCCAGCAAATAGACAGTTGCCCCGGGCACACCGGTGGGAAGTGTACCGCGTGGAGACACTGAACACGCAGGCTTTTGAGAGCTCAGTTGAAAGCCTAGCTGCAATTGGTAGCGCGAAACAAATGGCAGAGCGCATAATGACCCAAGTCGGAACGGCATGCGACTCCAGCATGTCCCAACGGAAACCGTATGGGCGGCATCATGCACCAGTGTACTGGTGGACCGACGAAATTGCAGAGGCCAGGCGTTCCTTTAATCACGCAAGGAGGCGCTACCATCGCTCGCGTGGAACTCCAGACTTTGGTGCGTGGCAAGTTGTTTACCACCGCTGTAGACGGACGCTCAAAGTGGCCATCAAAGAGAGTAAGCGCAAATGCTTTCTAGATCTTTGCGATTCAGCTGAGCACGACCCGTGGAGCAGCGCTATTCCCTCGCGGCAGCGACATTCTCAGTTCACCATCTGAGTTGCCACCGGACACGGTTATTGAGGAAGTTACTGCTGAGGAAGTGCTCCAAGTCGCTGGGAGCATGAAAATCAACAAGGCCCCCGGTCCAGACTCGATACCGAATAGGGCATTTAGGCTAGAATTGACCTTAAAACCGGAAGTCTTCGCAGAAATGTACATCAAATGCCTACTGGAAGGAGTATTCCCCGAAATGTGGAAGTTGCAGAAATTGGTCCTGTTACCAAAGCCAGGCAAGCCACCAGGAGAGGTTTCGTCATACAGACCAATCTGCCTGATCAACTCAGCTGGGAAAATCCTAGAGAAGCTTATCTGCACACGGCTAGAGCGCGCCATAGCTGCGGCTGGTGATCTCTCACAGAGCCAGTACGGATTCAGGAAGGAAAAGTCTACAGTCGATGCCATTAAGAAGGTTGTGGGCATAGCCGCGAAAGCTATAGAGGGAACCATATGGAGAAACGGCGAGAAGGAATACTTCCTGGTTGTTACACTAGACATCCGTAACGCATTCAACTCTGCAAGGTGGAGCCGTATAATAGAGGCCCTAATAAACTTTTGAGTCCCCCTGTACCTCCTCCAGATGATCCGCAGTTACTTCAGTAACAGGGTGCTCAAATTCGACACCAGTGTACGCACAGAGACGTACCACTTAACCGGAGGTGTTCCGCAAAGATCCGTGCTAGGTCCATTACTGTGGAACGTGATGTACGATGGCATCCTGCGATTATCTCTTCCCCCCAGAGTGCAACTCGTTGGATTTGCGGATGACGTTGCTGTGGTGGTAGTGGCTAAACACCTCAAACAGGCAGAATCACTGTGCGACAAAGCAATCAAGCAGATAGTGGCGTGGCTTTCTTCAGTAGGCTTGGAACTAGCGCCCCACAAGACAGAAGCTGTCTTAATTAGCAGCCGGAAAAAGGTGGAGACTGCTCAAATTACAGTGGGCAATATGGCGCTTACCTCAAAGAGAGCAAGGTCGAAGGTTACTGCTCAACAGCGTTACGAGGTCGACCATGTTGTACGCTGCTCCAGTCTGGCTGGGGGCAATGCAAGTTAAAAGCTACAGTCGTGGTCTGGAGGCAACATATCGACTGGGAGCAGTCCGCATATGCTGTGCATTCCGCACAGTGTCAGATGACGCAGCGCTATTCATTGCAGGCGTGCCGCCCCTGGAGGACTAGCTTCAGTGAACACGAAGGTGTTTCACGAGGTTCACGGCAGGAACCTTCCACCAACCCACAAAATGTCAGTGCGAGCTTCTACCCAAAAAGAATGCTTGCTCAGGTGGCAAAGCCGATGGGATTCATCCACAAAGGGTCGTTGGACTCACCGCCTCATCCCCAACCTTGGAGAATGGGTTAACAGGAAGCACGGACAGGTAAACTTCTACCTGACCCAGCTATTAAGCGGCCATGGCTGCTTTAGAAGCTACCTGCACCGCTTTGGGCATGAGGCAGACGCGAGCTGCACCTACTGCGGGAATCCTGTGGAGGACGCTGAGCATGCCTTCTTTGCATGCGGCAGGCTCAGCAGCGCCAGGCAGCACCTAGAGAAGCGTCTAAGCCGTGGACGCCTCTCAGTGGAGAGTATACTCCCACTCATGCTGGAAAGCAGAGAAAACTGGGGGCTGATTAGCCAATATACAGCTTGTGTATTGATCGAGTTGCGTAGGCTGGAGCGGAATAGAAGGAGCACGTTGGAGTAAGGGTACTGATGGTTTTGCGAAGCAAAGCTTTACGGCTTTAAAAAAAAAAAAAAATACAATGCACAAGTCGTACATATAAAGCGCACCTTTGAGCTTGTCGCTCTTAATTTTCACATACACTAATGTTCTTACTTTTTGAAAGTTCTTTTTTAAAGAACATTGACGTTCTCTTTTAAAGAAATGTTGAGACCGGGAAGTTGAGTAACGAAAAATACATACGCTTTTTAAGAACGCTGTCTTTATTTAATCACTTAAACTTAGTTACATAATAGAATTCACGAGAGATAGTTAAAGGCGCTAACGAGGCGCGGATAGGTGTGATTAGTGAAAGGCGCTAACGAGGCGCGGATAGGTAGAGCGACTAAAGCCACGCGATTAAGAAATACGCGAGCGCTTTAAAAAAGAACGTGTTCTTCTCTGAGATGATTTTTCCCGACTGACTCTGCGGAGTTGCCACGGTCAGCCTCTTAAAATATAAACATTAATGCTGGCAATGCCAAAGATCATCGACCACCGCCACATGGCCGTTGGAGTTTGAATTTAAATTGTCGGTTGAAGTTATCTCTGATTCTCTCATTTCGGCGGCAACATTCAAAACATATTCAAAATATCGGAATATAAGAATTCAGCTATCAATGATTTATGTAAATATCTTGGTATTCAAAACATAACATCTACAGCACACCACCACCAGACTTTAAGAACTGTGGAACGAAGCCATAGAACATTCAACGAATATATTCGTTCTTACATATCGGTTGACAATACTGATTGGGATGTTTGGTAATCATACGTTGTATAAAGTCTTAACACCACACCATCCACATCACATGATTACTGTCCATATGAATTAGTATTTAGCAGAAAACCTAGCATTAACAAATCATTTAACAGCAAGGACAATCATATTAATCCGTTATATATATATAATACAGATGACTATGCAAAAGAGTCAAAATATAGACTAGAATTAGCATATAAACGAGCTAGAATTATATTTGAAGAAAATAGGATATAAAAAAAAGGAAATATATGATTCTAAAGTAAAGGACATAAATTTATTAAAAGGAGATAAAGTTTTATTAAAAAAGAAGCAGGTCATAAATTAGATTTCAAGTATACTGGACCGTATAAGGTAAAAAAGATAAAAGATAGGGATAATATAATCATTTCAGACAATAAGAATAAGAAACAAAAAGTTCATAAGGAGAGGTTAAAAACTTTTATTTCATAATTTCAATTTTTTCAAACCCATGCATGGCGATAAAATATCATTTAAAAAAAAAAACCTGTTTTTAATCATTCATTAAATTACTATATCTATTTTAATACATTTCCTTTCAATTTTTATTACACATTTTTACCAATTTTTATACCCGTTACTCGTAGAGTAAAAGGGTATACTAAAGTCGTGCAAATGTATGTAACAGGGAGAAGGAATCATTTCCGACCATATAAAGCATATATATTCTTGATCAGCATCAACAGCCGAGTCGATATAGCCATGTCCGTCTGTCCGTCCGTCCGTCCGTCCGTCTGTCTGTATGAACACCTAGATCTCAGAGACTAGAAGAGCTAGAGCAACCAAATTTGAAATGCACAATCCTATAGTCTGCACGCAGATCAAGCTGATTTTAAATAATTGCTACGCCCACCCCCGCCTCCACAATAAAAAATGTTGAATATCTCCCACAATTTTTAAGTTATCGATCTCAAATTTAACAGGTACATTTATATTCGCAATATCTATAAGCCCTGATATTTCCATCAAGATCGGTTGATAAATAGCCGAGTTAAAAAATGTTGCATACTTTTCGGCTGTCCCACCTCAGGAACACCGGAAGGTTATTAAACATATCTTTCCATGAGTAACGGGTATATCGAAGTCGGTTAGAGCCGACTTTAACTTACGCTCTCGTTTTTTTATATATATCAATATATATTTGCACAAACATGTCTGCGCTTATAGATATTGCGAATTTAAATGTACGTTTTCAATTTCAGATCGATATCTTAAAAATTGTGGGAGTTATTCAAAAAATTTTATTGTGGGGGCGGGGGTGGGCGTGGCAAAAATTTGAAATAATCTTGATCTGCGTGCAGAGAATAGGAGTCTAGATTTCCAATTTGGTTGCTCTAGCTCTTCTAGTCTCTGAGATCTAGGTGTTCATACAGACAGACGGACAGAGGGACGGTCGGACAGACGAACATGGCTATATCGACTCGGCTGTTGATGCTGATCAAGAATATATGTACTTTATATGGTCGGAAATGATGCCTTCTCCCTGTTACATACATTTGCACGACTTTAGTATACTCTTTTACTCTACGAGTAACGGGTATACATATACAAAATAATTTTTAATAAAATAACTTCATTCCATTACGTTATTTTTCAAAAGGAGGGAGATGTGGTATGCAAACTCAGTACTCACTGTACCCATATATTTTAGCTAACACACATTGTAACACTTCCTTGTAATGTTTATGTACACCCGTGGCTGTCAAACGTGAACGCCAAGAGGAGGATTTTTAATTTACGGCAAATATAACAATAATTTTGTATGAAAACTAAAAATATATTTTCCAATCTTTAGCATTGCGTTTCACTTGAGAGCCAAAATGATGGCACAGCCCAAATCCATGATTTGCAGATACTCCGAGCCGCCGTCCTTGAGGCGATAGCAGCATTCCTACAAAGAAATGCATATTCAACCAACTTTGAATCAACCTTCAAAAGTGCTACTACCCCCCATGTTGTCGCATATCTGGGCATTCGTCAGGGCCGCATGAAGCATTATGTACTCCACAAACTGCTTCAGCTGACCCACACTGTAGGCCGATGACCCAATCTCTTGTACAAACTTCTAAAAACGATTACAGTTGCCCGAACGGCAGACTTCCAAATAATTTTTCAAGTAGTATTCCGGGATTATGCCCGACATCTCAAACTGATCAGCCTTGCTGACGACATGCTTGACCCCATTAAGACGATGACAGGACGCATATCGTCTCCCAATATCCGTAAAATAGACTTGTAGACCTCCTCCTCGATCTGCACCTACTCCAAGTGTGTCTCAAACGGGCAATAATTTGATCCTCGCCCAACGCCTTGAACCGGAATTTGATGCCGCTAACTCCATCAACATACATATCTGTGTTCCTGTTGCGCAGCTTAATTAAACTATTTTTGAAAAAAAAAACACTTTCAACTTTTGTTTGTAAACAAAACAAAACAGCTGACTACCAGTGTGGCCGTTTCTTTATTTGGTCTCTTTGACTTATATATGGGCTCACTAATAATTTATGTGGATGCTAAATTTATTATGTGCAATTTAGCGAGCTAAATTTTCCGCGCTTCTCAGAACAGGCCTTAAGCCGGCTGCGCAATTAACATGATCCATTCTATATGCACATAACACTCTCTCTCTCACAGCGCCGCTTTCAGCGTTGTGTAAATAAATAACACATAATGTAGTCGCTCCGCTGCCAGCGTTTCTGACAGCGTAGCTGCTCGGCTTAAGCTAACGCTAAGTTATCAATAATAAAACTGATTCTGACAAATAAAGATGACGGGTACACTCCGTCCCACGTCTTAAAAACTAATTTACTTTGCAAATCGGGAAATTTAAAAAAAAAGTTTTTAATGAGTTTAGGTTATCATGAAGATTGAATAGATGGCAATTGCCAAGTTAGCGTCACTAACTGCGTAGCAACGCACGCTGGGTACCTGCTTTGTAAATATTTATTACCAACACAGTTTGATGGCACATCTTTTAGCCATTTTTGAATCAAACGTGTTTTTTATCACTCATTTTCTGCATTTTAATTGATTTTAAGTTGAATTGATGAAGTTGATTACACATAAACACGCATTAACCCTGGTTTAATAAGATAACAATTTATCTGAAATATGTAATTTCATAAAAAAATTGGGTTGTTGCATATTTTTTATAGAAAAATATGGGCATTTCCACAGTCGCGAACTCGACATTCGTACGACTTTAAAGTTCAAAGAAATATTGAAAACGTAAAGATTCTGTATTCTTGTTTCTATTTTTTGGTAGGAATATATATAGTAGGTTCAGTCGATTTGACGCTAAAAACAAACTAAACAAAAATCATTAGATTTATCACGCGAAAAAAACGGAAGTCGTTTTCGACTGCATCTAAAAAAATTAATAAATCTGCGAATCGTAAATGAATATTTTTTGCTAAAACCCTCCACATGATTTTGATGAGTGGGGGTGGAAAAAATGCTGAATTAATCCTGCATACCGAGTATATGGCTACGCGAGCTCAAAGTCGCGCTATTTAAATAGCGACGATTTTAAGTTAGCGACGATTTAAGAAGGCCACATTTTGCCAATTTATATGGCCGGCCGTCTTGCCAGAGCCGACAAAATATTGGCCTGACACAAAAATGCATTTATTGCTAAAACCCTCCACATGATTTTGTTGAATGGGGGTGGAAAAAATGCGGCATTAACCTAGATTAGTTCTGCTTACCGCGTATAGGACTATGCGAGCTCAAAACGCGCTTTTAGATAGCGACGAATTAGGCAGATCATTCGTGGCCAATATAAATTATCGCATATCGATGAGAATATGCACTGGTTCCGATACTGAGCTGGTTCCATATCTGGCGCTGGCTGAATTCTGTTTGAATTAGTGCCTTTAGTGTGTCTACAAATCATCACTTTTCTCCCAATCACTTCACTTGATTTTGATCTAACTTTCACTAAAATTCTGCAAAAACTATGACGAATTCACAGGTATACGGTGTATAGCGCTATGCGCTCTGTAAATCGAGATATTTGTGAGCATTTGTAAGCCTACGCCAAACAGGTGCTTTTTGTATGATCGAGCAACGTAGGTGGTCTCACAAAAATTGAGATATTTCGAAAACGCTCCACATGATTTTGATGTGTCCTTCACTTAAAAACAGCCAAATACGCTGTCGAATTCACTGATGTATTGTGCATTGCCCTACGCGAGCTGGCAATTGGGATATTTGCGCATTTTAGTGGAAAGTCAATTTTTCAACGCCTCAATTTGAATGCTAAAAAAGCTCAAATCCCCCCCGCCCAGTTAAATCGATAGTTAACGTCTTTCTTTAGTTTTCTGCATTTGCAGTTGTTAAATTATTCATTTAATTAACGTGAAAACTTAAAAATAAAAATTGCCCCAGTGTTCCATACTCCATCGTTCCAATTTGTAGCTAACTAGTAGTAGTAGTGGTTTGTTTATTTTCAATTTCGGCTTGGTTAATTTACCGTTAGCCATTTATTCTAACAATATATAATTTTTTTTTCTTAGTTTTATTTCACAATTTTGCACTAATTTATATGTTAAATTTAAAAGTTTTCTTGTACAATACTTTTCCTAAAAATTATTATAGCTTTGACTGCCAATTTTTCCCATTGAGTAGTTCAATTGCCTCCTTCTGTTCCAAATATATTTTATTAAAATATGCTTCTCTATACTCCGCCAGGATTGGGCATAATGCTATAAGGTGAACTATGTCTTCTCTCGATTGCGTATTACATAAAGTACAAATACTATCGCTGTAGTGGGGTCGGTATCCCAGTGGAAGCAATTCACTTCTGGGTTTGAAGATAATTCTTCAGTATTTGTAACGTCGCTCTCTACACTGTGTGCAGTAAAGAGCTGCTGCCAATTTTTGAAACTGGAGGCGTACTCTGCCTACGGGGTCGACTGAGCTCAGGGAAAATGGGGTGGGTGCTTTGCCACCTAGAGAGCTGCCCCGTCACATAACTAAAGAAAGTAGACAGAGTTAAGGAAAAACGGGACAAAACAACCAAATACTGGTCTAAATGATCACACAAACTATTTATTGTCGAAGAACTGAGGTGGTTGTTATGTGCTGGAATAAAGCTAAGACCCGAAATGTTTGTTTGTTTTGATCTTAATGTTTATCGATCTACACGCCGCCGATAAACGAGATTGAAACCAGGGCTGCGCCCGAGTGGTTTACTGGGCCGTGCTGGTTCACTAGTTCCGAAGGTTCAGGTAGTGAGCGGCTCAAAATTTTAAATTGTTACCGTCCTGGGCGAATAGTGGCTCAGAGTAAGAAGAAGGGGCTAAAGTTTGTTAAAAGTCATTGCCTAGCTCTTTTGCGGAATGCACGTAGCCCAGCCGAAAATTACATTTATATTTAAAAAGTTAGCAATAAGTCTCTATCTCGGTAAGAGTGAATAAGTGTATTTGTGTACGGTTAATTAGTGTGTGTATTTTAGGGATATTTTCTGGAAAGTTTTCGCGGAGAGGAGCTTCATTAATTTATTCCCTTAATTTAATTTATTAATCCCATTTATATGTGCATTTATTATTTGTCGTGTATTCGTCCCAGAGGTACCCTGGTTAGGAAACATAAGGAGGATGTCTATAGTTGTTAGTGGATCGTTATATAATATATGTATTTGAGAGTGAAAAGAATATGTTAGTGTAAATTTGTTCTAGGGGGTGAGGTGGCGTTCTGAAGATCAGTGTCTGAGAGATAAGGGGGTTGTCCGAATTTTGTAAGTCAACCTATGGTAGGGCGGGTAATGTTCTGGCAAATAAATCCAGCTATTTTTGCCTAGTATTTATGTTTAGTGTGTGAGCCGTGACAGGCATCTGAAAAGATATAAATTTTTTTGTTGTTAGCCGACCAGTCCAGCTATCGAGGTCGTACTCATCCCTGAGTCAGCCGTAAGCTAGCCGGCGATCGATAGTGGGACCCGGGAAAGAAGGTCGGATCGTAACAAATGGCGCCCAATCGAAAACAAATCGGGTAGCTAGTAGTCATAGACACTAAAGGATAGGAAAGTAATAAACTGATTGTGGGACGGAACGCCAGAGAGCACTTCTCCAAGTTCAGTCGTCTGGACCGCGGGTAAGATTCATTGTCTAAGCCTGTTGCTGCCACGATTGGTGCGGAAGAGAAAGTAGTTTTCTGAAGAACCGAACCAAACCGAACAAGATCCGAAGAAGCCCACAGTGAGAGAATAAGAGCTGGTCCCAGAGTGGAAATATATGATCTGCTGCTGCGTTGCCGTTCAGATCGAAGCCTGTAGGGTATAAATGGATGTCTTTTTTTTTATTGAGCATACGGAATATAAATTTATTTAACACTTATCTGAACTTAAAAGTCTTCTATTAAAGCCGTGGTCCGTGCACGATCCATTTAGAATCGAAGCATTGTTGTCCGGCAGAAGGCTGTACTACAAATATGTAATAGCCCAAATCCAGTTGTTGTTCTAGGCGGGAATCACTGTGAACAAAATAAAAGGAAGAAACATAAATTATATAGAGGCTGATTAAAAAGGTTTGTCATCTCACCCTAGATTAGTATGAAAGGAAAAATAGAAACGAAAGGAAATACGGAAAAATATAGTTAGTAAGCAAGAAATATAAAGAGTGATGTCCGAGAAGGAAAGGAATAGGCAAACATTCAATAGAAAAATAAGAAGAAGCTTGGATTATATTAAAAATCGAGGAACTGAATTCATGTCTCCAGTAACCACTCGTTCGCAGTCACTTAGGGCGAACGCGCAAGTAGATCTAGAGTCTGTAGACACCTCTCCTTCAGAACAAATCAACATGACCAATGACTAAAATGAAAGGTCTGACGGGAGACCACCGAAGAGACAGAAGGTGCCATAGGAGGTACCGGGGCAATTCCCAAGCGAAATTTGTCTTTATCGCTGAACTCCCAGAATGATCAACAGAGACAACGCGACGAGAATTTCGACAATCAAGCCATTCCTTCGGAGATTGCCTCAGCCATAAATGTGGCACTGTTCCGAGCACAAGAGACGTATCGGATGGGTATGTCCAAAGAGTTGAACGCTTTCCACGCACAAATTCGCCAGGAAATGCTTAATTTTATGCATGAAATTAGCGGAACGATCCACGCGGCTAGGGGAATGGGAACAGCACATAACCAAACGGAGTTTGGGCCACGACAGCAGGTAACGCGTGGAAATGAGCGACGCGAAGATGTGGAACTATTGCATCCATCGGGGAGAATCGATAGTCGAGTACTGGAAGAGATACAGCGAGCACAGGCGGAGGCTACACAACGAGCACAGGCGGAGGCTACACAACGAGCACAGGTGGAGGCTACACAGGCTGGTCGAGCAGATCCATCCGGGCAGACTGGGGGAAGACAAACAGGAAACTTTCAGGTCAGAGGAAGCGAGCAGAGACCCGAAATGGTAAATCCTCGAAGATGGGGCCTAATCTTTGATGGAGGGCCGAAAGGAATGCCGGTAGGCGAATTCGTCTTCAGGTTGGAGCACCTCCAGAAAGCATATCAGGTGACATGGGACGATGTTTTGCGCGATTTTCATTGTCTCGTAGAAGGCCAAGCCAAAGATTGGTTTTGGATGCACGTGCGCACTACAGGAATGAGGGATTGGCCGAATCTGAAGAACTCATTGCAGCAGCGTTTCCAAACACAAAGATCCAACTTTGATAAGGAGCGAGAGCTGCGGGAAAGGAGGCAGAGATCAGGCGAGAGCATCGATGAGTATCTACAGGTGATGCTGGGCCTTCGGTCTCGGTTGGAGATAAACTTCTCGGACTACGACCTGATTAAGGTGATAAAGGTGAATATAAGAGATAGTATCTCGAAAATTATTTACCCCCTATATGGATCACCAACCTGGAGCAGCTGCGGGATGAATGCCATGACGCTGAGAGGTTGCTAGCAACTCGTTGGACACGCACGACGGGCAGCATGGATCAGCCAAGAGTGATGAGAGATCGTCCCCAAGTCCATGAGGCCTGCCTGGAAGAATCTCCGGATGGAAACGAAGCAGCGCCAGAGGAGATGATTGAGGCGCTTTACAGGCCACGAGAAGCAGGAGGAGAGCGATCACATTTGACCTGTTGGAACTGTACACAACGTGGTCACACTTTTTGGGATTGCGAGTCACCGATTCGCAACATTTTCAGCTACAAGTGTGGTCTGCCCGGAGTCGTTCTACCGAAGTGTCCCAAATGTCAAGCGGGAAACTCGAAGAGGAGCATGACACAGGCGGAGGAGTTGCGCTCCCAAACAACTCAGAACAGAGCATAAGTCCCTCCGATATTTGCATGGTAGAGCTAGAAAATAACAATAAAAAAAAATATTTAATAAAATTTAATACAATATTAAAACGTAAACGTAACCCCATATTAAATAATCCCAAATGGTCAAGCAGAAAGCCATTAGAGGACCGAAAATTAGAATACAGTAGAATAAGAAAACGAATATTTGGGTCTGCAGCAGAAAAAGAGTCATCTCGGGTTAAGCGGGCTAGAAAACGATTTGCACAACGGAAGAGAAGTCGTACATTAATATGTGCAGCAATTCGGTCGGCGATGAAAGAGGAGAACCGTGCGTTTGCAACAGTATGCTTGGAAGGAAATCCGATGAACGGGCTGCTAGACACCGGAGCATCAGTAAGCTTTTTAGGAGAAGGATGCCTTGAGATTGTGGAAGACCTGAATCTCAAAATTAGCCCAGTACGATCGACAATTCAGACGGCAGGTGGATCTAGGCATGTAATAGAAGGGAGAGTGGAGGTACAATTGACTTACAATAGCGAGACACACCCGTTTTCCTTGTACTTATGCCCATCTCTGAAACAGAAACTGTATCTGGGCATTGACTTTTGGCGCAAGTTTGGTCTAGCTCCAGAAGTTGTAGGAGCTGATGAGATGGTTACCGAGGAGACCGGATTCCTTGCAAAAGGAGAGCCAGTGGAGCCACATAGTCTGTCGAGCGTACAAGAAAAGACTTTGGAAGGAGTGAAACGGCTGTTTCTGACTTATGAACAGCACGGAATGGGATTGACTGACGTAGAGAAGCACACCATCCAATTGGTGGAGAACACGGTGCCAGCGAAGGAGCGTTTTTTCCTAGTATCGCCTCGAGTACAGGAATTACTGTTCAACGAGGTGGATGAGATGTTGCGATTGGGAGTGATCGAACCTAGTGAAAGCCCATGGAACAACCGAGTTACTCTCGTCAGGAAACCTGGAAAAAACAGATTATGTTTAGATGCACGGAAGTTAAACAAAGCGACAATTAAGGATGCATACCCACTCCAAAACATTGAATCCATATTAAGTCGGGTCGACGAGACCATCTTCATTAGCAGCGTTGACCTAAAGCATGCGTTCTGGCAGATTGAGTTAGATGCAAAGAGCAGGGAATACACGGCTTTTACGATTCCTGGAAGACCGTTGTATCAATATCGAAGAATGCCGTTTGGACTCTGCAATGCCGCACAGCGATTATGTAGGCTAATGGATCGAGTCATTCCACACAGGTTCAGAAGTCACGTATTTGTATACCTTGATGACCTGCTGATAATCGCACGAACGTTTGAGGAGCATTGTAAACTCCTAGCAGAGGTGGCTGAATGCTTAAGGAATGCAAACCTGACGATTGGGCTGCAGAAATCGAAATTTTGTTTTCGATTTTTAAAATATCTTGTTCTCGTGATAGGTGATGGAATGCTGAAAACTGATCCTGATAAAATAAGGTCCATTGCTGAGATTCCGTATCCAAAATCAGTAAAACAGTTACGAAGCTTTCTAGGAACCGCAGGGTGGTATCGCAGGTTCATTCGAGGGTTCTCCGAAAAGTCTGCGGCCTTGACCGATTTCCTGAGGAACAAAATTAAATTTAAAATGACCCCCGAAGCGGAGAAGGCGTTTCAGGAGCTGAAACGGGCACTTACCTGTGCTCCAGTTCTGGTGCACCCAGATTTTAAGCGACGGTTTTATGTGCAGTGCGATGCCAGCCATGTTGGAATTGGAGCTGTCCTCTTTTAGAAGGATGATGAGGGAAACGAACGACCCATTTCGTTTTATTCCCAAAAACTTCGAGGTGCACAACTCAATTATACAGTCACAGAGAAGGAATGCCTGGCTGCTGTGAGAGCAATTGAAAGATTCCGGCCGTACATTGAGCTTCTCCCTTTTACCGTCATCACCGATCATTCCAGTCTTCAGTGGTTGATGACTCTGAAAGATTTGAATGGAAGATTAGCACGATGGTCACTGGCATTGCAGTCATACGATTTCCACGTGGAACACCGGAAGGGAAAGGACAACGTAGTAGGGGATATGCTATCGCGAACTCCAGATGTAGAGTCGATTGATTTTTTTTCATTTCGAGACAACGGAGTTTGATAGCGAGGAATATAGACTGCGCTATGACCTGTTGAGAGCAAATCCAGATCAGTTTCCAGATCTGCATGCGGAGGACGTGCTTGTTCTGAAACGAACGCATTTCACCGAAGATGAATCTCAAGAATTCGTGTGGAAATTGTGGATTCCTGAGGCACTCACTCAAACGATAATTAGTCAAGCCCATGACAGTGAGACTGCAATGCATGGAGGGATCGCACGCACACTAGGCAGACTTAAACAGTTCTACTATTGGCCCAGAATGGCTTTGCAAGTTAAAAACTATGTATCGGCTTGTGACATATGTAAAGAAGCGAAGCACAGGACCCAAGTAATGAGGCCATTAATGGGGGCGGAAGTGCGCACTGTCAGGCCATTGCAAAAGATATATCTGTATTTCCTTGGAAAATATCCTCGGTCCCGAAACGGAAATTGTTACATCTTTGTAGTGCTAGATCACTTCACAAAGTTTGTATGGCTCAAGGCATTGCCGAAAGCTACTTCAAGGGCAGTAATAACATTTCTAAAAGATGAAATTTTCCTCCAGTTTGGCGTTCCTGAAGTCATCCACACGGATAATGGGCAGCAGTTCACGTCCAAGGATTTTGCTGAATTGATGAACAAATTCCACATCACGCACATGAGGACGGCAGCCTATGCACCCCAGCGATAAGGATGCAGGTGGGTGATGACCACACGCGATAAGACGAGAAGCTCCCAGAGATTAGGGCGGCGCTGAGAAGCGCAAAGCATTCGAGCACAGGGGTGTCTCCATACTATGCATTATTTGGCCAACATACGAGAAAGCAGAGCGAAGATACAACTTAAAGGCGCGAGAGACACACTATGCTCCTGGGCAAGAAATCTTCAAGAGAAATTTTGTCTTGAGCGATTTCAAGAAGAATATTAACGCCAAGTTCTGCCAAAAATATACAAAGTGTCGAATTGTCAAGTCGGTACGCAGAAACATGTACGAGTTGGAGAACTTGAAGGGTGTAAGGCTGGGTATCTTCCATGGCAAGGACCTGAAGCAGTAAGAAGCAGCATGCTAACTATTGCCCGGCTAGCGTTAAGATACATAGTTTCTCACCCATATTACTGACATATTCTTCTATGTACAACCGGCTAAGATCTCAGGGCGTGGGCGATGGCCTCCGTTGGGCAGCAAGCTAAAGATTCCTCCGAACACTATGGAACTCACAGCACATTTTTCACTCCTGTTCCCTCGGACTCAGCAACCGGAGTGTGCTGTTATGTGCTGAAAGTAGAAATGGCAATTACTCAATTAAATGTCGTGATTGTTTATCGTTGGCTAGAGACGAGAATCGTAAATACCGCCAAATAGATCGTTACACGAAATGCGAGCCAGGGCTGCGGACTGGTGGTTCTGAAGCGGAACTAGTTCAGGAGTTAAGCGGGTTCAAATTAGCATTTGAACTGTTCTCAAGTTGTGGGTGAATGGTGGCCTAGGAAGAAGAAAAGAAAAGGTCATTATTTCAAAGTCATTGTAGCCTGTAGACCGAGAAAAATTGTTGGAGTTGTTGTAATAAATTTTGTCAAAGCGCAAGTCAGCGGCATCACTCGGTAAGCCTCAAGAACTTGTGATATATGTGTATAAGGTCGCTCACTACATAAAGTAATTTTGATAGGCCTATTTCGAAGAAATCATCCCCGAGTACGGAAGCGACTGGAGAAGAAGAGTGGCCACCAGAGGACCCAATTTTCGCCAGGAGTAAAATTGGCCACCCACCTCTGGGTGGCCCCAGGTTTTTATACCACCATCTCCCAAATAATAATAAACAACTGGCTGACCTTAGTTTTAAGTAGTAATTTATTTATATTTATGTGTTAACTTAATCTCAATTTTTATATATATACTGACAATGTTCCAAGCTGTGTACTTAAAAATTGTGCAAATTCTTTATGCTTCCCGCTTTTAAGGTTGTTTAACTTATCTCTTGAGCTAGGTGAGTTTCCCAACGATTGGAAGGAATCTTTTGTCATTCCTATTCATAAAAAAGGATCTAAATCGTCAGTAACAAATTACAGATGTATCTCAAAACTATCTGACATTCCTAAACTTTTTGAAATGCTCATAACATCTCAAATACAGTACTCTTGTCGCTCAATTATTTCGCAATCTCAGCACGGCTTTATGAAAAAGCGTTCTGTTTCTACAAACCTGCTTGAGTTTACTTCTATTGTGAATAGGGGTTTTATTAATAAACTGCAGACTGATGTAATTTATACTGATTTTAGCAAGGCTTTTGACTCTGTCAATCATGATCTCCTCCTTCACAAACTGTATCTGCTTGGTTTTCCTCTAAACCTTCTTAACTGGATAAAGGCTTATTTGACACATCGCTCCCAGCGTGTCCGTTTTAATTCGTCGCTTTCGGAATCCATCAGCGTACTCTCTGGGGTACCTCAGGGTAGTCATCTTGGACCTCTACTTTTTAATTTGTTCATAAACGACATCCCTCACGTCCTGCTTCATTCGCATGCTTTGATGTACGCCGATGACCTAAAACTCTGCTTGTCCTATAAGGACCCGTTGTCTCCTCTCTTTCTTCAATTGGACTTAAACTCTCTGCATACATGGTGTTCGGTTAATTCCCTCCCACTTAACGCTGAAAAGTGTAAATGTATGACTTTCCATCGAACACAGCCGTATTTATACGACTTTTCGATTGATGACAATCCTCTTGAACGCATTTACGAGGTTGATGATTTAGGCGTCCGCTTTGTCCCCAAGTTAAGCTTTAATAGACATGTCTCTATCATCTCTAATAAAGCTATGGGTGTTCTTGGATTTATCAAAAGATGGTCCAAGGAATTTAACGATCCGTATCTCACTAAACATTTATACGTCTCTCTAGTTCGACCAATACTTGAATATGGGTCGTGTGTTTGGTCACCGCATTACCAAAAATATCAGGACCAACTTGAATCGGTTCAAAAACAGTTTTTAATTTTTGCCCTCCGTGGCCTCAACTGGGATCCCACCATCCATCTTCCATCTTACGAGCATCGACTACTCTTAATCGATCTTCCATCTCTTAAGAACCGCCGCACGTGCCATTGTGTGCTTTTCATTCATAAACTCTTATCAGGTGATATTGACTCTTGCGCTCTGTTAAGCCAAATAAATCTTGCTGTTCCTTTGCGTCTTACCAGAAATTTCTCTCCGATCTATCTACAGCCTTGCCTAACAAATTATGCTAACTATGAACCTTTCCGAAATTTGTGTCTTAACTATAATATGTATTACCATCTTTTCTCTGCTCACGCTTCTGTGTTAGATGTAAGAAATAATTTACTGTCATTTTTTAAGCGACCCCTGCAATGTTGACAGAACTTTGTCAAACTTAAATAAATAAATAAATAAATAAATAAAATATATTAATGTTAGTTGTCGTGTATTCGTCCCAGAGGTACCCTGGTTAGGGAACATAATGAATATGTCTATAGTTGTTAGTGGATCGTTAAGGAATATATGTATTTGAGAGAAAAAAAAATATGTCAGTGTAAATTTGTTCTAGGGGGTGAGGTGGCGTCCTAAAGATCTGCGTCTGAAAAGATTAGGGGGTTGTCCGAAGTCTGAGAAGTCAACCTATGGCAGGGCGGGTTATGTTCTGGCAAAATAGCCCATCTTTTTTTGCCACGTTTTTTTTACCTTTGTTCAATATTTGAGCCGAGACTGGCGATCGTTAATATAAATTTTTTTGTTGTTAGCCGACCAGTCCAGCTATCGAGGTCGTACTCATCCCTGAGTCAGCCGTAAGCTAGCCGGCGACCGATAGTGGGACCCGGGAAAGAAGGTCGGATCATAACATGGTAATGTTCTTCTTCTAATACCCTTTCAACCTGCAAGGACATAGAATCCATTGCCTTTACAGTTTTTCAGTGATACGAACAATTTACTTTAGGTGCCCATACAAAGTGAGTTTAATTCATATTTAATTTATAATATTCACTTTGGTTATACAACATTTTCATATCCATTGTAGGTCTTCATTACAAATGGTTTATGGTGGGTATATGCCGTACTTACACGAATCTTATCCATCGATGTCAGCAGGCCTGATGACTGATGTGCTGTATGGTCTTTAAAGTTAATTAGATAAATGCAGATATAATATATTAATGTACATACCAAACCATATGAAATTAGATTTAGTTTAAGAATATTATAAAACTTAATTATTTAAGAAAATATGCTCAAACTCATAGATAACTTGTAGGTGTTTCTACTACGCAAGCGAATTTAAGTAACAAAAGGGTAATTGGGCGCCACATGTCAGAGAACCGGCCCTGTAGTGGTTTCTCGAATTGACATCAGAGCGTGATAGCAGCAAAATGATTATGATCCTCAGGCATGGCTTAGAAGTAGCTGACACGATGAATTTACTCTGATCCAAATGTCCGCGAAGATTTCAAGGATCATAATCCTAAGCATCTGTGGTGAGGAGTGAGTGAAGCGACAAAATCCGTGCGTGATTGACCAATTCGCGGTACGCATTCACGACACCTGTGCTTCTCTGGTCACAACTGTAGTTATTGGGAACCAATCAGACACTGAACACTAAATCATGAGAATAATAAGTTTGTGATTCTCTGGTGCTTCTTAGCAATAATTACCTTTGGCTTGGTCTCAGAGTTAAATAAGTATGTACGTGTGCGTGGGTGTGTGTGACACCACGCACTTTCGCCATCCAATTGCCTAGCAACGCAAACGCATGTACAAATGCAAGGGCTTGTGTCAACAACAACAAAAAACAGAATCTCCCAGTCGACAGTATATTAAGATTTAGACAAATTGCAAAGTTAAACGCCCATGTGCACTTTTCACTTGTTACCTTGGATTCAGGTTATGGCAGCACGTGTACGTATATAAATTCGTAATACCGCAAAATGCTGAGTGACCAACTTGGCCGAATTGGCCGCAACGAAATGCTTACTCTCCAATTCTTTGGCTTAGTCGATGGTTGGGTATAGACCGATATTGAGATTCACGTGGTATATCTTTACTTTCGCTAACGCACAATATTTTGTGACTGTTCTCGTCAAGCACCAAATCCAGAAAGAAGGAGGCTGGCAGGAAATGCTCTGACGCTAGTTGTCAAACCATTTGACAATTGACCAGTATTAGTTAATAAAGGGATCATGCTAACAGAATACTGGGTAACAGCTGTGATCTATGGGTTGCCAGACTGAGCTTTGTCGACAGCGTCTTTCTTGGTGACGCCAAGCTGATCGGCAACGCTGCTCCTCCTAGACTCCTTGGCATCAGGATTTTTGTAATTGACGGTGGTCATGTGCCAGAGGCATTCCGACTCCTCGACGGCTTCAATAAGTTTAGGGATAATATCGGCATTCCACTGCATGGCCACTCGGCGTTCGCGAATATTAATTTTTGGCTTATTCATTCTTTTCGAACATTCCTTTTTGGATTGTTGTTGATATTGTATTGTGGATCTGGCTCCGTGCTCATGAACTTTTGAGCGCAATGTGAGCAATGTGAACTCTGTGACGACAACAAGAAGCGCTCACATCAAAAGCACTCATTTGACTTGTCAAAGCACTGGGACAGCGCTGTGCCGCCGATGTGAACACTTTTGACTTTTGAGTACTTTGATCACAGAGGGTCAAAGACGACATTGGCACAGTGTGACGCTATGTAAACCTAGCCTAATAGTGAAAGAAAATTCTCAAAATCTGTTCACACGCTTTTGATGATTCGTTTTTTATAAAATAGTCAAAATACGCGTTTTTTGACATATAGTGCAAGTTGGCACATCTTCTAGTTTCTTCCGCAATCTTAGAAAAATTAACGTCGATTTTTATGGTCCTATTAATTTTCAAACACCAAGCCCTCTGTGTAAGTGGACCAGAGAACTGCAGCGAGCTTACACATGTATGTTCAATCACCCATGCTTCATATGTGGTACGAGTAAACTTAAAGCTCTAAGCTCGTTGACCATTTGCTTGTGGCATACAGAAAACAAAAAATTCAAAAGTGATCGGGTATTGGCGAGTCATTGTATTGGCGAGCTCGAGAACTACATAGTAGAAATACCCGAGACGACTCGTACCTTCAGCTACAAGTCACCGCAAGTACTTGTTGCCGAAATCAATGATCTGCTGCGGGCTGTTACAAGCAAATCTCTTTTACCCTTGATACAAATGCGATACGAGTAACACACTCGGCGCGAACAGAACGCCAAAAACAATAACATGTGAGAGCAAAAGAGATAGCACGATATCGTTTGTATATTTGCATTTGCATTTGGCGCACGGTTCCCTTTCTCCTTCTTGTGGTAAAGAATGTTTTTAGAACTTGTGACTCCTTTATTTTTAACAGCAACTGTGGCGGATTAAACTAGACGTTTGATTACCAAAGGCCTTTAACACCTTGCAGCAAGTCTGACAGTAAACGAAACCAGCCACAACAGTTTCGTCTAGTCTTAGAATTTCACACACCACATTCCACACAAAACTTTTTCCTTTGCGTCGGCCAGACAAGGTGTAATTACCATTTGCAATTTGCTCAGAAATAAATTCTACATTTTCTCTCATTATGCCACGAAGAGAATCCAAATTGCAATAACTTTTTAATTTCTGTCATTCACCGCTTGTTACTGCGTAATAAGTGTGACGCAGTTGGATTTGCACATCATATTAGCCAGAGCTCGCCGTCAACAAACCAAGTAAGAGTTCGTGTATTAGAATGTTGCTCGCTTAGGGCTTGTAGTCAACAAGCCGAGTAAGCTTGGTGATTGTATGTTGAAAGCGCGAGTCAATAAAAATACTCGTCAGTGGCGGCATGATACCCGCTGGCATCCGTTCAGCCGCGAGCTTTGACAAGCTTGTTCAATTATTACCCGAGTGAAAAAAAAGCTTACCCGTTCTGACTTAATGTGCTTTCGATCAGTTCTTGTGTGTTACACCAAAGTGACGTGCACAAACTAGCCGAGTAAATGCGCGAGTCTACACGAAAATAAAGTACTCGTTGCAGGGCTACTATTAATTTCTCGAAATCTGTTCACACGATTGCCGTGATTCTTTTTTATAATAAAGGTAATTAAAATGCGCGTCTTTTGACATATCGTGCTCATATCTTAAAAAGAAACGTTAGCGACGACTAAAAAAAAATTTCTCAAAATCTGTTCACAGGATTTAAATGATTCTTTTTTTTATTAAATAGGTAATTAAAATGCGCATCTTTTGAAATATCTCCCAGTTATCCCGCGATCTTAAAAAGAAAAATAAGCAACGACTTAGATTTTCACGAAATCTGTTCACACGATTGTGATGATTCTTTTTTTAATAACATAGGTAATTAGAATTCGCATCTTGCATGTTGGCACATTTCGCAGCTACTCCGCAATCTTAAAAAGAAAAATTAGCAACGATTTGTATGGTCATACTAAATTGGCTCGAAGTGAAGTATTTTATTGAGACTTGATTTTTGTTGTTCACAAAGACTTAATTTAACTTAATTTAACTTAACAAGCACTGTTTTTAAGCAGGGCTTAATCCCGAAACGAATTTCGGTTCCGGTACCGATACCGGTACGTACCGAAATGGATGTTTCGGTTAAAGGTTCTATTTCGGTTTACAACTAATTTCGGTTTTCGGTTTCGATACGGTACCCGGATTTTTATTTCGGTATACCGGTACGTACCGGTATAAGTACTGCTTATTATAAATATTTGAACAATTAAATTCTGAGATAATTCTAAATCATTTTATTCCAATGTAATTAAACGAATCAAAACTCAACACAACATGAATGGTTTCACATTCAAAGTAAAATTATACAGACTATTTCAGATTTCGTATTTTTTTACGTGGTTAACATGTAAGAACATTATATACTCATTTCATATTATTATTTTATATATTATAAGTTTTCAAATTTAAGTTCAAACTTTATACATCCACTATGTAGCATTCTTGTGATTTGCTCGCAGTAACATAATTGCATTCAATGTGGTTGAGTCCATGCAACTTCTTAACGGATTCATTATAAATTTTACGCCAGAGAATAGGCGTTCCACGCTAACCTGCGTAGCTGGAACAGAAAGCACGACTTTTGAAATCTCGTACAGTTCTGGGAACTTTGTGGAGGATTCTGACCACAATTTAAGAACGTTTTCATGGTTTCTAACACGTTTAAGTGCGAGAAAAGTCTTAATGGAATCCAGTAGCTTATTTGTGGACACAATTGATGAGTTTTTATCACAAAGTTTCTTTTCCTGCAGTATCATATATGCCTCAACTTCGTCGGCGCTTTCAGCTGAACTAGTACTAGAACTGCATTCATCATTCAGCAGTGATTGATTAGCAACCGACGATGTTTGTACATAAATATTTAGTAAAAGATTGATACAAGTATTTTTTTGCTCAGTACTTAGCGTTACGTTATACCTAGGGTCCAAAAATATGCCACATAAAAAAGCATTGTTTTCAAAAAGCGATTTCTCTCGCTTTTCTATTTCCTGAACCAATGATATTTCCAATTTGCAGTTTATCCAAATGGAATAAAAATCACTTAAAACGAGATTTTCGGCTTAAAGTTTAGTTGTGGCCACCTCCGCTGGTTCTAATATGCGTACAATTTCGCGAACTGAGTCCCACACTTTTCGGTGCGGTCCTTATCTGCAGCCGCAAAACTGGAGCAAATGTTGAAGATGTCTTCCGCCAGCAAATATTTTAGCATCCTGTAGGTTGAGCTCCAACGCGTGGGGCAATCAATGGGAGGTTTCTTAAGATGTTTGTCCGCCATAAGGTAGCTGATTGTTGGTGTGCGTAGCTTTTTAATCAAGGTTCTAGCGGATGATATAGCTTTGGAAAAATTGGGCTGATTTAACACCGCATTCACTGCCAGCTGTAGCGTATGCGCAGCACAGCGCACGCCTAGATGTAAAAAATATTGGAAAGTTTTTGAATTAGAAGGATACCAGGAGTTATTGTGGCTCTCTGCTTTGTACACACCTATGCATTTGAAATCCATTACTAGCTCGTCTAAGAAGTCATCGTTGCGACTCTTATTGTCGTCATTCTCTTCATTGTAGTCCGGGGCAGGGTCAAGGCTAAGGAGCTCCACCATTTTCACCATATTTCTGCCGTTATCCGTGGTACAGGAATAAATTTGCTTTACATCGATGAAAAAACGGTGTAAAATTTGAAGAGTGGTGTCCTTCAGATTTTCAGCAGTATGGGAAGTAGACATTTCTTCGGTGGCTAATGTGAGTAGCGAGATGTTCCCGTCAATAACAAATTGTATGTTTACTCCTGAAATGATAAAACCCAATATATTAAAGTTTTTTTTTTGTAAGATACGCAATCAAATATTGAACGAGTAGTGCAATCAAATGTATTTGCTAGAAGCGTATACTTACCGATAAACGACCTGTTTATATGTGTTAGTCCGTCTACTTTTAGAGCGACCATTTTCCCATCAACTCGTTTTTTGATATCTGTGATAAGCTGGGCTGATCTGCTAACCACTTCGCCACGAATTATTTGCGGGTTTATGAAATTCCCCAAACCCATGCCATTGATGATTGGATTGAGAATTTGTCGAAGTCCAATGTCATTCATCATGGAAAATGGTCTGCCATCAACCGTGCACATCACAACACATGCATCCAGAACGTCCTGTTTGCTTATTGAAACCCGAACACAGGGGTGCAACATATCGCAAATCTTTTTAGATGGGACTGACTTTTTTTCTTGGACTTGTTGACTTGGTTTGGCGTTGTAGTTCTCATCATTTTGAATCAGGTCGGCGTGACAGCGCTTGATGTGCTTTGTCAAATTAGTGCCATGATCACCCTACGAAAAAAAAAGTAATTTCAACTGAAACCTTCCCATACATATGTATATACATATGCATGTATGTAAATATGAGAACTTACCTTAATTTGATGACCACATTGCATTCCATTTTTTTCAACTACACAGGTGCTCACATATGCTTCAATATCAAGCATAAAGTATTTCCGGTAAGGATTCGATTTTGGACGAGGCATTCTTTAATATTAATCTATAATATTAATTGATCAGCAATCTGACAAATTTGGCAATTTTCGCTACGACTAGTTGTCGTTTTGGTGCTTCTTCTTTTCTTCTTCCTTTTCGCTGCTTATAAACCTATACATTTGTCTCTTTCTATCTAGTGAGTGAAGAAAAAACAAAAAAAAGCGCGAAGCTGGGTGCTAGCGCTGCGTAAATTGCGTTTACACGTTTGCCTCTTTCGCAATATTTATCACACTGCAAGCGTGAGCGACGCCTAAGTTTTTTATTAGTGTATGGTATCGTCGCGATCTAAGCAATGTTGCGATATATGTGACGTATAAACGTTAAAGAGAAGAGAATTTTAGAAAAAAAGAATAAGAGACAACTGACGTACTTATGTTCGTATGTATATGAGTGAAACTCTAAGAATTCTGCAAAGTGGCTATATATTGCCATTCTACGTGTTTGAGTTGTCGCTTCTCGGCACGTGTACAACTGTGCTCCCAATAACTGGCTTAAGTACATACATACACATGTACGTATGCACATATTTTAGTTCGCTGCCAATGTACAGACGTACATACATATATATAAAAAAAACTCAATCAGAGTAAGTTAAGCGCCTTTTACATGTTGCGAGATTTTCATACAAGTGTTGTTTTACAGGAGGTTGCTTAAATTTTACGCCTCCTAAAAAAAAATAGAAGAAAATTTGGCATCGTGAAAGAAACGTGTTATAAATGCTTCTTTGCGTTACAAACATTTGACAAAAACTACGATGCACTCTGCAAAGGTAAAAAACCGAAACTGTACCGGTACCAACGTTTCGGTTTCGTTCCGGTGCTATCGGTTCCAATAATAACGGTAAACGGTTTTCGGTTTTCAAAAAAAATTAGTATCGGTTCCGGTTCCGGTTCCGGTACGTGATTTGAAACGGTTTATTTCTGTTAACGGTTCCGGTTCCGGTATTAAGCCCTGTTTTTAAGCACTATTTTTATAACAAGTTCGCCTTCTTGTAATTTTTAAATATCAAGCCAAGGCACCTCCACTTAAAAGCGTTTTTCTCAAAAACGCTTCACACGATTTGAATCCCTTGAATATGTGTACTTCATGATGGTATAGTAGTTGGGCACATCTCCTAAATGCGGAGTTATAGGGCTTGATGTATAAAAGGTATAAGAGGTTGGTCCACTTAGAAGAGCTTTTCTCAAAAACTGTTCCGAAGATTTCCATGATTTTTTTTTAGAACACTAACTGTTTCACATCTCCTGAAACATGATGAAATAAGTATAAGGTGGTCTCGTCGGTAATCGGTATCATGATACAACTATATAAGGTATGGCGATCAGAGAGAAAATGACCTAAACGTTTTTTCTCAGAGCGCCAGAGAGCGGGAGAGAGCGCGAGAGCAAGCGGAAACGTCAAACACACAGAAATTTACTGTGTGTGTAGAAGAAAAAAAAAAGCAGTTACAGATTTCCATACATATATATGCATAAATATTATATTATTAACAACAATTTGACAAGTGCACGCAAATTTGCAATGCAGCGACAACAAAACAACAAACAATTGACATGCGCGGACACAATCTTCCGTTTCAAGTGACATAAGCATGGATAAAGAGTATTTGAGAACCAATTTGCGCTGCCTCTCAATTTTGGTGGTGCTAAACGATAGTGCCCAAAAAGATACTTTACAGAGCCAGTAGGAAACCACAGCGGTTAGAGCGAGACGGACATATTCCCAAATGTATCCAGAGAGCGTAAGTGAGAGCGAACAGCTGACCAAATGTATTTTGAGAGCATAAATGAGAGCGAACACCTGACTGAGGCAGCGAAAATTTTACCTCTTATACTCATTGCTCCATGACATAAGCACACTGAACCAAAATGACCCGAGCTGAGAGAGCATTGAGGGAGCGCCATACCTACTATGAATGTATCATGATCGGTATAATGAGTGTGAACGAAACGGCAGTAGACTATGTTTATTAACCCTTAAAAGGTCCGTGGGGCTTAAAATAGCCAATTATAATACAAAGAGGTGAATTTTGTTTTTATAGCTTTATTTTTTAATAATTTTGAATTGGCAATTAATTGTTTTTGATTTTGAATTGAAATTTTAACACAACACATTTCGGTGCATGAACGAATTTGACAGCCGGAACATGCTTGCGGAAAAATGGCAATAACTCATATTTTTGTTGCTACGTAAGGGTTAAGACTATTAAGAAAACGAGAGCGTAAGTTAAAGCCGGCTTTAACCGACTTCGATATACCCGTTACTCATGAAAAGAAATGTTTAATAACCTTCCTGTGTGCCTGAGGTGGGACAGCCGAAAAGTATGCAACATTTTTTAACTCGGCTATTTATCATCCTATCTTGATGAAAATTGGAGGGCTTATAGATGTTGCGAATATAAATGTAAGTTTTAAATTTAAGATCGATATTTTTAAAAAATTGTGGGAGCTATTCAACATTTTTATTGTGAGGGCGGGGGTGGGTGTGGCAAAAATTTGAAATAAACTTGATCTGCGTGCAGACAATAGGAGTGCACATTTCAAATTTGGTTGCTCTAGCTCTTCTAGTCTCTGAGATCTAGGTGTTCATACAGACAGACGGACATGGCTATATCGACTCGGCTGTTGATGCTGATCAAGAATATATATACTTTATATGGTCGGAAATGATTCCTTCTGCCTGTTACATACATTTGCACGACTTTAGTATACCCTTTTACTCTACGAGTAACGGGTATAAAAATCGTCCGCACACAAGCTTCCGCGTCAACAAGCAAGCATGCACTGAAGCTAAGGGACAAAAACGGGCTATCGTCGGCTGCCGACGAGACCACTTTATACTTATTTCATCATGTCCTGAAAGTGAAGATATGACCCGAAATGTAGGATGCCAATTTTTCAACTCCAATTTTTTAATACCTGCAAACCTTAAATCGACCCACATGTTAATTAAAATTTATTTATTTAATTCTTAACAATCTTGCATTTACAGATTCTAAAATAAGTTAATAATTATTTTTAAAAATTCAATGGTGTAATAAAAAAAAACTAATAATATTTGTACCATCCATTTTTTGGTTATATGCTTATTAATATTTCAATAGCACACAAAAAAATTAAAAACAAAATAAATTGAATTTGAATTTGATAGAATTACAGGTGTTAGAGTGGGAGGTGGTAAAAAGGAGCCACGATTTGACACGATTTCAACTCTTCTAGTCATCAGAAGAAAAAAAGAAAAATAGATTCTCAATAAGTAAGAATGTCGCTATAGCCGCACAACGGGACAAAACAAAATATTTTTTTTTTCGCGAAATGGCGATTGTTTGAAAGAAAAGGAATTTTCTTGCCTTATTTTTCAAAGTTTTGAATTTTTTTTATATACCTAAAATCAAAATTTTTACATAATCGTACGTGATGCCATAGAGGGTTATATATTAAAGGCCCGGGTAGACCTGAAATTTTTTAATAAAAATTGATTTTTTTCAAAATTCTAGACTAAAATTCCCCCTTAAAGGCCTGTTCTGAGAAGCGCGGAAAATTTAGAACGCCAAATTGCACTTAATAAAGCATGTATGTTTTAAAGACCTTTATGTTAATTAAAACCTTCAAATTTTTTGCCGGCTCTAGGTCTCGTTATGTTGGTACATTACTTTAAAACAGGGACACACCACACCATAAAGGAGGTTAGTTGACCGAACAGCTATTTCAATGGTATCTCTACCATATCATCAGCGGTCTTCACCTGGTACCACAATCAGAAAACAACTCGCTCCTCATGCCTGAGATGCCATAATCGCTTGAGAACTCCAATGCGATTCAACAGCAAAAACCAGACACAACGAGCCAGAGCCGCGCTGTCTGTGGCCTTTGTACGTGTGTGTGTCCCCCAATGGTCTTAACATACATGCATGTATAAAACGCTAGGCACGGCGTTGTTGTTGAAACTAAAAATAGTTTCGTTTATAGCAACAAAAACCCCTGTTTGAATGCAATTCTGCACTCAGACTTATTGGTCACATTAGTTAGGAAATCTCTCTCACTAACATTGTAAGACCATTGGGGGACACACATACGTACAAAGTCCACAGATAGCGCGGCTCTGGCTCGTTGTCTGGTTTTTGCTGTTGAATCGCATTTGAGTTCCCAAGCGATTATGGCATCTCAGGCATGAGGAGGGAGTTGTTTTCTGATTGTGGTACCAGGTGAAGACCGCTGATGATATGGTAGAGATACCATTGAAACAGCTGTTCGGTCAACTAACCTCCTTTGTGGTGTCCCTGTGTGTGTATCCCTGTTTTAAAGTTTTGTACCAACATAACGAGACCTAGAGCCGGCAAAAAATTTGAATGCACTTAATAAATTTATAATCTTCATAAATTATTAGTGAGCCCATATATAAGCCGAAGAGACCAAATACTAAAACGGCCACACTGGTGGTCAGCTGTTTTGTTTTGTTTACGAAAAAAATTGAAAGTGGTTTTGATTTGCCAAAATTAGTTTAATTAAGCTGCGCAACAGGAACACAGGTATGTATGTTGATGGAGATAGCGGCATCAAATTCTGGTTCAAGGCGTTGGGCAAGGATCAAATTATTGCCCGCTTGAGACACACTTGGAGCAGGTGCAGATCGAGGAGGAGGCCTACAAGTCAATTTTACAGATATTGGGAGACGATATGCGTCCTGCCATCGTCTTAATGGGGCCGAGCATGTCGTCAACAAGGCTGATCTGTTTGAGATGTAGTGCATAATCCCGGACTACTACTTGAAGGGTTATTTGGAAGTCTGCCGTTCGGGCAACTGAAATCGTTTGGAGAAGTTTCTACAAAAGATTGGGTCATCGGCATACAGTGTGGGTCAGCTGAAGCAGTTTATGGATTACATAGTGCTTTATGCGGCCCTGACGAATGCCCAGATTTGCGACAAAATGGGGTGGGTAGTAGCACTTTTGAAGGTTGATACAAAGTTGGTTGAATATGCATTTCTTTGTAGGAATGCTGCTATCGTCTCCAGGACGGCGGCTCGGAGTATCTGTAAATCATGGATTTGGGCTGTGCCATCATTTTGGCTCTCAAGTGAAACGCAATGCTAAAGATTGGAAAATATATTTTTAGTTTACAGATTTAGATACAGATTTCGCTGTGGTGGTGGTAAACTTGATGACCGGGTTGGGATGTCACCACTTGTTTGTTTGGCATCCACCGAGTGCGGATGCTTGCGTCCGTTGGCATAGGAGACGATTTTAGTAGTATGGCACTCCAGTGCGGATTTCGTAACTTTCTTGGGCTGATTTGTGGCCCTTAGGTAATAGTTTCCTCTCGATTGAATCTCTCCGTGCGTTTCCTTTTGGGATCATGTTTCCCCTGTATTGTCGATTTTGACGTCAAAGTAATGAGCTGCTCATATTTTCATCAGCTGTTCATTCAATCCACTCACGACCCACACCGCTATCGATATGTCAACTATCGATAGGCCAATTGTCTATTTATTTAGCGCGTCTCAGAATACAGAAACTAAATTCAGGCGCGGAAAATTTCCGCCACTGATTTTTTTTTATGGAGTTCGTCATAAAAATGTATTTTCCGCGCTTCTCAGAACAGGCCTTAAGGAATAAATCAAAAAACAAAAATAGCTTTCGTGTTCCAGATTCCACCGTTCCAAAATCGACGCTAACTTTTCGACGCTATTTTGACGGACAGTCGCTAAGTTGACACAAACATTTATTAGGTCGAAACAAATCAAAAAAAAATTGATCGAAAGAAGGCGTCGCCAATTCATTAAAGAAAGTTTTTAATAAAAATCTTGGAATAGGCATATCTCAAGAAACTCATTACTGAACATTTACCAGCGCCACACCAGCATCAATATGGGAACATTAACTGATTTCGGTCAAATTGCATTAAAATGGGATCCGAAAAACCTCGAAATCCGTACAATGTCGGTTGAGAAAACTCTGGAGCCATTAGTGCTGCAAGTGACAACGCTAGTCAACACCAAAGGCCCCAGCAAAAAGAAAAAAGGTAAGAGTCTGATTTTCCTTCCGCTTACAATTGTATAGATATATAGGTTTGTATGTATTTGTGTTTGGCAAATTACTTATGTATTTGTTTGTGATTCTTGTAAGATATGTATGTATGTACATACATACAGTGAATCAGTAAAGTATTGGCACACCTTCATTTTCAAGGTTTGTTCTCAAATATATTTCTTCATATTTAACTTAAAGAAATTATAAAGATGCAACATTGTTCATGAAATCAATTTCATTAAAAAAATTAATTAATTTTAATTATGGTGTTGTTGCAAATTGATTATTGAAAAAGGCACGAATTTTATGTCTAAAAAGTATTGGCAGAGCTGGTCTGTATTTGTCTTGTCTGTGGTAAGTTAACGGTAATTTTCAAATTCCTTTGCACAATTTGGTTTTTTCGACTGTTTCTGAATTTCGTAACAGATGGAGCAAAAAGGGCAGAGTTTTGGAGATTTCTCTAAAAGACTGGACATTTATCATACATCTGTAGGTACAGCAAAAGTTCCAATCGCGAAATTTGAGTTATAGTTGACAGATCATATAAAAGTGTTGGAAACATTATCAGCGGTGTCACAGAAACCCCTTCCAACCAAATTCCAACCCAAAACCAATTCTCAAATCTCTCGTATTTTGTTAGGAGATTTAGCAAAATCCACCACCCAAACAATTTTGACAAGTAAAATTAGTTTTGTAAATGTAAGCAACATTATTTTTCTGGATATGTTGCATCAAATTAATAAATTATTTAATTAGTTTAAACATTGAAATTTGCGTTTCAATTATTATTCGCAAAACCAACCAAAGTCTTTCATATTAGTCGAAAGTAACCAGCTCTCGCGGCGCTTTCTACAGGTTGCGACGCCCGCTATGTGACAGCCAGCTGACTATGGGCTGGCAAGTTATACTTCATGAGTGGCGCGAACACATTTTTAAATTTCGCATTTTATTTTTGGAGAATATGAAATGAATATATATAAATATGAGTTATAATTTAAAAATGCATCATAAAACATATAACACAATCAATAAATATCACTTGAACATCAAATTACCCCTTAACTAAAAAAAGGGAAGTTTTTTGCGAGATGCAGCCGTGTTTTTAGAGATGATACTTCAATTGGAACAGCTTCTGTTCTAACTAGATTATCAAATAAGAAAATGAAATCTCTAGAAGTTTTGTGACACCGACGAATTTTTCAAACCATTTGCAAACCGAAGATGAAATCTCTAGAGATTTCTGTGACACCGCAATCATTTTGAGATAACGTATAATTTAGTAAAAGTAAAATTGTCTCAAACAGCACCTCCAAGAGGGCCAGGGCCAAGCTTCTCTCAATCTCTTGGCGTGTGTGCTTATAATTTTTCGCTCAAGAGAAAGGGACCTACAGTTTAACGCCGAATCCGAACGGCAATAGTTAGAGAATTTTTGCTTTTTCATGGCTAGTTAGTTCACAGCTGGCGCCAGTAGCTGGTGAAGGTGACCGGGTGTGTAAAAGTTTTTTTCTCAAGAAAGAAAAAACTTTCTATTAGATGGTCCGAGGCGGGATCGAACCCACAACCTCCCGCACGCACCAGCAGCCACACATACAACTGGCACGCCACACCGGCGACAACGTATAATTCAGTGACCCAAAAAAACTGTCGAAAGCCTAACAACGAGCTGCAAGAAAATAATCTCATTAAAACAGTTAAGCACTGGGGAGGAAATTTTATGGTATGGCGGCGCTTCTGGTGTTAAAAATTTAGTTTTTGTTGAAGTAAAAATGGACTATACATATTATCGAGGTTGTACTAGAAATCTCTAGAGATTTTGGCCTCGGTTGGTTTGCAAAACTCTCGAAAAATCCATCGGTGTCCGAGAACTACAAGAGAAACTTCCAGTTAAAGTATCATCTTTAAAAACAGGGCTGCGTCTCTCAAAAAAAAATTTCGCTTCTTTTAATTATGGGTTACTTTGATGCTCAACTGACATTTTTTGATTGTGTTAACAGTTTTTTTTGCGAGCTCTGATATATTTATATTATATTCTACAAAAATAAAATGCGGAATTTTAAAATCATGCAGTATAACTTGGCAGCTTAGTCAGCTGGCTGATGCTTAACTGACATTTTTTGATGTGTTACCCCAGCAATCCAATGAGAGAAGCTTGGCCCTGGCCCTCCTAGAGGTGCTGTTTGAGCCAATTTTACTTACTTTTTACTTACCCCAGCAATCCGAGTTCGGAGCGCTCCAAATTATGTGTCTGAAAAGAGCCGAGCTTAAGAGCGTTTTTGGAGCAAACACATAAATTTGAGGGTTTTCGGAGCATATTCAGTGCTATCTAGGCACGGGCTCATAAAAAGCACTTATGTCAGCATTTCCGGATCTGTACTCCAATATGCGTCTTGAAAGAGCCTTTCAGTAGCCCTTCAAGTGCCTAGAAAAGTAACTTTTATGTGTATTTTGTGAGGATTTTCTATGCTTTATTGGGAGGGTGAAAGCATTTATATCTGTGTCAGAAAAGAGTCAGATTGGACTTAGAAATCTTCCACATTAAGTGCGACCGGTTTCATAGAAAAACGCTCATTCCGGAATCTTTTTTGTGCACATTGTGACGGTGAATGCTCATAAAAAAGTGTCAGAAAACGCACATATTGTTTGCTGGGTATTTGCTTAATGATGCATTTTAAAATTATTATTCAAATTTATATATATATTTGTTATGTGCTGAAAATAGAAAAAGCAATTACTCAATTATATTTCGTGTTTGTTTATCGTTGGCTAGAGACGAGAACCGTAAATACCGCCAAATAGATCGTTACAAGAAATGCGAGCCAGGGCTGCGGACTGGTGGTTCTGAAGCGGAACTAGTTCAGGAGTTGAGTGGGTTCAAGTTAGGATTTGAACTGTTCTCAATTTGTGGGTGAATGGTGGCCTAGGAAGAAGAAAAGAAAAAGTCATTAATTCAAAGTCATTGTAGCCTGTAGACCAAGAAAAATTGTTGGAGTTGTAATAAATTTTGTTAAAGTAAAAGTCAGCGGCATCACTCGGTAAGCCTCAAGAACTTTTGATATATGTTTATAAGGTCGCTCACTATATAAAGTGGATTCCAATGATAGGCCTATTTCGAAGAAATCATCACCGAGGACGGAAGCGACTTGAGAAGAAGAGTGGCCACCAGAGGACCCAATTTTCGCCAGGAGTAAAATTGGCCACCCACCTCTGGGTGGCCCCAGGTTTTTATACCACCATCTCCCAAGTAATAAACAACTGGCTGACCTTAGTTTTAAGTAGTAATTTATTTATATTTATGTGTTAACTTAATCTCAATTTTTATATATATATATATTATTGTTAGTCGTGTATTCGTCCCAGAGGTACCCTGGTTAGGAAACATAATGAATATGTCTATAGTTGTTAGTGGATCGTTAGAGAATATATGTTTTTGAGAGTGAAAAAAATATTTTAGTGTAAATTTGTTCTAGGGGGTGAGGTCCTAAGGTCCTAAAGGTCAGCGTCTGAAAAGATTAGGGGGTTGTCCGAAGTCTGAGAAGTCAACCTATGACAGGGCGGGTTATGTTCTGGCAAAATAGCCCATCTTTTTTTTGCCATGTTTTTTAGCTTTGTTCAATATTTGAGCCGAGACTGGCGATCGTAAATATAAATTTTTTGTTGTTAGCCGACCAGTCCAGCTATCGAGGTCGTACTCATCCGAGTCAGCCGTAAGCTAGCCGGCGACCGATAGTGGGACCCGGGAAAGAAGATCGGATCATAACATATTTCAGCGCTCGCAAATAACCCTCAACAGTTTTTTCAGTGCGATCAGCCCACTGACAAAACAGAAGAAAACAAAGCCGACTCGGTCTCTCACTGAGCAAAACACTTTTTTTTTTGATCAAAACAAACGAGACGGTCTGTCAATAACAACTGAGAGGGACACTTCTGAGCGAGCGCTCACGAAAAACTATCTTCAAACGAGCAAAACACAAAAAGTGTCAGCAAAAAGTGTTATTTGTTTTGTTCGTGTGGTTGACGGTGGGCTTATGTACTATATGTACAATGTACATAATTAAATAAATATGTTTTTTAGGCGTTAAGCAATTACAAAAATTAATATTTTCTGCATTTCATTTGATAGGTTAATAATAAATTTCTCCATTCTACACGTATGTACAAAGATCGTTGACTAAGACACAGGCATCCCAGTCACCACCACTCTATCATTTGTAAAAGACACTTTAGAAGTCGGATCTCGGCAAAACGGTCAGTGAAAGTCATGAGCAAAACAGAAATGAAAAAAGCGCTCTGTGGTTGAGCGAAAACAGCTATTGAGCAAAACCAAATTGAAAGTGTCTTTTTGCAACCTCTTTTCGTTGTGTCTGTAACAGAACAGTTTTTTGGAGACACGCTGATAGTGCTAACAGTTTTTTGCGAGCTCTGATATATTTATATCATATTCTACATAAATAAAATGCGAAATTTTAAAATCATGAAGTATAACTGGCCAGCCCTTAGTCAGCTGGCTGTCACATAGATGGCGACATAATCGGTAGATGACTTTGGTTGGTTTTGATAATAATTATTAAAACGCTAATTTCAATGTTTAAACTAATTAAATAATTTATTCATTTGATGCCAACTATCCAGAAAAAAAGACGATGTAAGTTGAAGTCGGCTCTAACCGACTTCGATATACCCGTTACTCATGGAAACAAATGTTTAATAGCCTTCCTGTGAGCCTGAGGTGGGCGTGGCAAAAATTTGAAATAAACTTGATCTACGTGCAGAGAATATGCGTCTAGATTTCAAATTTGGTTGCTCTAGCTCTTCTTGTCTCTGAGATCTAGGTGTTCATACAGACAGACGGACGGACGGACAGACGAACATGGCTATATCGACTCGGCTGTTGATGCTGATCAAGAATATGTATACTTTATATGGTCGGAAATGATTCCTTCTGCCTGTTACATACATTTGGACGACTTTAGTATACCCGTTATGATAAATAGCCGAGTTAAAAAAATGTTGCATACTTTTCGGCTGTATCACCTCAGGCACACAGGAAGGCTATTAAACATTTGTTTCCATGAGTAACGGGTATATCGAAGTCGGTTAGATCCGACTTTAACTTACGCTCTGGTTCAAACTGGTTTGCAGCTTTTCTCATGTTTCACAGAACCGATTTCGATGCTGTGGGGCTTAATAGACGCAGAATTAATGAGGCTATGGTCCGAACCTAGTTCATTGGAAAAAAGTTTACAGTCTTTTTTTTCATACAATGGACTGCAAAAAAAAAATTATGAAAAATTGATTTCTCATTTTCAAATGTCCGCCATTTTTACAAATTAATTTTTTTTCCATGATTCTGCTACGGGCCATAAAGGCATTCATACTAACAAATTTCCTGTTTTCCGTTTCGCTTTGAGATAATGGTGACTCTCGAAAAGCTGCGAACCATCAACACTCCTTTTTTAGAAGACCCTACTTTGGAGGCCCAGAATTTTTGAACACCCCACGCATTGACACATTCTTAATTTGTTTTTTTTTTCATGAATTGTGCAACCAAATACAAAACACAGAATTACAAAATCTTTTCCCGATTTCTTTCCGAAAGTTTTAAAAAACGTAAACCTCTTGAATATGATATTTTTAAGGTCATGGTCGGGATTTGAGGTTTGTGTAGAAGTAAAAAAGTCGAGTTTTAACGGTCGCGAATAGGCTCTTAAGTTTTTGTAAATAACTCATACGCAGTGTTTCCCATTATCACATAATTGTTTCATTTATAAATAGTCTGCGTTGATTTAAATTAAAATTTATTTTGAGTTCCAAAACCAAAAAGAGAGCACTATGTTAACTTGCTGAATATATTTTTTTATGTATGCGATATCAACTAAGCCAATCCTTTATTTAACTCTTATTCTTGATCAACATCAACAGCCGAGCTTTAAGGAACGCGTGTTAAAATTGAGCTCAATAAGCCGACCAAAATGACAGTCTGTTCTGCCATATTTCCAAAAATGTTGTTGCCTTTTGGAATTTTAAAAGATGACGGCAATTGAAATGAACTAATAACTTCGTTGTACAAATTTGTATTTGGTGAACGTTTCGTATGAATTTTTTTCTAAACTTAAAGGCCACTTCGCGCCTATTTAAAATTAAAATAAATTTTGTTTGATTTTCACAATTATTAATTACATAGTTCTACAACTTGAATCCATTTGTGAGTATTCCGACCATTTTAAACTAATTCCTGCTTGTCTACCCATGCTGAATACGAGTTGGCCTGTCAATGTCATATCTTTTTCCGACTTTTACCGTTCTAGATTTTGTAGGTCACACTAAGCATTAATTGCTGATTTTATGAAGATTCTAGGATAGTAGACATATCAACGCAACTGAAAAAAATCAAACAGTAAGCAATGCCAATGCTGTCCAAATTGGCCTTCAAAGTAAAATTTTTACCTTCCTTTATTCCTTTTTTTAATTTCATGTACGTTGACTTTTTGCCTCGAAATTCTACGTACGCTTGCCGAACTGTGATTTAATTCGCCAGCCAGCGCTTGTAGAAGCTTTACATGGCTTACCATATGTCAAGGGCGACTAGCACAGTGCGCTTATGTGTGCTGGGGGAGTTTAGTCCTCTTGCGATGGTGGTGGTGACTTCACATAGTGCTGTGCTGGTGCTTCTAGTAGAGTGATGGGTCTGTATCTCTCAGTGCCTAGCTCTGATGGCTTTCCTGGCTTGGGGACTGGGATGATCTTGCCAATTTTCCACATGTCAGGGAAAACAAGGGTTGAAAGGCAGAGGTTGAATAGAGTGGTGGAGTAATCCATTCCCAATGGGCCTAGTTTCTTGAGCATAATGGTCGCAATAACATCCGGGCCAAGGGCTTTGGAGGTCTTGGCATTGTTTAGCGAAACTTCTACTTCCTCAGTTGCAAAATCCAGGCTTTCCGGGTCGTGGCTTAGTTTGCGCAATCGACGAAGTACTGGTCTGTGGGCTTTTCCAGTCTTTCGGGTGTTCGACAAATTTTCTGTTGAACCCTTTGGCACATTTTTCCGCCTCACTCTGTGGCACTCCATGGAACTCAATTGCAGTGTGGTCTTGCCTCCTCGGGCCTGCGGTCAAACTATTAATGGTTTTCCAAAGTTTGGAAGAACCCATATCGCATTCTTCAAGACGCGCCAAACTAGCACTTCTTCCTGTGCTTATTTACCATCCTGGAGATATCACGATTTACCTCCTCAATGCGGGGATCGGCGTGATTTGCGGCTCTGAGTGAGTCTCTCAGTTCAGCATTTTCCGTTGCTTCTGGGGTGAAGCATGGCCGATTCTTCGGGATTCTTCCTGCAGGGGCATGTCTTTTCCTGGCATCGGTGAGGATTTTGCGGAGTATGCGCTCATTTGCGCTGACATCTGTTGTGGTCGGAATTGGGTGCAATATCAGTTTGCCATTCTGTGGTTCTGATGTCGCTGATGATCGTGACATCTGGCGAGCTGCAGCAGTTTGCTGTGATCCTAGAGGGCTGATCTGCGTTAATGCCGTCAAGGGAGGAGTTTTCCACCTGCTCAGCAAAATGTATCCCACTGGTGTCGTGGTTAAGTAACGCCAGGTTAAGTACATCAGGTCTCATGGTGTGCGTTCATGTCACCAAGGATAATTATATAGCTATACTATAGTATATAGTATAGTATAGTATAGCTATATATATATATATATAGCTTTACTATATAGTTGTCCGTTTTTCTCACTAAAACAACTTTTTCGACCGATGGTTCCTATGGCAGCTATATGCTATAGTCATCCGATCTGGCTGGTTCCGACAAATATCGTACAGCGTATTTGTACCAAAAGACTTCGTGCACAGTTTGCGTAAGAGCTTTAAAACTGACGGAGGAGATAGCATAGAAGCAGACGGACAGACGGACGTGGCTGTATCGATTCAGCTCGTCATGCTGATTAAGAATATACATACTTTATGTGGTTGGAGATGCTTCCTTCTATGCGTTACAAACATCTCGACAATTTTAATTTACCCCCTACAAGGCTATAAAAACTTTTTATTAAAAGGTATTGTTGATTCATAAAGGGTGTTCAATTTGTAAATAATCTACTAAATCTAAAAATTCAACATTTAGCATGTTAAGTTTATTAAATTAGCATTTTTATAAATCGCTGGTAAAATTGCTAGTTAAATCAATTGTTAATTTTTGTTATTCACTGCAACTTACTAAATCGCAAGTATGTCAGTTGTGCCACCTTTTAACATTTGAATTTCGAAATTAATCAAATTTAGTTTTAAGGTGTATAAAATAGCGATTTTGGTGTTAAAACAAAGATAAAAAAAATTAGATTAATTAGCAGTAATTTTTGAGTTGATATTTACCTAATTTATTGTGCAATTTGTAAGTGGATTGCATCGATTGAAAGTGGCAACGCCGAAGCCAAAATAATCACGAGAAGTTGCTCAGATGTTAGTAAATTTTATTATTCTTCCGAAATGTTTATAATTTCAAGAGATTAAAGTAAGGAAAGAATGGAACCAATGCGTCAAGAGCGAAATTTTCTTGGCTTATATTAAGGAGCATTAGGACTTAGCCCGCAATTTCAACAAGGGCCATAGGGGAGTTGTGGCAAATTATCACGTTTTAATGGACTGGCAACCCTTTGACCAACGATCAACGACTATTGATTGATAAATGTGTATCGAACTGTTCGAAGCTTTCCCAATGTGAATTTTAGAACACGAATCTTTTACGTTTTACTCGTCTCAAAGAAATCTAAAGCGTTTGGAAAATTATAAATTTAAAAACAAATTAATGTCCGTCTGTAATATTTTGGGATACCAAAACAACAACGAATTATGATTTATTTTTATTTTGTGGGAAGCTTATATTTTTTAATACCAAATTTTCAATTTTCTTTTAATTTCACTGCCCAAAAGAGATAACGTTTGAATCCGTAAGTCTTTCGTTTTACATTTACCAGAAACACGAATCCATTCCACTTTCGAAACTCTTTTGTGGAAGTGGAATTTAAAACGAGGCTGGATATTCACCATATATATATGACTACAGTCAAAAATATATTTCAGAAATCTTAGTCCAAAATTCGTTGAAAATTAACTCTGTATTTTGCTATTTTAAGATTGAGTTTACCCAAACGAATCCAAAAAGTGTCTTTTTGCCAGTACTTAAAATTACAATCGGATTTATCGTAAAGAGCTTTGATCGAACATACCGGTATACTGAAATATCAATTCAAATACTAATAAGAAACCGAATACCGAAATAATTTTAGAACTAAAACGGAACCTTTTACGTACCAGAACCGGAACCGAAATACGATTCGGTTTGATTTCCTGCATAAGCCCTTCGGGAGATGCTAAAGGGTTGTTATATTTTAAAATTTTTCCGTTTCAAAACAAAAACAGGAGTTTGTATGAGAAAAGGTAATATGTCACCAACACTAAAAATAGAGGAAAGCTAACCTCGGCTCGGTATAATTTTTATACCCTGTTCCCATTAAAAATGGGAAAAAGGGGATCATGAAGTTGTGCAAATGTATGTAACAGCCAGAAGGAAGCTTCTCCGACCCCATAAAGTATGTATATTCTTGATCAGCTTCAACAGCCGAGTCGATATAGCCATGTCCGTCTGTCTGTATGAACGCGTCGATCTCAGAGACCTTAAGAGATAGAGACACACATTTTTGCATGCACATAAGTGTATATTGTACCCAGTTCAAGTTTGTTTCAGATTTGGAAAAAAGATTTTCATTCAACTATTTAATTTTCGTTTTGAACAGTGTTAGCCGAGTGATTTCCCAAACTGAGCAATAGATGGAACCACTACTTTGACCGTCCGAATTGAATCAAACTCGCCAAAATTGTGTTGAAACAAAAAAATTCTCTTTTTTTCTATTGTGTTATAAACTGATTATAGTAAACAAAAAATTTTTCTGCTTCAATTCGAGGGCTGTTCAAAAAGTTCTCGCTTTTTTTTTGTAGTAAAATAGTAAAAAAAAATTTTATACCCTGTTCCCATTAAAAATGGGAAAAGGGGATCATGAAGTTGTGAAAATGTATGTAACAGCCAGAAGGAAGCATCTTCGACCCTATAAAGTATATATATTCTTGATCAGCATCAACAGCCGAGTCGATATAGCTATGTCCGTCTGTCCGTCTGTCTGTATGAACGCGTCGATCTCAGAGACCATAAGAGATAGAGACACAAATTTTGGCATGCACATAGATGTATACCGTACCCAGTTCAAGTTTGTTTCAGATTTGGAAAAAAAATTATGATTGAGGGTCCAGAATGGTGACAATTCTGAGTCGATTTCACTTAATTTTTTTCAAAATCTGTTCAGTGAAACTAGAGATATCATGGCCGCCAGTTCGAAAAACGTGGTGTCGCGATAAATGCGTTTAAAGTTTGAAGTAGTTATTTTTGCAAAAAAAAAAAAAATAAAAATCAAAAATGTAAATAATCAGTTCGAGAATGGTGACAATTCTGCGTCGATTGCATTTTGTTTCATCGAAAAAGTAGAACTGGAGAAAAGTTGCTTGGCAGTCCGAAAAAGTTGTTTTGAAAGTAACCAAAAATATTACAGATATACTTGCTTAGTCGGCGATGCCAGCTGCATACAGCGGACCTTCCTCATCTTCAAAAAAACTGTTTTCAGCAGCAGCTCTCTCTGCTCTGCGTTCCATTCTGCCTTCTTTAGATGCGGACGCAGCTTGTTATACCGTTTGCTCGCTTTCGACTCACGCAGCATGAGCATTGTGTAGGATAGCCTTCGATAATTATCGAATTAAAATCGATTAATAATCGATATCGATCTGGGCCACAACATGTTACCATTCAAATTTAAGACCCAGCCGTTATTACTCAGCTTTATTTACTCTAAATTTATTTACTCAAAAATGACTCGTTTTAGCGAAGACATTGTTCTACAAAAATGGCTGGATTCTTTGTATTTCGAATTTCAAAAAATCCTTGCAGGCCGTTATTCTCACATATCCAAGCTATAAAAAAATGCAAAAAAAAATAAAATATCGTAAAAAAAATTTTGCCCATGGAGATGCTAAGAAATAAATACAGAAAATAGTAACAAATTCTAATAAAATGTGAAAAGAAACTTTAATAAAAAATAATCTTCATAGTAAATATTTATTTTCTATCTATATGTATACTATTTTATTTAGCCCGTGGTTAACATTACTTTACGATTTTCCTTCGCGATTTCGTGTCACACGTTGGTGGCTGCGACTCGTTCGATTGAAGTCGACGTGGGTTGTTATTTTGCCTGGGGTTCGCGCGTAACAAGCCTAGGCTTGGTGTCGCATGGGCCACTTGAACGTACAGCGCATTGTACGTCAACGTCCACACAAAGTCTTTCAGTTTTGAAGCTATCAAGCTGAAATTGCACATAGTCCTCTTTTGACTGCACGCGTCTAAAATGTCGGAAAATGGGTTTTAGTGAGAAAAACTTTTTTGTTTTCAACGTAAGCGGTAGTAAAACTTCAACACAGACGAAGTTAGCTTTGCTTTCTCGTTTTTATACCCTTGCAAAGGGTATTATAATTTTGCCCAGAAGTTTGCAACGCATAGAAATATTCATTTCCGACCCCATAAACTATATATATTCTTGATCAGGGCGACGAGCTGAGTCGATTGATCTTTGTCCGTCCGTCTGTCTGTCTGTCTGTCCGTCTGTCTGTCCGTCTGTTTCTACGCAAACTAGTCTCTCAGTTTTAAAGCTATCGAGCTGAAATTTTGCACAGAGTCTTCTTTTTACTGCACGCTGCTAATATGTCGGAACCGACCGGATCGGATGACTATATCTTATAGCTGCCATAGGAACCATCGGTCAAAAAATGGGTCTTAGTGAGAAAAACTTTTTTGTTTTCAATGTTAGCGGCCTTAAACTCGGCCATTGTTAATATTATATGCTTTCAAACAGATTTGCAAATTTTGGTCAAGATCGGATGACTATATCTTATAGCTGTCATAGGAACAATAGGTCGGAAAATGGGTCTTAGTGAGAAAAACTTTTTTGTTTTTAATGCTAGCGTCATAAAACTCGGCGATAATAAATATTATATGCTTTCAAACAGATTTGAAAATTTTTGTCAAAATCGGATGACTATATCTTATAGCTGCCATAGGACCGATCGGTCGGAAAATGGGTCTTAGTGAAAAAAACCTGTTTGTTTTCAAGTAAATCGTTCTTAAAGTCGGTGATTCTTAATATTCAACGCTTTCAAACTAATTTGAAAAAGTTGATCGACATCTGGAGACTATATCTTATGGTTGCATTAGAACCGATCGGTCAGAAAATGAGTCTTAGTGAGAAAAACTTTTCTGTTTTCAATTTTATCTTTCTTAATCTCCGCGATTGTTAATTTGATATGTTTTCAAAAAGATTCGCAAAATTTGGTCGAAATCCGATGTTTATCTGTCGGAAAATGAGTTTTAGTTAAAATTTTTTTAGATTTTTATGTAAGCGTTCTTAAACTCTGACATTTCAAAAACAGCATTTGCAAGGGTATATAAAAACTTCGGCACAGACGAAGTTAGCTTGACCTTCTCGTTTTTTCTTCTGATAGCATGGTTTGATACCTGGGATCTAAGAAAAGGCATGCAAGATTACTCGGATTTGGTAACAATAACGCACCACTTCTTTCCAATAAGTTCATAAATACTGAGCCAAGTCGTTCTCCCTTTTTCAACCTTAATTTTGAATGCCAGCCATAGAAACGAGAGCGTAAGCTAAAATCGACTCTAACCGACTTCGATACACCCGTTACCCATGGAAAGAAAAATTTGGAATAAACTTTATCTGCGTGCAGACAATAGGATCCTACTTTTCAAATTTGGTTGCTCTAGCTCTTCTTGTCTCTGAGATCTAGGTGTTCATACAGACAGACAAATGGACGGACGGACATGGCTATATCGACTCGGCTGTTGATGCTGATCCAGAATATCTATGGTCGGAAATGATTCCTTCTGCCTGTTACCTACATTTGCACGTCTTTAGTATACCCTTAATTATTAGTATGATTAGTATTATTAGTACTATTATTATTATTAGTATTATTATTATTATTAGTATTATTATTATTATTAGTATTATTAGTATTATTATTACTATTATTATTATTATTATTATTATTATTATTATTATTATTACTATTATTATTATTATTATTATTATTATTACTATTATTATTATTATTATTCTTATACTTATTATGGTTATTATTATTATTGTTATTATTATTATTATTTTTATTATTATTATTATTGTTATTATTATTATTATTATTATTATTATTATTATTATTATTATTATTATCATTATCATTATCATTATCATTATCATTATCATTATCATTATCATTATCATTATCATTATCATTATCATTATCATTATCATTATCATTATCATTATCATTATCATTATCATTATTATTATCATTATCATTATCATTATCATTATCATTATCATTATCATTATCATTATTATTATTATTATTATTATTATTATTATTATTATTATGATTATATTACTTCTCAGTGTATATAAACACATTTCATACGCTCTGCTTTATTGCTGCAACATAACGTGATTAACACAATTTATTATTTTCATTATCGTGTACCATTTTAGGTAAATCGAAACGCGCCAGTGCCCTGGTTGGTGCGGTTGAAAAGGCGACTGAAAATTTCATTCAGAAAGGCGATCAAATTGCCTATGAGAACCCAGACATTACCCAAGAAATGCTTTCTGCCGTAGATGAGGTTCGAAAAACGGGAGATGCCATGAGCATTGCAGCCAGAGAGTTTTCTGAGGATCCATGCAGTTCCTTAAAACGCGGCAACATGGTGCGAGCAGCTAGGAATCTGCTTTCAGCAGTAACGCGATTGTTGATTTTAGCTGATATGGTTGATGTGCATCTGTTGCTGAAATCTCTTCACATTGTTGAGGACGATCTAAATAAATTGAAGAACGCATCTAGCCAAGACGAATTAATGGACAATATGAGGGTATGGCAGGAGTAATATCTTTATATCAATTTAATGTCATTGTTCTTTGTTCTTTAAAAATTAGAAATTTGGTCTAAACGCAGGGGAATTAATAAAACAAGCAGCTAAACGGCAGCAAGAACTTAAGGATCCTCAATTGCGGGACGATTTGGCAGCAGCTCGCGCAATGCTGAAGAAGCATTCAACTATGCTTTTGACAGCATCCAAGGTCTATGTGCGTCATCCAGAACTAGATTTGGCGAAAGTGAATCGCGATTTCATTCTAAAGCAAGTTTGTGACGCGGTTAACACCATAAGCGATGTCGCCCAAGGCAAGTCATCTCAGCCGACTGACGTTTATAGTGGAGCGGGAGAACTAGCTGCAGCATTGGATGACTTCGACGTAAGTTGTTTTTTAATGTATATTTCGTTAAGTGAAAATATTCCACCATGTTAAGATTATGCTGTTATGCGAACAAAATTCGTGCTGTTATTATACCCTTGCAAAAGGTATTATAATTTTGCCCAGGAGTTCGCAACGCATAGAAATATTCATTTCCGACCCCATAAACTAAATATATTCTTGATCAGGGCGACGAGCTGAGTCAATTAAGCTTTGTCCATCCGTCTGTCTGTTACTACTTTTATACGTCTTATTTGCAAATAACAATTTTGTGAGTGACAAATTATTGCGTATAAACACTGAGTTAATTCGTTATTTGCAAATAGCTAAGTCACGAAAACAATTACTGATTACTAACTTATTTGCAAATAGTGTGCTAGGTAGTGTTGCCACTCTATTCACTGATTTTGCTGTTTTCAACTATATGGTAGCACTGCTATATTGTAATTGACATTCATTACGACTGCAGGCGAAGGAGAAAGGGAAAATGATTAAGATAACAACTAAAAACAAACGTTGCAATTGGAGCAAGGCGGATACCAAGGTACTACTTGGCCTAATGAAAGAAACTAAGTACATGAAACTACTTAAGGGCAATCAGGCAGCACTAAAAAAAAATTTACTTACGTATGGTATTTAGCGTATAAACAGTGAGTTAGCTATTTACAAATTATTTCTATTTGCAAATAGCTGGCGTATAAACGTAGTATGTTTCTACGCAAACTAGTCCCTCAGTTTTGTAGCTATCGAGCTGAAATTTTGCACAGAGTCTCCTTTTGACTGCACGCTGCTAATATGTCGGATCCGCCCAGATCGGATGACTACTTCTTGTAGCTGCCATAGGAACGATCGGTCGAAGAGTCAATTTTACAACTTTCCTAGTAGGCGTAGGAACTTTTCTAGAAAAATAAATGTATGATTTGTGGCAGTCGAGTTTTAACTACGAGACTAAAAGGAACTTATCTGTTTGTTTATTTATGTGCTTAAATTGTTGAAACCAATATTGTGACCAATAAAATCAATCAAAGTGCCACGAGTGTCTTCAATGTCCTAGGAGCAACGATGGCAGGCGTCCCGTGATAGAGCTCGCATCTGTTACGAGCAAAAATGTGTCTCGAATATCAACTCGAAATGCTAGTCGACTGCCCGCTATTCGCGAAGAAAATCTAGCATATCGTCAAGTAGAGCGAGAGCGTGATGAAGACAAGAACTTGCAAGGGTATAAAAACTTTGGCACGGACGAAGTTAGCTTAGCCTTCTCGTTTTTATACTCTGTGCCAAAGGTACACAGAGTATATTTAAGCGTGTGCAAAAGTATGTAACAGGTAAAAGGAATTATCTCCGACCCTATGAAGTATATACAGCCATGTTTTCTATTTTACTTCCACAAAAGTTTTATGATTTAGAGTCCAAATTTAGTAGTAAAACCGATTTTAAATCTCAAAATTTTTGTAGAAGTTGAATTGAGAACATGGCTGACATATTCTTGATCAGTTGAAACAGGAAGTCTTTACTCTGCGAAAGGACATAACGTCAGACAGGAAAATAATCAACAACTTAAGCAGCAGAAAAAGATAATCGTTTTATTTATGGGAATGAAATCCGATCGAGATTATAGGCGAGCTCTCTAACAGCTGCTAGAAAAAAAACTAAAACTTAAAATCGTTAAAATCAGTGGAGTTCGAAACCTTTATGAACGAGACGGAAAATGTTTTTACTAACGGAATGCGAGACACATGAAGCCGCAGAACACGTCTTTAAGAACGCCTCAAAGCTGCGCGGTACTCATCTTTATAATCCATTCAAATTAGGGTTTCACCTCGGCTATTGAGATAATAAGCTGGAAATTTCTGTACACCTTTGTTTTGGCGTTCTAAACGTTGTGCCAAAAGTCACATAAAATCTTGTGTGCGCGTCGTTAGTTATTTAAGGTCAAAGGTCACAAAAGTCAGTTTTCAGCGATTATCTCGGTTTCTATAGCTCCAATGGTGTAAACACCTATTATAAAAATTGTAAAATTCAATTTTTTTGGTGAAATTTTTAATTTGCTCAGCTATTTTAACGAATTCACTACTTTCATATTTATTTTTATCAATAACATTGTCGTGGATATATGTCTGCACCGCAAAAGGGATTGGGAAGCGTCGTTTCCTGTATCCTATGCTGCAAATATCACCCGATGGACATTGTTGCCAAAAAAGTTAATTTAAAATAAAACCTGCGGAAACCAGTAGCTCATCTTGGAAATTTTCACATCGTAAAACATTCAACTAATTTTTAAAAATTCATTGATACCGAACCCGGTCGAACCTCAAAAGTTCAACTATAGAAGCACTGCAATCAGTATCGAATTTTGGGACAAAGCGCAATCACAGATTACAAAAAATTATTTTGTTATTTAATTCATACCTTTTACTTTATATAAAAGCAAAAAGTTGAATTGCAATATAATTAAAGCTAATTCTATATTAAATTGCAGCACGTGGTCAAAGCTAGTGGGAAAGCGGTTGGCAGCAGCTGGTGAGGGAAAAGCAAATCGAAAAGAGTTTTTAGCTTAATAAATATATTAGTTATCGATTACAAAACGATATTGGAGCCAATATTTATTTTGAAATTTGAATTAATCGCCGCTAAATCAGCCGGTTCTCCCACTGTGCCACGGCTACTTTTCGAAAGTGGAATTGATTCATGTTCTCACAACACCAAAACACAGAAGTTTTTCGTTTTGAAAAGTAGTGCTTGTTGGTCGGTGGAATGAAAAGTAATTGCCAAATTACGCACTCTTACAGTTGCTAGATGTATTTAAAGTGAATTTTCCTTAATTCCGTGATCCATTTAGAAATTGTTTGTGGACTTGCATTTGTATTTGATTCTTTAATGGACTTACAATGAATTTATTGGTTTAATGTGTCCAGAATTTGGCAGAACACAAAAACGAAACCGAATCGGAACTGCGTTCGATTTACTTTTCAAAAAGTAGTGGAATTGAGAACATGCCTGATAGCGTCATTTCAAATGTTTGCGTTGTCTGAAACGTTTCTGGAGAGTGAGTTAGCCCACGTGGAGTCACATCTTAAAAGCCATGTATTTAAATACCAGCAAGTAGAACTCACGCAAGAGGAAGGGCAAGCGTTGGTATGCTTTATGGAATAATCAGGAATTTGGTGGAAAATAATAATGCCCGATTTATTGGAATTGTAGAAATCACGCGCTTTAAGATCAGCTCATGCTTAACGGACCACTATGTTCTCCTCGATTCTACTAACTGCAATAGATGGGATGCTGAAATCCAAATGTATGACGTTCTAAATAATGAGGAATGCAAGGGTAACCTGATGAATATTGGTGACTGTAATGCGAGGATCAGTTAAATTTAATTATGTGGACTTATTGCTCATGTCGTACCAAGCAAGTTACTGGAAAGTAGGGAAACTAGAGATAAAGTCTTTGACTCTAATGGCCGCAGGTTTATTGACTTGGCAGAAAACTTTGGCTTCACTTTGTCTAAAGGCAGATCTACTGGCGATTCCATAGGAGATAACACTTTTATAAGAGGCACTGCTCGATCCACGATAGACTATTTTTTGGTGAGAGGCGCGTAGAAAGAGATGCTAGCAGATGGCAAAATAAAATAAATGCTTTTCTTGGATCATATGCCCTTGGAAGCGTCCCTTTGCGTAGAGAAGATTCATATATATTTACATCGACTCTGTAACATTCAACCAAGCGAACTCCAACATTGAAGCAATAAGTCGTCTCACAAACTGTATCACAAGCTCAGCGATAGCCCAGAGGAGAAGTGTTGGAACATCCCACAAACAGGCGTGGTACAACAAAAGATGTAAATTATCTAAAAAGCTAGCCGTATCTCTAGAAGATCAGCAAGTCGTACTGCAGCAGAAGGCTAAATAGAATCTATTTTGAAAAAGGCTTAGAAATAGACGCCACGTAGTTGGCATCTATTTTATCATATGCTTTTTCAAAGCCAAGGCTTATGACTGAAAAGTGGTTCCTAGTTGATAAGGCTGAGGTTGTCTGGTAGTCCAATAATGTTAGACAATCAGCAACCGATTTGCCTTTTCGAAATCCAAGATGTCGACTGTAAATATGCTTGCTGTTATTAGCAAGCCACCATAGTCGGTTTGCTATTATTTTATCAAGAACCTTAGATATACATGGGTTGAGTGATATGGGGCGATATGAGTTTAGAGCGGTTTTTGTAAAATTGGGTTTAAGCATGGGAATGATATTTCTTATGCTTTAAATTGTTGGGGGATGTGGCTATTAAATATGATGTTAAATAAGTCCAAGCGTTCTTTAGTTACAGTTGGGGCTAGGTGGTTCAGCATGGGGTACGAGATGCGGTCCTGGAGTCCTGGAGTCTTCCCGTTTAGACTTTTTAAGGCGGCTTTTAGTTCGATTGTTGTTATGTTGTTTTCTAGTAGGAAGGTTTGAAGGTGGAAGGTTATAAGATTGGTACTGCTGTTGTTGCTGTGAGCTTATTTTGGTGGAATGACGTGCTAAAGTTTTGGTCCGAAGAAGCTTCTGACCAGTGTTTGGTAAATGTTTGTGCTAAATCTGATTTGTTTGTAGTATTTTGGTAAGGATTTGAGGGTGATGCAATGCAATGGATTTCCTGTCGAAGCTCACGACCACAGAAAGTATTGATGCTTGACAAGATTTTTATGTGAATGCATATATTGACATACGTTTAGCGTGTTTTAGTTCGCGTCTTAGTAAGGCTTTTGCATTTTTGAAATTGATATTTTCGGTGTTAATCTGTCGCTTGAGTTGGTACCATGCTTTGTTCGTGTTCTTTTTCAATTGTTCAAGGGCTTCGGTCCACCAAGGTATTGTATGTTTGTTTGGGCTTTGGGTTGAGATATGTTTGATGTATGGCAATGATTGGACTTTGTCTAATAATTTTAATAATGTTTGCAGTTTCTTTGTTAACGTTGTTACTGGTTGGTCTTTCGTTATTGTATTTTGCTGTAAGATCAGTAAATAATGTCCATTTGGCTGAGTCTAATTTGAATTTAGTTCGTATAGGGTTATTAGGTGCTTGAGGGTAGTCGAAAGCGATATGTGAATAGAGCAATGGTCACTTCCGAACAGATTTCCATTAGTATTCCACCTTTTTTGGGTCGCAAGTAGGGGTGTACTGATGCTTAAATCAACGTGTGTTATGTGTGGAGGAGTGGGTGGGTGATTCATCGTTCAAAATAATGAGGTTTGATAACGTAGTATATTTAAAGAGGGTGTTGTCTCCTGCATTATTAGAAGAAGAGCCCCAACTGCTGTGCCAGCTGTTGAAATCACCTGTTATTATTGTATGGTCATTGAGGTTTCCTAACATGTTTCTTAGGTTTTGGATATTATACTTTTTGTTTGGTTATAAACAGTAGTGGGCATAATTATTTTGACAAAGAAATTTTCATAAATAAACCATTATATCTTTTAAACAAAAAATCATAAAATATTGAAATTTTTATCGGACACTGGTATAAACGTAAGCTTTCAATAAAACATAAGCAGTACGCAATCAGCTGCTTGGCCTAGAAAATATATATCAAAATGTGCAAATGGCGGTTAGCATTAGTATTTTGACAAGATTCAAAATTGATTTATTCTTAGCACAGGGCCTTAAATGATAAAAGAAAGATTGATTCCAGACAAGTTTTTCACGCTGAACCCAAATCAGTTTTGAAAATCCCATATCTATAATAGATTAACTGTAAATTGGACATAAAAATGCAGAAAATGGCTAATCTGCAAAGTATGGCCGACTTACATGCAAATTTAAATTTAAAAATTTTTTTTTATCTTACATGAGCGCCAGTGCAGTATTTTGAACAATAATGCATATTTGGGTGCATTTTACCATAAAAAGTAACTGACGCTCATGAAAAGCACAAAAAATGTAAAGTTGCATGTAAATCGGCCATACTTTGCAGATCGATCAAGATGTTATATCTTATGAAATGAATAAAGTATATACTACATTTTACAGATAAAAATAAGTACTGTCAATTGACATATAAAATTTATTTTTTAAACTTGGGTTTCTAGCATATAGGGTCTAGGAAATATGGTAAAATTAGCCATTTTCTGCATTTTTATGTCCAATTTACAGTTAATCCGTTAGAGATATGGCATTTTAAAGGCAGATTTGAGTTCAGCGTGAAAATCTAGTCTCTAGAATCAATCATTCTTTTGTCATCTGAGGTCATGTGCTGAGAATAAATCAATTTTGAAATCGTGTCAAAATACTTATGCCACCCTAAGTTGCACTTTTTGATTTATATTTTCTTACCTAAGCAGCTGATTGAGTACTACTTATATTTTATTGAAAGCTTACGTTTATACCAGTATCCGATAAAAATTTAAAAATTTTAGGATGTTTTGTTTAAAAGATTCAAAAAAAAATAATTCATTTTTTTTGTCAAAATAATTATGCCTACTACTGTATATGCCGATATAAGTCTTATTTTAAGCCTCGTGTGTATAAGTGCTCCGACAGCGTCGAAGTCGTTATTTATGGAAAAAGTTCCCTGATGAATTTTTGTTAAGGATAGTGAAATTTTGTGGTATAGGAATGTTATTTAGTAAATGGACGTGGGTCTCATGAAGAGCCACTACCTTAGGCTTACATTGTTTTAACATAATCTGGAGCTGATCATAATTGTTTACGTAGCCATTACAATTCCATTGTAAAATTAAGAACATTCAGCGGGAAAAGAAATATAAGAATATATGAAGGTTATATGTGTGGCTTCCTGGGGTCAAACACAAAATATCCCGGAAGAAAAATACTAAATGTGTTTGACCATGTTTTGGTTTGATAGCAATCCGCTGTGCTCTGGCGGGTTGATTACCCGGCGTAACGTTGGATTAGGTATTCTGCCGGCATAACCATGTCCAACATGACGCCTATGAGTTAGTCGCTAGGGCTCAGGACTTACAATTGATTAGTCTACATTAGTTGGATTGTTATACACTTGAAAAGTGTATTATAATTTTGCCCAGGAGTTTGCAACGCATAGAACGAATCATCTCCGACCACATAAAGTACAGTGCCGCTCAACTGAATAGGTTTGACTTTTTTTTTTAGGTTTGACACGTTGTATCTCTGTAACAAGCACTCCGATTTAAGGGAAATAAACTTTGTTGTATAAAGAAATCAGTCATTTGTGAAATATTAAAGTTTCTGTTCTGTTGGTTTGGTTTTTATATCATTTTTATTATTTTTTTTAAAAACAACAAAAAATCTAAATTTTTTTGGCTTAACTGAATAGGTTCGACCACTAAAACTATAAAACAAAAGAATATAAAGCAAAATTTCAAGGCACTGGGTAACTTAAATAATAAAGGACACTGTTTTAGCATTATTTAGTATTTGGTATGCCCACCCTAGTTCTTAATTATTTCAAGCATACGGTTTGGTAAGGAATCATTATATTTTTATACCCGTTACTCGTAGAGTAAAAGGGTATACTAAAGTCGTGCAAATGTATGTAACAGGCAGAAGGAATCATTTCCGACCATATAAAGTATATATATTCTTGATCAGCATCAACAGCCGAGTCGATATAGCCATGTCCGTCGTCCGTCTGTCTGTCTGTCTGTATGAACACCTAGATCTCAGAGACTAGAAGAGCTAGAGCAACCAATTTTGAAATGTAGACTCCTATTGTCTGCACGCAGATCAAGTTAATTTTAAATTTTTGACACGCCCACCCACGCCCCCATAATAAAAAATTTTCAATTTATATAATAAAAATCAAAAATAATAATATTTCAAGCTTAATTAAAAAATTAAACCATAATAATTACTTGTCAATACTTGTTACTTAAAACTTAATGATTTAATTTTTGAAACCGATTGGTCTCAATTGTACACTTGTACAGATATTGATGTTGCCATACAACTTTTTTATGATACCTTGTACTCGCTTTTTGATGTTTGTGTTCCACTTGAGCTCCCCTCGCTGTCCTAATAGGCAGTCTTGGTTCACAAGAGAACTAATAAATTTGAAAAACAAGAAGTCAAGGTATTTCAAAAAGTATAAGAATTCGAAAAAATCATCTGATTTCTCCCGTTATGTGGATGCTCGTCGTGTAATCACTGAAAGCTCTCTCCTTTGCGATCTTAACTCTGTTAAACCTGTGTATGCACCGGGTCCCGATGGAGTACCTGCTTGTGTACTTAGGTTCTGTGCTGATGCACTTTGTAAGCCTATTCATAAATTATTTGAATTGTCTCTTGAGTCATCCTCTTTCCCTGTGTTGTGGAAGGAATCTTATATCATTCCTCTCCATAAAAATGGTAATAAGTCGGATGTTGAGAATTATAGAGGTATTTCCAAGTTGTCTGCAATTCCAAAAGCTTTTGAGAGAATTATGACATCTCAACTGCAACATTTATGTAGTTCCATTATTTCACCCTATCAACATGGATTTGTGAAGCGTCGATCTACTACCACTAACTTATTAGAGCTTACATCATTAGTGATCAAAGGGTTCTTAGGTAAGATGCAAACTGACGTCATTTATACTGATTTAGCTTTTGATTCTGTTAATCACTCATTGCTTCATAAACTGAGTTTAATTGGTTTCCCAACTAACCTTCTTAGTTGGATCTCTGATTACCTAAGTTCTAGAACACAAAAAGTTATATTTTGTAATTCATATTCGAAACTAATCCAGGTTACCTCTGGTGTACCCCAAGGTAGTCACTTGGGTCCATTGCTTTTTACTCTCTTCATAAATGATGTTTCGTCTGTCTTGACTCACTCTCGTGTGCTTATGTACGCCGATGATGTGAATCTATGTTTGACATATAACGATTTGGTTTCCCGCTATAATTTGCAAGCTGACTTGGATGCATTTCAGTCTTCGTGTAAAGATTATCTTTTAAACCGTAACAGTTCCAAGTGTAAGGTTATGACGTTTTACATGAGCTTGCCACAATTCTTCACTTATATGCTTGATAATGTCCCACTTGAGTGCTTAAATGATTCAGCCAATGAGGTAAATGATCTTGGAGTTATTCTCGATCACCGACTTAAATTTGACTCTCATGTTATTGCTACTGTTGGTAAGGCCAGGAGTGTTCTTGGGTTTATTAAGCGCTGGTCGAAAGAATTTGATGATCCCTATACGACGAAGATTTTGTACACTTCTCTTGTCCGTCCGATTCTCGAGTACGGATCATGTGTGTGGTCTCCGCAATATTCGACCCATCAAGATAGAATTGAATCTGTGCAAAAACAGTTTTTATTGTTTGCTCTTCGTGGTCTGGGCTGGAATCCTGAGGTCCGTTTACCATCGTACTCTAGTAGACTTCTTTTGATTAACCTTCCCTCCCTTATTAAACGTAGAGTTATGCTTGGAGTAATCTTTATACATAGACTAATTAATGGTGAAATCGATTCAACTGAGTTGGTTGGCCAATTTTTTAAATAAAAATTGAAATATGTATAATAATTTTTGATTTTTATTTAAATTAATTTAAAAAAACAAATATTTTTATTTAATTTATTTTCTTAAAAAATAATTAATCGTTACGGTCCCTGGTTTGAAAGAAGACTTGAGTTTGTTGTTAGTTTCGGAAAGATTTTAATTTTAGATTCACCAAGTAGTCATAGATTTTCTGGACCTAATGGGGGCGTATGTAGTGAGGTAAAGCTGCTGATCGGTTCAACATGGCGAACCCAGCGCGATCGTGGCATACTGCGTCTCAAGTCGACTCACACCTCCTCGTTGGTGACCATTGTAAACAGAACGCTTTGCATCCGCAAAGCTTCTGGCTAACGTAAGCGGCCAGCCCTCCTTACAGGGAAAAATATATATTGTTGGTGCGTCGGGCTTGGTACCCTCCGCCGTCAAAAAAACTCCACCAATGAAAACTGCGACAACAATGCCTCGGATACGGACCCCCTCTGACGACAACCCACGCAAACGTTTTAAGGACCACGATTTGAGGATATGCACCTGGAATGTTCGCACCCTCAACAGAGAAGGTGCTGATATCCAGTTCGTGAATGTCCTTGAGAAATATTCATTTGATGTTACCGCACTTCAGGAAATGCGATGGATTGGACAGGGGAGCATGGTGAAAAGAACATCAACAACCAATGCACCCTGGCAGATCTACTACAGCGGACATGCTTCCAAGCATGAGTTTGGATGCGGCTTTGCAGTCAGCGCAAGACATCGTCGCTCTGTCATCAGTTTCACACCAATTGACATGCGACTAGACGCACTCAGACTTAAGGCTAAATATTTCGAATGGGGCTCTGCACACGCAGGAGATACTCGGATACGCCGAGTACCCTCGAAAGCAGACTTGGTATGATGAGAACTGCATCAGCGCTTCTGCAGAGAAAGACGCTGCCTACAAGAGAACTCTGCAGTCGGGAGCAAAGCGGGCTGTTAAAGAGCGATTCCGGGAAAAAGAAGAGAGGAGAAGCGCCTTATTAGAAGGAAAAAGAATGAGCGAAAAATGCGCATGCGTGAGGAAGTCGGGATGCTTTTCGGCATGAGTGAGACTCGAAAATTTTATCAAAAGGATAAGCAATTAACCGAAGGTTTCAAACCCGGGGTTACACAATGCAAGGACGATAGTGGAAATCTGATTACAGATCCGCAAGTGGCACTAGACAAATGGAGAAGCTATTTCTCCAAACAGGCTGGGAGGCGAAGACGAACACAATGCTGCCTCTAGAGAAGTAGCGATGCCACCAATCGACAACATAGAGATAGACCCGCCGGACAATCATGAAGCCTGTATAGCCATAAAGAACAACAAATCAGCTGGCGCTGGTGACCTGCCCGCTGAATTGTTGAAGGCTGGAGGCGAGGAATTGGTACCAGGAATGCACCAACTCCTCCGAATATGGAGTGTGTGTACTCTGCCCAATTTTTAAAAAAGGAGACCCTACAGTTTGCGCCAACTACCGTGGGACAAGTCTCCTTCCCATTGCCAGTGATTGGAAGGTACACAATTTTCTTACCTAGTTAAGGTACAGGCTAAATGTCAAAAAATAAACCTGGGTAAGGTAAAAGGTATACGGAACTTCCATTACCTAGGTAAAGGTACAAAAAAGGTACTTTTAAATTTAAAAGAATGGTTTAAAAATGGAATATTGTGCTTATTGTCTTATATGCTGCCTCGATTTTTTAACGTAACATCAGCTTCGAAAATTTCGTCATCTTGTCTGTTTCGTTTCGTGGACAAAACTTAAGTCTAAGGAAGAATTCTAGAGCCTGTTCAGCATCTATCGGGCCAACTAAATGTGTGGTGCGCATCCAAAGTATCTTGGCAAAATAATTTCAGAAACAGTGGAACTATCCAGGTATATTAATTTTAAATCAGACTCTTCTAAGAACTGTACACTATAAATGCTTTACAGAAGTTGGATGAACTATCTGTAACTGTTCCACATATATTGGTATTTCTAAGTACTTATTGGCTATGAACTTCAGCTAATATAGTAGCAAGTATTTCATGTGTGTGTGAAAATCGCAAACTTTTATATGCGAGCACGAGAGAATGACGATGTAGAATCAGGGCTTAATCACGAAACGAATTTCGGTTCCGGTACGCACCGAAATGGATGTTTCGGTTAAAGGTTCTATTTCGGTTTTCAACTAATTTCGGTTTTCGGTTTCGATACGGTACCCGGATTTTTATTTCGGTATACCGGTACGTACCGGTATAAGTAGTACTTATTTTTAGTATTGAAAAAATTAAATTCTGAGATAAAGCTTCCTGTGTTGAGTTCATACATCTTAGCAGATTCATTATAAATTTTACGCCAGAAAATAGCCGTTCCACGCTAACCTGCGAAGCTGGAACAGAAAGCAATACTTTTGATATCACACAATTGTGGGAACTTTGTGGATGATTTTGACCACCAGTTAAGAATGTTTTCATGGTTTCGAACACTTTTAAGTATGGAAAAGGTCTTAATGGAATCCAGCTTATTTGTTGACGCAATTGATGTACTTTTATCACAAAGTTTATTTTCCTGCAATATCATATATGCCTCAACTTCGTCGGCGCTTTTAGACAAACTGCCTTCATCATTAAGCAGTGATTGATCAGCAACCGACGAAACTTGTGCATAAATATTTATTAAAAGATTGATTTACAATGTTTTTTCTCAGTACTTACGTTATAACTAGGGTCCAAAAATATGCCACAAGGAAAAACTAATATTTAACTGGTATACTAAACCAATGGCATCGGGCAGATTAATTAATTACAATTCAAACCACCCACCCAACCAGAAAATCAACAGTAGAAGAACACATAAAAAAGCATTGTTTTCAAAAAGAGGTTTCCCTCGCTTTCTTTTAACAAACGTTTTCGCTATAGAGGACGAATTTTTTCATCTTTCCAATTCGCGCAGTGGATCCAAATGAAAAAAAAATCACCCAAAACTATACGGCTTAAAGTTTAGTTGTGGCCACCTCCGCTAATTCTAATATGCGTACAATTTCGCAACATGTGTCCCACCCGTTCCAGTGCAGAAGATCGGCTCTCAAAAAAAAAAAATTTGAATCGGTTCCGGTTTCCGTACGTGATTTGAAACGGTTTATTTCGGTTATCGGTTCCGGTTCCGGTATTAAGTCCTGTGTAGAATGATATCTATATAGTGGCCAGTTATACCAAAGTAGCTTTTGTTATTGCAACTCCAAATATCGGCAGTCGTACAAATAAAAGGAGTATTTTGAAATATACCAGCGATATTTTTCTTATACTATTCTATTTTCACACTCGTAAAAATGTCTCGATTTTAAACCGGGTTTCAGTACAAAATTGGTCTTAAAATCGCAAAAGTTTGGGAAAGTGAAAATTGGAGCAGGGCTAATATTTCTCCTTCCTTTTATCTAGCTATCGTATCGTATAGTTTTTGAACAGAGAAGGTTTACTGGATGTCCAGTGATAGCCACAAACAGGTCCCTGAAACTGTTTTCTGTGTTCTTCAACATGGCAGAGCGGCAACTTCTTGGCTATAATGTAATCGGCGCTAAAAAAATCTCGTACCTATTGACAAGGTAAATGAAAATTAAGACCTAGGTAAGGTAAAAGGTACTCGAATTTGAAAATACCGAGGTAAGGTAAAAGGTATACAAATTATGAACCTAGGTATTTGTACCTAGGTACTTCCAAACACTCCCCATTGCATATAAGGTTCTGTCATGTATTATTTGTGAACGTTTAAGGCCCAATTTCTCAAAAGTTGCGGTTAGGTACCGGCCGGAATTACCAGAGGTTAAGTCTTTTGGTTTTCTCAACGAGACTTATCGGCAGGTTCACCTGATAACGATTAATTGCTATCGCTGCTAAAGTGTGTCCTGACACTCTCGTCGAGCTGTTTGTTTTTTTTTTTAATGCAATTCTTGCTGGTTATCATTTAGCAAAAAAGTTGATTTAAATTGCCAGCGAAAATGAATCAAGGTGAAGCACCGAAAAGACCAAGAGCGAATATCTTTTCTGCGGCTGAGGAACATTCGTTTGTAGACTTTTTGAGACATACAAATGCATTTTGGAGAACAAAAAGAGGGATGCGGAGAATTGGAAGCAGATGGCTTGGGCTTGGAGACAAGTTTGCCGCCATGCCGGAGTTCATCGCCCTTGGAAAAACTTACGGGATAAGTACGAGAATTTAGAAAAACTATCGCGAAAATAATTCGTAATTAAGAAGCGGGAGACTTCTCGAACTGTAACGGCATTCCCAGCACCGCTGGAGTCTTGTCTATTTACAAAAAAATTCGTGGCACGATCCCAAGCTCAGCTACAGGATTGGAAAATGTGGTTGGTAATGATGGTAAGTTTTTATTTATGATATGTAAGCTTTTAAAATATTTAATTGACTTCTAAAATGTTAGCACAAATCAATCGGTCAGTGTCTGTTTGTGATGGCCAGAAATGCAATAGCGTGTGAATCTTGATTAACTGCACGGTTTGACGAGGGAAGTCTGACTCAACAGAAGTCGCCCGCAAAGATAAGGAAGAACCCACTTGCATAAGAGCGCAGCGCCACCATAAGCTTGATCTCTGACAACCATCGATGATTCCTGTTAACAATCCAAATCATAATAAATTGATTCGCAACTGAAGTTAAGGTTTTACCTGTTACTTATCGAAGATATTTGATCTCTAATCCTAGCAAGAATTATTTGACATGCTGAGTTTGTTAACCTGAATCGTTGAACAAATTTGGCATCATCCAGATCAGTAAAATAATAAATACTCTCCCTGGACTCTTTCGCATTATTTATTCGTTGCTTCGTCTTGGGTTATGTGGGTATAACCACCACCATGTTGGCCGTTGTGGTAATACCGATCCTGGTGCTGGCCGTGCGTATGGATAATATTTTCATTATGGTGCACACGTATCAGCGGTTAGATCACTATCGGTATACCACATCTCATAAGGCAATTGGTGGTGCCATTGGCCAGGTGTGTGCTTCGATTTTGCAGACGGCGGGCAGTGAGTTTCCCTGCTTTGCCATTGGTGCCATTTCGGATATGCCGGCGTGGCGGTCAAAACATTTGCCATGAATGCGGCGGCTGCTATTCTGCTGAACAGAAAGTTCCACATCGCCGCCTGTGTCTTCTTGTCTTATCGCCTAAATCTTCCATTTCCATTGCGTGGATGTAAGAAATTTATTTATAAATATTTTGTTTTGGCAATTGACAAAGAAAACAACATATTTTGGACACAGCTGTTTGTCGATCGATGAAAATATCGATAATTCTATCGCAACTTGCCAGCAGTTTAAAATTTGACCCCATCATGAGGCAGCGGTTAACTTTGCCGCTCGGTTCTCGCCAAAGACAGCATGAGACGCGCAAATTCGACTAACCTGCCGGTAAGTTTGACTAACCGGACATTGAGAAATTGGGCCTAAAGCCGCTGGCTGTGGCTCTAGACCTGGTAAATCCACCACGGACCAGATATTCACACTGCGGCAAATCCTGGAGAAGACCCGTGAGACAAAGATCGACACCTTCCATCCTTTTTGTTGATTATAAAGACGCCTTCGACACACCGATAAGGTCAAGGTTCTTTGAAGCCCTGTCTACCTTTGGTATACCAGCAAAGTACGTTCGACTTTGCATGATGACGTTGAAAAGCACGCAAAGCTTCGTCAAAATAGGAAGGAACCTCTCTGAACTATTTGATACCAAAAGAGGTTTTAGGCAGTGTGATACCTTATTGTGTTTTTTCAATAATCTGCTGATTGAGTATATACTGCGCCAGTGCCAAAATGCCAACAGATGGAGCAGCATCTTTCGTAAAGATTTAATGCTACTCGCATATGCCGATGATATTGACATTATCGGCACAAACGAACGGGCGGTAAGCAGGGCGTTTTCAGAGATAGAGAAGCAGTCTAAACTGATGGGCTTACCGGTAACCGAGGACAATACGAATACGTAGACAATGTGTTACTATGGGGGAGTACAACTTTAAGGTTGTTGAGGATTTTGTCTACCTCGGGACGATGATAACCGGCGACAACATCAGCCTTTAGATCCGAAAAGCGCTATACAAGTCGCTCATCATTCCAGTCCTGCAATACGGCGCAGAAGCATGCACAATGACAGAAGCGGATGAGAGGAAAAATCCTTCGGAGGATTTATGGACCTTTAAAAGTTGGCGATGGATTCCGCGTTTGAATAAATCACGAACTGTAAGAGCTCTATGGGGACACCAGTCTGGTCAAGCGCATAAAGTAACAGCGGCTGCACTGGGTAGGACATCTCACCCGGATGTGAGGAGTGAAGAAGGCGTACAAAGCGAAGGCGTCTGACTTTGGTGGAAAAGGCAGGAGGGGTCGCAATTCACTAAGATGGGATGATCAAGTGCGGAAAGACATTTGTAACCTTGGTGTGAACAACTGGTGCCAGCTCGCACAAAGCAGAAGCGAGTGGAGGGCATTGGGTTGTATTCCAAAGTGGAGTTAGTGGCGGTGCTAGTGTTTTCTTCACAGTTGTCAGGAGGAGCTGGGTTGGTGTGATTGTCGGTCTTCTAAATTAGTCGAACTTGCGACTTCAGAGTATGAGTAAATTCCTGTGTGGTGACGTGACGTTCGGCACAGATGGAGTGTGCTGTTTTTGTTTCGTTTTTTTCCAGCACTCGGTTGGCTTGAATTTCCTTGTTTGAAGAAAGTGGGGAAGAGGAGTGGTGATATTTAGGTATGTTGCTCTCCTTGCTGTTTATGCAACAGTTGAGGTTCTGGCATTTCGTAATCTCTTCTGGGTTGATGTAGTCCTTATATGGGTGACATGCTTTAGTTGGGTGGCCAAGTCGTCCACAGTTACGGCATCCCAAAGGTAATGGGATGTATGGGTGTACAGTTGTTTTTTGGTATCCAATGAGGATATCAGTGGGTAGTTCGGGTGTGCAGAAAGTCAAGATGATGAGTCCAGTTTCTACCAGTTTTTCGTTTTCTTTTCTTAAGATTTTTTTTTGGCATTCTCTAACATTTTGAGAGTGGAGTTCATTTGTGATGTCTTCTTCCGGTATGTCTCTTAAAGCGTTGCAATATAAAACTCCTTTGGAGTTGTAAAGTGAATAATGCTCGGAGACTTCAACTTCTATTAAATTGTTTAACAATGTATTGCACCTTTATCGGGGGGCTGCCACATGGTTGTTGTTTTTCTAAAAATATAACACAGGGAGTTGAAGCTGCTGCTGGTTAAGATTTGATGCTTGGAGCTGTGCATATCTACACCCAGCGCCACAAAAAAAGCCGCAGTCTAAATATTCACATGCTAGTATGTTTTCTTGCTTGGGGTTTCTATAAATGTTTTCCGAATTGCCAATTATTTTTTTTACTGATTAATGGAATATTTTTAAATAAAAGTGCATAGCAATTTTTATTTTATGAATGTTAGTTTTTTAGAAAAAGGTTTTTGTCCAGACCCATATTAATTTTGGTGACTTTTCTTAATTATGAAAAATTATAATAATTATACTATAATATAATAATTATATAAGTGCATATACTCAACAAATAATGATTTTTTTCTAAAAGTATACTTAATTTGCTATAATCTAATATATATTTTGTATAAAATGAATGTTAATTTTTTTTTTTAATTTAAATTAGTACTTTGTAGTACCCCCTTTTGCTTTAATTACACATTTTACCCTATTGGTCTTCGAATTGTACAAAGCGCTTAAATATTCCTCAGTGATATCGTCGAACCATACTTTTTCTATCACACCCTTCAATTCTACCATGGTTTTAGGCTTCCTTTTTTTATTTTCGCAGCCATAAGGGCCAGACATTCTCTATTGGGTTGAGGTCAGGGCTGTTTCCGGGCCAATTTAGGGACTTAATGCCCAATTCTCCTTCAAAATTGTTATCTTCGTTAAGAAGAAGGTCAAAATTAATTAAGTTGTTTTAATAACAAAAGCTCACTGAATTACTTACAGATCGAGCCCGATGGCAAGGTGCAGAATCATCTTGAAAAATAGGATCTTCTTCTTTCTCTCTTATTGCCTCAATGCTAGGCACAACTCCACTTAAAATTATATCTTTATATTTTTCCGCGTTCACCATACCCTGAATCATTAAAATTGATTCAGTTTTATATCTAGATATGCATCCCTATATCATAATGTATGGTGAATGCTTAACGGTTCCCACACAGCAATTTTCCAAATATCGTTCGCCCCTTTCTACTGATTTCAATGAGAGTTGGTTTGTGAGTACACTCATGGACAGTAAATAGGTGTGCCTTTTTTTCTTCTTACCTTTAAAACATATCTTTTCATTAAAACAGAATAAAGTACAGTTCATAAGTGTAAAAGAAAAACTCAGAAATACAAAAGTTAACAAAAGCGGCCAAAAATGACTGGTCACTAATATAAGTGCGTGTTGCATAAAATTAAGAAAATCTAAATTTTTCTATTGATTTTGTTTGCAAAAGATAAGTTATTGAATAGGATTAATTTAATAAAGGCTTCACTGAGCTTTAAATTAATATTAGATAGGTCGGGAACATCACTGTACTGCTGAGGAGAGAAGACTTGTGCACAAGCTCAGAGAACAAGGAAAAAGTTTAAAATCCAATGAGACATCAATTTGTCGGTTTCAGAACTTTCAGATTTGTAATTTTTGTGCAAAGAATGTCGTGGTTGAATGTCAAAAACCTTACTGTGGTCTAGCAGCGTTAATAAAGTAACAGAGCCAGAATCCAACTGCTGGCGAATATCTTCTACTATGCTTGTAATTGCCGTTATACAACTTCTGTTTTTCCTAAATCCAGATGGTTTAGAACTCATCAGCTTATTTTTAATAAGGAATATTTGCATCTGACTGGCCAATAAGGCTTTCTAAAACTGTATTTTGACTTGGGAATAGGTCGAATTTTAGACCTTTTACATAGACACGGAAAGCTAGACGTTATGATGACAGTATTTATGATGTGTGTAACGGGATCAAGTAGAAGTGGAAGTAACATTTTTACAAATCTAGGGCCAACATTATGATTGACATTCATAAAACTAACGCTAATATCACAGTAAGGTTGAGCACTCAGGTACTTGTACACAAACTTATTATTTAGCTCATTCACATTTACGTCAATACCATGATTACGTTTACTTTTCCCGATTCCCATCTTACTGTCTTCCCTCCACTTTTGTATAGTAGTAATGCCTTCCTTAAAGAAAAAATAGTAGTTATGTTGTCCTAATCATATTTGTCACATCACGCCGCAGTTTCTTATAATGAGTTCACATATCATTTGTTTTATAACGCTTCCATCTCCGATAAATAATGCCACGTAAATAAATATGTTTCTTAATGTTAGCATTAAACTACGGTTTTTGCATCGGTGTGATCACCCAAATAGTTGTTCAATTGTTGGCAGTCTACAGAGGGCATAAGATATATCAACGTACAGTCACAAGCAGTTACTTCTAAACCAAGTTCTGTAAAGTCCATACTCGCATAGTCTCCAAATGTGATAAATACTTCATTATAATTAAGGTCAAAGTCATAGGTCAAGAAAATTAGGTCATGTCTTGAAAGAGCAGGTACAGAGACCTGATCTTACAGTAATATCTTGTTAGCATCGTTAACAAAAAACGAGAAAGCAAAGCTAACTTCGTTTGCCAAAGCTTTAATACACTTGAAAAAGTTCGCTTCAACGGTTAGCGATTTCGACCAAACTTTGCAGATCAACTTAACCGAGTTTAAGAGCGCTAATATTAAAATCAACAATGTTTTTCTCAATAAATCCCATTTTCCGACCAAACATTTCTATCGCAGCTATCTTAGTAGTCATCCGATCCGGTCGGTTCCGACATATTAGCAGCGTGCAGTAAAAGGAAGGTTCTTTCCGAAATTTCAGCTCGATAGCTTCAAAACTGAGGGACTAGTTCGCGTAGAAACAGACAGACGGACGGACAAATCTCAATCGACTCAGCTCGTCATGCTGATCAAGAATATATATGGACATTTCCACAGCTACGAACGTGACAATCGTACGAATTTTTTTGCCTTTATTATGAAGAAAAACAAAAAAAAATTTTACCATAAATTTCCGCATATTGATTTTAGGATAGCACATGGGGGTAGCACTTTATTTAAAGTAAAAGCTGATAGATGTAGACAGTAGGGTCCCAAGATACAAGCAGACAAAAAAACATACGCAACGTGACAGAATACGGAAGTGCGTTTTGTCTGCTCTCACAAAAAAGCAAATCTATGCGGATTGCGTTCGAGTTTTTTAATGCAACTTACTTTAAAATGATCTGCAATGTTGTAACTATATATAATATTTATAGCTGATTCGGTCAGAAATAAAATTTTGCTTTTTATACCCTTGTAGAGGGTATATTAAAATTGTCCAGATGTTTGTAACGCATAGAAGGAAGCATCTCCGACCACACAAAGTATATATATTCCTGATCAGCATGACGAGCTGAGTTGATATAGCCATGTCCGTCTGTCCGTCTGTTTCTATGCTATCTCCTCCGTCATTTTTAAAGCTATCTTAACCAATCTTTGCACGAAGTCTTTTGGTACAAATACGCTGCACATTTGTCAAAACCGGCCAGATCGGATGACTATAGCATAAAGCTGCCATAGGAACCATCGGTCGAAAATGTTGTTTTAGTAAGAAAAACTTTTATGTCATCAACGCAAACGTCCCCGAACCCCTTGTATTTACAAGTTTTCTATGCTTTCACATAATTCCACCAAGTTTGATAGGACAACTGTGTAGTACAGCTGCCATAGAAATTGGGTGTAGAAAATGTATATAGGAGGCCTTGTCAAAAATGTGTACATTTGGCCGAATGTACATATTTGTGTCAGTAGAATCAGGCTACTAATTTATAAAAATCATACAAGCTACTAGGGTATATAAACTTCTGTCGAGCCGAAGTTAGCTTTCCTCTATTTTTTTATATTTGCCTCATTATGATACGCAACGTGACATACGTTACGTGACAAGCCTTTCTCTAACGCTGTTCTTGTGATGCTTTTCAAAAATTTATATATGTATCCTTTTTCGTAATCCTAAAAAACATAATTTTGATTCAGGAACATATATTGATAAACATAAGATAAGTTAGCTGCATAAAATGAATCGATTTTTTCGGTTTTTGGTTTACCTTTCTGTGGAAATGCCCATATGTGGTCAGAGATGATTCCTGCTATGTGTTCTAAACTCCTGTGCAAAATTATAATACACTTTTCAAGTGTATCATAAGTCAATAAGAGTATCACAGGACATAGAAAAATGGGTGGGCATTGTTTTATTGACTACTTGCAATCCCAACGTCTAAAAATTCTCTAAAGCTGGGATGACACATTTAATTTTTCCGAACAATTATTGTCACAATTTTTTGATAATAGGGAAACGTCGTTGGTGTGAGCGAGACAAAGTATTATTGAATTCGCCTCACAATATTGTTGATGAGTGACAGAAGCATTGCTTCTGCCAGCAGCGCAGGAGGCAGCATTGATTCTATTAGATTCAATATTTGTAACAACTCGGTTGACATTTAATGGATGTGGTAAATCTAGGAGATTTCCATACTGTTATTAAATATTATAATTATTCCATTGCTCAAAATTAAATCGCGAAAGAAGAAAAAAATAACTTTTCTTCAAAGAGGGTAGACGGTATATTTAAATTAAATATACAAGGCATTTTGCATTTTGGTTGCATGTTAGGGTCCAGCAGCCAAAGATCTCTAGCCCTATATTATGCCCAGGACTGTAAGAGCATTGCAAGCGATTCGCAAGTTGTATTGACGCAGTTGATGGTACAACAAAAGAAAGTTGTTTGAAAAAATAAATATTATGTTCACAAATAGTTTTAGGCAAACATTTCAAAATTCGGCCAATGAAGAATGCAGAATCCACATATTCAGAATTGATGTCTGCAGCGGATGTCCAGAAAAGATATATTTGTTGATTATTCTTATAATCAACTGATGATGAGTCCCAGACAAAGCAACCGTTTCTGACAGCGTCCAAAAGGCAATTAAATCTAGCTGTTACGTACATTAGGTGTGACCCTGGCATTTCAAAATACCAAATAAATTACCCAAAATACTCGATTTTTAACATTTTTTCGCGTTTTGGGGATTTTCCTTGATTACTTTTTAAAGTATGCGGCGAATTCGTCGGTTTCGCTCAAAAATAAGATGTGTATAGAAATTGAATTTGTCATCCCAGCCTAAGAGATGACTTTCCTTTAAAAGATTGCTATTAAGATCGCCAGCTGTAATAATGTGTGTTGAAGATAGGTCTGTAATTACGTCCAGTATTTGAATAGTCAATAGTTCGATTGGGTCTATAAATGCAGCCAGTAAGTGCTTTTGATAATGAATATTTATCAGGGTTCGTATACAAAACAAAAGTACCGAACACAACAAGTACTGTACTCATACTACGTTTATACGTACGTCTTATTTGCAAATAACAATTTTGTGAGTGACAAACTATTGCGTTTAAACGCTGAGTTAATTCGTTATTTGCAAATAGCTAAGTCACAAAAACAATTACTGATTAGTAGACTATTTGCAAATAGTGTGCTAGGTGTTGCCAATCTATTCAGTGATTTTGCTGTTTTCAACTATATGGTAGCACTGCTATATTGTAATTGTCATTCATATCGACTGCAGGCGAAGGAAAAAGGGAAATGTTGAAGATAAAAACTTGCATCGCTTTTTTGCAATTGAACCAAGGCGGATACCAAGGTACTTCTTGGACTAATGAAAGAAAGTAAGGCCATGAAACTGCTTGATGGCAGTCTGGCAGCACTACAAAATAGATTTATTTACGTATGGTATTTAGCGTATAACCAGTGAGTTAGTAACTAACAAATTATTTCTATTTGCAAATGGCTGGCGTATAAACGTAGTATCAGACAAGTTTAAAACGAAACATGTACCGTACTTGTCTGAGTACGGTACTGGTTGTGTTCGGTACTTTTTCTGTACCGAACATGAGTACGGTACTTTGCACGGTACTTTGAGAACCCTGATATTTATTAAATACTTCCAAGTATAAATGTTCAATTTCACTATTACTGGGACTCTTGCACATTAGAGTTGGAAATATTAGTTCATTTTAATGGCCTAGTTTGTTAGTTCATTTTTTTATTAACTATTGTTCATTATTTGAACTATAGTTCATTATTTAAACTATAGTTCATTATTTAAACTATAGTTCATTATTTAAACTATAGTTCATTATTTAAACGTTAGTTCATTATTTAAACTATAGTTTATTATTTAAACTATAGTTCATAATGTAAACTATAGTTCATTATTTAAACCTTAGTTAAATATTTTAACTACTAAAGCTAATTTTAAGGCTGCATACACACTGTTTGATACATGAGATACAGCCGGTATGGTTTCGATGGATTTTTTGTCAGGCCTTCGGTGAATCCGGCCTGGGCTACTTGCTCGCGCAATCGCTCGGTCAGTGTATTGACAGGAAACTGTCTTGCTATCTGCATAAATGCTGGCAGGGATTTTTTAATGTTGCTGTAGCCAAAATCGAAGCTATGTCTTCATAGATGTCGCAGGCATGGATCACTGTTATGACAAGACGGTTGTTAGGGTAAGGGATCCTTGCTGTTGCACAGATGTGGAGCAAGTGATACATTTATTAAGCGACAGGCTTGTATTTATACCAAAACGTTATAATATATTCTTATTGAACTAATTGGTTTATACGTTGGATCTTAAGCTTATTTAAATCTAAAGGTACATAAAGGTACATAAAGTATGTGGTCGGTCGTGGCGTACCAGTCGTATGTGTGGCGGCTGGTGCGGGAGGTTGTGGGTTCGATCCCGCCTCGGACCATCTAATAGAAAAAGTTTTTTCTTTCTTTAGAAGAAAGCTTTTACACACCCGATCACCTTCACCAGCTACTGGCGCCAGCTGTGAAGTAACTAGCCATGAAAAAGCAAATTCTCTAACTATTGCCGTTCGGATTCGGCGTTAAACTGTAGGTCCCTTTCTCTTGTGCGAAAAATTATAAGCACACACGCCAAGAGATTGAGAGAAGCTTGGCCCTGGCCCTCCTGGAGGTGCTGTTTGAGCCAATTTTACTTTTTTTACATAAAGTATAGGGTTAAGCTTAACAATAGTGGAATGCCTAAAAGTAGACTGTAAATATACTACATCACATCATGTCGCGATGGGGGAATCTTTACAATCAGATTTTCTGACGCCAAATCCTTGTAGCTGAATGGGCCCTGAAACGTGTCCAAGTCGTGGGTGCCAAAGGCCACCAGGGTATGCTTACAGTAAATGTTCTGATGCAGCTCATCCTGCAGATCACTGAAACTGTTGTAGGACTCTTGGGTAAAAGACACATTACAAAGCACAGCGGACAATGCATGTCGACGAATCAGCACCGTGTAGGAGACAACACTTGGCACTTGCTGCTGGGTTGACTCGAAAAAACTCAAACTTTGGCTTTGAGACATGATAGTCAAGATGTCCTGCTGTTTTGAATGTGATTAGCTTGTCAAATTCATAGAGAATCCTTATTAAATGCAGGTCTTCTAGATTATGTCATGCATAAAAAAATAAGCAAAATATGCAAAAAAAATTATATTTTTTTATGATATTACATACTTCAGATAAATTATTATACTAGTAGGCCAGGGTTAATGTGTTCTTTTTGTGATTATGTAGATTTTGTTGCAAATATGTTTCAACGTGTAAATCAACTTGCATCAATTCAATTTGTAATTAATTAAAATGCAGAAAATGAGAAAAGACACGATTGATTCAAAAATGGCTTAAAGATTTACCATCAAACTGTTCTGATATACATATTTTTAAAGCCGGCGTACGTTGTCACTACCGTTTAGAATTTTAAACACAAATAAAAAGTGCAGCTTAATAGACAATTGCCATCTATCAAATTTTCATGATAATCAAAACTCATTAAATTAATTTTTTTAAATTTCGCGTTTTTTTATCCGTATGATCTACACCTCCTATTTACCCGTCTATTTACCCTTATTCGTGTTAATCCAAACTCATATAAAAATTTCGCAAATGCATAAAATTTCTTTAAACCGATTGACCGACACCTCCTATATACCCGTCTTTAATTGCCAACTATTAAATCTTCATGATAATCTATACTAATTATAAAATTTTGAATATATCCAGATTTCTTGAACCGATTTTGATCTTGATCCGTCAATTTATCCGTCTTCATTATACAAATTTTTTTAAAAAGTATGCTACTAAATCTCAGTTCAAAAACTAAACTATAGTTAAAAAACTGGGATATACATAGTTCAAAAAATTAACTATAGTTCAAACGCCAAGACCTAGTTCATTAGTTCATTTGAACTAGTTCAAAATAATCGGCACAACTCTATTGCAGATTAGTTTTGAATTCAGTTTATCAATCACATAAAATGCGACCCCACCTGCATGTCCAACACGCTCAGAACGAAATAAGAAATAAACAATACCACGTAACAGACAAATCACTCAAATCAGACATAAACCATGTTTCCGATACACAGATAATAGCAACATTCCAATGTACAAAGAGACATCTAAACTCATAAATTTGTTGTACAAGATTTTGGGCATTTATATGCGTAATTATAAGGTCTTGATTGTATTTACTCAGAACTCTAACCATTACATTCGCTGTGTAACCATCTATCTCACACTCCACTGAGAGTATCAGACCCTATTAAATGCACCCCCACTTAGTAAATATAAAAAGAACAAGTGAGAAATATACGACTATAATATATATATATGTTAACTGGCCCTATTTTTGCTCATGACTTGAGTATCGTTTATCCGATCTTTATCATTCCTGTAGCAACTCGATAGATAATATTGATTACTAGCTATTTCAAAAGGTAAGAAACATCTATCTACGAAACTGTGGTATATATGACGTTTTTTCCAAATTGTGGAAAATCTAATCTGCCTGCAAGTAGAAAAAGTATATGTCCCACATATGTCAAACATCTATCTCAGACAGACGGACATGGCTATATCGACTCGGCTGTTGATGCTAATCAAGAATATATATACTTTATAGGGTAGGGAATGATGCCTTCTCCCTGTTACATACTTGTGCATAATCTTAATTAACTGACTCTGTGTACCTTTGGTATAAAAATACACTTAAGATTAAAAATAAATCAATGATACGTTTAAAAAGATACACATAACTTGACCAAATATACGGTACGTCTGTAATTCTTTGAAAATAGTCGTGCATCGAACCCTTAGTTTTCGCTTTGGAGCTAGAATCTTTTCTACTTAGCTATCGTTAATATGATTATGCTCAACTAAAAATTAATAATGGAAAACTATAAACCCACAAATTGTAAATATTATAAACATTTAAACCCTCATTATTTTTTTAGGAGGGCATTGTAATGGATCCAATGGCGTACAGCGAGAAGCGTTCTCGTCAACTGTTGGAAGAACGATTAGAGAGTATTATTAGTGCAGCTGCACTGATGGCGGATGCAGACTGTACCAGGGATGAGCGCCGCGAGAGGATTGTTGCTGAGTGCAATGCTGTACGACAGGCCTTACAAGATTTGCTTTCCGAATACATGTCAAACGTGAGTTCCTTTTCATTTCAAATAATAAATAAAGTTCGGTTCACAAAATTATTATTTTAGATGGGACAAAAGGACAACAGCCCAGGACTAGATCGTGCAATCGATCAAATGTGTCGTAAAACACGAGACCTGCGCAGGCAGTTACGAAAAGCCGTTGTTGATCATGTTTCCGACTCCTTTTTGGAAACTACGACACCGTTAATTGACTTAATTGAAGCAGCCAAGTCTGGCAATGAAAAAAAAGTTCGTGAAAAAGCCGACATTTTTACAAAACATGCTGAAAAGTTAGTTGAAGTTGCGAATCTAGTATGCAGTATGTCAAGTAACGAAGATGGCGTTAAAATGGTACGGTACGCTGCTGCTCAAATCGAAAGTTTATGCCCCCAAGTAATAAATGCTGCTTCAATATTGACTGTGCGTCCAAACTCAAAGGTAGCTCAAGAAAATATGACTGCATATCGTCAAGCATGGGAAGTGCAAGTTCGCATATTAACTGAAGCCGTTGATGACATAACAACAATTGACGATTTCTTAGCCGTATCGGAAAACCACATTCTTGAAGATGTGAATAAGTGTGTAATGGCTTTGCAAGTTGGCGATGCCAGAGACTTGCGTTCCACTGCTGGAGCTATTCAAGGACGTTCCGCCCGTGTTTGCAATGTGGTTGAAGCTGAAATGGACAACTATGAGCCGTGTATTTATACTAAACGGGTGTTGGAAGCAGTCAAAGTTCTTCGAGAACAAGGTTTGTAGTCCTTTCGTGCTTTTCCAAGCCGCCGTTGATATTTCCAACAGGCGAAAAAGGTAGTTCTAACAATATATCCTATTTGTTGACAAAAAGGTGGCTCATAAAGAGAAGAAGTCGGTTATTTTAATAGTACACATAAAATGGGAGAATTAATTCTCCGTTATACTCTTTTCACACTGGGCGCTGCATTGTCAAAACTGCGAAAACACGAAACATGCGTTGGCACCAATTTTATTGCTTTAAAAACTATACCAAGTAATAGTAGCACGCTGTAGTTTTGCGCAGATCGACAAGCAAGGTAAGAGCAAAATAAAATTCGCTACTGCATTGAGGTTGGCAGCATCATTACCATGTGCAATAACACACATATGCGGGAAAGCGCCTGTTGCAACGGCAATGGGCATCTTCCACACTTAAACATTTGGGGTTCGACCGACTTTTTTATACCCTTGTAGAGGGTATATTAAAATTGTCCAGATGTTTGTAACGCATAGTAGAAAGCTTCTCCGACCACATAAAGTATATATATTCTTGATCAGCATGACGAGCTGAGTTGATATAACCATGTCTGTTTCTATGCTATCTCCTCCGTCAGTTGTTTTAAAGCGATCTTAACCAAACTTTACACTAAGCCTTTTGGTACAAGAACCGGCCGGATCGGATGACTATAGCATATAGCTGTCATAGGAACCATCGGTCGAAAAACTAGTTCTAGTGAGAAAAACTTTTTTGTCTTCAACGCAAACGTCCCAAAAGCTCGTATTTATTAGTTTTCTATGCTTTTACATAATTCCAAGTTTTATGAAAATCGGACAACTTTTGGTACAAATACGCTGCACATTTGTCTGAACCACCGGCAGGATCGGATAACTATAGAATATAGCTGTCATAGGAACGATCGGTCGAAAAAGTAGTTCTAATCAGAAAAACTATTTTGTTTTCTATGGTAGCATCTTTATACTTTCCAGCTATGAATACTGTCAGTTTTTTCGTAAGTTAAATGTGATTCTCCTACAACCCGTTTGAAGTGATGTTTGATGGATTTTACGTTCGACTCCCAGAGTTCCAAAGTTCGGGGTATAAGCCTGCGTAAAATGCCATTCCTGTGTATTGCATGGTTTGAGGAGGGCCAATGCTCTTTATCACCTTACACGCTCCGACAATATTAGTCTCGTTGTCACAATACATGTGTGTTTTACTGGGCCTCTTCGTTCCATGAATCGATTAAGAGCTTGGAGAAAGTTTTCTGTCGTCAATCCCGTTTCAACTTCCAAATGCACAGCTTTCGTGGCTAGACATAAATACGGCGTTGCACAGTATAAGATTTTGCGCATCTAGGGGGACTTAAATCAATTGCAGCCGTGGCTTAAGAGATATCGACTTGAAATTTGAAACGGAAGATTAAGTAAATTTCTAAGATGAACAAAATCGGACAAAAACTACTCCCCCGTTCCATACAACATGGCATTTATCAATTTTAGCCAGAACACGATTTTTATATGGGAGCTGTACGATACAGTCACCCGATTTTGATCACCTTTTGTAGAATTGTGTGAAAACATTTAAGATTAATAAATGCCAAGCTTGGTGACGCTGTCACAAAAAACAAAAAGGTTTTCTCACTAGAACTAGTTTTTGACATGATCGTTCCTTTGGCGGGTATACCATATAGTCGTCTGATTTTCATAAAACTTTGTAGAATTATGTGAGAGCATATCATCTTAATTAAGCTAAGTTAGAATACGCTACATTTGGTCATCTGATCAATCAAATCTGACAAATGAATAGTCTACACTAGACTTCGTGCAAAGTTTGGTAGCTTTAAAACTGACGAATTAGATAACCAACGAGAAAGCAAAGCTGACTTCGTCTGTGCCGAAGTTTTAATACACTTTAAAAAGTTCACTTCAACGGTTAGCGATTTCGACCAAACTTCTCAGATCAGCTTAAAAATACATATTATTAACAATAACCGAGTTTAAGAGCGCTAATACTGAAAACAAAAAAGTTTTTCTCACTAAAACCCATTTTCCGACCGAACATTTCAACGGCAGCTACAAGAAGTAGTCATCCGATCCGGTCGGTTCCGACATATTAGCAGCGTGCAGTAAGACGAATAATCTGTGCAAAATTTCATCTCGATAGCTTCAAAACTGAGCGACTAGCTCGCTTAGAAACAGACAGACGGATATTCTTCTATGCGTTGCACACTTCTGGGAAAAAACATGCGAATTACACGTGATTTTGTTCCAAAATTGGTCTTACAATTAAAGGAAAAACTCAAAATGGCGGAAATATGTGGACGGTTTTTTCTTAATATGTTTTGGGAATCCATCCGCTTGTCCTCTATGTGGTGGCATCACCGTAATCGATGGAACTTACAAGTTGGACTTTATAAAAGCAACAATTTGATTTCCAATATTCTTAGGTTTCAGGTGATTATAAAAAAAGAAGCTTCTCCGACCCTATAAAGTATATATATTATTGATCAGCATAAAAAGCCGAGTCGATTTACCCATGTCCGTCTGTCTGTATGAGATGGAGCCACAAGTTTCTTAATCAAGAATAGGCGTGTTCAGCAGAATAATTTATCCCTGAGCTGATATCAGAAAAAATTATACATCGAATAGTTTCTGCTGTTGGAGGGATCAGTACCACTTTAAAATAGCGTACTATTTTTCAGGGTTCGGAATTGCTCGCTCGCGAGCAGCCTGCACTGACTCTTTTTGACTCCCGCTCTGAGCAGCGGGTCAGTCATAAAAATGATTTACCTATTTGTAGACAATTTACCCTTGGATTAACCAAAATACAATCAGTACCTGCAATAAGACAAGTCTCATTCAATTACGCAGAAGTAAATGTTTAACGTCATAAATTCTCTTCAACCTTTTTTGCATATGCAAATATGAACAACAACTTCCTTACGCAGCGAGCAGCGTGCAGCTGCTCACGAGCAGCCGCACCCTGCTCACGAGCAGAGGGTCACTGCTCGCGAGCAGCTGCTATCTGCTCGCGAGCAGCAGCTGCACTTACGAGCAGCGAGCAATGTGCAATTCCGAACCCTGCCATTTTTTGATACATGCTCATGTATCATGATACCTCAAATGGGATATCATGATGCCGCATCACTCGAGTTTAGTAGGAAGATTATTGCAAATTTATACTTAATCAGGAAGCAAGTTGTTTTTGCTGAAAACGGACATTGAAATTGGATCCAAGTAGCATAGTAGAATTTAGAGTTTAATAGTCCAAACTAAACCTTCGGGGATTCAGTATTAATTTGACTCCTGAAAACAAACGCTCAAAACTCACTTGTGTGGGTGCAACTGCTAGCCAGGGCTGCAAACCGGCTTTGAACCGAACCGGTTCAAGCCCGGAATTCCAACTTCTTAAATCATAAATATATACCCTTAACTTAGACCCACAGAAAATAGTCTAAAGGCGTTATATCGCACGATCCAGGCGGCCAATTGACCGGCCCCAAACGTGAAATAAACTGTTCACCGAACTCACCTCTTAATTGGGCTATTGTCTCGCGTGCTGTGTGGCATGTGGCACCGTCTTGTTGAGCTTCGTCGCTCAACACAATATTCAGCTAAAAAAGTGGATCTTCATCCAACTTTGCCTCCGCCCAATTCACCAAAAATTTGGCCGCTGCGGTAGGTCTTATGTCTTCAATTCTTGCACCAGCTGTATATTCATGGCTGCAAACCGCTTTTGAACCGGACCGGCTCGAACCCGGAATTCTGGATTTTTTTTACTGTGAACCAAACCCTGAACCGAACCAAGTGGGCGAAAATAGATGAACCCGAACTTGTTCCGAACCCAAACTTTTGGTTCGGTTCAAAAAAAAAGATTATACACCTTAAAACTTATTTGGGTACCCTTCTATGTACGTAACACCAGAGTCAACAATTAGGAACATACGGAACAATAGGAAAGTCGGTCAAGCCAGACTATGATATACATACTTTGCACATGCGAAAGTGAATATATGTATACACTTTATAGGGTCAGAGGTGCTTTGTTCTGGCGGCTACATACATTTGCACAAATATTATTTATACCTTTGGTACAGAACAAAAACAGACACTAAATCAGAGAAAAATGGCACAAATTTTTCATCTTATACATATACATATCGAAAAACTTCATTGCCAGCTTGCCTTGAAGCTTTGCTGCCTGTTTCGACTGCCCCCTACACCTCTTCCCTACAAACAAAAACTTCATGAGGAACTTCATGAAGTTTGCTACACCGTGTAAATTCGGACTAACTATGTATCTAGGCGTCAAGTGTATACCTATTGTATTGTTATCTACTTCTACTCTATATATAAACTAGCATATAACCCGTCCCGCTTCGCTGCGTCGCCAATTGTATAGCCTTGTTAATTTATATTCCCCGTAAAGCCCACAAAGCGAATCTTACATAGATCAGCTTGAATTCATCGTCTTACATCGTCTTTTCCCCCGTAACGATATTGATGTTGGGTTTTCCCTCCAATTCCCACCCACTTCCCACCCACCGTGACCGTTCCCGTTATCGTTATCGTTACCGTCCAATTTCAGTTTATTTCGTATTCTATCCATACAAACCGAGTTTCAAGCCAATCGGATGAAAAATAGTTTGTTGCTTACAGAATTTTCCGGGAATTTTCACGCCTGGGGGAGGATTTTCCGACATTGGAAAATCCCATTTCAAATTATTTCGTATTCTATCCTTAAAAACCGAGTTTCAAGCCAATCGGATGAAAAATAGTTTTTTGCTTACAGAATTTTCCGGTAATTTTCACGCCTGGGGGGCGGATTTTCCGACATTGGAAAATCACATTTCAAATTATTTCGTATTCTATTCATACAAACCGAGTTTCAACTCAACCAGATGAAAAATAGTTTTTTGCATGCAGAATTTTCCGGCCATTTTCCTCCTGGGCGAATTTTCCAAAATCGGGAAAACACGTGTCGAATTATTTCGCGTACTACGCTTACAAACCAAATTTCATATCAATCGTTCTATAACTTCTAAGCAGGGCTTCCTGAAACGAATTTCAGTTCCGGTACCGGTTCCGGTACTTCCCGAAATGAATGTTTCTGTTAAAGGTTCTATTTCGGTTTTCAATTAATTTCGGTTTTCGGTTTCGATACGGTACCCGGATTTTTATTTCGGTATACCGGTACGTACCGGTATAAGAACTTCTTATTTTTAATATTGGAAAAATTAAATTCTGAGATAAATCAAAATCATTTTATTCTTGTGTAATATATAAAACGAATCAAAATTCGACACAAAATTAATGGTTTCACATTTAATCATACATCATACAATTTTGTGAACTTTGTGGAGGATTGAAAACATGGTGGACACACCAGTTAATAATGTTTTCATGGTTTCGAACACGTTAAAGTGCGTGAAGTCTTTATGGAATCCAGCTGTTTTGCTACAGACGAAGAATTTTTTTATATTTCCAATTTGCAGTGTATCCAAATGGAATTCAAATCACCCAAAACAAGATTTTCGGCTTGAAGTTTAGTTGTGGCCACATCCGCTGGTTCTAATATGCGTACAATTTCGCGAGCTGAGTCGCACACTTTCCGCTGCAGAAGAAAGTCCTTATCTGCAGCCGCAAAACTGGAGCAAATGTTGAAAATGTCTTCTGTTTTGAGCTCCAACTCGTGACCAAATCTACGATGCGCTCTGCAAAGGTAGAAAACCCCGAAACTGTACCGGTATCAATGTTTCGGTTTCGTTCCGGTGCTTTCGGTCCCACTAATATCGGTAAACGCTTTTCGGTTCTCAAATAAAAATTTGTATAGGTTCCGGTTCCGGTTCCGGTACTTGATTTGAAACGGTTTATTTCGGTTAACAGTTCCGGTACCGGTTCCGGTATTAAGCCCTGCTTCGAAGACAAAAGTTTGCTTAATGCTGAGTTGATGTTTCCGATTTCCAAGATAAATTGAATCCAGATTGAACAAAAATCACCAAAGACTACAAGTTCGCTCTGCATTCTTGTTGTTGCAACTTTTTATGCAGCTAAAACTGTAACAGTTTTGCTAATCTTGTCCCCCACCTTGGGTTTCACAAAATCAATCAGAACTAGCTGCTGCCAAATTTCAGCTGAAATCGCGCAATTTTGGATCGGCTAAACTTGCCAGCATCTTTATCATCCGATCTTGATGAAAATTGGAGGGCTTATAGATGTTGCGAATATAAACGTAAGTTTTAAATTTGAGATCGATATCTCAAAAATTGTGGGAGTTATGTAACATTTTTTATTGTGGAGGCGGGGGTGGGCGTGGCAAAAATTTGAAATAAACTTGATCTGCGTGCAGACAATAGGAGTCTACATTTCAAATTTGGTTGCTCTAGCTCTTCTAGTCTCTCAGATCTAGGTGTTCAAACAGACAGACGGACATGGCTATATCGACTCGGCTGTTGATGCTGATCAAGAATATATATACTTTATATGGTCGGAAATGATTCCTTCTGCCTGTTACATACATTTGCACGACTTTAGTATACCCTTTTACTCTACGAGTAACGGGTATAAAAATGTTACGTACTTTTCGGCTGTCTCACCTCAGGCACACAGGATGGCTATTAAACATTTCTTTCCATGAGTAACGTGTATATCGAAGTCGGTTAGAGCCAACTTTAACTTACACTCTCGTTGTTTCTGTATTGGTACTGATAACCGGTTATGTTAATAAAGGTTATAGGGTTACGGTTACAAATTTTAAAGTGCTTTTAGCGGTTAAGGATTACGGTTTCGGTTACTGTTTTAATCTCTGTATGATAGATTTGAATGTCGTAAACGACCATTAACTCTGATAAACTCGACCCTGATATATGAAGTGAGGCGAGTCTGTTTGCTTGGGGTAATGGTTTTGTAGAGGAGTTTTTTATACTCTGTACAGAAGGTACAAGGTACACAGAGACAGAATATATTAAGTTTGTGCAAAAGTATGTAACAGGGAGAAGGATTCATATCCCTATAAAGTATATATATTCTTGATCAGCATTAACAGCCGAGTCGATATAACGATGTCTGTCTGTCTGTATGAACAACAAGATCTCAGAGATTGTAAGAGATAATGGTTTGAAATGTATGGGACATATATTTCTTATACTTGCAGGCAGATCAAATTTATTTTCAATTTTTGCCTCGTCCCCTTCCGCCACCGCAAACTTTGGGGGTACAGAGTATCTTATAGTCGTTGACCGACTTTCTTTCTCGTTGTTTTTGCGACTATAAAAGACGTGGAGTAGAACTCCTCGGACTATTTTACTCTGATGTATACTGCAGCTGCATAAGTCGTACTTGAGCCGTCTCAGAATGCATGAAGAGTCATTTCGTCTGACATGTTGTTACGCAATTCCTGCCATTGGTTTGTAAGTGGAAGGTAGAAACAAATTATTTGGAGCCATCTTCGGCGGTGCGTTTTGCCATTGTTACAACCTTAAGAATAATTTTGCCTGAAATGAAAATTGGGCTTGCTAGTCCTAAGGGATCAAACAATCGCGCTATGCTGGATAAAATCTCTCGCTTGGAGTTGCCCTTCGAAAGGCTAGCGATCATTTTGAATTTAAATCAATCCTTGCTTGGTTGCCAATACAATTTTAACAGTGTTACAGCTGTCCAATTTAACAGAGATTGATTACATTGAAGATTTGTCCTCCGGAAAGTATGTCGTCCACATACATTTCGTCCTTGAGAACCCTTACTGCCATTGGACATGTTTGACGAGTGTCGTCGGTGATTTGATGCATGTGGGAGTTGAGCGTTATGGAACTGATTCGCCTTCGCAAAATTCTTTGAGCAGATCTTCGATCTCCAGTGAAGCGTGATTGCAACTGACTTGAATCATCTGGTTGGGAGCTTCCAGTCTGCCAGCCAGGATCCATCCAAAATGTGTGTTCTGTAGGATTGGTTGATCGGGAATTCGATTTTGGTGCCTGGTTTGGTGCCTGATTTGAGCAAGGAGATCTGCTCCAATGATTTAATAAATGCGTTTGGCGCAATAATAAATAGGGTCAGCCAATAAAATGCCTTGTATGTGAGGCCATGGTTGCGGCTGAAAGTTCTGACTCGGTAAGAACAAGGTCAAAGAGCTTAAAACGTAGACAGTGTCGGCTTAAATCACAAACTGTGAATTTTTTGTCGCTTGGATGTTAAAGCTTACCGTGGCTTTGCACCGGTTTCCAGGGTATTGACCATCATCTGCAATTGATTGAAAAAGATGCACACATTGTACGGCATGATCGGAGATGATCTTTGCTTCAGATCCTTGGTCTATGAGCGCGTGGAGAGTAGCTTGGAGACCGTTGTCAAGATTGCTGAGGATAATCCCGGCCGTTGCTAACAGGACCCCCACGAGGTGTGATCGATGATGTGGCTGAAAGACATTGGAGACCATGTTGAGAATTAGACGTAGTTTGATTTTTCATAACATGAGATGGATGTGGCACTGCCGTTGTCTGTTAAGTAATGTTTGATGACGCTGACCACATTGTAGACAGCTCTTCGAGCTCTGGTGCACCTTGAGACGGTGTGAGACTTACTTAACCAATTAAAACATAGCTTGCATTTGTTCACGATCTCTTTCCGTTGGTAGCAGTCCAGAGAGAGAACTTCTGAAATCGGCGTAGTATATGTTGGTCACCGCATTGGTTGCAATGAGGTACAGGGGTACCCGATTCAGCATGGGTGTTATAAACATGAAGTCGTTTCGAATTGTCTATATGTGAGGAGCAATTCTTGAGGCTGCTGTTTCGATTTTCAATGGCGTCAATTGTGACTAGGCTACAATTCAGAAATAGTTCGTGGTAACTGAATGAAGGAATTGCCGTTTTACTTCCTAAGTGATGCTCCCTAGCCGTGTGCGTTTCCTTTGGTATTTTGGTAGCCACTTAGTGCGCTACCCAGTAATCACACTCACTCACTGAAGCCTTGTTGCGCTCACAGGCAGCTATATAGACGCTTATTGTGCTCAGCACAGATCGGATGGTAGATCGAGTTCATATGATTTGAAAACACGATTCTTGGATTGTTGTAACACTTGATGAGCATTGACCAGGCAACCGCATTGTTGTTGTTGTTGATTCTTTGAGAAAATGGAATTTTTGGATGTAATTTAAAAGAGGTTTAAATTGACTTAGGGGGTTATACGCAGTTAAAAGGCAGCAAAAAAATTGCGTTTTTATAAATTTATTGTGAAAAGGCATTTTATTTGGCATAGCGTCATATCTCCGACTAGTACATTTTGCCGTCGGAGATATGACCCTTTTTTTCTGTCGGAGATATGACGTTTGAAAGCGTCAAGTTTTAAAAAGACATATGTCCGCCATGTTACAAACGACATATCTCCGCGCGGAGGTATGTCGTTTTAAAACGACATATCTCCGACAGAAAAAAGCGTCATATTTCCGCGCGGAGATATGACGTTTTGAAACGACATATCTCCGACAGAAAAAAAGCGTCATATACCACGCCATAAGCGCTTTATTTCTGTCGGAGATATGTCGTCGGAGCTAAGTCTTCTTTTGACTGCACGCTGCTAATATGTCGCCGCCCGGATCGGATGACTACTTCTTGTAGCTGCCATAGGAACGATCGGTCGAAGTCAGTCTTAGTGTTCTTAAACTTGGCCATTATTAATATTTTTTGTTTTAAAACAGATGTGTGAATTTTGGACGATATCAAATAACTATATCCCATTGCTGACATATTACAGCTCGGTCGGGAAATGTGTCCCTTTGTGGTACCTTCAGGGAACGGATTGAATTTTTAAGCAATGCTCCTGTTTAAGTGCCCTTTTCAAGTGGTTTGTCTGCTGGGCTGGGCTGATCCTCGTCACTGCGGCTATTAATATTACATAAGGTGACATGTTTATGACACACATGGCGACATAGGCTACATATTTAAATATGAGATTAACACTACGTGTGGGCCGAGTTGAATATCATGTTCAAGAATAAGTGTTCAAGCGACATCCACTCATCCAGTTTGTGTCTTACTCTTCCGTAAGAACCATAGACTCTAATCGACGCAAGCACCAACCAGAACCCTGAGTGTTCATTTAAAATATATAAAATTATGATGTTTTGATAGTGGTTGCTAAGCTGGCGCTCCAGTTCCTTTGTTTTGTTCATCGCGGACCCATTTGGAGTTGGTTTAAGCGATCTGACTTCGCCTGCCTCTTTGCTCGTGCGGATAGAGTTCCTTGCCTGCAAAATAGGAAAAAAGTTTGGGAAATAAATGGCCCTAAAGGCCCCAATTGGCTTCGACTGCATTCTAGTCATGCGGTGTCCGTCTGATTTGACATTGTCCACTCTACAGAGCCGCCCATAGTCAAATTGTGGTTCATCCCTCTTAACGGTGAGTTGCTCGATGCTCGAGCTCAAAGTCATGGTATCCTCTACCGTACGCTCTGATATGTTGATAGATCCCTCCTTGATGCCGTCAGACAGGATATCGTTGTCGATAAGATCTTCTAATTGCGCGTCCAATTGAGCATCTCCCGCCTTACCAAACGATTCCATATTGGCCAGCGACTCCAGTTTAAAAGGACTGCTTGCTTGCATCGCCTTTGTGTGCTTGCCATCCTCCAGATTAATTTCTTGTTTGCACATATTATTGGAATTATATCCAACATTTTCACGGGCCTGAATGACATCCTTGTCGACGTGTTCCTGTTGCCCATAGTTGACCGCCAGCTCTTCACGGGCCTGAAAGACATCCTTGTCCTTCTACTCCATGGTGGGCCCGCTCTCCTGCTGAGTGCGACACACCCCCATGACTTGCCCTTTGAGCTGCTCGGCATGTTGCCCGTCTTTAATGCTGTCCTCATCTTCTCCTTGGAGCTGTTGATCCAGTGTTTGGAATTCGGTGGCTGGACACATGGATTCGTCGGCAATCTTCGATTTAGCCAAAAACGTTGAAGGTGCCTCCTGGGCATTACTAGCAGCATCTTCTGCTAGCTTATCTTTTTTATTTACCCGCCTCTGGGTGCCTTTGAATAAAAAGAAAGTCGGCTTCTTCGGAGTTGCAGGTGTCTCTTGGGCAATACCAGCAGCATCTTCTGTTAGCTTATCTTTATCTTTGAATAACAGGAAAGTCGGATTCTTGGGAGTTGCAGGTGTCTCTCTAACTGAAGTACATGCTGGTTCCAGATGTGGCTTACTGACTTTCAGCTGTTCTGGAAATTGGTTCCAGCCTTCTTCATTTCTCTTACATATACGACGTAAGAAGGTTCTTGCATAAGGGAGGAAGTAAGTGAATGTCTTGCTTCCCCTTTAAGACATGCGTTCAGGTAATACATCTTGATGCCATCCCCGAAGTCTGCTCTCTTGTGGACTGCCTGTTTAAACCATCCATAGAATGTTGGCCAATCTTTGGGGTTTCCATTAAATGTAGGTATTTGTATTTCTGGTGCAGCTGGTAGAGGTAATAATGTCTTATCCACTTTTGATTCTTTTAGTCGCTGCTTTCTGACATCCAGCATTTCCATCATCGTAATGGCCTCTATTCTCAGATCGAGAATCTTGTCAAAATAGCTGAGATTATTCATAGTCCTCAGCTTGTTATGCGTTTCTTCCAACTCCCCAAGCATAACTTCAATCTTGGAATTGTGCTTAAGTATTTCATCAGTGTGCAATTCCATGAAGCATTTGCTAGCTTCTTCAATAGCTTGACTTAGTTTTCCTGCAAGTGAATCCAATAGTTTCGCCAATTCGTCTATTGGGTTTGCAGAGCCAAAGTTGTCCGCTTCGGTAGCATGTGTGGGCGTCGTGTACCACTGCACATCATTTCGTTGTGATGGCCCGGCGTCCCGCATGGCGTGGTCTCTCATATTGACCTTTAATCTCGCCTCCTCATAAGGTTTGATATGCGCCATGGTTATGTCGAATATTCCCATATTCGCACCCACTTCACGGATTTCGATCAACCAAAAAATGTGTAGCGCTTACAACAATTTTCCGCGAAAATCGAACATCCGGCTCGAAGGACCAAAAAATGTTTAGTCTTTTGTTTGTTTCGCGTTTGATTATTGTTTTTAATTAGGTCACCAAGTAGACCCTGTTGTATTAATTTACAGTTTTTAATTAAAAACCACCAAATCCGTTGTCCTAAGCCACGGAAAACGCTTAACACTGCACGGACCTACCAATCCTTCAAGTAGATCCGGCTCGAAGAACCAAAAAATGTATGTATGCTCCTGTTTAAGTGCCCTTTTCAAGTGGTTTGTCTGCTGGGCTGGGCTGATCCTCGTCACTGCGGCTATTAATATTACATAAGGTGACATGTTTATGACACACATGGCGACATAGGCTACATATTTAAATATGAGATTAACACTACGTGTGGGCCGAGTTGAATATCATGTTCAAGTTCGAACAAATACATATACTTTATATGGTCGGAAATGATTCCTTCTGCCTGTTACTTTACCTTTTACTCTACGAGTAACGGATAAAAAAAGTTTTGACCTAAATTTCCACGTAAATATTTTTGAAAAAATAGAAATAAATATCCGAAACCTTATTCCTTCGATCAATACCGGAGGAAAATATTTGAGGAGGTTGTGTTAAAAGTTTAAAACGATCAGTTCAGCCGTTTTCGAGTAATCCTGGTCACCGACGTTGAAAACACAGTTTTAAGAAAAACGCGTTAAAACTTTTAACAGCAATGTAAATTTACCTGTCAAGTCTTTCCAAAAATGCGTTAACTTGGAAAATAATTCGCGGATTGACTTGAAATCTTCTGTGTGTGTACTTTATAAATGTATGCATTAAGAATATGCAAAAAAAAACTAAAAAATCGATTTTTTGAAATTTTTAACTTCGTATAACCCCTCAAACAAGAGAAAGCGTCGCCATTCTATACATGAGCCCGAAAACTTCGGCCCTGGTAGAGTGGGCATGTGGATACGTGCCTCCACTGCCACCATCAGTGAGCTGTCAGTGCGATACACATCTGCTTGTGGTGTTTTTGGATACAGCCTCTCAAACTTCTCTGCTATGATGCAATATACTTATATGTATTGATCCTCGAACTCAGCAGCCAACTTGGCATACTCCATCGTCATCGGCGCAAATAATTTTCTGTGGGACTCGTTGAACTTATTGGAAAGATCTTCCACTTGCTGCAAAAGCTTTTTAAATTATATGATTGTTTTTCGCGATATGGAATCTTTCTTGAAATTCTGGAGGTCTTTTCAAAGAGTTCATATCCTCAACTTGGGATTTTAATTAGGGTATCAAACTGTGTTTTTAATTGGGTATCTGATAATATTGATGTGAATTTTTCTACACCACTCGCTTGAGCTTATATACAGATGAATGTAATAATGTGACTCGCAAATTACATTTTCCGCTTTTTCTGCTTACCTACATATGCCAATTCGCGCGAAAAGTGGGAATCCAAAGTGGAACTTTGCTTTAGTCTACTCTTCTTACGTTTGTCTTTGCAGCAGCAGCAATGTAACGGACCCTTTGTATGTATGTATAGAAGGGAATCCATTATTCGAGCCAATTGAATTATGTATAAACCAGGGAATCAAGCCGAAACGAATTTCGGTTCCGGTTCCGGTACGTACCGAAACTTCAGTTTCGGTAAAAGGTTCTGTTTTGGTTTTTTTATATTTCGGTATTCGGTTCCGTTTCGGTACCGAAGATTTTTATTTCGGTTTACCGGTACGTACCGGTATGGACCGGTAAAATTAACAGAAATTTTAATTTTTTAAGTCCAAACAAAGTGAGTTACAGAGTATATAAAAAAGAAAGAACATACACACATACATATAAGTCATTTATGTTCCCTTGCAACTGGTATATAGACATATGTACATATTTATGTATGTACAATGTACACACAAACACAGTTTTCGCTTCTTTTCATCAAAGGGATGCAAACATTATCATGTACATACATACATAAAGGCAGGCTATTTAACTTACTAAGCACTTACATACGAATTAAGTATGTATGTTTGTATATGGGCATTTCCACCAAAAGGTCCACGAAGACCAAAAAATTAAAAGTTCTTAAAAACACTCTGTTTTATCAAATTTTCAAAGGGAAACAATTAAATTGAAATAATGTAAGCCAATTTTACATTTAATCATAACCCACTTCGAAATATTCGGTTTCATGGCTGCGCTAGCGCGAATTTTCTAATTTGGACATAAATATTGCACATTTTTTTGATAAAAGTGCTTATAGACTGCACTTACTTTTGCTACCTAAAATCTTTCTAAGGGTTCCAAGGGTTATAAAAGAATGCATTAGAAACCATGAGAAACTATGTGATTACAATTAATGGTCAGTTTTTGCTTCGCATTATACAGAAACCACATAAATAAAATGATGGAAAAAAGTGTCGCGTTCGCAATGTCACGTATCGAATCATATTTTATTTTGAAATAAGGTAGGTAGGTAGTTCCGGCTAGCCCTTTGTAGGGACCACACATAGACCTTACGGTCCTTAGTGAGGCCGGGTGGTTTTTTCTGGGTACCATTAGAAATCCAAGAGGATGTTTGACGTTTTGGCAAATGCCAATAGTTGTTTGGGAGACTTCCTTGCTGCCTTCAAGAGAGGTGAGACTTGGGGAGTGCAGATGTCTTAATCTTGTCGTAGCGATCGCTGGCAGCTGCAGATGAGGTGTTTCAGAGTTTCTACGACTCTAGGTTCCTTAGATTTCCTGCAGGTGTCCGCTGTCGTGATGCCTAGCTTTTTTTGCGTGATTAGCTGCTAGGCAGTGATCAGTTAATATGCCTATAAGCATTGTTCAGTCTCTTTGGAACTGTAGCATATAGTGCGTGAGTTTTTTGTCTCTTGTCTTGCACATGATTTTTGAGATATTGCAGTCGGTTGTGTTCATCCACTTTTTCTGTGCTTCTTTCTCCGCTATCTCTTCCATCTTGCTGTATAGCGTCTGTAGTGTGGCTCCGGCTTTGCAAGACTGTCAGCCGTTTCGATTCAAACAAACATTTCGCGCAAGGAGGCGTGCTTGGATGTGCAGGGGGTTGACTCCTAGGATGTGTTCGAGTGCTTTTGTTGGAGTGGACCTCTGCGCCCCAGTTATGCAGACTAATGCCTGCCGCTGGGCCTTTTCCATCAGCTACAGATATGTGGACTTCTCCGTGGTTTGCCACCATTCCAGTTTGCCATGTAGTAGTATTGGTCGTATTACTGAGATGAAGAGCCAGTGCGTTAGACTTGGTGATACGCCTCAAGTGCGGCTTAGCATCTTCTGGGATGACTCTCAATGACAGTTTACTATCGATTACAACTCCAAGGTATTTTAAGTTGTTCCTTGGCCTTAGCGGTGTTCCATTTATCGTAGGTGGAGTCTATTGCGGTACATTGTATCTCTTGGTGAAGTGAATGAGGTCCGTCTTCTCCGCATTGATACTAAGTCCGTCTTCTGTGGCCCACTTTAGTATCTCTTTGAGAGAATAGTCTATGATTGAGCTGAGAGTCGATGGACATTTTCCCATGATAATTATGCTTATGTCGTCGGCATATGCGGTTATCTTGGGTGCTTTCCTGCGGAATTTTAGTAGTAGATCGTTAACCACAAGGTTCCATTGAAGAGGTGACAGAACTCCGCCCTGAGGCGTTCCGCCATGTGCCTCCTTCATGGTTGTGGTAGCAGGTTGCATATCCGGGAGTCCAATGTCTTGTGTATTGCTAGTGCTTTTAATCTTAGCATTATCGCGTCTGTGGTGACGTTGTTAAATGCACCAGATGTGTCGAGGAATGTTCCCAGGGAAAATTTCTGATGGTACAGTGCCTTCTCGATGGTGGCTACTAGGGAGTGTAGCGCTGTTTCCACCGATTTCTCTTTCGTGTATGCGTGCTGATTATCCTCCAAGATCAGGTTCATGCCTTCTGTTATATGCAGGTACAGTAGTTTTTCCATTGTTTTGAGCAGGAATGACGTGAGGCTAATGGGCCTGTAGACTTTTGGTTGCACGTGACTGCATTTTCCCGCGTTGGGCAGGAATACAAAGCGTGCTGTCCTCCAGGCCACAGGTACATAGCTACACTTCAAGCATGCTGCAAAAATTTATTTAGCATGGATGTAAATATTCCATCCAGACCTGGGGATTTGTAGCTCGCGACTTAAAGTACTTCACCCAGTTGGTGGTCTGAGAAAGAGAGTCTTTTGAGGACTCTCCATTCTGATGCCTGAGTACTATTCCCTAAGGTCAGAGTTAGCTCTAGAACGTTGGCTGATGTTGGTCCCACGTATGTGGGCACATCTCCAAAGTTTTCTATTTTAAGGTTAGTTTGTGGGATAAAGCTAAGGAGAGACTCACATGTGTCGTTGATGTCTGGACTGCCCCACACGGTGTGGTGTGCGTTGGCGTCCGTTCCGATGACGAGTGGCTGGTTCTTCCTACTCGCCTCAGTCGTTAGTCGTTCGAGGTCGGCCAGTGGTGACTCCCGCTCGTGCGCCATGTAGCAGGACGCAATTATTATTGGCTCATCATCGTGACCTTCCAGGGCCACAACTGTGAGGTCGTCCGTGCTGTAATTTGACACAAGGTAAGCATAGATGCCTTTTCTTACCAGAATGGCTGTCCTTACCCTACTTACCGCGGTGGGACGGAAAGTATTGTAATTTTGTGACCTTGTTCCCTGCCGCAATCCAAGGTTCCTGAACTAAGGCCACATCTGCGGGCCCTTACTCAAGGGTTATCAGGAGCTCCGCCGACGCGAGCTTACTTTTATGCAAGTTGACCTGGAGGACCTTCAACTGCATGATCGTTGTCAGCGTCCCACGGCCCGGATGGATCACCTACTAGGGTTGAGTCCTCATTCTCATCGTTCTCCAGGATGGATTGGTCAGCTATTGTGGCTGATACATCATCCCTTTCGCTCTCGGCAGACTGTACTGCCTCCTTGATGTCGAGGCTGTTGGCTATTTCGACTATCGCGTCGATGCCAACGTCTTTCTCAACCTCCCCAGCCTCCAGCGTGTGCTCGTTTGTGTCTTTCGGGTGGCGCTTTTTGAGTCGTAGGTGCACGCTGCCTACTCCCCACGCCATCTTCCCGAACCTTGGGTAGAGAAAAACGTCCGCCTCCTTGTTGATCTGGAGGACCATGTGCTGCCCCTTCTTGTCGGGCTTAACAACGTGTAGCCCCTTCCAGTCGCTTGCTTCACGTCCGGGTCTTGCCACCGTAACAACTTCAGCGCCTGCTCCTTTGGTACAACCTTTGGGAAGAGCACTTTCGCCTTCGGAACTGACGAAATACGTGTTCTGTCAACAACCTTCAACTGTGCACCCTTCAATGGGCTTCCCATGTCTGCAGCGACGCTTGTGACCCACTTGAGAGTTAGATCGTCTATACAATTGAGGATCTCGACTCCAAACATCCAGCCTGCTGCATCAAACGTTAACGGTTGCGCTGCTGGGACGTCCATCCTCCCAAAAATCTCGAACTGCTTCCCCTTCACTTGCTTCCACTGTTCCTGAGTCATCTTACCGAAAGGGTCTATCGACGAGGGCTACGTTAAGATGCCGTTTTGGTACGTCACCGGCTGACTCTTTTTCGGGTTTTTGTGTGGTCGGGATGGAGCTTGGTAGAGCCTGTCTCTACGGTCTTGGGCGCGGTCTCTTGCTGTTTGGTGCCTCCACCTTTGCCTGCTCGGATGAGCGCTGCCGCTTGATCGCCACACTCTGCTCCACCCTATAGACGTATGTTGCGGAGGCGGCTTTCATCGCCGGTCTCTCCGCATAGTGATTGCGACCCTCCTTAATCCTCTGCTCGGTCCATGCCAGCATGTTTCTCTCTTCTGGGGAGAGCTTACCGCTGTCTATGAGCCGCGCTTTGATCTTGAGCGCCGCTTTATACTGGGCCTTCGCTCGTATGCCCTCCTTAGTCTTTTTGGGCCTTACCTTACATCAGGTGCTAGAACCCGCCTGCACTGGGGAAAGCAGCATCTTTTCCTCGTCCTCAGTATTTATTGAGCCGCCGTGCGACTCGCTGTCCGAGTCTGAATCGACTGCGGTACCACGCCACACGTTGGCTCTTGTTGTCGTTTTGGCAGTAGCTGTACAACTGTCTTGGCCTTTTCCAACCGGGACAGAGGTGTGACGAAATTCAAATTTTTGCCACCCCCGTCCCCACAATAAATATACTCGCACAATTTTAAAGATATCGATCTCACATTTAAAACTTACTTCGCAATATCTACCATCTCTAAAATTTTCATCAAGATCGTGTAATAAATAGCCAAGTTAAAAAATGTTGCATACACTTTTAGGCTTTCAGGAACACAGGAAGGCTATTAAACATTTCTTCCCATGAGTAACAGGTATATCGAAGTCGGTTAGAGACAACTTTAACTTAAGCTCTCGTTTTAAAAGGTTTTTACTCTATATTTACATTTGGATTGTTTCTTAATGTGCTATTTATTTTAGTAAATAGCTAATCTGAATGGACTTCTTAGATGCACTAAACGCCCGTTCGGCAATCACTTGTGTAGCTAAAAAAGCCTGCTAGTTTAATAAAGCTTTCATCATGGAACAGTTGATTGTGTTTTCCAGTAGTCTAGTACATTACAGTCTAGCGCAAGCTGGGGAACTTCAGCTATTTTCCAGCTATTCCTTTAAAAATATAAAAAGTGTTAACATCGTTAACATAGGTTAAGAGCAGCAAATAGAATGTAGTACTTTACAGCAGCAGAAGTTTTTTGATTCTCTCTGAATAATCTTGAACCAGTGTAATTAAACATTGGATCAAAATACAAGGTCGCAAGAAAAACTTAGTTCTCCAGCAGTTTTTGTTTTCTTATTGTATCGTGGAATAAAGCTATTTCAAATTTTGGAAATTTATTGAGTGTTTTAAATTTTATTCATTGTTATCTTTTTTATTTAATTATTTCTTTTACAAAATGATGGGGCGATTGATCCTCTTAATCCCCCTATCTACGCCACTGAACTGCAATATAAACAACAATGGTCAGCAAAGCACAGCAAAGGTATAGTGGCTGTGATTATTAGGTGTAACTTTATTAAATAAAACTTAAACATTAAGAATTCTCGTTTGGTTAAATAGACGTCGATTGATTTCGAGAGCCCGATGCCAGAGACTGACTGGGCGCGCGATAGCGGTGGAACAAGCGTTGTCGTGTTGTTGACGCGTGATAACGATGAATAGTGTAGCCAGAGCCGCCATATGGTCACAGTAGAGGCGCCTTCTATTTGTCAGTTTGGGAGGTCACTCAACTAACATTGTTCAATCCGATAATGAAATTGTTGTATGAAAATCACTTAAAACCTTTACTTCTATAAATTTTATGAGCTGCAAGGGTATATAAGCTTTTCTCTGTATTTTAATTATCTTTCAATTAAGTAGGTGCTGAAGAAATGGTTCTGAATTGGTCTCAGCATCGTCAGCTATGACGTGTGTGTGCACTTTGTATATGGTTGTGTGACTGTGTGTGTCTTAAAGGTACAGGGTATATCAGTTGGTCAGAAAACTCCAAAAAAATTTCCACTATTGTATTTATGCCTTTGAGAAGGGCAAATAAGCGTACAACCTTTTTAATTTTTATACCCTTGTAGAGGGTATATTAAAATTGTCCAGATGTTTGTAACGCATAGAAGGAAGCATCTCCGACCACACAAAGTATATATATTCTTGATCAGCATGACGAGCTGAGTTGATATAGCCATGTCCGTCTGTTTCTATGCTATCTCCTCCGTCAGTTTTAAAGCTATCTTAACCAAACTTTGCACGAAGTCTTTTGGTACAGATACGCAGCACATTTGTCGGAACCGGCCAGATCGGATGACTATAGCATATAGCTGCTATAGGAACCATCGGCCGAAAATGTTGTTTTAGTGAGAAAAACTTTTTTGTCTTCAACGCAAACGTCCCCAAACCTTGTATTTTCAAGTTATCTATGCTTTCACATAATTCCACCAAGTTTGATAGGACAACTATATAGTACAGCTGCCATAAAAATTAGGTGTAGAAAATGTATATAGGTGGCCTTGTCAAAAATGTGTACATTTGGCCGAATGTACATATTTGTGTCAGTGGAATCAGGCTACTAATTTATAAAAATTATACAAGCTACAAGGGTATATAAACTTCGGTCGAGCCGAAGTTAGCTTTCCTCTATTTTTTTTGTTTGTTTGGGATTCAATGTCAGCTCCCAAGAAAAATTGTTTTTTCTTTCACATGCGTCATCTATAATATCTATAAATCTTTGCTCTCATCCAACACCCATTTATTAAAACGTATCGCTAAATTTCAATACATATATTCCTCGTAAAGGGAGTTAGAAGCAAAAATTGGGATCCAATGTCAGCTCCCCAGAAAATCGTTTTTTGTTTCACATGCGTCATCTATAATATCTATAAATCTTTGGTAGAACATGAGACGGTCCAACGATAGATTTTTTTTTAGAGCGAAGCTCTTTCACGCACGTTGGACTGGGGTTTTGTCTTTGCAAAAGATTCTTTTGGGTATGCCTTTGTCTTTGCATTTTGTATTCGCAAAATCAGCCGCTTTTACCATTGAGGAAGTGTTGGTGGGAAGAGTGACTGCCATGAGCCCTAGTTGTGAATTCAGTTCGATAAATTGTTTGTTTGACAGTGGACAGTGTCTTGACAGGGACTTGATAGTGACTTGACAGTGACATGATGACAGTGGGTTAAGTGACTAGACAGTAGGTTAACAGTGGCAGAGGGTATGTGAAAGAGGTGGGGAGAAAGAGGGAAATCTAATTTGAATTAAATAATAATTGAAGAGTGGCTGCCTTGAGGTCAAGTTGTGAATTCAGTGCTATAAATCATAATGTTTAATTCATTTCTATTATCCGTTCCTGACTTAAATATCAAATCTGCTCTGCTTTAAACAAGGAATGAAGAAGTAGAACCGGGATTTCATGCCCATAGTTGATGAAATCAATCTACCAGAAACGCAAACTGCCATTTCAGTTCCTAAACTTTATTACAAGTCTGCTTGAGTTCTCAAAGAAAGTGATTTTCCCTTTAAAAAATCCAGTTGGACAATGAACCACTATCCTTAACAGTCGGCAACAAAAGATGGTCCAACAAAAATTGTCGATCAGCCTTGTTCTCAATTACACTTACTTTTCAAAAGTAATTCCGCATCAATTTCGATACTATTTCGTCGGAACTACTTTTATGAACTAGTGGTTCCCATGCCGCTTATCGATTGATAGTTGTGAAATAGCATCTATTGGATATAAGCATTTTCGTTTTGATTTTTATTGCTACCACAATTAATACACGCGTTATGATAAGTAACAGCTCGAAATTTCAAACATTTGTAGCAACAACAATTTAGCAAATTAAATTTTTAATTTATTGTAAAATACAATCGGCCAAATTGTATCTCCCGAGTTGCCATCACATTCAAATAATTGGGCACAATGGAAATCAACCCTATCACGTTTTAATGGACTGGCAACCCTTTGACCAAAGATCAACGATTATTGATTGATAAATGTGTATCGAACTGGTCGAAGCTTTCCCAATGTAAAATTCAGAACACGAATTTTTTACATTTTACTCGTCTCAAAGAAATCGAAAGCGTTTGGAAAACTATAAATTTAAAAATGAATTAATGTCCGTCTGTAATATTTTGGGATACCAAAACAACGAAGAATTATGATTTATTTTTATTTTGTGGGTATATATATATTATATTATATTTTTTAATGCCAAATTTTCAATTTAGTTTCAATTTCACTGCCCAAAAGGCATTCCGTTTGAATCCGTAAGTCTTTCATTTTACATTTACCAGAAACATTCATTCCACTTTCGAAAATCTTTTGTGGATGTGTATTTGAAAACAAGGCTGGATATTCACCATATATATGACTACAGTCAAAAATATATTTCAGAAATCTTAGTCCAAAATTCGTTGAAAATTAACTCTATAAAAAAGTGTCTTTTTGCCAGTACTTAAAATTACAATGTATGTGGGGTTTGGTGACCTGTTTTTGATTTTAGTCAATGTTACAACTGGCTAGCTCAAGGTCTTTTTGGTTGATTATAAGCCTTTTTATAACCAACACAAACCAACAGATATTAATTACAACATTTTGGAATAGCAATTGGGTATGTCCGTACAACGATCGCTGTTTCGAGAATAACCAAATTCACTCATCAGCGGACTTGTTTTGCTGTTCACACTTGAAACAAACATCCAGTTGTACTTAAACTCTGAAGGGGAAGAATAAATCTGTTGGTTTGTGTTGGTTATAAAAAGGCTTATAATCAACCAAAAAGACCTTGAGCTAGCCAGTTGTAACATTGACTAAAATCAAAAACAGGTCACCAAACCCCACATACATATAAATAATGGTCAGCACGCCATAATGTTTGATTGATTTAATTATTGATTGATTAAATTTACAATCGGACTTATCGTTTTAAAGAGCTTCGATCGTTCCGGGAGATCCTTGACACCCATTTTTTTTTATATAATTTACTGGTACATACCGGTATACCGAAATATCAATTCAAATACCAATACGAAACCGAATACCGAAATAATGTTAGAACTAAAACGTAACCTTTTACGTACCAGAACCGGAACCGAAATATGATTCGGTTTGATTCCCTGCATCAGCCCGTTGACAGCTGCGAAAGGGTTGTTCTATTTTTAAATTTTTTCGTTTCAAAACAAAAACGGGAGTTTCTATAGGAAAAAGTAATATGTGGCCAATTCTAAAACCGAAATTTTTTTTCAAATTCATGTAACGTGAGAACCCTATACATGCAGCGCAGGCTGGCAACCCTCTGCTCGAGGCGGGCAGCCTTTGGCGCATTTACAGTAGCGTCAGTGAGTCGTAAGAAGTCAGTCGTCAGCTTCAGTCGTCAGTGAGAAGCAGCAGTTGAAGAAAGTCGCGGTGTTAAGTTGTAAAAGATGTCGTTTTTCGGTCTAAAGTTGAAAGTTGTCATCCGTAACGTCGTCTAAATTAATTCTCTGTCGTCAAGTTGAACATTCTATTCAAAAACCAATGTATTCTTTAATTTAACCGTCTGTGCCAAACTAACAAACTTACTTGTTATAAATAAATGATCGTACAAGCGTACAATCTTACATTCATTGTGTCTGTTTTTACTTCCTGTATGATAAAACTATACAACACTAAAAATAGAGGAATGCTAGCCTCGGCTCGGCGGAAGTTTACATGCGATTAGCAGCTCGTATAATTTATATAAATAAAGGTTTTAAAAGATTTTCATTCAACAATTAAATTTTCGCTTTGATCAATGTTAGCCGAGTGATTTCCTGACTGAGTGAACATGTTATTAGACTCGGCGCATTATATATAATTTTCACAACACACAGCCTATCATAGCTCAGCATCATAAAATATGTCATTTGTAACATTAAATTTAATTAGGTTTGCTTTTAAGGTTTAGACAAACCACTTGAAAAGGTCATCCGGTTCCCATTACTTGATATGCATCGTGTGAGGCAATGTGTATTCCTCTCACGAATGCAATTTCAATGCAATGCAATAGACGCAGCTATCTTACAAATATTAGTTAAAAAAAAAATAAAAGGAGCCTCTCTCCCATTGAGCTTGTCAGTACAAATGAAATCTTACAACCGTGCTCAACTTTGACCGTCCGAATTGAATCAAACTCCCCAAAATTGTGTTGAAACAAAAAATATTCATAACTGGAAAGTAGGTCATACAAATAATTATATGTGCATCATATTTTTTTAAAATGAAACAGTACATGTTCGCTATCGTAATTTTTGGTACGCAGTTTTATTTGTAGTTAAATAATATGAAATAAAATCATAAAATAGTAACAAATTTTGGTAAAATGTGAAAAGAAACAACTAAAAAATAATCTTCGTAGTAAATATTTATATGTGCGAATTACTTCCAGCTGATCGTTTTTATTGATATCTAATCGTACTTATCTCTAATATTCAATGAAAGTATTTGACTGTGTAAAATTTATCATGTCTTAAATATTTTGCAATTGGTTAGATAAAATGCCTCGTGGAACTAGCTTGTCTGATCATGAACAAGTAATTATAAAAGGAATGGATGAAACCGGTTAGAAAATTGCAGATATGGAACTGTATTTCAAATTCTTTAAAAAATCCATGTAACGATGGAACAGCTCCACGAAGCGGTCGAAAGACCAACATCGATAACCGCTGCAAACGCAAGATACAACTTCTTGCTGTAGTTGATTCAATGAGATGCGGACAAATTAACATATGGGCCTTCAAGTAAGATGGAGTCGAATAGTCCAAATTATACATGAAAACCGGTTGTATATCAACCTTCTGGACATCGAATTTATAGAGTTTGCTGGAAATATGTATTTCGATGACTGAACACTACTACTTTTCAACAGAACAATGCATCACTACATTGCTCACGGGTGTCTCAACGCTTCTTTACAGACAGATAAATACCCGTATTGAACTGGCCAGCATTAAGTCCAGACCTGAATCCCATTGAGAATCTCTGGGGATCCTTTCTGCTAAAGTTTTCAAGAATTGGACTCAGTTTGAGAAAGCTAGACAGCTTAAATTGGCAATTGAAGAAGAATGGGCGAATATTAATATATCCACCCTTAAAGCGTTGGTTGATTCCATACCATCTCGACTAAATTTTGTTATAATGGATAATGGAAACAATATTGACTACTAAAGTTATTACAAAAATAACATTAATATTATTAACATAGGCAAAATGCAAAATGCACATATACGGGTATGTTCCACATTTCGATGGCGATCGCCGTATTAACTTTCTCATTTCGCTTTGAAATCCTACAAATTTACATATGAAGTGACGAAAATATCTTCGGTTAGAAACTTTGATGGTATCAAATCGGCTGCTGATAGCCAAGCGGACTAAAGTCGTCAAATAATTACATTTTTGTTTTGACCTGATTTAGTAGTCAGAGATTACATTTGGCACTTCATATATAAACTTAAACAATTCTATTCTACACATTTAATCAGAATTTGTTACCATTTTTTGTTTTTATTTCATAGCTTTTAACTACAAATAAAACTGCGTACCAAAAATTTCGAAAGCGGTTTTAGTACTGTTCCAATTAAAAATGGGAAAAGGGGATCATGAAGTTGTGCAAATGTATGTAACAGGCAGAAGGAAGCTTCTCCGACCCTATAAAGTATATATATTCTTGATCAGCATCAACAGCCGAGTCGATATAGCCATGTCCGTCTGTCTGTCTGTATGAACGGGTCGATCTCAGAGACTATAAGAGATAGAGACACAAATTTTGGCATGCACATAGATGTATACCGTACCCAGATCAAGTTTGTTTTAGATTTTGAAAATATCCCCCCCTCCCCCCTTAAACCGCAAAAAACTGTCACAGCCACAATTTTAAAGCTGGAACCTGGTGGCTTCATATATACTAGGCTAGGCCTAGGCCTATACCTAGGCCTTACATCTAACAACTCTCAAAAGGAAAATAAGATACGAGCAAAAACACTCAAGTTATTAAACAAATGTCTCAATTGAACAAGGTATTTTGTAGTCGGGAAACTCCAGTACAGCGCTTACTTGTTTTAAATTGAAAAAATATGATGCACATATGCATAATTGTTTGAATAACGTACAAAGTCTCTACAATTGAAAACAAAAAAGTTTTTACCAATACAACTAGCTATTTCGACCGATCGTTTCTATGGCAGCTACAACTATAAATAGCAAGTCATCTGAATTAGATCAAACTTATCATAATTATGTGGAAACATACAATATTAATAAATACAAAGTTTGCGGGCGATAGCATTGAAAACTAATCTTTTTTACGGACCTATCTTTTCTATAGCAGCTATACTATATAGTTGTCCGATTTTCATCTAGCTTGGTGGAATTATGAAAAAACATTGAAAACTTTTAAGCCCCATACGGACATTCGAAGTAACGAGAAAATTCAACAAAAATTGAGGGAAAAACAAGCCGAAGTTACGATTTTGCCACTTGAACTTTTTGCAATTTCGGGCTAAGAATTTGAATGCTACGCTTAACAACACATTTGTGAAGACTGTAAATTGGCTGTGGGCCTTATTGTTTTTAGAGCATGCACCATGTTAAGTCGCTCTGCTTTTACCTTCATCGGAGTGCTTTTAACTAAAGTGAACTTAAAAAAATAATTCAAAAGAACATGGCAGAAAAGCAAAAACGAAAGAGTCGCTTCAAAATGTTTTCCCATGACGATAAAATGTCGAAAATTATGGCGGTGAAAGAGCGGGATGTCATTTGGGATATTTCCCACCCCAAGCATTCAGACTTAAATTTTGTGTACAAGGCTTGGGAAGAAATGGACGATTACATAAAGAAGGTATGTATGAAAAATTAACACTTTGATCAATTCGATTAAAATTTGTACAAACATGTTACAGTAAATCATTGTCGAAAAGGATTTAAGTCTTTGCGGGAGAGCTGTAGCTATCATGGCAGAAGCGGAAAGCAGATGAAGACTTGGTAGTGCCGGTGGTGGACGATCGGAACAATAATTGGGAATTCGGCGCATTAATATCGTTTTTGCCGAATATCTCAACAAAGCGCAATGTCTCTGCAGTGGAAATAGAAGAGTGCACTTCTGAGTCTGTGCTGTCGTCAACTCATGTGGGAGACAGCATTGAAGATGCGGCCACAACAAGCAGCTTCTCCTACGTAAGTAACTGACTCTTTAAGTGATATTCCAAATCAAAGCATATACTTTATTCACCTTATAGAAAAGGCGTCGCAATATGTCCAAAAGGGCCCAATGGAAGAGCCTAGTTGCAAATTGCAACACCCAGAAATGTACGCCTACTGGGATAGCATTTTTAAAGAAATGCCTCCATCGAAGCTTCCAGATGTGAGAATGCGTGTGAGTGAGTGCAGCACGACATGTATCGCGAGTCGCAGATTTAAGTAAATTAATAAAAAAAAATTTAATAATTAAGTTAATATAAAAAATGAAGAAATAAATGAATATAAACAATTGACTTTTGTATGTTTTTAATATTTTTTCATCCGCCACCGCCAGTAAAACTAAAAATACCACAAACTTCAATTCTCGGCGTAATTTTTTCTTAATTCTGGTGACACTACTCTTAGTTAGCTGAATTGCGAACGTCGGATGTCCGTATAGGGCTTTAAATACAAGGTTTGGGGACGTTTTCGTTGCAAAAGTTTTTTGTCACTAAAACTAGTTTTTCGAACGATCATTCCTATGGCAGCTATATGATATATAGTCATCCGATCCGGCCGGTTCCGACAATTGTGCAGCGTATTTGTACGTAAAGAATTCGTGCAAAGTTTGGTTAAGATAGCTTTAAAATGACGGAGAATATAGCATGGAAACAGACGGAATGTCGTAGGCAGAGTTTATTGGTCGGCGTTGTGATCGGCTCCCCTCCCTTTCCCCAAGGGATTTTCAATGCTAAAAAAAAACGAAAATAAAATTTAAAATTGAGTTTTAAGTTTACATATGTAGCTCCCTCAAAAGCTTTAATCTTTTGCACTTAAAAAGTTCAGCCTCAAAGCTTAAGCACTACCACTAAAAAGTTGAAAGCATTCATTTATTGTCTGTTTTTGCTTTCATTGGTTTTTGCAGTTCCCAACTGATCAAAGCAATGATTGCAAGGAGAGACACTACGTCACTGGTCCTTCCTCGACTTTTTATAGTTTACTGTTATGTGAATAACAAAAATTCATGTCTCAAAATTGACGTAGTATCTTACACAATACACCGGAATGTCAAACAGCCTTTTGAATATTTTATGCATTTTCGTCCCTCTTTTAAAGAAAGAACATTATTCCGCCAATTTAGACAGATCTATTCATTAATATTATTTTGTAAACTATTCAAGTATAACTAATTTTGTATACTTTCTTTGTCTTTAGTAATGACGAAATTTGATCAGCGAGTTGACGCTGCCGTTGACGCTCTTTCTAATAATACGAACAAAGATGTTGATGAAAACGATTTTATTGATGCCTCTCGTTTAGTTTACGATGGCGTACGTGAAATTCGTCGAGCTGTTCTTATGAACCGAGTAAGTGGAAAACATAATAATTAAGACAATTTGAGGTATTTATTAGTATTTTTATACTCTGTACCAAAGGTACAGAGAGTTTATTAAGTTTGTGCAAAAGTATGTAACAGGGAGAAGGAATCATTTCCGACCCTATAAAGTATCTATATTTTTGATCAGCATCAACAGCCGAGTCGATATAGCCATGTCCGTCTGTCTGTCTGTCTGTATGAACGCACAGATCTCAGAGATTTTAAGAGATAGAGGTTTGACATGTATTTGACATTTACTTCTTATACCTGCAGGCAGATCAAGTTTATTTTCAATTTTTGCCACGCCAGCACCCGTCCCCCCAATTCGGAAAACACGTCTTATCTCCCCCAGTTCTGAAGATAGATGTTTCGTACCTTCTAGAGATTGTTGGTAATTAGCATTATTTGCCGAAGAAATGATAAAGATCGGATGAACGATACTTAAGTTATGACGAAAAGTCAGTTCCAATCAAAGCACAGAGGTTGCTGCCATAGGCCAAAATTCAAAATATTAATGTGACAATATTCAAACCGTAACTGCTTAAATTAACAGCTATTTGATCAAGCTTCACAATGCCATAATTGATTTGCTTTGATTCTTACGGTGCTTTGTAAAAATACCATCGAAAGTGTGACCATTTGTCCATTTGCCTTGTACAAGCGCACGCAGCTCGCTGCAACATGCTAATTTTGTTTTATAAAATTTTTGCATAAAAACAATATTAATTCAAGTTGTGTAATAGTGTTTTGCCCTCCTCTGCCCTCACTATTCTTTATAACATCTTGTTTCTTAATACGTTAAGATTAAAAAAAATTTTAGTTTAGCTGCAACCACCTGCAGCTGGTCTTGTAGTATTCCATAAAGTAATGAACCCCCGCAATTTTGAAAAAACATATTTCCCTCAGTTTAGTAGATAGATGGGTCGTACCCTTAGAGATATTTAGTTATCAAGATTATTTATCGATTTGCGGAAGGAATGGTAAAGATCGGATGAACGATACTCAAGTTATGAGTAAAAGAATGTTCGCTGCTGCAGCGCTGCCGCATCGAAGTGGGGGTGGACATGTCCAACCATTCTCATTTTGTCTTATTTCAGTTTTTACTCATCATAGACTTTACAGTATAAATTTTAGCCCGATATTTCCACAAGAAGTATTTTTTATTATTTTGTGTATTTTGCCAACGAATAAACTTAACTGGCTACTACAATAAAACTTAAAATGTAAGTAAAAATTAAACAAAAAGAAAAAGTCCCTAAGTAATTGTTTAACAGTAAAATTGTTGCTACTAAAATCGAACCGCATGCCAACTGGAAGCCGATTGTATGTAAGAAGTGCTCTAGATATCGGATCATTAAGGGCATAGTTGGCCCTTTGAGTCCCCACTCTAAATGGAACCATGGCACGTAAAGATCTGGGCGGAACATTAAATGGAATTTTGCCAAGCAGTATAGAACAATTAATATAACCGATTATAATGTCATTTAAAAATATTAAGGATGCAATTGTCCTCCTATCCTCAAGGGTAGAAATATGTATCAGGCGACATCTACTCAAATACGGTGGCAAAGGCTCTGAAAAATGTTAATTGGCATTTTTAATTGGCAATTTGAGGAATTGTTTCTGCAGACGCTCCAGTCTGTTCACATGAACGGCAGCGGAAGGATTCCAGATGAGTGAGGCATATTCAATCCTAGAACGCACTAAGGCAGAGTACAGGCCTAGCCGTGTTTAAGGATCATTGAACTGTTTAGAATTGCGTTTTACAAAGCCGAGCATTGAATATGCTTTGGGGAGGATATAATTTAGATGCCCAGAAAATTGAAATTTGGAGTCAAACACCACCACTAAATCCAAGGCTTCATATTGACGACTCAAAGCGTTATGAGCAATGGAATACGAGGTTAGAATCGGCAGCTCGCGTTTTCCTAATGTTACATAAAAGCACTTTGAAAAGTTAAGAGGCAGTAATTTCCGGGCGCACCAGTCGGCAACAGATTTCAGATCACATTGAAGGGTTTCAGAATCTTTTAATAGATCTAAAAATTTTCAAATCATCGGCATACATTAGATAATGCGAATTAATTAGGCAACCGATGTCATAAATGAATAGCGTTAATAGCAACGGACCCAGTACACTCCCTTGAGGGAGGCCAGATGTTGCTGCGTAGGGACTAGAACGTTTGCCATTAATGAGGACTTGATACGATCGGCCATCAGGACAAGATTCAATCCAATTGAGGATGGAAGAATGAAAGCCAAGCTTAGAGAGCTTAGATAAAAGGGCATTATGACAAACTTTGTCAAATGCTTTAGAGAAGTCTGTGTAGATTGCATCGACTTGACAACGATTTTCAAATGCAGAAATGCAAATATTGCTAAATACTGTTAGACTCGTAACCGTAGAACGGTTAGGAAAAAAACCATGCTGATTGGAATCTATGTAAGATTTTATAAGAAAATTAAAATGCTTTGAGACTATACGTTCAAAGAGCTTAGATATATTGCTAAGCTTTGCAATTTGGCCTATAATTAGAGACATCGCTTTTTGAATCCTTTTTGTGAATAGGAATTACTGACCTTTTATTTAGAAAATGACAGTGAACCAAAGCTCATACTCGATGGAATGGAAGATGTAGACCTTTTCGAGTTTATAAAACTCCAAAATGACTTTGTATTAGCTTTTATTCGATTTTCGACGTTCGATATATACTGCATGTATAAAAACTCGAACTCACGTTTGTGCAGCCGATATTTTTCGCCATCTGCGGGATCGTTGCTGTAAGTAAAGCGTTTGTAAAACTTATTACTAAGATTTTTCAATTTTTTTTAACCCTTTTGTGTACCAAGGAAGTTTGTACGAGCCATGCTTCTTTTTCTGAGCATTTTCAGTGACGATATTCACAACAACATTAATAAAGCTATCATAACACGTCTCCAAATTAGCACGCGAGAGGACCGACGACCAGTTAACATTTGAAATGCAGCTTCTAATAGAACTAAGACTCATACTATCAAGGTGAAATTCAAAATTAGAAGAATGTTGCACAGAAGGCGCGCGAACACGTAATAATCGATATTAATTAATAAAGAGTTGTGATGCATATCACAAGTGGCAATGGGCAAATCACATTTTATAAAGGAGGCATTAAAATCGGAACTAACGAATACTAAATCTAAAATTTTCTGCAAAGCGTTAAAGACACTGTTGATCTGGGTTAAGGCCCAAACTAAAAAGATCATCAAGAACTGGAATTTCATGTGGCTGGTGAACATTATTGGCACCATAGCCGAAGAATTTAGATCTTGAGCCCAGGTCTCCCATAACGCAAAGGTGTTGATGATTCTCCAGATGCTTATAAACATTTAATATGTTCAACAAATGTGCTTTATAAAGGTCATAGTCACTATTAGGAGGTACAGTGCCGCTCAACTGAATAGGTTTGACTTTTTTTTTAGTTTTGAAACGTTGTATTTCTGTAACAAGCACTCCGATTTACGCGAAATAAATTTTGTTGTATAAAGAAATCAGTCATTTGTGAAATATCAAAGTTTCTGTTCTGTTGGTTTGGTTTTTATATCATTTTTATTATTTTTTTTAAAAACATAACAAAAAATCTCAATTTTTTTGGCTCAACTGAATAGGTTTGAAACTTTTGACTTCACTTTTTGATTGAGACTGCGTGATTAAAAAGAGTTGAATTCTTTTGTAATCCAAAATTTTAAGCAACTACTATCAGTTTTTTGTAAAATGGGTCGCGGAAAACCTTTAACCGATTTTGAAAAATGTCAAATAAAAGGCTATATTGAATCTGGCTTAAAACACTATGAAATAGCTAAGAAAATCGGCCGAAGTCAAAACGTTGTGAGTAATTTTCTCCGTAATGAAGCAGACTATGGAAAAAAATAAATTTAGGAAAAAAAAATGCAACAACAGCATCGGAGAGGCGACTTATCCTACGAACTGCCTTTTTCGCCTTTCCACAGCGCATCGTAGTTTCGGTCTCGCGTTGGAGATCAACCTACAGGATGCGGAAGTATTTGCTGGCGGAAGACATCTTCAACATTTGCTCCAGTTTTGCGGCTGCAGAGAACGACTTTCTTCTGCACTGGAATGTGTGGGACTCAGTTCGCCAAATTGTACGCATATTAGAGGCAGCGGAGATTGCCACAACTAAACTTCAAGCCGAAAATCTTGTTTTGGGTGAATTTTATTCCATTTGGATACACAGCAAATTGGAAATATCCAAAAATTCGTCAAGTTTGTTCATAAGAAAGCGAGGGAAATCCTTTTTTGAAACAGTGCTTTTTTATTTGGCATATTTTTGGACCGTAGATATAACGTAATGCTTAGTACTTACCAAAAAAATTCTTGTATCAATCTTTTACAAAATATTTATGCACAAATTTCGTCGGTTGCTGATCAATCACTGCTTAATGATGAATGCAATTCTAATACTAGTTCATCTAAAAGCGCCGACAAAGTTAAGGCATTGTTATGTTATGTTATGTTACTGCGAGCAAATCACAAGAATGCTGAACGTATAAAATTCAAAGTTAAATTCGAAAACTAATAATATTTAATAAATATGAGTATATAATTATATTATAATAATGTTATCATAAGTTGTTATTTGTTAACTACGTAAAAAATACTAAATATGAAATACATACATACACACACACGCGGGCACAAAAAAACAGTTAATTCGTTTGTGTGCAGAATGCATAGGTGTGTCTGCGTGTTTCTTTCTTTTTTCTCTCTCTCTCTCTCTCTCTTTGTAGTTTCTTCTAAATGTTTGTTAAAAAAAAAACAAACAAAAAACCAGCCGCGCCTAATTTGCTTACACACCCACACACAAGAGCTCTTTTAATATGCGTGTATCTGTGTGTGTCAAGTTTGGTGGGGAGTGGATGGGAGCTGGGTGGTAAGTGGGTGGGATGTGGGTGGTAAGTGGGTGGGATGTGGGTGGTAAGTGGATGGGAACTGGGAGGGAAGTTGGTGGTTAGTGGGTGGGAAGTGGGTGGGATGTAGAAGGGATGTGGGTGGGAAGTGGATGTGAACTGGGTGGCAAGTGTATGGGAACTGGGTGGTAAGTGGGTGGGGAGTGGATGGGAACTGGTGGTTAGTGGGAGGGATGTGGGTGGGAAGTGGGTGGGTACTGGGTGGGTAGAGGGTGAGAAGTGGGTGGGATGTGGCTGGTAAGTGGGTGTGAAGTGGGTGGGAAGTGCATGGGAACTAGGTGGTTAATGGGTGGGAAGTGGGTGCATAGTGGATGGAAAGTGGGTGGGACGTGGGTGGGATGTCGGTGGGATGTGGGTGCGAAGTGGATGGAAAGTGGGTGGGATGTTGGTGGGTTGGGGGTGGGTGGCTATTGATTGGGATGTGGGTGGTAAGTGGGTTGGATGTGGGTGGGATTTGGGTGAGAAGTGTGTGCGAAGAGGGTTGGATGTGGGTGGGATGTGGGATATTGGTTCCATACTGATAAGGGCTATACTGATGGCGGCGCAGTGAAGCGCGACGGGTTTTCTGCTAGTCTAATATATTTATCTAATAATACTTACCTACTTGGTTAATTAAAATCTCCTAAGACCTTCTGACCTTTGACCTTGAATAACTAACGACGCGCACACGAGATTTTATGTGACTTTTGGCACAACGTTTAGAACGCCAAAACAAAGGTGTACAGTTTCCAGCTTACAACAAAGTTTATTTCGCTTAAATCGGAGTGCTTGTTACAGAAATACAACGTTTCAAACCCAAAAAAAAAGTTAAACCTATTCAGTTTAGCGGCACTGTATGTTCATCAAGATAGGATAATAAATGGCCGAGCTAAAAAACTGTTGCATACTTTTCGGCTGTCTCTCCTCAGGAACACCGCAAGGCTATTAAACATTTCTTTCCATGAGTAATGGGTATATCGAAGTCTGTTAGAGCCGACTTTAACTTACGCTCTCGTGTTATACTCATATAGAGGGTATATGAAAATTGTCCAGAAGTTTTTTAACGCATAGGAGGAATCATCTCCGACCACAAAAAGTATATATATACTTGATCAGCATGACGAGCTGAGTTGATATAACCATGTCCGTCTGTCCGTCCGTCTGTCCGTCTGTTTCCAAGCTATCTCCTCCCTCAGTTTTAAAGCTATCGTGACCAAAGTCTTTAGGCTTTCACGAAGTCTTTAGGTACAAATACGCTGCATATTTGTGGGAACCGGCCGGATCGGATGACTATAGCATATAGGCTTAGGAATCATCGGTCAATAAAATAGTTTTAGTGAGAAAAACTATTTTGATTTCAATGCAAACGTCTCCAAACCTTGTATTTATAAGTTTTCTATACTTTTACATAATTCCAAGTTTGATGAGTATCGGACGGTCTGAAAATAAGTCTTATTGAAAAAAACTTTATTGTTTTCAATGCTATCTGTCCCAAACTTGTTACTGATTAATATTATATGCTTCCACACAATTCTGCCAAGATTGATCCAAATTGGATGTCTGTAGCATGTAGATGCCATAGGAACCATGTAGTTCTAGTGAGAAAAACTTTTTTGTTTTCAATGGTAGCAATGGTACACTTCAATTACGAATATGATCGGTTTTCACACAATTTTGGGGAGTTTGATAAAAATCGGAGAAATATATCGTAAAGCTGACATATAACAAACTGGTAAGCAAATGTTTTGGCTACTTTGTTTTAATTGCCACTTTAGTTGAAGTTTTTAGATTGGTGTACCTAACTTTATTGAAAAAAACTAAACTAAGATGCTTATCTAAGAGATTGCAGATTTCTTTGCGGTGTCTGCTAACCATTCTCCTAAATTTCGATTTCGGTACTGCTCGCTGATGATAACAACATCGATGTTGTGCTCGCGTATGGTTTGCTCCAGGAGTTCTTGTTCACAGTGGTTAAGATTAAGTTGCAGTAACTTCATCTTCCTTTCATATTGCGCACCGTCTTTTTTGTAGAACGAACACGTCACACTGGATGTCGAGTGCTTCACATCCTTCAAATTGTGCCGGCTGCACAGAACACAAGCCGATTCCGCTTTGCAAGCGTTGGCAATGTGTTTGTCTCCTCCGCACTTATAGCAGGCCTTCAGGCAGTTATGTTTGCTCTTACAGTTGGCAGAGATTTGCCCAAACTCCAAGCACTGGTAGCACCTCCTTGGTATCAGCTTTGGTCTTACTCGGCACCAGGCCCATCCAATACGGATTTTCTCCTCTTTAAGTAGTTTGGCTGCTACTTTCGGTATAAGTGTGTTGTGTTGTGTTTGCCTGTACGCGGGCTTTAGGTTGGTGATTGCTGTTGCCGGTAGACTCAGATCCGTCTGGGCGTTGATGGCATTGGCAACCTCTTTTATATCCGCGACTTCGTGAATGTCTTTAACTTCCAAGAGGGTGGTGTCCGTGAGCGCTCCGACTTCGACGGTAGTTCCCAGTACTTGCTGTACTGCACTTTGCAGTTATGCCGTCTTGGGACGCCTTGTATAGCACAAGCAACAAGGCGCCTGTCGCAGTGCGTCTTACTCCTTGAAAAATTTGCACCAGCTCCTTCAGATTTGATCCGGCTACTTCTTCGCGGTTGGGGCCGCGAATGCATTGCCACATGAGTATGAGTGGTATGAGTAATATCAAAAACTTTTCAGCGTTGTCGAGCCCATTAAAACTATAACTTTTTCAACTCATTTTTTTCACGTTAAATATGCACCATTAAGACTTACGAATCTGTAGTTAATCGATACGATTTACGCAAATAAAACTTGATTAAAAGATGGAGCGTCCGTCAGCGACAAGCGACATCGACTATGTGATGAATTACAATTTCGCAGTTTAGCAAAACTACAGTAAATCCCGTGGGTCCGGGTGGGATAATGTGATTAATAGCTATAAGATTAGGTTGACATAAAGTTATTCCAATTCATATTTAAAAACATATAATATTTCTCTTTTTCAGAGCTCGGAAGACTTGGATACGGACACAGAGTTTGAGCCAGTTGAAGATATGACATTGGAGACACGAAGTCGATGTATGTATTTTATTTTCCTTTTCCCATTAAAAATAGCTAAAAGGGGATAATGAAGTCGTTTATGTAATAGGGCGAACGAAACATTTCTGACCCTATAAAGTATGTACATATATTCTTGATCAGCAACAAGATATAGCCGTGTCAGTTTGTCCGTCCCTCAGCCTGTCTATCTGTATGAACACCTAAATCTTAGAGACTAGAAGAGCTAGAGCAACCAAATTTGAAAGAGTCTCAGAGTCTTCTTTTCGTTGCACGCTGCTAATATGTCGGAACCGCCTGGATCGGATGACTACTTCTTGTAGCTCCCATAGAGACGATCGTTCGAAAAATGGGTTTTTGTGAGAAAAACTAGTTTGTTTTCAATATTAGCGTTCTTAAACTTGGTCATTATTAAAATTAAATGTTTTCAAACTCATCTGCGCAGTTTGGTCGAAATCGCTAACCTTTGGAGCGAGCTTTTTCAAGTGTATTAAAACTTTGGCACAGACGATGCTAGCTTTCCTTCTCGTTTCTAGTTCTTTTCAGAACATGGCTGAAAAAATTCAGTTTATTTAATAAAAAATTTAACAAAAACCCAAAACTGTATATGGGCATTTCTCAAATGTCGAATGCGACATTCGTACGCATTCAAAGTGAAAAAAAACATGCCAAAACATTATTTTATTTTGACAAAAGTCGAAACTTATAGCTATTGATTAGCACTATAATTCGTGCAAAGGTTGATTTTGGGCAATTGTTCGTTTTCAAGATAATTACAAAAAAACCAATGCATTCGCATGCGATAAAAACAGACGTCGATTTCAAGGCGAACAGTTCAAACACTGATTTCAGCGGAACCTGCAAATATATATGAAAGGGACTAATTTTAAAATATTGTGCATTGATGTATCTTAAAAATGTTTTTTATTTGATTCAAAAATGTTAAGTAGTTTTTTTTGTATTTAATTTTAATCATTGTCACACGCGACATGTTGCATTCGACATTTTGTTCCATCATACTTTTTATGTGGTTTCTATTATAATGCGAAGAAAAAACTTAAAGTTTATTGCAATCACATATTTTCTCATGGTTTCTTGTGCATTCTTTTTTGACCACTTGTACTCTCAGAAAGATTTTAGATAGCAAAAGTAAAAGAAATCTAAAGTCACTTTTATCAAAAAAAAAGTGTAAGATTAATGTACAAATGAGAAAAATTGATCTAGCGCTGCCGTAAATTCGAATATTTTGAAATGGGTTATGTATAAATGTAAGATTGGCTTTTATAAGTTCAATTTGACTGTTTCCTCATGAAAATTTGATAAAACATAGTGTTTTTAACCAGTTTTAAATTTTTGGCTGCGGTTGACGTTTCTGTGGAAATGCCCATATTTTAAGTTTTGATTTCCCCTTCATTTATCCTTGAATTATCAATGTTGGCAAATAACTTTTACAAAAATGTCGAAAAAATATTGTATATATTTCATACATATTGGAACAAGCTACATGTATAAATTGCATTAGACTTGCGCCCTCCGTGCAGATAATGTAAACTACACAAATATGTAAAGGAAAATTAAATTAATTGCCTATTTTTCTTCGTCTGTGCCGAAGTTTAAATACACTTGAAAAAACACGTTCCAACTTTTATTATTAGCGAGTTTAACCTATTTCAAGCTAATGGGTATTTGAAAACCCAAGAAAGTGTTGACACTTAAAAAACTCCAGCGCGGGGCAGGTGAGAGATATCGTGGCAAAATTTTTGCCTTAGTAAAGTTCCTCTTTACTAAGAAAGTATAAGAAAAAAATGGAATAGTTTAGTTCTCTATGGTTTATCTCGGATTTTTTCAGTATGGAAAATGTTGACGAGAAGTGCTGCCAAATAATGGAAAATGGGAAAATGAGAAACCCGCACCCGTACCAGATACCTTGAGGTGTCCTTTAGGTAATGAAGACAAATATACAGCGATGTGTCAACACACCTGACTTTCACACCTGATTTATAGACAATGGATGTTAAAAATACCCGACAGCCCATCATGTGTGCTTAAAATAATTTTTTTTTGCTATGCATTCTTTAACTTTTTTATTAAAATTCTTAATTTCATTTTTGTTAAATTTTTTTAATCTTCCATCAACTTTTTTGGTCTCCCACGCACACATTTCAAAATCGTGCGAGCCGATCTATGGGCAGCCTTTAATGGGTGAAGAACGCTAACATTGAAAACAAAAAAGTTTTTCTCACTAAAACCCATTATCCGACCGATCGTTTCTATGGCAGCTACAAGAAGAGAACGCGGCTCTGACATATTAGCAGCGTGCAGCCAAAATAAGACTGTGCTAAATTTCAGATCAATAGCTTAAAAACTGAGGGACTAGTTCGCGCAGAAACAGACAGACGGACAGACATACGGACCTTGTAGTTTTTGTATCATGCATTAGACTAGACTTTTCTCCATTCTATTTTCAATATGTGAAGTTCTTTGCAAAACATAGCTCCAAAAATTCAGTATATTCTATAGAGAATTTATTACAAATCCAATTCAGAGTCCAGAGTGTTAACCATTACACCATAGAACATTTAATCTGTTCAAAGATAAATTAATGATAAATTGGAAACTTTGAAACTTCCGCTAGCCCATCAAAACAATATATAAAAATATATATACATATTTTGGATTTTTAATAAATTCTCTATAAAACATACTGCATTTTTTTGGCCCATGCTTGCAAAGAACTAGAAAAACAATCACTTTCAAATCAATAAAGCATTTCTTGCAAAAAAAAATTCAAATTTTCTAGTTATGACTTAATTCGACTTTTTAATTTAAAGTTTTTCATTGTATTATATGTTTTTTGAAGTATTTTTAAATTATAATCGAAATTTAGGTAGGTTAGATTATTCAAAAAACTGATTTTATTGTTTCTTGCATTTTCATACTGTACAATGTACATTGTACATATATTTAAGTACATACACAGAAAAATTCAAGTCAATCCGACAGTTACTTTCGAGTTACGCGTACATTTTAAGAAACGTTTAGTGAGTAACCCTAGTGCGAAGAGGTTAAGCACAGTCAGCTGGTCCAAACAAAAAAATTAAATAAATTACTTAAACTGCCCAGATAGTGTAGTGCAGCTGCGAGTTACTTTTAGTGCTGGGTGCGGAACATCAAGAAGTGAAGGCAATCCCAACGACGGCGGAATTATTAGACAAGGCGCTTTACATAAAATAGTAAACAACAGCCGGTCGGCGGAGCCCCAACCAATACATACAACCTGTGAGTAGGCGAGATCATTGTATGAGGAAAGGGTAGTGTAAAACCAAACTCAAAGCTCTGGCCTAAAAGCTCGTAACAAGCTCAACAAAATCGTCAAGGCTTTGTAAATTATTGAAGCATGCGGTAGAAATAAACAACCGTCAAAATATTCAGGTCGCCAAACGGATACTCTACCCCAACAAATACCAAATCAGCAACAACGGTAGTGGGTCTTGAGAATATAGCGGCCCCATCTAGTCAGGTCTTTCAAGCAGAGAAGAGGAAATGCTCGGATATGTCGCCAGAAAACTCACTAGGTAATATTATGACTGCCATACAGCAACTGGGAGATAAATTCGATCGGCAGATAAGCAGTCTCGCACACACGGTGGCATCAAAAGAAGACATTGGTGAACTGAAGTTACAGATTGGAGGCGTTACTCAGAAAATTGAATCTCTTTAAAAGGAAAACAAAGATCTCAGAGATGAAATTATTCAAATGAAGGCTGATAGACTCCAGGACAAAAAAGAGCTTAACAGATTTGTAGAGCAATCCAAAGAAAAGCGTCTTCTAATTAAGGGTCTGCAAAAAGAAAAGGTGTCAAAAGACAATCTGGAAACGCTATTTAGCACGAAAATGCACGTTGGAACTGCTAAAGTTAAGGATATGCGAGTACTATTTCAAAAAAATAATAAAGTAAATTTATGTGTAGAATTGGAAACTGAGGATATGGCCAAGGAACTGCTAAAAAACACGAGAAAGCTTTCGGGCACGTCCATTTATATTGAAAAGGATCTCAGCATAGAAAAAACAGGATCATAAAGCTGTACTTTTACAGTTAAAGAGGCAACTCACAAATATAAGCAGTAGTCATAAAGTGTTTGTAAAAAGTGACGCCATCAATGTAAATGGAAAATGTATGCATTTCCACAGCAGCAGAAATTTAACCAGCAGCAGCAGATCTTTTTGAGTTATATGGCGTTCGTTTCGGAACTGGCAACCTCTCATACAATGAACTTTTGTGCCAAGCAAAGATGCCAAGAAACGAAGAGGTGTAACGCAAACAACCGCAGAGCAACCCACAGAAAATCATGCATTTATAAAGTCTAGTCTTAAGATCCTAGCGTATAACATAGCAGGTCTAGGTAATAAGCTGATACACTCCCACTTTCTCTCCTACATTTTTATGTATGGGATTTTTCCCATGACTTGTTTTTCTTGTTTGAAACGTTTACTGAACATCCCCTTGAGATATATGAACCATACTTTGAGACTCATTTACTGCACTATGAACCAGCGACCAGATCATCAAGTAGAGGCAGGGCCAGCGGCGGAGCGTTGTACGGAATTCGCAGGGATCTCAATGCAGATACAAAATGCAGATTCGCCCAAGCAATAAATTTGACAATAGTGGACATTAATTGTATCATTCCCACCTACCTCAATTGCAATCACTGGCAGACGGACTATGAAAATCTGTTTGATGACATACAACAACTGGAGCTGTCAGATATAATGATAATTGGTGACCTGTATGCGCGTATAGCAAAAGAGCAAGTGTTAACTGAGGATACACAGTCAGGTAACAGATATGCAAACGTCGATAGAGCTGCTAAGGACATAATCATTGATGGGAAAGGTAGGAAATTAATAGAACTGTGTGAGACCTTTAATATGACAGTCCTGAATGGTAGAACAAGGAGCGACCATGAAGGAAGCTTTACATTCATAAGAGCTCAAGCTACTTCAACAATTGACTATTGTCTGATTACCGGCGCATGGCATCAATATGTAATTGACATTTAAGTTAAAAGCGAGATATACTCGGATCACATGCCAATAAGCGTGGATGTTCAGATTGGGAACTACAGGCAAGTGCAGGAGGAGAAAAGCGAGCTTCTGCCAAAGATGCGATGGTCAGATAAAGGTGCCCGCAGGTATGTGGGAAATTTGGAAAGTATTGTAAGCAGAGCAACAGAACCCCGATCTATACCAACAATTGAAATCCTCACAGAGCGCATTGTCAAGGCAGCTAAATTTATGCAGAAGCCGAGCAGGCCAACGACACACACAAAAATACAGCCTTGGTACAACAACGAATGCGAGGCAGCCAGGAAGAACTCGATGAAGTTACTGCGCGCGGTCAAAAATAATGCAACTCATGCAGCCAAAGTACAGTACCAAAAAGCATATGCTCAGTACAAGTCGATTTGCAAGCGCACGCAGGCAGAATACTATCGGTATCTGGAGGTAGCTTTAAACAACGTGCGAGATAGCAAGGCTCTCTGGGCTCTTATAAGAGAGATTAACGGAACAGGCAAAAGGAAATCTATAAAATTGAGCACCTAAAGCCTGGCATCGCATTTTCAAAGCCTACTCTATGCAGAAAGTCCCCTCTCTCGACACCTTTTTGTTTACCCATTTTTGACAACGCCAGCTTTAGATCGGTCGATTCAAGCTGCAGAAGTGTCAGAAGCCCTCGCACGTAGCAAAAACAAAAAAGTACCGGGTGTAGAGTGCCTGCCGAATTTCTAAAAAATGCATCACCCCTGTTTATTAACCAGCTCAGGCAACGAAATGGATCCTGCGAATTATAGAGGAATATCTTTTCTTAATGCGATGATGAAGGTGTTTACATCTGTTCTGTTAGCACGCCTAACAAACTGGGTTAAGATGCACGATATCCTAGGGGAATACCAAGCCGGATTCAGAGAGGGCTATTCGACTGTAGACAGTATTTTTGCATTGACGTCGATTGCCAAACAGTTCCTGGGCGAAAAGAAGAACATTTTTACCTTTTTTGTAGACTTCAAAGCTGCATTCGATACAATCGACAGGCGCAGTCTTTATCTAAAGCTAAGCAATTCTGGAGTATCGACCAAATTCATTGCAATAATAGAAAGCCTTTATAGTCTAAATAAAACCACTGTATGGGATGGAAACCAACTATCCGAATGGTTTGAAACGAACTTAGGCGTAAAGCAAGGATGCTTGTTGAGTCCACTACTCTTTGCAATGTATGTGGATAATATAGTTGCGAATCTTCTCGGAGGTGTAGAGTTCGGATGGTGTCTTCGGATAAATATCGAGAAGTCAAAAACAATGGTAGTAAAGGATGGAAGAGGACGAAGAGCCAGAGCGGATGAATGGACACTAGACGGGGTGTTGTTAGAAACAGTACATGAGTACAAATACCTAGGTGTGTTACTGACTTCAAATATGTCATTTAAGAAACATTTGGCACAGAAATTGACAGACGCCAAAGTCGCTATTAATAGCACCAGGAAGCAAAAAAGTCAGCAACAGCACCAAATATAAACTGTTTTTAGCCACATCCAGGGCAATTATGTGTTATGCGGCCCCAGTCTGGGGATTTAGCCGATTCGAGGACGTAGAGCGATTGCTTCGTTTCTACATTAAAAAGATCTTTTACCTGCCTCTAAACACCCCGAACTACGCCATATACATTGAAACGGGCCTACCTACACTGTTCCAATACAATACACAGTTGCACTTCAACCATATAAGCAAAGGGATGCTGATGGACTCTTCACGGCTTCCAAACATCATAGTTGAACAACTTTTGGTAGACCGATCTCAGTTTTTCGAGGAATGGGATATTATGGTAGGATCCCACAACTTAAGTACATACTCAAATGACAGCAGAACTTGGGTAGCGTGGCAAACAGAGGCAGAGTGATACACGATTCACATACAAGCGCCTAGAGTACAAACTATGTGAACGGAATTATTTTAGGGATGATGTGGACACATATGCAATATCGCTTATTTTTCGTGCAAGAACTGAAGTGCTCAGACTAAATTATATGCCACACAGAACGACGGAAAGCCGATGCACCTTATGCAATATGGATGAAAGAGAAGATGTAGCACATTTCATATCGCGATGTCCAATTCTAGGTGAGCACTGTGTACTGCACCTCGGCAAAAGGACTCTAGAGAGAAGGGAAATGCTTGAATTAATGAACGGGTCCAACTGGGCCTCTCTAATCTCATATCTCAGGGAGGCCACCAAATATAGGCAGGAGCTTATAGGGGATTTTTAAACGGGAGTGACAACTTTATTTGTAACGAATTTTGCAATGTTTAATGTTAATTAGTTAATATTCTGTAACCTCAACTAATGTAGTATATTGTTAATTTTTGAATTATTGTTAATGTCAATCTATCTAGTTAATTTCCTACGAGGGGTCCTCTTACGCACCATTGCCGGTGAACGATTTGATATCTCGGGACGACCGGGGAAGTCAAGTGTAGTAACGGGAAATGGCATACCATTATGTATTTATATTAATGTCACTACGTGCATTTAGTTACACATGTTATAAAATTGAAAAATAAATACTACTACTACTACTACTACTATTTAAGAAACCTACCAGGTTAGGTTACAGTGCTGATAAAACGTTAAACGCGTTTTTCTCAGAACTGTGTTTTTAAGGTCGGTGACCACTGTCAATCGGTGGATTGAAATGAAATTAATTACATCAAAATGCTCGGTTGCTAGATCATTTGGCGAAAGTAAAGCGGATTGAAAGTGACTGTTCAAAGCCAAGTAGATTTGAGCAGTCGTTCCCAAATCGCTCAAATTCACCCTCTGATCTAGCAACCGCAAATTAAGTAATTAAAATTTGAAATGTAAACGTTTATTCCAAAATCTCTAACTCTACGAACAAAAATTTCCCTGCGTACTTACAAAAAACTCTTGTCCCTACTAAGGAGGTTCATTGGACGTGTGAACAGCAAAACAAGTCCGCTGATAAGAGAATTTAGTTATTCTCGAAACAGCGATCGTTGTACGGATATACACAATTCTTTCTTCTTCTTTATTGGCCCGATGTTGCATCACAACCGCTTGACGGTCTTGGCCTCTGCAATGAATGCCCTCCACTCGCTTCTGCATTGTGCGAGCTGGCACCAGTTGTTCACACCAACTTTGGAAATGTCTTTCCGCACTTGATCATCCCATCTTAGTGGAGGGCAACACCTCCTGCCTTGTCCACCAAAGTCAGCCGCCTTCGCTTTGTACGTCATTTTTACCGGAGCTTCTTCATCCATCCGGATTACATGTCCTAACCGGCGCAGCCGGTATCCATCCAACTTTTAAAGGTCCATATATCCTCCGAAGGATTTTTCGCTCTAAACGCCAATCGCCTCCTCATCCGCTGCTGTCATTGTCCATGCTTCTGCGCCGTATTGCAGGACTGGGATGATGAGCGACTTGTGTAGCGCTATTTTTGTTCTTCGAGAAAAGGCTCTGCTCTTGAACTCCCTACTGAGCCCGTAGTAGCATCGGTTTCCAAGAGTAATTCTTCTTCGGATCTCCAGGCTGATGTTGTTGTCGCCGGTAATCATCATCCCGAGGTAGACAAAATCCTCTACAACCTCAAATTGTACTCCCCCATAGTAACAAATTGTCCAAGACGCGTAGACTTCTTGTCCGTGGATACTAGGTATTTTGTCTTGTCCTCGTTTACCGCTAAGCCCATCAGTTTAGACTGCTTCTCAATCTCTGAAAACGCCCTGCTTACCGCCCGTTCGTTTTTGCCGATAATGTCAATATCATCGGCGTATGCGAGTAGCATTAGATCTTTATAAAGAAATGAGCCCGATCTGTTGGCATTTTGGCACTGGCGCAGTATATACTCCATCAGTAGATTGAAGAAGTCACACGATAGGGTATCACCCTGCCTAAAACCTCTCTTGGTATCAAATGGTTCGGAGAGGTTCTTTCCTATTTTGACGGAGCTTCGAGTGCTTCTCAACGTCATCATGCAAAGTCGAACGTACTTTGCTGGTATACCAAAGGTAGACATGGCTTCAAAGAACCTTGACCTTATCGGTGTGTCAAAGGCTGATTTATAATCAACAAAAAGATGGTTGGTTTTGATATTTCTCTCATAGGTCTTCTCCAGGGTTTGTCGTAATGTGAATATCTGGTCTGTGGTGGATTTACCAGGTCTGAAGCCACACTGATAAGGTCCGATCAGTGTGCTAATAAGCGGCTTTAGACGTTCACAAATAATGCACGACAGAATCTTATATGCGATGGGAAGGAGACTGATCCCACGGTAGTTGGCGCAAACTGCAGGGTCTCCTTTTTTAAAAAGTGGGCAAATTACACTTAGACTCCAATCTTCGGGCATGCTCTCGTCGGACCATATTCTGCTGATGAGTTGGTGCATGCACCTTACCAACTCCTCGCCTCCAGCCTTAAACAGTTCAGCTGGCAGGTCATCTGCACCTGCTGATTTGTTGTTCTTAAGCCTTTTTATGGCTACACAGACTTCGTGATGGTCCGGTGGGTCTATCTCTATGTTGTCGATTGGTGGCGTCGCTACTACTCCAGAGACGGTATTGTGTTCGTTGTCGCCTCCCAGCAGGTTGGCGAAATAGCTTCTCCATTTTTCTAGCGCCACTTGCGGATCTGTGACCAGATTTCCTTTTTCGTCCTTGCATTGTGTGACTCCGCGGCACTCCTCATCACACCAAGTCTGCTTTCGAGGGTGCTCGGCGTATCCGAGTATCTCCTTGGCAGCCGTACTCATGGAGTGTGATATATGATTCCACTGTTCGCTTACACCAGAAGGAAATGGTGAGTTTTCCCTGAGCAGTTGGGTGAGTTTAGCTGTGTAGGCTTTAGAGGTCCGTTGTGATTGCAGCTTATCGACATTTAGCTTTCGACGTGTACTAGTACGTGAGGCATGTGCCACATTGAGCCGCGTGCGCACTTTGGCTGCAACAAGGTGGTGATCCGAGTCTATGTTGGCACCTCAAATCGCACGCACGTCTAGAACACTCGATGAGTGCCTTCCGTCGATCACAACATGATCAATCTGATTTCGCGTTAGTTGATCAGGGGACTTCCAGGTCGCCTTATGGATGTCGCGATGTTTGAACCTGGTAATATTTATGACCATGTTCCTCCCCGCGGCAAAATCTATTAGCCTCTCTCCGTTACCGGAGGTTGTTTCATGAAGGCTAAATCGGCCGACTGTCGAGCCAAAAACTCCTTCTCTCCCAATTTCAGCGTTAAAGTCGCCAAGCACGATCTTTATGTCGTGATCGGGGCAGCGCTCATATAATTGTTCCAGGCGCTCATAGAATTCGTCTTTTATCGAAGCGCCCTTGTCTTCCGTTGGGGCGTGTGCACAGATAAGACTAATATTAAAATATTTAGCCTTAAGTCTGAGTACGGCTAGTCGCATGTCCACTGGTGTGAAACTGATGACAGAGCGACGAAATCTTGCACTGACTGCAAAGCCGCATCCAAGCAGCTAGCTGTAGTTTGGATACTTTATTTAATGCAGCTTATATTAAATCAAACTTGGTTTGAAACGGTTACTTAATGTAGCCACACGACCTACAAATGTAAATAAACCTCCCGCAACACACGTTTATGCAAATATCTGGTATATCTGAAGTGCTGGGGGAAAACGGACAATTGATTTGAAATCAGAGGCCAAAAATACATATGAAAAGTTGGCCATCTTCTCTGGTGCTTCTCTTTATAGCCCTGTCCACCGTAATATTTGTGAGCACGTTATGGTAAATTCTTAAAGAATTTTTTTTAGAATGAGAATGTCTAAGTACTGTAAAATTAAATAAAACATATCAAACTACTTCAATTTATTAATATTATTTTTAAAGCATGTTTCGTGACAGTTTATAGGCATTTGTACATCGGTTTTGAAAATGCTTATATGCCCTTAAAAAATGGTTGACAACTATAACATAGCCGGCGCTCCTGTTATTGCCAAGAAAATTATTGCAGAGCGCAATATAACTTTCCCAAGCTCGTTTCTCACTTTTCATTAGCATTCGAATCTGTGGTCCGATTAAAATACCTAAACGTAGCGAAAAAGAATTAAAATCAATCAAATACTGCCAGCAATTTGAAAAAAAACTATATACCTTCCTTTATTATACACTTGAAAAGTTTATTGTAATTTTGCCCAGAAGTGTGCAACGCATAGAAGCAGTCATCTCCGACCACATAAAAAATATAAATTCTTGATCAGCATGACTAGCTGAGTCGATTGAGCTTTGCCCGTCCGTTTGTCTGTTTCTACGCGAACTTGTCCCTCAGATTTGAAGCTATCGGGATAAAATTTTGCACAGAGCCCTCCTTTTACTGCACGCTGCTAATATTCCGGAACCGAACGGATCGGATGACTACTTCTTGTAGCTGCCATAGAAATGTTCGGTCTGAAAACGTGTTTTAGTGAGAAAAACTTTTTTGTTTTCAGTATTAGTGCTCTTAAACTCGGTCATTGTTAATATTGTTTGTTTTTATGCTGATTTGCTAAGTTTGGTCGAAATTGCTAACCGTTGAAGTGAACTTTTTAAAGTGTATTAAAACTTCGACACAGACAAAGCTAGCTTTGCTTTCTCGTTCTCGTTTTTGGTTCACTTAGTTTGTTGTTAGGGGAATAGCGCACTGCGACCAATACGGATCTATTGTGGCCCCATACTTAGTTTACAACTCTCCTAGCAGCCCTATTTCCTGTACGAATGTCAGAATTTTCGTGGGTTCTCGGTTACTTATCTTGTTGGGGCCTAAGCTGTGTTCCCCAAATCTGTTGAATCTGCGCCTCGCTAGAGCATCGCAGTGGGCTAGTATATGTACTGAGGACTCCTCCTTCTCTTCACAGTATCTACATACATAGTTGGGTGTTTACTATTCGCAGCTTGTACAGGTGACCTCGCAGCCTGCAGTGGCCCGTGTAAAGCCCTGTCAGGATCCTGAGGGCATTCTTTCCTTGTTGGATTAATTTTTGGAACCTTTTCAGGTTGTGGTCCACTATTAATGCTTTTGCTTGTCTCATGCGCCTGGTGTTTAGCCAGCAGGCTGTTCTAAGCGTATTCTCTTCCTTTCTAAGGAGCTCCCTAACGGTGTGTTGGTCTATGCCACACAAGGGTTCTGGTCCTACCACTGCAGTGGCCGCATCTTTGTGTGCCAATTCGTCGGCCAATTCGTTTCCGGGGATATTGTTATGTCTCGGTTTTCATGGTAGGGTCAGGTTGTTCCTGCTAGCCAGTTGGTTCAATTTGTTCTTTGTCTCTAAGACTAGCTTAGAAGTGAACTTGTTGCTGCTAAGCGCATTGAGCGCTGCTTAGCTATCCGATAGAATAGCCATTTCTCTATTATGGTATTTTTTCCCCATATTTATGTTCGCGCAAAGTGAGATGGCTCATACTTCGGCTTCAAATATGCTTGCAAATACTCCCATTGAATCAATCCTTTTCGTTCCAGGTTCTGCTTCCCCAAGTCCAGCTCCTTGGGGTGTCAAAGACCCGTCTGTGTACCACTGAATTGTTTGTGGTTGCATTTTATAAGTCTCTTCTAGTGAGATCCAATCTCTCTTATTACTTTTGTGTACTGTGAAATTTCTGTCGAAGTGGAACTCAGCAACCATCTCGTCTCTGGGTTGAAGGATTATAGGAATTTCCTTCTCCATCCTCTCAGAGTCCCTCAGGCTTACTTTGTAGTTCCTGCCTACTCCTTCTGCTGTCAGTCTGAGCAATGTGGCTTTTTTCTTCAAGTAGATGGTATGGTAGAGTGTTGTTAGCTCCGCCCTCGGACAGGGACGCGTCATCAGCGTATCCCTGGCATGTTATGCCCTGCGACAAGAGTCTTTCTAAGAGTTTATCCACAAGTAGGCTCCACAATAGTGGGGAGAGTACTCCTCCCTGAGGTCATCCTCTAGTTGTGGTTACTGTGATGGATTTTCCACCTTCCACCACAGAGGCTTATCAGAATTCTCTAACTATTGCCGTTTGGATTCGGCGTTAAACTGTAGGTCCCTATCACTTGTGCGAAAAATTATAAGCACAAAAATTACAATCAACACGCCAAGAGATTGAGAGAAGCTTGGCCATGGCCCTCCTGGAGGTGCTGTTTGAGCCAATTTTACTTTACTACAGAGGGTTCCCTGTATCGTAGAAGTGAATCTATGCATCTGCCTACTGTGGCGTTTATTCCTCTACTGATTAGGGCATTCCTGACAGCTCGATGGGATGTGCTGTCAAATGCTCCGTCAATATCTAGGAAGGCGCAAAGAGACACTTTCTTACTTTCTCACTTTCTTACAAAGTTAGTTATACCCTTCTTCCATGCCTCTGGAATGAAGACTATCCGCTCTGCGACAAGCAAGACTGCTTGTCATGATTTTCCTGAGGAATGGTAATAGTGTGTCCTTCCCTTCCTGCGGGAATACTGGATTAATGCTATCTGACCCGGGGAATTTAAAGCAGGGCTGCAAACCCAAAAAAATTTTCGGAACCTCCGGTTTGCTGGTTCGAACCAAAAAACCGAATATCAACGGTTTAGGTTCGAGGTTTATGGGCGTTGGTTTTGGTTTAAACCTTGGTTCGTTGCACGTTTTTCTCAATGTATTTAAAATAACAATACAAAAGATAAACACTTGACGCCTAGATACATAGTGAGTCCGCATTTACACGGTGAAGCAAACTTCATGAAGTTCCTCATGAAGTTTTTGTTTGTAGGGAAGTGGTGTATGGGGGCAGTCGAAGCAGGCAAAGCTTCATGGCAAGCTGGCAATGAAGTTTTTCGATATGTATATGTATAAGATGAAAAATTTGTGCCATTTTTCTCTGATTTAGTGTCTGTTTTTGTTCTGTACCAAAGGTATAAATAATATTTGTGCAAATGTATGTAGCCGCCAGAACAAAGCACCTCTGACCCTATAAAGTGTATACATATATTCACTTTCGCATGTGCAAAGTATGTATATCATAGTCTGGCTTGACCGACTTTCCTATTGTTCCGTATGTTCCTAATTGTTGACTCTGGTGTTACGTACATAGAAGGGTACCCAAATAAGTTTTAAGGTGTATAATCTTTTTTTTTGAACCGAACCAAAAGTTTGGGTTCGGAACAAGTTCGGGTTCATCTATTTTCGCCCACTTGGTTCGGTTCAGGGTTTGGTTCACAGTAAAAAAAATCCAGAATTCCGGGTTCGAACCGGTCCGGTTCAAAAGCGGTTTGCAGCCATGAATATACAGCTGGTGCAAGAATTGAAGACATAAGACCTACCGCAGCGGCCAAATTTTTGGTGAATTGGGCGGAGGCAAAGTTGGATGAAGATCCACTTTTTTAGCTGAATATTGTGTTGAGCGACGAAGCTCAACAAGACGGTGCCACATGCCACACAGCACGCGAGACAATAGCCCAATTAAGAGGTGAGTTCGGTGAACAGTTTATTTCACGTTTGGGGCCGGTCAATTGGCCGCCTGGATCGTGCGATATAACGCCTTTAGACTATTTTCTGTGGGTCTAAGTTAAGGGTCATGTCTATAGCGACAAGCCCGTAACAGTTGACGCACTGGAAGTCAATATTGAAGAATTTATTAGAATATTATAGAATATTAATAATTTATAGAACCCGCACCAGCAGCCACGCATACCACCGGTGCACACACCCGATTTTACAGTTTAGTCTAATAGCCTATTTCCACTATAGCAATTTGTACATTTTTTCACATATCATCATATCAATAAATATGTAACATCCCTGCAGTTCAACGCCGCAGTACTGAATTTGTCAGTGCTGATTCACCCCTGAGAAGTAGGAATTGCACCAATTCATGGCTGATTTCAGTACTGTTTTCAGTACTACCCATGAAACTAACCCATGAGTTCAGTACTGAAATCATGCCTGAAAGATGAGAAGGTCATGTCGTAGTAGGCCTTGTCTGTGTTAAATTCATGGCTGAAATGCATGTAAAGGCAGCCATGATTTCAGTATCAGCCCTTCCAAATCAGGACTGATTCAGCTCTGATTCAGTACTGAGTGGTACTTTAGGGATATTCTCCATCGGAAAAAATATACACTTTTTTTAAGTATGTGTCCATTCACCCCGAAGGTTTTCACATTTTTTGTTATCTATGTCATTTGAAATTCATGGAAGCCAGAAAAGATAATTGAGAGTCGGATTGTCCATTCACCCCGAAGGTTTTCACATTTTTTGTTATCTATGTCATTTGAAATTCATGGAAGCCAGAAAAGATAATTGAGAGTTATATAGCACATTTTGCTGGGTACTCTATTTTAAGAGCAATGGTGTAGAGGTTAAGGACTGAGACTCGAAATCAACAAGACCTGAGTTCAAATCTAGGTAAGGGCATGAAAAAAAAGGTTTTTTTTTAACAAAATTATGTACATATTCTATGGAAACGCTCAAAAAAAATAAATGTACATTTCGAAAAAGTAGTCATAATTTAAATAGGCTTTATATGTGAGTATGATGTATGTTTTATATGGGCATTTCCACAAAAAGGTCCACCGAGACCAAAAAATTAAAAGTGGATAAAAACGATTTGTTTTATCATATTTTCATAGGGAAAAATCAGCCACTCAGATTTTTTTTGCTCGAAATAATATTTTTCGTTTTCTTTGGTGTGAACGTATTTTCAGCATTTTGCTGAGATATGCGTAATTCGCGGTAAAAAATGATTCGAAAATTTAGCTATTTACAAAATATAATTATTTTTAATTGCTTGCTATCCAAAGCCATTGGTAAAAAATAATTTAAAAAATTTGTAAACTTACATCCGATCCCAAGCTTTCAAATTACTTACACTTAAAAATGGTTTTAGTTTTTTTTGGATACCAAATCGCGGAAATAAGCAAACAAAAAATTATTGCGGCTGATATAGGGCAAATTGACAAAAAGTGTTGGATGTCCTCTCGTTCTCTCAGATTACAAAGACGAATTCAGAGCGAAAGCCAAACTGGCATTCGCTGAGCGCGTCAGTATCTTGTCCCAAGTTTTTAAACGGCTAAGGAGAACTGCAAATATTTTCATTACGACATTTAAACAGGAGATGCCTCTGTAGTTGTTGGTCAAGGTAGTACATATCTCCTTTTCTGTATATGGGGATAATTATACTTCGCTTAAAGAAAGAAGGAAATGAACCTTTAGTGAAAAGATCATTATAGGACATCGTGAGCAGATCAATGAAGCCCAGCGTCGCATATTTGAAGAACTCTGCTACGATCTTATCCTCTCCTGGAGCTTTATTCATCTTGATAGAGTAATCTATTGTTGAAGTTGCATTTGTCTTCCGGATCCCCAAGTGTTCTGAAATTAAGAATCGTTAGCTGAAGAGACTCCCACATTTCGATTAATTTTAATAGAAATCGCATTATAATAGAAACCACATAAATATAATGATAAAAAAATGTCCCGTGCGACATTGTACCCTGCGAAAATGATTAAAGTAAAATAGTAGCTTTAGAAAAATATGTATATCTTCGGTGTTGGTTTATTCATTATAATTTTCTTGAAAGGTTTGCCCTTCATTCATTCATACACCTCATTTTAATCTGATGCTTGACTTCGGCGTTATAAAGGATTTCATCACTGATGAAGTGACTTTTTTAATAAAAGCTAGATTTTAAGTGCAATTTTCACCACGAAAAAAATGTAAAATTTATTTTATTGCTGGTCTTTGCTGGCATTTAAGTAAAAAATGGCAGGTTTCAAATTTAAGTCTCGTAGGAGGCATAGGTCACATTCAGACTATGGTACTTAAGTGCTACTATGACCTGCAAAATTTATTCTATGCCTAGTTAAGTTTTTTGTGATTGACTTTGTGATTGAAGGTTGCAAATTAAGTGCAAGACGTCAAATTGAATGCAAAAATTATTCAATAAATTGAGTAACGCTTGCGGGCATTACATATTTTCGACTCCGCTAACAAATTTATCGACGTTATATATGGTTAGCGGAGTATGTTAGGATATCACCTAAAAATGTTTATAAGTTTTGATTGTGTGTCTTATGTAATACATGTAGAATTAAACAATATGGATGGATATATGGATATTTATTAAATATAAAAGTTGGTTATTTAATGTTTTGGTTTCATAGATATGTGTTCAGATTGCTATTTTGGCTTGACAACAGTAAAATTATGGGATAGCTTTCGAAATTTTGTATAACCCAAAGTGGTTTCGATCAGAAAAAAAAGTTGGCCATATGTATGTCGCGACGGTCCTTTTCGACATAATTGAAATGCCCATATGCAGCTCCTTAGGTCGAACCCAGCGTCATCACCCGAGTCTGTCTGTCTGTATGAACGCGTCGATCTTAGAGATTATAAGAGATAGACACCCAAATATTTGCATGTACATAGGTGTATACCGTACCCAGATCAACTTTGTTTCAGATTTGAAAAGTTTTTTCCCCCAAAAAGCACAATAAGATCCGAGCAAAAAGTTATACACGAAACAATTTAGCTTGTGGGAGCGGGGGAAGCACTGTGCCTACTGCAGGCAGTTAGATCTTAGTGCGCGTGTGTGTGTATGTGTGTGTGTTTGTATGTGTGTCTAAATTGTACAGGGTATTTTGTAGTCGGATAACTTGAATACAGTGCTCTTACTTGTTTTGTAATAATTTCTTTAATAATTTCAGCAAGTGCACATACTGGTGATCAGACAGTTGATGAATATCCCGATATTAGTGGAATTTGTACTGCTAGGGTAAGTTTTTATATCTAAGTACATACTAGCGACAAAAAAACCGCATTCTAAAGTTTCCTGCATTTGTACCTTCTCTAGCCGAATGTTATTCTATTCGTCAAACTTTTTTTTTTGCTTGTCAATGAATAAGTTTCAAACAAAAGTTCATAAACGGTGGTGACACAGAAATCTCTAGAGATTTCGCCGACGGTTGGTTTGTAAAGTTCTCTAAAAATCCGTCGGTGCCACAGAAATTCGACAGATTTCATTTTCTTATTAGAAAATCTAGTTAGAAGGTTTGTGTTCCTGTTAATGGTCCATCTTTAGAAACAGGGCCAAAAAATTTTCCGGAACCGAAATACGATTTGGTTTGATTCCCTGATTTAAACCAAAAAATTATATGTTGGTTTTGATATAGGCTTTTTCGTTTGCTATGTGATCTTCTACTGGGGTTATTTTAGGTGTTATTTTATTATAGTTTTTCAATAAATACAAAATTTTTTCTAATGAGTTACTTTATAATCTATTAGCTAACTAGCATATAACCTGTCGCGCTTCGCTGCGCTGCCCTTAGTATAGCCTTTATTGGTTTAGAATCAGTTTAAAGTCAATCGAGAGAGTAAAATATTATTTGACCGATCTATGTAGGATTGGATTTCCCGAATTGAAAAATATTATTTCAATTTGTGTCTCACGTAGAGCCCACAAATGGAATACATCGCCTTAAAATCAACGTTTTACGACTCTGCCTTGTCGCTTTTACGACTTTGCAGCCGGGTTTTCCCAAATTGGAGCATAGTTTTTCATTTATTTACCCTAAAGAGATGACAAACTGATTTGTATTCAGATCGGTTTGAAAACAACGATTAAGCTTTAACACACCCCTATCTTCATTTGCCGATTTTATTTTTAGGTTGTCCAAAATAGGAGCATTGTTTTTTCATTTATTTGGTCAAAAAGACTTACCAACGGAAATTCATTCAGATCGGCTAGAAAATAACAATTGGCCTTGAACCCTCTCCCGCGCCCCTTTTTCCCACCTTGAGGGTAAGTTTGCAAGACTGAAGAATTTTTTTACATTTATATGTCGCATAGAGCTTTCAAACCGAATCAAATACTAACAGGAAAAGCTTACTTCATCTGCGCCGAAGATTTAATACACTTGAAAAGCTCGTTCCAATAGATACCAATTTCGACCAAATTTCGCAGATCTGTTTGAAAACATATAATACCATATAATGACCGAGTTAAAGACCGCTAACATTGAAAACAAAATAGTTTTTCTCACTAAAACCCATTTTCCGACAGATCGTTCCTAAGGCAGCTACAGGAAGTAGTCTTCCGATACGCCGCTCGGTTCCGACATATTAGCAGCGTGCTGTAAAAGGAAGGCTCTGTGCAAAATTTTAGCTCGATAGCTTAAAAACTGAAGGACTAGTTCGACAGACAGACGGACGGACAAAGCTTAATAGACTCAGCTCGTCATGCTGATCAAGAATATATATACCTTATGTCGTCGAAGATGATTCCTTCTATGCGTTGCAATCTCCTGGGAAAAATTATAATACACTTTTCAAGTAGGACTGACATTTTTTTGGTTTAGGAGAGTGCTTCATGTGCTTCCTATTGCTGCTCGGGTGTCTTTTAGCTTCAGTTCAGCGTGTCTGTCAAACTTCATATTACCTGTGAGTGTCACTCCTAGGTATTTGAACGACTTTACTATTTCTAGCGGTCCATTTAGGGTCCATGATTCGTTGCTTGCTTGTCTCCCTCAGTAGTCCCGTACCACTAGTATCTTTGACTTCTCGATGTTAATCTTTAAGTTCCAAGTGTCGCAATAATCCTGTGTAGCATTTATCATGTTTTGCAACTGCGCGGGACTTTCTGCTAGCATGCCCATGTCATCAGCATACATTAGGACTTTAAAAATGTGTCCACCCATATGGACTCCTTCTGGAAGGTTCTCAGCAATGTCGTCTACAAAGAGAGCAAAGAGCAGAGGGCTGAGTGGGCATCCCTGCTTTACACCTTGATTCGTCGCGAATTCTTCCGATAGTACCTGTTCTTCCCATACCGTAGTAGTGCTGCAGCTGTATAGGCGTCACAGGACTGCATTAATTTTTGCCGATATACCCATTATTCCCAATTTATAAGTATACTCTTTTTATTGTATCGAACGCTGCATGAAAATCTAAAAAAAACTTGTTTATCTTTTTTTTTTGCTGGTACTCTTTCGCAGGTAAATTCAATACGAAAATACTATCCACAGTCTAGTACCCTTCTCTTTGATTTCCGCTTAAAACTTGATTACGACTAAGGAAGCTTGTCAGACGGGCCAAATACACTGAGGAAAAACTTTTTATCGTTGCATTTAAAAATTCAGACATTTTGTGCTTTTTTGGGTTACCATTCTATAAAATTGGAAACAGGATGCTTGTCCGGAAGCGCAACATGGCACGTCTTCAGAATCAATGATTTTGAAATTAGGGGTTGCGTTTTCAAGAAACTCCGCAGGTACGTGGTCTGTACCCGGCGCTTCATTGGGTTTACTTCTTTTGAGAGCACAGCTGATCTCCTGGGTAGTAAAATCACAATGAGCTCCTCCACTTCTTTGTTTGGTATCTCCAGTATCATTTTGACGTTTTGACAACTGTCATAAAAAAGACTCTGGAAATAATGCGCTAATTACGAAGCTTCGGCTTCAATATTCCTTCCCCCCGTGTCTCCATTAAGCTTCCTAACTAGGTTCCGGAAAGATTTTCCGTCCTTGACTTTTCCAATTTTCCATCCTTTTAAAGTAGAGCTTCTGTTTTTCTTTACATATGTTTTTATAAAGAGTGTTCGCATGTTGATAGATCCATTTGTCGTCTGGCGTATTTGTTTACGTTGCCTTTTTGAGCGCGTTTTGGTCACCTTTTTTGGCTTTTTGCGTTATTGACCTTTGCATACATTTTCCAGCTGATGTCATGCTTCAAATTAGATCTTCTAGTTCCAGTTGTTCCTGTGTTGATGCTCGCTTCGTCAGCTCTTGATCTAGTCTCTCGGCATAGATCTGCGCTCGCCCTTGGATCCATCTCAGTTTGGGTAATAGTTGGCTTCTTTCTTCTGTCAAGCTCTTATCGACTGACAGCTCTGCTCTCACAATTAGGGTCATATGACCGGAGAAGTTTTCTGTTCTGATTTGGATGTCCTCCATATAGTTGTGCCACTTTCCTTGAATCAAACAAGAGTCGTTTGTAGAAGTGGCCTGGCCTCGCAGAAATGTGTAGAATCCTTCTTTATCGCTGTTGGTTGTGCCGTTGTGGATTTTGAAGCGAAAGTCTTCACACAACTCTATTAGTTTTTTTCCCTTTTCGTCATTAACTGAATCTTTTTCATTTTATGGGGTATTTGCAAATTTCTCATGATAAACACTGAGTTAATTCGTTATTTGCAAATAGCTAAGTCACGAAATCAATTACTGATTACTGACTTATTTGCAAATAGTGTGCTAGGCGTTGCCACTCTATTCACTTATTTTGCTGTTTTCAACTATATGGTAGCACTGCTATATTGTAATTGACATTCATATCGACTGCAGGCGAAGGAGAGAAGGAAAATATATTAGATAACAACTGCAAACAAAAGTTGCAATTGGACCAAGGCGGATACCAAGGTACTACTTGAACTAATGATAGAAAATAAGGCCACGAACCTGCTTGATGGCAATCAGGCAGCACTAAAAAATACATTTACTTACGTATGGTATTTAGCGCATAAACAGTGAGTTAGTTATTTACAAATTATTTATATTTGCAAATAGCTGGCGTATAAACGTAGTACTAGTCTGCTAACCAGTTATTGCAATTTAGACAGGGAAGAATATACAAGCTTCTCATTCGAAAGTGAAAGGTCTTTAACCGTCGCTTGTTCCACTATTATTAATTTTCAAAATTGTCTTAAATTCTTTTTGATTCCGTATAATATTCCACCACTTGCTCGCCTACTTTCCATCGTTCTTGTTGCCAATTGCCATTGTATGTAAAACAAATATGTCGTGCTCGTTTACCATGTTAAAAAATTGCTTTTGGATTAACTTGCTACTTAGTCCGGCTACATTGCATTGTAAGATAATACTTTTAAGTTAGCTTTAAAATTATCGTTCAGGTTTCTATCTTTTATGTTCTTACTATTAGTTAGATTTGTCATTTGTGAACTAGCATTATTAAATTTAGACTTAGTTTTTCTTCTTTTATGTTGTCTTTTCTTTTTTAGTTTTTTTAGGGTGATCTCTCTATTAGTTTACCGTAAGTAACATTGTCTACAGTAAGAGTTGGATATATTTTCGCCAATGCACATTGGGTCAGTTCTCAGTTTGGGCGGCATAAATGTAAGCCGGTCATGGAAGCGCGCTCTAACAGCACACCGCTGCTAGTTCTTTTATGTTAACAGTCGGCAGAACGGAGCGAGTCGGAACCAGTCGAGAGTCGGAGTGAGTCGTTGATGTTAAGCAGCCAGAGTCAGTCGTCTACAATTGAAAAGTCGTGTCGATCGTCGCAGCCGTAAAACAAAAGTTATATTTCCTAATTTCACAACAATATGTAACTCGGGATAATTATTTAATTAAACACATAAGTACTGTTTCTTGAATAAACAACACTTTACATTTGGGGACTTGTCCAGTCCTGAGTTATACAGTTGTGTGCTCGTCCAGTCCTGAGTTATACAGTTGTGTGCTCGTCCAGTCCGGAGTTTTACATTTAGATGCTCATCCGGTGCGGAGCTATTTGTGCGGTGAATAGAAAAAACAGTTTGTGCTAAATCGGAGATTCGGGAATGTTGCTAAAGTTGTAATGTGTGGCCATAAATAAAGTTGAATGGTTACATATTTTAAGTTGTAAAGTCCGAATTCTGTGTCTGAATTCTGTGAGCTAAACAGTTGAACAGTTGAATTTTCGTTTTGGTGTGCAAAAAAGAATTTCACAATTTTGTACAGCTGTGGTGAAATTGATCGATCGCGCCGTAACGTCGCCTTGAATACAAATACAGACACAAAAAATGCCGGGTGTGAGGCACACACCATCTAAAAAAGGGAACGCGAAGGAGAGAAATACGCCGTCTAAAAAACAAGTGTGAAAGAGATAGATGAGCAAACAGACGAACAAGAAGAAAAAGTTGTTGAAATGCTTCTCAAGTGTAAGTGTATTGGAGACAATAAATGAGAGCATGGAGAGCATTGGAGTTGCAGCAAAAGTAGAACAGTTGCATCAGCTGCTAAGTTTAAAGATAGAAGTGGATGAAAAGAAAGATAATCAAGTGAAAATCGCCGCTGAAAATTTTTAAAGAAGTTGTGTGCGAATGCGATGGCAAATCTATGCATATAAAAAAGTGGTTTGAAATTTTCGAAAAAAACGCTGACGCGTACGAGCTTAGTGAGAAACAAAAATATGTACAGGCTAGAGGCAAAATGTGTGGGCCTGCTAAGCTGTCCCTTGAAGCTGAAGGTGTACGTGAATATGAGGGACTGAAATCCCTCCTAATCGAAGAATTTACATGCAGTTTTAACAGTGCAGACATTCATAAGAAGTTGCAAGAGAGAAAGAAGAAGAGAGACGAAACGTTCCACGAATACTTGCTACAAATGAAAAAAATAGCAGCAGTCGGTGACGTAGAAGATGCTGCAGTTATAAGTCATATTTTGAATGGACTTGAAATTAAAAACGAGTGCAAGTGCGCAATGTTTCGTTGTAAGACGTACAGAGCGTTAAAAGAGGAGTTTGACATTTACAAGCGGCTCAATATAAACGAAAAAAACAGCGGTCAACAAAAATCCGTCGGCAACGCCAAGCAAGTGTTCCAGGGCGGGAGAAAAGAACGTTGTTATAATTGTGATTCAGCCGATCATAAGCGCAAAGAGTGTATGGATGAAACGAAATGTTTTAGTTGCAATCAAGGTGGTCAAATTTCGCGTCATTGCCCCAAGAAAGTCGACAAAGTTAATAAAGTGGACGTCAGTGTTGATCGCAACAGAATTAAATCGGTAGAAATAAACGGAGTGCCAGATTGTCTTGTGGATGCCGGGTCAGATGTGACCATAATTAAAGAAAGTATCATAAAGAAAACAAAAGACATAAGACTACAAAAAAGTGTTACCGTATTCCGAGGAATGGGTAATGCAACAACACAGCCGATAGGGTACTTTAATGCCCAAGTGAAAGTCGATCAGCTGGAGACAGACCAAAATTTTATTGTTGTTCCCAATACTAAAATGGAGTGTGAAGCCCTGTTGGGCTACGATATAACAAAACATTTCGTTTGATTGCTGATAACCATGGTCATTCGTTTTTGGAGCTTGATGCTGTCCCAAATCCTTTGGATAAGTATGCTTTTGTGTATAATGTTTGCGAAGATTCATATTTTACAGCTCCGCCGAAATATCGCAAGGCCGTGGAGCAGTTGATGGAAACCAGCTACAAGTCGACTCCGAAAACTGAGAGGCAGTGTCCAGTTGAGCTGAAAATAGTTCCTGATGGAATGGTTAAGCCGTTTCGCCATTCACCCTCTCGATTGTCAGCAGATGAATCAGATGCAGTAAAGAAGCAAGTCGATAAGTGGATGGAGGAAGGGATCGTCCGCAAGTCGTCTTCAAATGTGGCAAGCAGAGTGGTCGCTGTGAAGAAGAAAGATACTACCCTGCGAGTTTGCGTCGATTACAGGAGATTGAACGGCATGGTCCTGGTGGATTGCTTCCCGGTGCCGTTAATGGAAGAAGTCATAGAAAAGCTGCAAGCCGCCAAATGGTTTACTGTAATGGACCTCGAAAATGGGTTCTTTCATGTTTCAGTTCAAAAAGAAAGCAAACCATTTACAGCATTCGTCACGAGAGAAGGGCTGTTTGAATTCAACAAAGCTCCGTTTAGGTTCAAGAACTCGTCAGCTGCATTCATTCGCTTCGTCCATCATATTTTTCAGTCCCTAATTAATGACGGTGTAATGCCGTTGTACATGGATGACATCATCATCTATGCTTCAACGCCCGACCTATGTATGGAGAAAACTAAACGAGTTTTGGAGACAGCAGCGCAGTACGGTCTGAAAATCAAGTGGAAGAAATGTAGTTTCCTGCAGACACGAATAAATTTTCTGCGCCATATCATTGAAGCCGGTTGTATTTGGCCAGGGGAAGAAAAGACAGCAGCCGTCATTTATTTTGGTACTCCGAAGAATAACGGAGCCTTACAAGCGTTTTTGGGACTCACTGGATTCTCATCCGGAAGTTCATTTCTGGGTATGCACATATCGCACGCCCACTAACAAATCTTCTCAAGAAAGGAGTGGAGTTCAAAATTGATACCGCAGAACAAGAATCGATTCAGCGTCTGAAACAGGAACTTACGAACAAGCCAGTATTGCACATTTACTGCAGAGAAGCGCTAACCGAGCTACACACAGATGCGTCTAAAGAGGGATTTGGAGCCGTTTTGCTGCAAATGTTTGAAGGAAATCTTCATCCAATCCACTACTGGAGCAGAAAAACGTCTGAAGCAGAGTCAAAACGTCACAGCTACTATCTCGAAGTTAAGATTTTAAATTTCAAACCGAACACCGTGCAGGAGAAAAGATGAAGCATGTGGACTGCCTTAGCCGGTTTCCACAATCTTGTATGTTGGTGACAGCAGAGTAATCAGTCCGTATAACAAAGATGCAGCAGAATGATGACTTTATCAAGGCCGTGGTACAAATTCTCAACCAACATCCGTATCAGGACTATACGTTGAAGGGTGGTCTTTTGTTCAAGACTATTGATGGTAATGAGTTGCTTGTTGTTCCCAGGCATATGGAACGTGAAATAATACAAGGGTCTCATGAAGTTGGTAATTTTTCGACACGCAAGACGATCCATTCCATTCAGCAGCAATTTTGGATTCCCCATCTCGAAAATAAGGTAACAAAGCTGATCGCTAACTGTGTAAAATGCATCATTCACAGTAAGAAGTGGGGCAAGAAGGAAGGCTTTTTGAATTGCATCAATAAGGGAGACACGCCGCTTCACACCCTCCACATTGATCATTTGGGTCAAGCAGTACAAGTATATCCTGGCAGCTGTCGATGCATTCTCGAAGTTTGTTTGGTTGTTTCCTACCAAATCAACCGGACATGAAGAAGTTGTTAAAAGGCTGAGCGACTGGTCCAATGTGTTTGGCTTTCCCAAGCGCATTATTAGCGATAGAGGTGCAGCGTTTACATCTGATGGCTTCAGGGAGTTTCTGGACCAGAATAAAGTGGAACATGTGGAGACGACAACAGGAGCGGCCAGAGGTAATGGCCAAGTTGAACGGGTGAACCGCTCGATTTGTCGATTTTATCAAAACTGTCGACAAGCGAACCAACCAAATGGTACAAGTATGTTCCCGAAGTACAAAAGCGATTAATTCGCACGTGCATGCCGCTTTAAAGTCGTCACCATTTGAAGTCATGTTGGGCACCAAAATGAACAATCAAGCAGAGAGTCGTCTTTTGGAGCTCCTAGATGAGGAATTGGTGAGCCAATTCAACGATGATCGTCAGAAGCTGCGGCAAGAGGTTAAGCATAATATCGAGTAGCGGGTACAAACGCAACTTTGACAAAAAACGTCGAAATGAGCACGAATATAAAGTCGGCGATCTGGTAGCAAAATATAACGTCAACCAGCTGGGACAATATGAAATTGTGTAGTTTAGTGGCAGAAAATGAGGAGTTATTGTCAGATGAGGATGATCAGGAGGGCCGTATGTAAGCCGGTCATTAACAGCACACCGCTGCTAGTTCTTTTATGTTAACAGTCGGCAGAACGGAGCGAGTCGGAAACAGTTGAGAGTCGGAAAGAGTCGTTGATGTTAAGCAGCCAGAGTCAGTCGTCTACAGTTGAAAAATCGTGTCGATCGTCGCAGCCGTTTCTGTTTACCGTTTTGTAATGTCCTTATATAGAAAAAACCTAAACCTCGTATTTATAAGTTTTCTATGCTTTCACATAATTCCACCAAGTTTAATAGGACAACTATATAGTATAGCTGGCATAGAAATAGGGTGCAGAAAATGCTATAGGAGGCCTTGCCAAATTTAATTATTTAATTAATCACATAAGTACTGTTTCTTGAATAAACAACACTTTACATAAATTCAAAATTTTTATGGAAACAAAACGTGATTTTAATCAAATATTCTAAAAGAGCATACATTAGGCATATTAAATCCACTAATCGTTTTGATATCAGTGCAGGGCTGCAAAGTCAATTGTTCGGTCAGCTGCTTGTTGTGTTAAAAAAAAAATGAGAAACGGTCACTTAACTTTAAGCTTGTGCCAATTTATCCAATAACAAATTGTGTGTTGTTCTTGTTAAATGTCGTTTCTGTTTACCGTTTTGTAATGTCCTTATATAGAAAAAACCTAACTAAACTAACTTTCTGACAAAAAGTAAATATGTAGAGTTTGACCTTAAAGTGTATTTCTCATCGTGGTATTAATGCTTTTTGCGGCTTTGCGCACATTCTATTGATATTTGCAGTTAAGTTTGAGTTCAGCCATGCAAATCTGTTGTTTAATGTATGGAATGAAAACAACCGAAATGCCCGTGCAATTTTAAGCTTGATTTTTGGGCAGCTTAAGGAGCATGCATTGAGCACAGAGAAGAGAAATGAAATTGACACAAAAATTAAAAACTTTGAGATTTATTTGAAAAAAAGTTTGCAAAAATGTTCCAAATGTTCGAACATTCAAGGCAAAAAATTTAAAATGGTTATCGTCGAAAATGGTTTTTTTAGTAAACAGCACATCAACAATAAAACAAGTGGGACGTCCACGTGTGGCATATAACGATGGTGGATCATGAGTCATGACTGAAGAGGAAATTGGTATCTGATCTGGCAGACAATCAAGAAAACAACACAAATCTTCTTGTGCAAACGGCAGCACTTTCAGCGGAAAAGTCGGATGAAAAATATAAGGCACTTTTGTTGAGAACGACTTTGTGTAATTCTCATGAGCCGACAAAACTTTGTTCTATACCGGTACATCTAACTCGGGATGAGTCGGTAGAATTTTTGTTCGAAAATTCTTTGACTAAAAGTCAATACAACAACATTCGGGAGTTAAATAAAACTCGATCCTGTGATTTGTAACCGAAGTACAACAAAGTCGCAAAACATAAATGCAGGCCCCATGGAATCACTATAACCGATACATCAGCTGAAGTCTCTATGGCGAACCACATTCTATTGATCAATCCTTATTCGTCACTACCATGATACCACTGAAATTAATTGATGATCATTAAACTGCTTTGTGGTTAAATCGAACCACTCAGTCTATTAGGTTTTGTAGGCCCCTTAAGCTAGAATTTGTTAAGGAAAGCAAGGGTCATATTCTATCAGAAAAAAAAATTGGACTTGTAGTGGGTATATTAAAATTGTCGAGATGTTTGTAACGCATGGAAGAAAGCATCTCCGACCACATAAAATATACGTATTCTTGATCAGCATGACGAGCTGAGTTGATACAGCCATGTCCGTCTGTCCGTCCGTCTGTCCGTCTGTTTCTATGCTATCTCCTCCGTCAGTTTTAAAGCTATCTTAACCCAACTTTGCACGAAGTCTTTTGGTACAAATACGCAGCACATTTGTCGGAACCGGCCAGATCGGATGACTATAATATAGCTGCCATAGGAACCATCGTTCGAAAATGTTGTTTAAGGGAGAAAATCTTTTTTGTCTTCAACGCAAACGTCCCTAAACCTCGTATTTATAAGTTTTCTATGCTTTCACATAATTCCACCAAGTTTAATAGGACAACTATATAGTATAGCTGGCATAGAAATAGGGTGCAGAAAATGCTATAGGAGGCCTTGCCAAATTTAATTATTTAATTAATCACATAAGTACTGTTTCTTGAATAAACAACACTTTACATAAATTCAAAATTTTTATGGAAACAAAACGTGATTTTAATCAAATATTCTAAAAGAGCATACATTAGGCATATTAAATCCACTAATCGTTTTGATATCAGTGCAGGGCTGCAAAGTCAATTGTTCGGTCAGCTGCTTGTTGTGTTAAAAAAAAAATGAGAAACGGTCACTCAACTTTAAGCTTGTGCCAATTTATCCAATAACAAATTGTGTGTTGTTCTTGTTAAATGTCGTTTCTGTTTACCGTTTTGTAATGTCCTTATATAGAAAAAACCTAACTAAACTAACTTTCTGACAAAAAGTAAATATGTAGAGTTTGACCTTAAAGTGTATTTCTCATCGTGGTATTAATGCTTTTTGCGGCTTTGCGCACATTCTATTGATATTTGCAGTTAAGTTTGAGTTCAGCCATGCAAATCTGTTGTTTAATGTATGGAATGAAAACAACCGAAATGCCCGTGCAATTTTAAGCTTGATTTTTGGGCAGCTTAAGGAGCATGCATTGAGCACAGAGAAGAGAAATGAAATTGACACAAAAATTAAAAACTTTGAGATTTATTTGAAAAAAAGTTTGCAAAAATGTTCCAAATGTTCGAACATTCAAGGCAAAAAATTTAAAATGGTTATCGTCGAAAATGGTTTTTTTAGTAAACAGCACATCAACAATAAAACAAGTGGGACGTCCACGTGTGGCATATAACGATGGTGGATCATGAGTCATGACTGAAGAGGAAATTGGTATCTGATCTGGCAGACAAGCAAGAAAACAACACAAATCTTCTTGTGCAAACGGCAGCACTTTCAGCGGAAAAGTCGGATGAAAAATATAAGGCACTTTTGTTGAGAACGACTTTGTGTAATTCTCATGAGCCGACAAAACTTTGTTCTATACCGGTACATCTAACTCGGGATGAGTCGGTAGAATTTTTGTTCGAAAATTCTTTGACTAAAAGTCAATACAACAACATTCGGGAGTTAAATAAAACTCGATCCTGTGATTTGTAACCGAAGTACAACAAAGTCGCAAAACATAAATGCAGGCCCCATGGAATCACTATAACCGATACATCAGCTGAAGTCTCTATGGCGAACCACATTCTATTGATCAATCCTTATTCGTCACTACCATGATACCACTGAAATTAATTGATGATCATTAAACTGCTTTGTGGTTAAATCGAACCACTCAGTCTATTAGGTTTTGTAGGCCCCTTAAGCTAGAATTTGTTAAGGAAAGCAAGGGTCATATTCTATCAGAAAAAAAAAATTGGACTTGTAGTGGGTATATTAAAATTGTCGAGATGTTTGTAACGCATGGAAGAAAGCATCTCCGACCACATAAAATATACGTATTCTTGATCAGCATGACGAGCTGAGTTGATACAGCCATGTCCGTCTGTCCGTCTGTTTCTATGCTATCTCCTCCGTCAGTTTTAAAGCTATCTTAACCCAACTTTGCACGAAGTCTTTTGGTACAAATACGCAGCACATTTGTCGGAACCGGCCAGATCGGATGACTATAATATAGCTGCCATAGGAACCATCGTTCGAAAATGTTGTTTAAGGGAGAAAATCTTTTTTGTCTTCAACGCAAACGTCCCTAAACCTCGTATTTATAAGTTTTCTATGCTTTCACATAATTCCACCAAGTTTAATAGGACAACTATATAGTATAGCTGGCATAGAAATAGGGTGCAGAAAATGTATATAGGAGGCCTTGTCAAAAATGTGTACATTTGGCCGAATGTACATATTTGTGTGAGTGGAATCAGGCCTCTAATTTATATAAATCATACAAGCAACAAGAGTATAAAATCTTCGGTCGAGCCGAAGTTAGCTTTCCTCTATTTTTTATGTACAATTTTAAGTGAGAGAAATATCATGGTAGCTTATGATCTTTGTATGACCTTAATAGACGGTTAAGTTTTAAGCATATTAACAGGAGCAAAATCTTTCCATTTTTTTCATGATTCTGCTTCGGGCCATAAAGGCATTCATTCCAACCAATTTCCCGCCTTCCATTTTGCTTTCTGATAATAGTGACTCCCGGAAAGCTGCGAACCATCAACCCATCTTTATTTAGAAGATCCTATTTTGGAGGCCGAGAACTTTTTAAACAGCCCTTGCATTGAAACATTTTTAATTTTGTATTTTTTGTAATGAATAATACAACCAAATACAAAAAACAGAATTACAAAATCTTTTCCCGATTTCTTTTCATAAGTTTTAAAAAACCAGGTGAAATTCAGCCGCCTACACCAGAAGAGGGCCCTAATCTAATGTGGGCCGTAAGGGTGGGCGTGGTCGGATTGTTGTACAACTTTGCCCAATTATTATACAGCTCAGATAGTTCGTCCAACTTCTGTAAAGCATTAATAGTGTACAGTTCTTAGAAGAGTCTGATTTAAAAGTATTATACCTGGATAGTTCCGCTATTGCTGAAATTATTTTGCCAAGGCACTTTGAATGCGCATCACACACTTTGAACTTAGTTGCCCCGATAGATGCTGAACAGGCTCTAGAATTCTTCCTTAGACTTTAGATTTGTCCACTATGATTCTTCCAAAATTTAAATTGACGTTAATCCCGTATTAAAACAACTAAATTTTGAAAGGTTGGCTTGTTGGAAAAAATTGCGGAAAATTGGAAACTGTTGTCAATGAGAGTTCAAATATTAAGGATTCTGAAGTCTTTTAAGATACCAGTAATGGAAGATTGGATGAAACTGGGAATTGTTGTGAAAATTCCAATATTGAAATGGAAGCCTTAACTTATCTTGCCGATAATAGTAAATATTTTGAATCTTTACTTAAGTATAAAAATATTTGAAATGTTCTATTGAAAGAATTTTTAGCTGTGGAGGCCAAATACACAAAAACGAAACAGACAAGGTGACGAAATTTTCGAAGCTAATGTTACGTTAAAAAATCGAGGCAGAAGACAATAAGCACAATATTCCATTTTTAAACCATTCTTTTAAAATTAAAAGTACCGTTTTGTACCTTTACCTTTACCAAGGTAATGGAAGTTCCGTATAACTTTTACCTTACTGGTACCTTTACCTGGTACCTTTACCTTTTTTAAAAATTGGGCAGAGTACACTTAGATTCCAATCGTCAGGTATACTTTCGTCGGTCCATATTCGGCAAAGGAGTTGGTGCATTCTTGGTAGCAATTCCTCGCCTCCACCCTTGAACAATTCAGCGGGCAGGTCATCAGCGCCAGCTGATTTGTTGTTCTTTATGGCTAAACAGGCTTCGTGATGGTCCGGTGGGTCTATCTCTATGTTGTCGATTGGTGGCATCGCTACTTCTCTAGAGGCGGCATTGTGTTCGTCTTCGCTTCCCAGCAGGCTTGGAGAAATAGCTTCTCCATTTGTCTAGTGCCACTTGCGGATCTGTAATCAGATTTCCATTTTCGTCCTTGCATTGTGTAACCCCGGGTTTGAAACCTTCGGTTAATTGCTTATCCTTTTGATAAAATTTTCGAGTCTCACTCATGCCGAAAAGCATCTCGACTTCATCACGCATGCGCATTTTTCGATCATTCTTTTTCCTTCTAATAAGGCGCTTCTCCTCTCTTCTTTTTCCCGGAATCGCTCTTTAACAGCCCGCTTTGCTCCCGACTGCAGAGTTCTCTTGTAGGCAGCGTCTTTCTCTGCAGAAGCGCTGATGCAGTTCTCATCATACCAAGTCTGCTTTCGAGGGTACTCGGCGTATCCGAGTATCTCCTTTGCAGTCGTTCATATAGTTGTTCCAGACACTCATAGAATTCGGCTTTTATCGAAGCTCCCTTGTCCTCCGTTGGGGCGTGTGCAAAGCCCCATTCGAAATATTTAGCCTTAAGTCTGAGTGCGTCTAGTCGCATGTCAATTGGTGTGAAACTGATGACAGAGCGACGATGTCTTGGGCTGACTGCAAAGCCGCACACAAGCTCATGCTTGGAAGCATGTCCGCTGTAGTAGATCTCCCAGGGTGCATTGGTTGTTGATTTTCTTCTCACCACGCTCCCCTGTCCAATCCATCGCATTTCTTGAAATGCAGTAACGTCCGATGAATATTTTTCGAGGACATTCACGAACTGGATATCAGCACCTTCTCTGTTGAGGGTGCGAACATTCCAGGTGCTCCTCAAATCGTGGTCCATAAAACGTTTGTGTGGGTCGTCGTCAGGGGGTCCGTATCCGAGGCATTGTTGTCGCAGTTTTCATTGGTGGAGTTTTGTTGACGGTATTGGGTACCAAGCTCGAAGCACCTATATATTGTACACTGTAGGGAGGGCTCGCCGCTTACGTTAGCCAGAAGCTTTTCGTATGCAAAGCGTTCTGTTACCGGTGGTCACCACTTGGACTTGAGACGCAGAAAGCCAGGATCGCGCTGGGTTCGCCAAGTTGAACCGATCAGCAGCTTTACCTCACTACATACGCCCCCAATAGGTCCTGAAAATCTATGACTAGAAATTTCTGGACGACCGCCTCGCTCAACACACGTTTATGCAAATATCTTATAAATCTGAAGTGTTGGGGGAAAACGTACAATTGATTTAAATTCAGCGGCCAAAAAATAGATAAGGAACGTTTGCTAACTTCTCTGTTGCAAAACCTTGTATGCCTGTGTAAACAGCTAATATAAAAACAAAAGTATTAGCAGTTAGAAACCAAAGGGACGCAATATTGGTTTATATAACATTTATACTGTTTATACGTTTGAATTGGTAAAATCAACAAGAAACAAAATAAAGGAAAGCTAACTTCGACTTTGTCGGAACCGGCCGGATCGGAAATCTAGTTTAAGTGAGGAAAACTTTTCAATGCAAACGCCGCCAAACCTCGTATTCATAAGTTTGATATGTTTTTCATAATTCCACCAAACTTGATGAAAATCTTTTTGGGCGAGTTTGATCTAAATCGGATAAATATATCGTAAAGCTACCATAGTAAGGGCGCTGTACTCGAGTTTCCCGACTACAAAATACCCTGTTCAATTGAGACAATTGTTTAATAACTTTTGTGTTTTTGCTCGTATCTTATTTTCCTTTTGAGAGTAGTTAGATGTAAGGCCTAGGATAGTATATATTAAGCCACCAGGTTTAAACTCGAAAATTGTGGCTGTGACAGTTTTTTGCGGTTTGAGGGGGGAGGGGGGGATATTTTCAAAATCTGAAACATGTGCTTGCCAAAATTTGTGTCTCTATCTCTTATAGTCTCTGAGATCGACGCGTTCATACAGACAGACGGATATGGCTATATCGACTCGGCTGTTGATGCTGATCAAGAATATATATACTTTATAGGGTCGGAAAAGCTTCCTTCTGCCTGTTACATACATTTGCACAACTTCATGATCCCCTTTTCCCATTTTTAATGGGAACAGGGTATAAAAACTGGCCAGACAAATGGTCTAAGTAGTGGCGCCATATATCGCTAGTTTGGGAAATCACTCCGATAACATTGTTCCATCCGAAAATTAAGTATTTGAATTAAAATATTTAAAAATTTAATTTATATAAATTATACGATTATTGGCCCGAGCCAAAGTCAGTTCTCCTATATTTTTAAATTAAATTTTTTCTTTCGTTTGGTCTAGTTAAACAAGTGTGATTTGGAAAAATATATGTCACAGTCATATGATATAAAAAAATTTGTATGGGCTTTTGTTCTAAATTGATTCATTGACAACTAAAAAACGAGAGCGTAAGTTAAAGTCGGCTCTAACCGACTTCTATATACCCGTTACTCATGGAAACAAATGTTTAATAGCCTTACTGTATGCCTGAGGTGGATCAGCCGAAAAGTATGCAACATTTTTTAACTCGTCTCTCTCTCTCTCTCTCTCTCACTAAGATTGCTGCTGAACGCAATGCTTAGGTTATGAGTGGGGTGGGTGGTGTGTGTTAACTGATCGTTTTTTGCTCATAACTTGAGTATCGTTCATCCGATCTTTATCATTCCTTCAGCAAATCGATAAATAATTTTAAGTACTAGATATCTCTAGAAAGTACGAACCATCTATCATTAAAACTGTAGGAGATATGACGTTTTTTCCAAATTGCGGGGGCGTGAGGGGGCGTGGCAAAAATTGAAAATAAACTTGATCTGCGTGCAGACAATAGGAGTCTACATTTCAAATTTGGTTGCTCTAGCTCTTCTAGTCTCTGAGATCTAGGTGTTCATACAGACGGACGGACAGACGGACAGACGGACATGGCTATATCGACTCGGCTGTTGATGCTGATCAAGAATATATATACTTTATATGGTCGGAAATGATTCCTTCTGCCTGTTACATACATTTGCACGACTTTAGTAGACCCTTTTACTCTACGAGTAACGGGTATAACAAGTAAGAGCGCTGTACTCGAGTTTCCCGACTTCAAAATACCCTGTTCAATTAAGACAATTGCTTAATAACTTTTGTGTTTTTGCTCGTATCTTATTTTCCTTTTGAGAGTAGTTAAATGTAAGGCCTAGGATAGCATATGTTAAGCCACAAGGTTCTAACTTTAAAATTGTGGCTGTGACAGTTTTTTGCGGTTTAAGGGGGAGGGGGGATATTTTCAAAATCTGAAACAAACTTGATCTGGGTACGGTATACACCTATGTGCATGCCAAAATTTGTGTCTCTATCTCTTCTAGTCTCTGAGATCGACGCGTTCATACAGACAGACAGACAGACAGACGGACAGACGGACATGGCTATATCGACTCGACTGTTGATGCTGATCAAGAAGCTTCCTTCTGGCTGTTACATACATTTGCACAACTTCATGATCCCCTTTTCCCATTTTTAATGGGAAATATCGATGATTACTAGATATCTCTAGAAAGTACGAAATATCTATCTTCAAAACTGTGGGAGATATGACGTTTTTTCCAACCAAATTGTGGGAGCGGGAGCGATCGTGCCAAAAATTGAAAATAAAATTGATCTGCCTGCAACCATATCTAAGATCTCTTCGTTCGTACGAACAGACAGACGGACATGGCTATATCGACTCGGCTGTTGATGCTGATGAAGAATATATATTCTTTATGGGGTCGGAAATGATTCCTTCTCGCTGTTAAATTTTTTTGCACAAACTTAATATAATCTGAGTATCTTTGGTATAAAAATGAATCAAATAGAATTAAATTTAGGGAAACCCTCGCCTAGAGCACGTACAAATGCAAGAAACTTTAGAGTGCGGGTTTTTTGTCGATGGGTGTTCGTTTATGTGCACTATTAACCACCATTAATAAATTATTTAATCATATAGGAAGCAATGCGTAAAATGACAGAAGAGGACAAGCAGAAAATCGCTCAACAGGTTGAATTATTCCGTAGAGAGAAACTTACTTTTGATTCAGAAGTCGCAAAATGGGATGATACTGGCAACGACATAATTTTTTTGGCGAAACACATGTGTATGATTATGATGGAAATGACGGATTTTACCAGGTAAGAAACATTTTACAGGACTGTTTTTATATTAAGTTGAATCTAAAAATCGATTAATGTGGTTGGTCTTAAACATTAGATATCTTCCTATATTTTCATCACAACAGATTACACTGTGACACATTTTTGAACTCAAAAAAGTTGATAGCGTCGAGACCAAAAATTATGAATGGGTATGATGGTGTAGTATAAAAACCCTGTCTGGGTTTAGTCTGATTAGCTGCCGTTTTCTTTTTATTGCACTTTGAACTTTTCAGCTTCAGAGTAGGACTAACGATTTCATATCTCGTAAACTTTTTGAATTTCGCTTTTAAATCTTCAACAAAGTTGTTGCTCTTTGGTTTGTTCTACAAAACATTTCTTTTTAGCAAATCAAAAAAATTACATCTTCATACTCAAAATTACAAAAGTTGGCCAAAAAAGCCAAGTTTTGACCACTTTTCTACAGTTTTTCAACTTCATCTTAAAACCTGTTTCAGATTTGGCCAAGTAATTCAGCACAAAGTTGTAGCTTAGACCAAAATAAACAAACCGTAAGAACGAACCAACTTCATTTAGTATAGTTATAGGCCCTTTCATATAGTTATAGGCCCAAAAGCACGTACAACTGTCATAAAAACTCGAAAAAACTAACATTTTCGGTAAAAAATTAAAAAAAATTTAGTTTTTTTACTAACAGTTTTTAAGTTATGTTTTCTTACTATTTTCTTGATTTTAATACAAAACAATCGAAATTTTTGACTGTGTCATCCAATTGGTATCAAAAATTGTAATTTTTCGAGTTTTGGTTCCAATTCTACATGCTTAAGGGCCCGTAACTATACGAAGGACCAATCGATTGAAGTTGATATGTTCCAATCGTTTGTTTATTTAGGTCCAAGCTACGCTTTTGTCCTGCATGCATTGCTTAGTCAAATTCGTTACAGTTTTCAAGACAAAGTTGAAAAATAGTACAAAATGAGGGCAAAGCATGATGATTTTAAGATATTTTTGTAATTTTGAGTATAAAGATGTGACTTTTTTGACTTAAGAATGTTTTTTAAGCCAAGCCAAGAGCAACGACTTCCTCTAAGACGTCAAAGCGAAATTCCAAACAGTTTACGAGATATGGAGTTGCGAATCAGAATCAGAAGCTGAAAACTTCAAAATGCAATAAAAAGAAAACGGCAGCTAACCAAGCCAAACCCAGAGAAGGTTTTTAGGTGTCCGGTCTTTTTTCCCAAAGTCTTTTGCATTCCGATCGTACACCTGTTTTAAAAAAGCTTGTTCCTCCATACAGGGAACATACCCTACCGCTGTTTTTTATGAGCTTGTCTTAGTTGGTGTTTTCGTAGAGCTCATACAGTTCGTGATTCATTCGAATGCGAAATTCATCGCCAACTTTTTAGGACTTTTCTGTCGAACACGCCAATTGCCGCCTCTTGTATAGCGGTACTTTCGTTTTCGAGTGAGGGCTCTGCTTCTAAACTTCCTACTTAGCCGACGTTGTAACATCGGTTAGCAAGAGTAATTCTTCTTCGGACTTAAAGACTGATGTTGTTGTCGCTTTTTATCGTTGTTTTTAGGTAGACAAAATCCTTTACAACTTTAATATCGTCTTGTCCTCGTTTACCTCTAAGCTTATCAGTTTTGACTGCTCCTTAATCTCAAATCGTCCTTCTTACCGCCCGTTCTTTTATAATAACGAACGATAATAGCAATGTCATCGGCATATGCAAGTTGCATTGAATTTTGTACAGCAGATTAAAGAATTTAAGTCACCCTGTCACCCCGCCTATAACCTCTTTTGGCTCGGAGAGGTTCTTTCCTATTTAAAACGATATCATGCAAAGTCGAACGGTCCTTAAAACGTTTAAGTCAAACGTCAATCGCCTTAAATCGATTTACTTAATAAATGGGACACAACGACAATTTGTACCAAATTTCAATCTGCAAATGGGAGTATGTAAAAGAATTGTTTGTGGAAATTTATTTTAAACTCAGAAATAGTATTATACGGTAATTTCATGAAAAATTTAAAAATTCAGATTTAACTCAAAACATGCCTAAGAGTGTTAAGCACAAGTTACAAAAAATCCCGACGTGATACAGCATATTTCCAAACGGATTCGTTATTTAGCACACGAAAATAATCTAGACTCAGTACCGCCCCTTCTATCCCTGTACTAAAGTCGTGGAAATGTATGTAACAGGCAGAAGGAATCATTTTCGGATATTTAAAGTATATTTATTCTTCATCAGCTTCAACAGCCGAGTCGATATAACCATGTTCGTCTGTCCGTCCGTCTGTAGATAGATAGATAGATTGATAAGATTTTTATTCGTATTTTCGTTAAAGGCATTATAAATATTTGTGATCACATATTGATCAATACGAACAAAATTTTGTTTTTGCATAAATACCGACATGGTTTTAAAACCGTCAGTCGGCAGTGTGCCCACTCAAAGTGCTTTCTCGGACTACTACACCTGGCTGCCAGGCTCGTCGCCGAATACCAGATCGTTCATCCTCAACAACACAGTTGGCTGGACTCACTTTACAAATTATAAGTAAACGTTAATTGACATATTATATAAAAATAATTTAGTGACATCAAGATTTAACACACATCAAATAATACTGACATTTATAGAATAAACTCGTTTATAATTAATTTCCTATAATTTATGGCCTTTTCTATATACTCCGCAAGCATTATCCTATTGAAAAGATCTTTACCGCTTAATACGCATATTATCTCCTGCTCCGTAAGTTCCGTTCTTCCAAGGGATCTGCAACGAAACTCTCTGAGAACGGGACATCTGCCTAGGAAGTGTGTTATATCCTCGACTTCCCGAAGGTTGCACAGAGTACACTCCTTATTTCCCCGTCTGTGTATGCTTCCGCTTAGCCACAGAGTATCAGTGCGTGCTTTAAGTATCCAACTAATTGGCGCTCTGCTATACTTTAGTTGCAAATTTTAGACCGTACAAATATCCTTCTTCTGCTCCCGTTTCCAGACAAAGTGGAACTACCTACCTACCTACCTATACTAGCTAAATTATTGCCCAGATTCCGGATATATTGCTCTCTTTGACTGTTTTTCCATTTAAGTTATGGTAATAAATTCATATTTATATTTGTCGAGTGGTCAGGTTGTGTTCTCAGAGTCAATACAATGGGCATGTGCTCAGACTATATTGCACTCTTCACTGAAAAATCCTTCACTTGGTCCAGTATTTCAAAGAAAATTGCACAGATGTCGTTGACAGATTGACCCATGTTGCTTAAAAAATGTAAAATTTCCAATCGAATCGCTATTTGTTCGGCCGTTTAATACTAATAGGCTGTTATCTTCACAAAAGTTCAAAAATTCCGTGCCAATATTGTTGAGTTCTTTATCCTGGGATACTCTGTTTGATGTTCCAGCCGCAAAATTACTGATAAGTACCTCATCGAATACTTGGTTCTCTGGCCCAATTCGAACATTGATGTCTCCCAGTACTATTGGGTTAGGTGGGGTGTGTTGAGTGAAAAAGTCAGAGACTTCACGGAACTCGGTTTTCCAATATGCTCCTCCTCTTACATATAGTGGAAAAACTGTGAATCTTTACGTCTTATTCCATACTTCTATACTGTTGACAGATCCATGTTTGGTATCTTCAATATGGGTTTCTGTGAGAGCGAATATGTCAAATCCCCTTACGTATTCAAAAAATCCCCATACAGATTCTTATTTTTAAGGCCGTGAATATTATAAGCTAAAATATTTATATATGTATTGTTTCTTGCAGCTATATTGTTTGTTTGCCGGTATGGACTAGTTCCTAGTTCTTTATGGTTATTTTGGGCTTGGTTCTGAGCATAAACAGATTTTTTTTAGTTTTTTGTAGCCAATCTTTCGTTTAGGGCGTCGTAGGTTATCTGAGCAACATCAAGATTTTCACCATATATTGCTTTAACCTTTGCCAGTGCGTCTTGTCCTTGGCACATAAGTGTGTTGCTGTTGTTGAACGCCATCCAGTTACCATCGATGTTGATGCTGTCATTGTGTTTAAGGTGTTTCTTCATCATTAGCAGTATTGATTTGTTGTGTCCGTCCGTCTTTATGAACACCTAGATCTCAGAGACTAGAAGAGCTAGAGCAACCAAATTTGATATGTAGACTCCTATTGTCTACACGCAGGTCAAGTTTGTTTCTAAATTTTTGCAACGCCCACCCTCCCCCACCACAATTAATACACATTGAATAACTCCCACATTTTTTAAGACATCGATCTCACATTTAAAACTTAACTATTTATGCGCAATATCTATACTACCGAAAATTTTCATCAAGATCGGATTATACATAGCCGAGCTAAAAAAATGTTGCATACTTTTCGACTGTACCTCCACAGGAACACAGCAAGGCTATTAAACATTTCTTCACATGAGTAACGGGTATATCGAAGTCGGCCAGAACCGACTTTAACCGATGCTGTCGTTATGTTGAGTTCTGTTACCTGTCCGCTCATAAAAATTTAAATAATCAATTTTGCGATGTTTTCAGAATATAAAAATTAAATTACTTTCATCTTCCGCCAAATCATAAACAAAATCGTAAACAAAATGATTTTATATCTAAATGCAAAACAAAAACTTAACTGTCCTAGGTGCTGCGTTTCGCCCTTCAACAGTGACTGCCATAACACCATCACAATTTGTTTCAATGGTTCGACTTGAAACGCTAGTCAGTAGTTGCACAAATCGTTCGGTTCCTTGAATGTGGAGGGGTTTTTGGATCCGGAAGCGGTGGATCATCAAATTCTATGTATTCGAGCAAATGGTCATATGGTATGTTTGCAGTGAATGGCGGCTTTATTAATATAGCATGACAGTTGTACAACAATAATAACACGCGAGGCTTATCAAGCTTTTGTCGCGTCTAAAGACGCTATCTCAAATGCATTCTCTCTTGATTTGCTTTTTCTGAGAAGTTGATATTTTATCAATTGATATCGATTGATTTTCATAGCAAACATACAAAATAACCAAGTAAGAGTGCTGCAGTCGAGTGCCACGACTGCAAAATACCCTGTACCAAGAAATGTTCCTATGGCTTTGATTGACACAAGGTTCAAACTTAAAAATTGTGGCTCTGACAGATATTCGCGGTTAAAAGGAAGAGGAGGGGGAATTTTCCAAATCTGAAACAAACTTGATCTGGGTACTGTATACTACACCTACATACATTCAAAAATTTGTGGCTCTATCTATTATAGTCTCTGAGATCGACACGTTCATACAGCCAGACAGACGGACAGAGCTAAATCGACTCGGCTGCTGATGCTGATCAAGAATATATATACTTTATAGGGTCGGAGATACTTCCTTCTGGCTGATACATACATTTGCACAACTTCATGATCCCCTTTTCCCATTTTTAATGGGAACAGGGTATAAAAACAATAAAATTCAAATCGAATAAACAATCAATTGTTACATGTGTTACAGAAGCTGTATTGCTTTTTTATTAGGCCTTTTTAAAAAGTTTTAGGTCACTTTGTTAATTGTTGCTGATAAAATTTTGTAATCTAATTTTTTCTGCATTTTAAACGAGAGCTTTTTTTTTAAAAACTAATTAAATACTAAAATTTTATAAACATCTAAACTATTTTTCAAAATCACAACGTTCTTTAAACTTTTTGTGTACAATTTAATGATAAGTTTTGGGGTTTCCCATGATTTAATGTTAATTTTCATTAAAACCTTTTTTAAAATTAACATAAACGTACAAATTGTTAAGTTATCTAAACATTTTTCGAAAGCTCAAAAAATTTTATTTCGAACAAGCGCCCAAACATAATAACTTTTGTCAAGTTTCTTAGAAGATTCAAAAAATTTTGGCATATATATAAAAAAAATCGGGAAGCTCAATTTTGATTTTAGACCCATGGTTTCTTGGGCAAACCTTTTTAGAATTCGTCGTAGATTACGATTTGGAGCACCGCTTGGTATACTCTTAGGTATATTCTTGATCAGCATCAATAGCCGTGTCTATGTCTGTCTGTCCGAGCAAACAGATCTTAGAGATGGTAAGTGATATAGGTTCGACATGTATGGGACATGTACTTCTAATACTTGCAGACCGATTCAGTCTATTTTCAATTTTTGCCACGCCCCCTGCCGCCGCGCAATTTGGTAAAACCGATAGATGATAGATAGTTGGTACCTTCTCGACATATTTAGTGATCAGCATTATTTATCGCTCTTCCGAAGGAATTTTAATATCGGATGAAAGGTAGACAAGTTATTTTTTTTTTTTTAGTATATATTGAATCTTCTCTTAATGAGACTATCAATAATTTTTCAAATCTTAATCTAGAAACTATTGTACAACCATCCCCTATTGGAGCTAGTTTATGTTCTGCGGCCATTTAATTCAGTCGATTCAGTGGTAGGTCTTTTCTTCGGAGGCGAGAATGAGTTGCTTGCAGGGTGAGAGATTGTGCAAGTTCATTAGGGTGGGCTAGAAGCTTTTCAGAATATTTGCGCTTTACTTGCTGTATTTCAGTTTCGACCGATGGGATCCTCAGGTCGTTGTGGATACACTCGTTGCGAATGTACCATGGCGCTCAAGTGAGTGTTCTGAGAATTCTTGATTGTGATCTTTGAAGGATGTCCACACTGCTCGCACAGGCATTTCCCCATAGCTGTGAGCCATAAGTCCAGACAGGCTTTATGATGCTTTTGTACAGTTATACTTTATATTCCTGCTTTAGAGAGGAACAGGAGTTAATTAGCCAGTGATTCTAACCAAACGCTTGGGCAACATCTAGAAAAATGACAGAGCAGTATTCGTGTTGCTCATACGCAGTCCGAATATCTGAAGTTAAACGGTTGACTTGCTCAATGGTACCGTGTTTTGCTCGTAACCCAAATTGATGTGAAGGAATTATATTTTGTGCATTGGTATAAATTTTGCGAAGTGAGATCTTCTGAAATACTTTTGATAAGCAAGGTAGCGGTAGCAGGCTAATGGGTCTATATGATGACGCTTGTGTTTTATCCTTTTCTGGTTTCTGAATCGTTATGATTATCGATTTCTTCCACTGAATTGGAAAGTATCCACATCGCAGTACGGCATTGAAGATTCTCGAGATATATGTAATGGCAGGACTTGGAAGTTCCATAATCATTTTAGGCGTAATAAGATCATGTCCTGGAGCTTTTTTGGGATTGAGTTCTGTTATAACGTTTTTTATTTCAAGCGAATGAACTTTGATTGGGTAAGTCTGTGCGGCAGTGGGAATCAGTGGCAGTGCATATGTATTGGTTGGTGGATTCGGCTGGAATACATTTCTTAAGTGAAGTGCAAAGACATTTGCCTTTTTTTCGTCGCTGCGGGCCCATTTTCCTCTCTGATCCTTCAAAGTCGTGTCTACCTTTGCAGGTGGCTTTAAGCTTGCATGTGCTCTCCATAGGGGGAATTTGGTGCTTGTAGGCGATAGTTTTTCGATGTAACGGCTATGGGCTAGCTGCTCCTCAGCTTCGAGTGCTTTATGAAGTACGCGTTCTGCATGTCTCAAGCGAGTCGTTGCGGTAGGCGACCGATTGCTCTGCTCTCTTCTTGCACGCCGCTTTTCAGTGACCAGCCGGTCTATAAAGCTGTTCGTTAATCTACGATCTTGCTTAGGTGTTGTTGTTGATGTTGTTAGTGGGCTCGAGTGATGAGCTGCAGCAGTAATGATTGAGCTCAGGGCTTGGACTGAATTTTCAATGTCTTCTTTGCTGTTTATGGTTGGGCTCAGTTCAATGTGACAGCTAATGTATTTTTTGTATTTGAGCCAGTTTGTCGTATGTGATGTCAGTCTCCGAGGATACTCTCTGATCTGAGGACACTCCAGAAGGGTAAAAATAATCGGAGAATGGTCTGACGACAAATGTGCGAGTGTTTCTGCAGTTACCAAATTTTGTGGAACTTTTCTTGTTATGGCAAAGTCTATAAGGTCGGTTATTTTTTTGGGATCTGCTGGCCAATATGTAGGCCTACCCGGAGATACATAGTCGAGTTTGTTTGAAGCGCGCACAAGTACGCTATACAGTTGCTTTCCTTTTGGATTAGCCAGTCTAGAGCCCCAGTGCGGATGTTTCGAGTTATAGTCACCCGCGGCTAAAAAAGGGCTGACCTAATGTATTAAAGAAATCTAGAAATTGATTTTCTGATATTGCAAAGCGTGGCGGACAATAAACCGCCGACAAGGTGATATTGCCTCTTTTAGATTCTACACATTTTGATGTGGCTTGTAGGTAGTTTTCCGAAAATCCCAATAGTGGGTAATGCTTAATGCGGTTTCTGACTAGGATGCTAGTTCCGCCATGGGCTTTACCATCTGGGTGGTTTGTGCCATAAAATGCATACCCCGGTAATTGAAAGTTATATCTGTCCGTCACATGAGTTTCCGCAAAAAGCATTATGTCGATTTCATTGTCTTGGAGAAATTTTGATAACTCCACTTTGTGGCGAGAAATGCCATTTGCATTCCAGATTGAAACTCTTAGGAGAGCCATTATTTGATTTGTTGCGAGGCAAGCATTTGAATGAGGATGCCTTGATTCCTCATTTGTTCTTGCATTATGTTTTGCATAAATCCAATGAATTCCTTCAGTGTTTGCTGCAACGATAACGAGAAAGCAAAGCTAACTTCGATTGCCGAAGTTTTAATACACTTGAAAAAGTTCGCTTCAACGGTTAGCGATTTCGACCAAACTTTGCAGATCAGCTTAAAAACATATAATATTAACAATGACCGATTTTAGAAGCACTAATATTGAAAACAAAAAAGTTTTTCTCACTAAAACCCATTTTCCGACCGAACATTTCTATGGCAGCTACAAGAAGTAGTCATCCTATCAGGTCGATCATCCGATCATATTAGCAGCGTGCAGTAAAAGGAAGGCTCTATGCAAAATTTCAGCACGATAACTTCAAAACTGAGGGACTAGTTCGCGTAGAAATAGACTGACGGACAGACGGACGGACAAAGCTCAAAAGACTCGCCTCGTCATGCTGATCAAGAATATATATACTATATGTGGTCGGAGATGATTCCTTCTATGCGTTGCAAACTCTTGGGCAAAATTATAATACACTTTTCAAGTGTATAAAAACATGGTTTCTAAGCTACTATAGTTTGATGGTTGATCCGCTTGTTTATTAATTGTTGGCAAAGCCGGATCAGTTCGTGTATCGTGTGAGACTGTGGCTGTGGATGTGGGTCTATCCATTCCTAGTTTCAATGCACTTGCAAAAGGAGCGCCTTGGGTAGTACTCGTTGGGGCAAACGACGATCTAGCAGTTTTGGTAGAGAAAACTCCAGGAATCGATTGCGAGGGTGTAAACTGATTAAGGTTTCCATTGGATCGTGCAAATTCAGTGCGCGTATTAATCCTGCTCTTCAGATCTGTCCCCTGCTAGGCAACCTCTGTAATTTGCAGTGTGGTTGCCTCCGCAGTTACTGCACTTATTAACAGACGGGTCCTCCTTGCTCGCAGGGCATGTGGCAGTGTTGTGCAGCTCTCGAGTGCATGGATATTGCCTAATGGCTGACATATGTGAACAGAGAATAATGGAGATAAACAATTGGGCAATCGCTTTTGGTAGGCAGCAGGCATGATTCTACAGAAGGACGTAACAGGAGCCAGGAAGCAGCATAGCAGATAAGTGCTAGAAGTGCTAAGTGGCAAAGAGAAACGAAGTTAGACGTACGGCAAGCTGACGAATTTAGAAAGAGGAAACGTTTTTCCCTAAAGCCGAGCTCAAGCAAAACCAACAAGTTCGTTTTCAGGCCGTGGAAAAACTGCTATACGTGAAGGAAAGGTTGGCAATTCGAAAAAAAAAACCAACGAGATTCCGTGTAAGTGAGAGTTGTGTTACGACAGAAAGGAGAGCATTGTAGTAGGAGAGCCTTGCGGTGAACAAGGAAGATAGTTAGCGACCAAGGATCTTGTTAACAATTAAGTACCACCTATGCAGAATATCCGATATTAAATGTTATTTGGGACAACAATAAATTTGTTGAGACGAGCCACTACATTTCTCGAGTCTAGTTTAGGTTAGTTTCGAGCAAAGGTAAGACTCGTTACACATATAAGCACTGCTCATTGAGCACACACTTTCGTAGGTACTGAGTATGTTATAGTCGGGTTTTACTTTCCCACTGGTTATAAAAGACGTTCGGTTTTGTGTGTATTGTGGTAGGCCAAATTGTTTAATTTTTGTGTTAAATGTATGGGTTGCAATAGCCGTTGTTACTCATCCAAAATAAATAGTCCTGTTTATTTCTTCTTTTTCTCCTACGCGTTTCGGCCGCTTGTTGCGCCTTCTTCAGGGAGCTTGTGTTTGTTTTTATTACATTAAAATCAATAATACAAAACTTCAATTTTAAACATGCCATACATCATAATTTTTGTCATAGTGTTAGTTTAGTTGTGTGCAATTATTATTGTGGAGTCGTCCCATTGTGCGTTTTGTTGTGTCTTTTGATTTTTTCTAGTACTACATTAGGTATAGTAGTCGATATCAGTTTTTCCAACGCTATCGCTATCGCTATCGCTATCGCTATCGCTATCGCTATCGCTATCGCTATCGCTATCGCTATCGCTATCGCTATCGCTATCGCCATCGCCATCGACATCGCCATCGCCATCGCCACCGTTACCGCCCCATTCCAAATTATTTCGTATTCTATCCTTGCAAACCGAGTTTCAAGCCAATCGGATGAAAAATAGTTTTTGCCTGCAGTATTTTCCGGGAATTTTTCCGCATGCGGGGCGTATTTTCCGACATTGGAAAATCACATTTCAAATTATTTCGTATTTTATCCTTACAAACCGAGTTTCAAGTCAATCGGATAAAAAATAGTTTTTTTGCATGCAGATCATGTGGGCGGAATTTCCAAAATCGGCTATGCTTACAAACGAAATTTCAAATCAATCGGATGAAAATTTTAATTATTAATTAGAGCCACCTTTAATTGTTCTGTATAAAGCAAACCACTCAAAATTCGAAATATATATCGTGCAAAAAATTTTTATCAGGTGTTGAAATCGGTTATGAACCGAATTTCGACTTTATTTTAAACTGTGAACCGAACCTTAAACTCAAACTTAAAAAAATTATGAAACTGAACCTATTCTGTACCTTAATTTTCGGTTCGAAATCACTAGAGATTTTCGTATAAACGCTTGAACTTCAATTGAAACTGCTTGCATTTATATGTGAAGTGACACAAAAATACTTGGTTACTAGATCAGATGGTGAAGTTAAGCCAATTGAGGCTGTTCCAAGCCAAGTAGATTTGAGAATCGCTTATATTCATCATCTGATCTGGCAACCGAATATATACTTTTCACTTTCAATATATATGTAGTGATACAATTTAAATTTGAAATGCAAACGTTTATACCAAAAACTCAAGTTATTTGTGTGTGCCCCGATTGTTTGACAATTCTAAATAATTTGTTATTAACCTGTTCAATAAAAGTATAATGTATTTGTAATTTATTTGGCGACCTTTCTAATGTTTAATTTGTGAGTTGGCTGGCTCTAGGTCCGAAAAAGTTGCGTTTGTTCACAACTGTAAACAACTTATGCATTGTACCACCAAAAAGAGGTGGTTGCCTATACAGAACTGTTTCATCGTTGTCCCTAACGACTCTTCGAAGGCTTTTCGCTGAAGAAAGCATGATTGCCAACTGCCTCTCCATGCAATCATTGCTTAGATCAGTTGGGAACTGCTAAAAACAATGAAAGCAAAAATAGACAAGCAATGAGTGCTTTCAACTTTCTGGTGGTAATGCTTAAGCTTACTGCTGAACTTTCTAAGTGTAAAAGCTTGAACTTTTAAGCGAGCTTAGAAGTGCCCGTTAATTTTGAAATGCAAAGCATTCAAAAAAGCGTTTTTTTGCGTTGTTTCTTGAAACTTTTGTTAGTTTCGTTTACAAAAAAGAGAGCGTGCCGTCTCTTTTATAGATTTGTAATTTATTTGGCGACTTTTCTAATGTTTAATTAGTGAGTTGGCTGGCTCTAGGTCCGAACAAGTAAGAACGCTGTAGTCGAGTTTCCCGACTACAAAATACTCTGTTCAACTGAGACTCACATACAAACACACTCACATACACAAACGCACACACACACACACAGACGCGCGCTCACACGCGGCCTGCAGCCTGCATGCCGCCCCCACCAAAGCATCGGCTTTCTTAATAATAATTTATTTTAATACCAAAACACTTAGCCATCGATATATTTACATCTTGGCGGTTATTTTTTAACAGTCCAAAGACTACAGTTTCGAGTAAAAACAAGTAAGAAAATAAGTCAAGCCCGACTGTTATATACTCAGCATCTGCGAAAGTGTATGCTCAGCATCTATTTTGCTACTGTAGTAGCAGCAGAAATAAGCGCAACACTGTGTTTTCTCCTGCCTGTTGAATACATCACACGTTATATAAGTAAAGGTTTTTAAACGTAAATTCCACTGAGTCGTGGGTATCTCGAAGTCGGCAGGGCCGACAATGCCGTGCTTTCGTTTTGAACAGAACTCGTATCGCTCTAAATAACAAATAAGAATGGTATAGCTACCTACGTTTTCGTAGACTAATGCCTTTTGTCTTTTACTAATAAACATATTTGAACTTTTAATTTTTGTTGCAGAGGTCGTGGACCCTTAAAAACTACAATGGATGTTATCAATGCTGCCAAAAAAATATCAGAGGCCGGCACTAAGCTTGATAAATTAACTCGTGAAATTGCAGAACAATGTCCTGAAAGCAGCACTAAAAAAGACCTATTAGCTTATTTGCAACGAATTGCCCTATATTGTCACCAAATCCAAATTACTTCCAAAGTCAAAGCGGATGTCCAAAATATAAGCGGGGAACTCATTGTCTCTGGGGTAAATCTAACTAAATTGAATTCAAACGTACAATGTAAAATAAGAACCATTTCTATTCTTATGTTTTCGTCAGTTGGATAGCGCGACGTCTCTGATCCAAGCTGCAAAAAATCTAATGAACGCAGTGGTTCTTACTGTAAAATACTCATATGTGGCATCGACAAAATATACCAGACAAGGAACTGTAACTGTAAGTCAATGCGTAGAATAAAAACTTAAATTTATTAATATTATTGTATTTCAGTCTCCAATTGTGGTATGGAAAATGAAAGCTCCGGAGAAAAAACCTTTAGTGCGACCAGAAAAACCAGAAGAAGTTCGAGCTAAAGTGCGAAAGGGATCTCAGAAAAAAGTTCAAAACCCAATACATGCCCTGTCTGAGTTCCAAAGTCCCGCAGATGCTGTTTAAGAGATGATTCATTTAAAGTTCATTAAAGTATTATAATACTAATATAATTATACATTTACCTAATTTAAATTATATACACACGCATATATATGTATATACAATGAACATAATCATAGGGGAATTTTTTTTTTTAATGTTGTCTCTTAATGCGCAAAAAATTGGTAATAATTTCTAATTAGGGCAGCTATTGCAATCAGTTAGTGTGCGTGTGTGTGTGTGTGAGCGTGCGTTTTAATTTAAAACCTATTATTACAAATATTTTATTTAAAGTAAAATGCAGGATATAGAGGATTCGAATAGCATTTATATGATTTGCGCGTTGCGGGCAGTGCTGGATTCAGCAAAGGTAGCATCAAAAAAATATGTCTTGGCGGTTCTCTGCATAATACAAGAGTACACAGATACTCATTAAGGGACAGTTTAAACGCACTGTCCTTCAAATTGATGATGTATTAAAATCACTTGGGCTTACCATGAAACTGGAAAGAAATGTGTGCAGATGCTTAAGGAAACTTTATGATCAATATATGGCTCTAGAAAAAAATGCTGGTCGCGATAAAGAGTTGTACCGCAACATGGAATGAATTTTATGGACTATTTAGAAGGCATTTTGTATGTCGCTTCAGAAAAATCAATTGAATTGAGTCCTGATACAGCTTTTCAAAGACAGAGGTCCGATGACGATGAGGCTCTATCTAGTGCCTGTAGTCTCCATTCATATTAAATGGATTTTGAAGAGGAGTAAAAATGGAAAGTGTCCGAGCGTAAGACTAAGGAGACTAAGAATAAAAAACTATTAAACCGCACTGGACAGATGCGGAATAAGCTCTCGAGTTGCCGCTATCATTCTAGTAGCAACTGCTGAAGCTTTGGGACGATAAGCGTATTACAAAACGCGATCTGCATCACCTTCTTCAATGCATCGAAGAGCACAGACAAGCTTATCCAAATAGCAGAAAAACTAATGTTATGAATAAATTTGAACAACCACTTTTAAGTTATACTTTTTTCATTTATTTTTAATTTTTTTGCCGGCCTGCATCGAAGTTTTTCGCCAGCATGCAACTTTTGTGGAATGACTCTTAATGGGACATATAATATTGTGTAATATTGTGTATTGATATCTGTTATACTTTCCATGTGAAATGAAAATTTGTGGCTCTATCATTTTATTGGTTCATTTTCATGTTAATGCAAGAACATCATAACTCAGTTGTCCTGCAGTCGATATTCCTTGACCTTTCAGTTAAAACACATTTTCAAATTTTTTTAATAAGCATTTCAAATTAATAATATTTTACTAAATTAACTCGAAACTAAAAGAACTATTTTTTCTGGTTTAAGTCCATTGAAAATTTTAAAAGCGTTTTTCACAAAATCAAATTTTTCGAGTTATGCCAATCTCGAAGTAAGTGAGCGATATGCATATCCATGATTTGTAAAAAACCTACAAAGCACAGCGATTAAATTTGATAAACATTTTATTTTATTCTTGAGCTTGAATTAAATTATGCAGAATTTCACGCAAACAAAGCTAGCGTTACATGGAATGTTAGGGTGAAAAATGCTAACTCCCAAGAATCACTTTATCTCACGGTATATCACATGCCGATCCTACCCTTTTGGTAGCACAGAATTTAATTTTTTCTGTCACAGCAAACGTTTTTAAAAACAAAAACGCTTAGCATCTCAAAGTTTACTATGTTGAAAAAGTAAAATGAAATAGGGGAAATTGAAATTTTATGTAGCAACTTTAAAGCCATGGCGGAGGTATTGAACCTTGAAATTTCGAATTTTGCTTTTTCATTACGCTAACTAGAAATTATTACGAATTTTTTGCGCTTGAGGAAAAGAAAATATCAAAAAAAAATTTCTTCCTATATAAGATCTTATATATATACATATTGGAAACATTTATATATTAGAATTATGCTGCGGATTTGCTTAAATAAATAATTTTCAAAAACATAAGGAGCAAAGCTGACTTCGTCTGTGCCGAAGTTTTTTGTACACTTGAAAAAGCTCGCTCCAACGGTTAGCGATTTCGACCAAATTTCGCAGATCAGTTTGAGAACATATTATATTAATAATGACACTAAAACCCATTTTCCGACCGATCGCTTCTGTGGCTACAAGAAGTAGGCATCCGATCGGGGTTGGAATTTTAGCACGATGTTTCAAAACTGAGGGACTAGTTCACGTAGAAACAGATATACTTTATGTTGTAAGAGATGATTTCTTCCATGCGTTGCAAACTTCTGGGCAAAGTTATAATACACTTTTCAAATGTATAAAAGGAATAACATTTTTATAAATTTCAAAATTTCGGATCTCAAAAAAGTAGGTTCGTCAAAAGAAATGGTCAGTTCTGAGAAAGTTGTGCGATTTTGTTTGAAAAAAGGTGAAGAGTATGAATACTGTCTGGGCGAACTGAAGTTAAATGAGAGAAACAAGCTAAATGTTGTGTCAACAGCAAGCAACAGTAAGCCAACGCCGATAGTTTTCAGCTCTTGCGACTTAGATGTGTCTCGGCTAACCATTTATCGGACACTTTCTAAGTCAGAAGTCAGCGAAAGACAACGCAATAGCATCTTGACCGCCATATTGCTTCGTGCCGTGAACTTGCAAAAAAACACATGGCTACGGATTGGACAAGCGCAAGCCAAATTTAAAACCTATATAAAGTATTTGGATCATTTAAAAATAACTAATAATTTGGATGGCTCTTATAATTATAGACTCTATTTGTGAGATTTGCGAAAGGAGCCGCGGTATTTCTAGAAAAATAACTTTGGTGGTGAGAGCTTTATGGTAAGGGGCAATTTTTTATTTGAAGTCACACAGGAGCTTTTCCAAACAAGATGCCGCATGAACTCCGTCGAATACACTGGATTGCTTCAAATGAATTTAATAAAAAAAATAGACGAAAGCTTACTTCGGATCGACCGAAGTTTATATACCTTTGTAGGTTGTATAATTTATAAAATTAAGTTTTTAAATGATTTTCGTCGAACATTCTTAGCTGAGTTATTTCCCAAACTCAGCTATAGATGGCGCCACTACTTTGACCATTTGCTTGCCAGTTTGTTAAATGGCAGCTATACGATATATTCATCTGATTTTAACCAAACTTCCCAAAATTGTGTGGAAACTGATAATATTCATAATTGGACAGTAAAAAGACGCTACCATTAAAAACAAAAAAGTTTTTCTCACTAGAACTACTTTTTCGACCGATCGTTCCTATGGCAGCTATATGCTACAGTCATCCGATCTGGCCGGCTCCGACGAATGTGCAGCGTATTTGTACCAAAAGGCTTCGTGCAAAGTTTGGTTACGATAGCTTTAAAACTGACGGAGGAGACAGCATAGAAACAGACGGACGAACAGACGGACATGGCTATATCAACTCAGCTCGTCATGTTGATCTAGAATATATATACTTTATGTGGTCGGAGATGCTTCCTTTTATGCGTTACAAACATCTCGACAATTTTAATATACCCTCTACAAGGGTATAACAACAGAAACAGGGATACTCGACAACCCAACAGAAAGCGGAATTAAAAACGAAACCTCCAAAGCAATTTATTTAATAAACGTTTCTAACAAGCGCGACTGCAACCAAGGTGCAACCAGGTGTTTTGCCTACCAATAATCCATCAGAGCAATCACTTTCCACGCCATCTACACACATGGATAAAAGAAAACGCTCTGATTTGTCGACAGATTCTTATTTTGCGATGGTAGCAATTCAGAGCGTTGGAGCGAGAATGGACTCTAACTTAAGGAACCTAAGAAAAACCATGGCGACGAAGGAGGATATGGAAGATATTAAAACGCATCTCGGAGGAATAACCCAAAAAATTGATAATAAAGAGCTAAAAGCAGAACTAGCCCAACTGAAAGCAGATAGGGACATGGATAGGCGAGAACTAAACAGGCTGGTAAACATTAGCAAAGAAAACAAATCTTATAGTCAAAGGAATAAAAAATGATTTGGCTACAAAAGAGGGTGTTAAAACACTCTTCCGCTCTAAGTTACAGGTACCCAGAGCCCAAGTAAGAGAAACCCGAAATGCTTTCGAACGAAGCAGCAAAGTGGGCTTAATTGTAGAAATGGAGACTGCTGAAATGGCCAATGACGTTTTAAAAAATATTACATACGTAGCTGGAAGCTCTGTTTTCATAGAAAAATATCTCAGCTTGGAGAAACAGGAGCTGACGTCGGTTTTGCTACAGCTGTAAAAGGAACTCACAACCGCCAACAACTCCTACAAAATGATTGTCAAAAGCGACACGATTAATGTCAATGGCAGATGGATACGCTTTAGCAACAGCAAAACGCTAGTGAGCAAAGGGCAGCCAGCAGAAGAGGAATTAAAAGAGCTGTACGGTAGAGATCTTCTTCTGGAGAGCATAACATACGAGCATAAAATACTTTGAAGAGAACTCCAAGGCTTAAGGGTAAAACGAGAGCGGAAGTTAAAATCGGCTCTAACCGACTTCGATATACCCGTTACTCATGCATAGAAATGTTTAATAGCCATCCTGTGTGCCCGAGGTGAGACAGCCGAAAAATATGCAACATTTTTTAACTCGGCTATTTATCATCCGATCTTGATGAAAATTGGTGGGCTTATAGATGTTGCGAATGTAAACTTAAGTTTTAAATTTGAGATCGATATCTCAAAAATTGTGGGAGTTATTCAACATTTTTTATTGTGGGGGCGGGGTTGGGCGTGGCAAAAATTTGAAATAAACTTGATCTGCGTGCAGACAATAGGAGTCTACATTTCAAAATTGGTTGCTCTAGCTCTTCTAGTCTCTGAGATCTAGGTGTTCATACAGACAGACGGACAGACGGAAAGACGGTCAGACGGACAGACGGACATGGCTATATCGACTCGGCTGTTGATACTGATCAAGAATATATATACTTTATATGGTCGGAAATGATTCCTGTTACATACATTTGCACGACTTTAGTATACCCTTTTACTCTACGAGTAACGGGTATAAAAACGGCCAAAACTAAAAACGCATAAAAAAAGGTCAAATATTATAAATCACGCAACCAAACTTACAACATTGCTGGATTAGCCAACAAGCTTAAACAGTCCCACTTTCTTAATTTTATAAATCAGCACGACATTATTTTTTTACTCGAGACATTTGCGAAACCCATTTAGAAGACTACGAGGCCATTTTTAAAAACTACGTGCTTCTGTGTGAACCTGCCACCAGAACAAGTACTATAGGCAGAGCAAGCGGAGGTGCTATGTACGGAATCCGAAAAGAGTTCAAGGAGAAAGTAAAGTGCATATTTAGCAAGGTCCAAGACATTAATGTTGTTGAAATCACCTTGGACAACGAGCCCTTCCACATATTCCCAGTCTATCTGAACTGTAATCGGTGGCCAGAACACTACGAAAAATTATACGATGGCCTACTTCAGTCCGAATTCCCAAATGTAATGAAAGTCGGCGATCCAAATGCCCTGATAGCACATGAGCAGGTATTAACAGAGGATGCGCATTCAAACGCAAGGTATGCAAATCTTCCGAGAGGAGCAAAAGACAAGACCATAGATGGAAATGGAAAAAAATTAATTGGGATGTGCGAATCGTTTAATCTGACTGTTTTAAACGGTATATCAAAAAGCGACAGCGATAGCAACTTCACATTTGTCGGCGCACAGGGATCGACAACGATTGGCTACTGCATAATTAACGGAGAGTGGCATCAGTACCTGACAGATATGGGGGTTAAAAACGAAATCTACTCCGACCATTTGCCTTTAATAGTCAGCGTTGAGATCACACCGGCACATCAACAGGAAAACGATCAGCTGCTAACCAAGTTAATGTGGAAAGAGCGCTGAGCTGGAAGGTTTGCAATAGAGTTGGACAAAAATTTTAATTAGGCGGACAGTCTTGGGACTCAGACATTGGTAGAGTCCCTAACAGAATGTATCAAAAAGGCAGCACAATTTATGCACAGACTGAAAAAAGATGCTTTTACCAGGCAACAACCATGGTTTGGAAGAGAATGCGCAGAGTCAAGAAGCAAAACCATGTTCCTACTGCATCAAATGCAGATATCTGCCACAAGCTCGACATAACCGCTTACTGGGCACGCAACAAAGAATACAAGACCTTATGTAAGCGCACACAAAAGGAGTACTATAGGCAAATGGAAATTGCCCTCTGGACACTGCTGAGGCTGGGATGACACATTCAATTTTTACGAACAATTATTGTCACAATTTTTTGATAAAGGCCTGTTCTGAGAAGCGCGGAAAATAAATTTTTATGACGCACTCCATATAAAAAAAACAGTGGCGGAAACTTTCCTCGCCGGAATTTAGCTTCCGTATTTTGAGACGCGCTAAATAAATAGACAATTGGCCTATCGATAGTTGACGTATCGATAGCGGTGTGGGTCGTGAGTGGATTGAATGACCAGCTGATGCCATGGCGGAAATATAAGCAGCTCATTTTTTTGACGTCAAAATCGACAATGCACGGGAAACATGAACCCAAAAGAAACGCACCGAGAGATTCAATCGAGAGGAAACTATTAACTAAGGTCCACAAATCAGCCCAAGAAAGTTACGAAATCAGCACTGGAGTGCCATACCCCTAAAATCGTCTCCTATGCCAACGGACGCAAGCGTCCGCACTCGGTGGATGCCAAACAAACAGGTGGTGACATCCAAACCCGGTCATCCAGTTTACCACCACCGCGGACCAGCTAAAAAAAAAATTGGATAGCGATGCGACTGCTGTGGGCAGCATTGCCAGCTTCAGCGGTGTGGGCGTGGCTGTCAAACGTGAACGCCAGGAGGAGGATTTTTAATTTACGGCAAATATAACAATAATTTTGTATGAAAACTAAAAATATATTTTCCAATCTTTAGCATTGCGTTTCACTTGAGAGCCAAAATGATGGCACAGCCCAAATCCATGATTTGCAGAGACTCCGTGCCGCCGTCCTTGAGGCGATAGCAGCATTCGTACAAAGAAATGCATATTCAACCAACTTTGAATCAACCTTCAAAAGTGCTACTACCCCCCATGTTGTCGCATATCTGGGCATTCGTCAGGGCCGCATGAAGCATTATGTACTCCACAAACTGCTTCAGCTGACCCACACTGTAGGCCGATGACCCAATCTCTTGTACAAACTTCTAAAAACGATTACAGTTGCCCGAACGGCAGACTTCCAAATAATTTTTCAAGTAGTAGTCCGGGATTATGCCCGACATCTCAAACTGATTAGCCTTGCTGACGACATGCTTGACCCCATTAAGACGATGGCAGGACGCATATCGTCTCCCAATATCCGTAAAATAGACTTGTAGACCTCCTCCTCGATCTGCACCTACTCCAAGTGTGTCTCAAACGGGCAATAATTTGATCCTCGCCCAACGCCTTGAACCGGAATTTGATGCCGCTAACTCCATCAACATACATATCTGTGTTCCTGTTGCGCAGCTTAATTAAACTATTTTTAAGAAAAAAAAACACTTTCAACTTTTGTTTGTAAACAAAACAAAACAGGTGACTACCAGTGTGGCCGTTTCTGTATTTGGTCTCTTTGACTTATATATGGGCTCACTAATAATTTATGTGGATGCTAAATTCATTATGTGCAATTTAGCGAGCTAAATTTTCCGCGCTTCTCAGAACAGACCTTAATGGGGAAACGTCGTTGGTGTGAGCGAGACAAAGTATTATTGAATTCGCCTCACAATATTGTTGATGAGTGACAGAGGCATTGCTGCTGCCGGCAGCGCAGTAGGCAGAATTGATTCTACTAGATTCAATATTTGTTGATTTGGTAAATCTGGGGGATTTCCAAATATATTAAATGCTATAATTATTTCATTGCTCAAAATGAAATCGCGAAAAAAGAAAAAAATAAGTTTTCTTCAAAGAGAAGTAGACGGTAAATTTGAATTACATATACAAGGCATATTTCATTTTGGTGATAGAAAAATTATCCGGAATATATCAGCCACAAAAATCTTAAAGAATGATTTCGGATCACGCCTACGCTACCTGTCCACAGGTATGGATATGGATGACTGTCTCACTCATATTAGGTGAATCTCAATATTGTTTTCAGTTGCATGTTAGGGTCCAGCAGTCAAAGATCTCTAGCACTATATAATGCCCAAACTGGGAGAGCATAGCAAGCGATTTTTTAGCAAGTTGTATTTGCGCAGTTGATGGTACAACAAAAGAAAGTTGTTGAAATTCGGACAATGAAGAATGCAGAATCCACATATTCAGAATTGATGTTGTCTGCAGCGGATGTCCAGAAAATATATATTTGTTGATTATTCTTATAACCAACTGATGATGAGTCCTAGACAAAGCAACCGCGTCTGACAGTGTCAAAAAGGCAATTTAAACTATCTGTTACGTACATTGAAAGTGACCCTGACATTTCAAAATACCAAAAAAATACCCAAAATACTAGATATGTAACATTTTTTCGCGTTTTGGGGATTTTCTTTGATAACTTTTTAAAGTATGCGGCGAATTCGTTGGTTTCGCTCAACAATAAGTTGTGTCTAGAAATTGAATGTGTCATCCCAGCCTGAGGCAGGTAAATGGAACTGTGACGAGCAAGCCCATCAAGATTGATGCAAACAAACTGGCATTGCATTTCCAAAGCCTGCTGTATATAGAAGATCCACCTATGCAACATCTTTTTGTCTTTCCATTTACCAGTGTTCCGGAGCTAGATATGGAAATTGACATCGCGCATTAAGCGAAATAAGGCACCCGGGGAGGATAGAGTCCCAGCAGAGTTTCTGAAACGTATACTAACGTATATAATAAAATTTTTTATACACGAAATGCACCAGATAACTTCAGACGAAATGTCATATACCCGATCTTTAAAAAAGGAGAGGCAAGCGAATCAGCTAACTACAGAGGTATTTCCTTTTTAAACGAGACCATGAAGACCTTTACTTCAAAATTGCTGAACCGCCTTTCTAACTGGGTCTAAAAGAACGATATCTTAAGCGAATGCCAATCTGGATTCAGAGAAGGCTACTCGCTGTTGACAGATCTTAGTAGATACTGGGGCGGCAAAGAATTACGTAAAGCCCATAAAGGAGCTGTTAGACGTAGTTCCTGTCGAAAAGCCCTTCACTGTGAGCACCATACATGGCTCCAGTAAAATTTAAAGCAAATGTTCTATGAAAGTTTTTGGACAAATCTCATCCTCCTTTTTGCTGGATTTGCTCAGTAAGTTTGATTTTATCATAGGCTTCGACTTGTTAAAACAAGCAGGAGTAATGTTAGACCTACATAGCAGCGTTATAAATTACAACAATATATCAGAACAGTTACAATTTCACGTGTGTGATAGCGTAAACTTCACACATGTCGATGACATAGTGGTACCATTCTCCGTAAAGGCAGAATTCAAAAAGATGATACTGAAAAGATTTAAGGCGTTTTCGACCTCTAACGAGGCGTTACCCTTCAACACATCAGTCATCGCCACAATACGTACAGTGGATAACGAACCGATATATACCAAGTTGTACCCACATTCTATGGGAGTAGCTGATTTTGTTAACAATAAAATCAAACAACTATTGAAAAATGGAATTATTAGGCCATCAAGGTCCCCGTATAACAGTCCAACAAGGGTTGAAGACAAAAAAGGGACTGATGCCGACGGAAACAAGAATAAACGGCTGGTAACCGACTTCAGGAAGGTGAACGAGCGAACCATCGCTGATCGGTACCCAATGCCAAGCATTCCCATGATTCTGGCGAACTTGGGAAAAGCCAAATTGTTTACCACCTTAGATTTAAAATAAGGGTACCACCAAATCTACCTGGCTGAACAGGACAGAGAGAAAACGGCATTTTCAGTGAACGGCGGAAAATATGAATTTTGTCGTTTACCATTCGGTTTGAAAAATGCAGGAAGTATTTTTCAAAGAACCATTGATGACGTGTTGAGACAGCAAATAGGCACAATAGTTTACGTCTATGCAGACGACGTAATTATTTTCTCTGAGAATGAGATCGATCATGTCAAGCACATTGATATGATACTAAAGTGCCTATGCGAAGCCAACATGAGAGTCTCAAAAGAAAAAACAAAATTTTTCAAAGAAAGCGTCGAATACGTAGGCTTTGTGGTCACCAAGGACGGGGTAAAAACTGACCCAGAAAAGGTCGCAGCCATGCAAGACTATGATGAGCCGAAAAATCTGTTCAGTCTCAGATCCTTTCTTGGCCTTGCAAGTTATTACAGAGGGTTTGTCAAGGACTTCGCGGCCATTGCAAGACCACTGACAAACATGCTAAAAGGCGAAAATGGCACCGTCAGCAAGCTCATGTCAAAGAAAGTTCAGATACAGTTTAACGAAACTCAACGCAACGCGTTTGAACACATGCGAAACATCTGGGCATCAGAAGATGTCATGCTAATATACCCAGACTTTAGACAACCGTTCGACTTGACTACCGATGCTTCCGCAAGTGGTATCGGAGCTGTCTTGTCCCAGGGAGGCAAACCGATCACGATGATCTCTCGGACACTTAAGCAAAGTGAATCACACTATGTCACAAACGAGAGAGAATTGCTAGCCATTGTGTGGGCTTTACAACTACTTGTATGGTACCAAAGAAATAAACAGCTTTACGGACCACCAGCCTCTTACCTTTGCAGTTTCAGACAGAAACACGAATGCTAAAATCAAAAGGTGGAAGTCATTCATTGACGAACACAATGCGAAGGTGTTCTACAAGCCAGGCAAAAAGAATTATGTAGCAGATGCATTATCGCGGCAGAACATAAATGCCTTACAAAACGAACCTGCCTCCGATGTGGCTACAATTCATAGTGAACTCTCATTGACCTACACGATTGAGACCACAGAAAAACCCCTGAATTGTTTCAGGAATCAAATAGTCTTAGAAGAGGCAAAATACCCGCTAAAGCGGTACTTCATACTTTTTGTACTTTTTTACACAAGAGCACTGTTCTCGAGACGTTAAAACATGTTATCAACCAAATTACCAGCTTTGGCCAGCATTCAACACTCCTTAGTGTTAAATTTCCCTGCAACCAAATTCTGGCACTGCAAAAATCTTGTGTCAGACATCGCAGACAAAATCGAGCAGGTGGAAATAAAAGAAAATACTAAACAGATACTCCGCGACTATTATTTTTCGAAAATGGCCAGGTCAGCAAATGAAGTTGTCGCAAACTGCAAAGTGTGTACAAAGCCAAAATACGTCAGACATCCCAAGAAACAAGAACTTGGAGTGACACCAGTCCCCTCATATGCTGGCGAAATGCTGCATATTGATATCTTTTCTACTGACAAAAAACTATTCCTAACTTGTATCGACAAGTTCTCCAAATTTGCGGTCGTACTACAACAAATTAACGCCGTTGTGTTCAGAAGAACGTATTCAAGCAGACATGGGAACGTCTGTTCTCATTAATGGGAGGGTGGTCCATAAAGACAATCTTAAGTAGCAATCGCCTGAGCACAACTACGAAAATAATTAATAGGTTTAAGTTGCATTAGGGTTATACGAACGCTTCTGTCTCTGCTTTCTGTAGCCAACGCTCTGATCACAGACTAATCCCACTCCAACTACAGTCCTGTAATTGACAAAAAGTAGTCATATGAAACAACAGGATTACGTTAGATATATGGTAGAACAGAATTGTCCGAAGCATGTCCCAAATCGCACATGCGACAGCTATTATAGTTGAAATATATATATGTAATGCTTACAGTCACTCTTGCTAAGCCGAGCATAATGAACCCTACTACTTCAAAAGGTAGTATAATAATGTAATTAGTATTTGTGATCATGAAGATTTGAAGTGTGTTAGCTGAGCATCTCACAGAAGTACCTATAGTCAATTTCTGAAAATATTGTTCATGTACTAATCAATTACCCTTAGAATTAAGTGCATGGGCAGAAGGGTCACCATGTCTCCCTGTACCACACGACTCTACCACACCTCTGTTGCAATGTGACGCCGTAGCATAATGTGGCAAGGAAGTTCTATTGGCCACCAGATGCATCGCAACCAGCGAACCGTCATCCTGCAGGATATCGCCTCACGACACCTGCACGCAAGCCCTTCATGCGAGAGACACAGCCAATTGCCATACCCAGCTCAGCCACCTCAAACCTTTGACACATATGGACTCGCTGATAACCATCAATGAGAGTCCAGGTCGAGTGGTCAAAACAAACGGCACGCACCTCTTCACCTTGTGCTTTTGACTGTCATCAACCGTCAATGAGGGTCCAGTTTAAATCAGTATTGATGAGGCCCAGAGGCCAAGACAAACGGCATGCATCTCGTCACCTGGAACGCTTGGCTGTCATCAATGGCATGAAAGACTTGAATCAACACGAGGCCTTGAATAAGATTCCAGGCATGGTGATCTTGCTGATGCTGAACATCATTAACCAAGGTGCTGTTCTGAGAATGCCACTCTCGTATTGGATAAACAGCCATAATGTCATTCAGGAATTTAAGGTTGAAGTGGAGGCAGCTGGGTCACCTAAAGCATGGGTCGCAGCTGGCATAGGATTTATAATCATCGTCAACGGTTACATCGTCTGCTGCAAGTACTTTAAGAAGAGACGGTCTTCGAGGGAGATACTTCTATAATCTATAAGTGCAGCATGACCGAGGACGGGGGAATAGTTAAGAAGTAACCCTCGCAGTACGTTTAATATTATAAATATGTTAACTTTAAGTATTTTAATGATATCAGGGTTTGGTCACACTACAGCGTGAAGCCATCTTCTCCCCTTTCTGATCTCGAATGAATAAGACGCACACGCTATTATCTGAAACCAAGCAATAAAATTGTTGGCTCAACATAACCAATAAATTGTCCAGCCATTCTCTCTGGATTGAACATTTGATGTATCCCATTCGGGCTGCATTGGCACGAGAATCTACAACTGGATCTCCGCGGCAGCAGCGGATTGGCATAATTTATATAGAAAGTCCTCCCATGCAACATCTTTTTGATTTTCCATTTACCAGTGTTCCAGAGCTAGATATGGAAATTGACATCACGGAAGTAAAAGCAGCACTATCGCGCAGTAAACGAAATAAGGCACCCGGGGAGGATAGAGTCGCAGCAGAGTTCCTGAAAAATGCTACCCCTTACTTTGTACAGCTTCTTAGTAACGTATACAATACAATTTTTATACTCTGTACCGAAGGTACATAGAGGTTATTAAGTATGTAACAGGGAGAAGGAATCGTTTCCGACCCTATAAAGTATATATATTCTTGATCAGCATCAACAGCCGAGTTGATATAGCCGTGTCCGTCTGTCCGTCTGTCTGTCTGTCTGTCTGTCTGTCTGCCTGTCTGTCCGTCCGTCCGTCCGTATGAACGAAGAGATCTCACAGATGGTAAGAGATAGAGGTTGGACATGTTGGGACATATATTTCTTATACTTGCAGGCAGATTTATTTTATTCATTTATTTATTTTATTTTAATTGCAGCTTCGTCTAAAAGACACAGCTACAATATAATAGAATAAAAAATGATACAAAATAAGGGGGATAGAAAGGAAAACAAAAAGAGTAAATAGAAGAAACGCCTTCCGATCCGGTGGGGGTAATTTATTTTGTCGTTATGACCAGCTACGCCCCTGTTCGCAGCGTTGGTGATCGGAAGGAATTTCCTGGAAAAACTAGAAACTATGCAAGTGCCAGATTGTGAAGAATAAAAGACCGCAGGCCTTCGTCGGAAAGGTTATCACTGAGAAGAGGAAAGATATTATTGTAATCCCTACACAGAATGCGAAAAGGACAATTAGAGGCATATAAAGTAGAAGCAACAGGAAGCCTCAAGGGAATATAGTTTCGTGTTTGTCTTGAAGGGACATTAAGGTACACGCGTCCGAGTAGGTACTCAGCGTCAATATTACCCTTTATAAGCTTGTTTAGAAACATTATACCCAACATGGTACGTCTATGCTCAAGTGAAGGTAAGTCTAAAAGCTTAAACCTGGAAATATAGGGAGGAAGTCTCAACTGTGGGTCCCAACCCAGGTTGCGAAGGGCAAACAAAAGGAACTGCTTCTGGACAGATTCGATACGTTTACACAGGGTGAGTGCTTGAGGGTTCCAAATACACGAACCAAACTCCAAAATAGGCCTCATTAGGGATATAAACAAAAGCTTGGTCGTATAGGGATCATTGAACTCCTTAGACCAACGTTTAATAAAAACTAACAATCCCATGGCACAGAAAGTTTAATATGAGTGCCAAAAGAAAGTTTATGGTCGAGGGTAATACCCAGATCATGGAAAGATTCAACTTGTTCAAGTTGATAAGAATAAAATAAATAGTTAATCAGAAGAGGGGTTCTACGATAAAAAGTCATAGATTTACACTTGTCCCTGTTCATAAATATGGAATTCAAATCAACCTGAAGCAAAGCAGAATCGTTGGGCGAGTTGTGACTCAGGAATATCTTTAAGTCATCTGCGTACATCAGCGCACGAGAATGCTTAATTACATTAGGCAGGTCATTAATAAATAACACGAAGAGAAGAGGCTCAAGATGGCTGCCCTGGGGAACTCCAGAGGTCACAAATACCGGATAAGAAGTGCTACTATTAAAGTCTACTTTCTGAGTTCTAGACTGGAGATAAGATTTTATCCAATTAAGAAGCCCCAGTGGAAATCCCAGCAGACGCAATTTCAAAATTAGAAGGCAATGAGAGACACTGTCGAAAGCCTTACTAAAATCAGTAAAGATAACATCTGTTTGTTTACCTTGAGTGAAACCATGAATCACTGAAGAAGTAAATTCCAGTAAGTTTGTAGTAATGGATCTGTTTTTAACAAATCCGTGCTGGTTCGGCGAAATAAAAGGAGAACATGAGTGCTGTAACTGAGATGTTATAATTTGTTCAAAGAGTTTAGGTCTTGCAGAGAGTTTCGCAATGCCCCTGTAGTTTGAAATGTCAGAACGAGAACCCTTTTTATGTAAGGGAATAATGAAAGATTCTTTCCATGGAGTTGAAAACATAGACTGCTCAAGAGATTTGGAAAACAAGATGTGGATAGGATAGGCAAGCGATTCTGCGCATTGCTTTAAGATGCACGATGGCACATTATCTGGGCCAGGAAAAAGGTTAGATTTTAGGGAAAGTAAACCATTCAAGACAGAAGAAAAAGAAATGGTGGGGCAGCTTATGAAATCATTTGAGGAAATAGGATAAGAATAGCCTTTGCTGGCATCGGACGACGAGTAAGTTGATTGAAAGAATTTTGCGAAGAGATTTGCAATGTCAATGTCGGACGAGACATTTTCATGTTTAAAGAAAAGAGAAGAAGGTAAGGCATTGGAACGACGCTTGGTATTTACGAAATGGTAGAAGCTCTTTGGATCGTTACAAAAGTTACTCTGTACTCGAGACAGGTATTTTTCATAGCAAATTCGATTTTGGGCTTGAAATTTTGCCCTAGCAGTCGAGTATTTGGAGAAGTCCGTTGCTTTTCCAGATCTTTTGTATATTTTGAAAAGGCGAGACTTCACATTTTTCAAGTGTCTCAGGCTTGCACAACTCCATGGAACATTTTTGTGAGAGCTACTTACACTCTCCTGAGGAATAGAGATATCGAATAGCTCGTACAGCTTAGAATAAAACAGATTGGTGGCAGTTTCAACACAATGCACTTGATTAAGAAATGACCAGTCAGTATTAAGCAACAAATTGTTCAGAATATTGTAATCTGTCTTCCTAAAGCAACGCCTAAGAAGCGCTTTAGTTGGCTTTACTTCGGTTGTGCCTGGAAGATCCAATTGGAGTTCTATGGTAGGATGATAATTATCTTCAGGCAAAGAAATTGGAAATGTACGAGAGATAGTAGCACATGGATTATCAGTAAACAATAAGTCCAGTATACGACCAAGCGAGTTTTTAATGAAATTAGCTTGAAGCAGAGATAGACCAAACATACTGTCCAAAAAGCTATGCTGGCAAGAAGAAAGAAAAAATTTAGAATCGGGGGAAGAGACCCAAGAAACAAAGGGAAGATTAAAGTCACCCACAACGACTTGAAAATCACAGTCGCGACAGGTTTTCGAAATGTACTCTATTGCTAAAGCATGCTTAAGATAAGTGGATTCATCAGAAGACGGAGGAACATAGAAACAGCTCAAGAATATGCAAGAGTCTCCGATGTGCACTGAGACACACACAAATTCAATGTCGTCAGTGTTAGGAATATGAAAAATGGATGCCTTAAGATTTTGCTTAACAGCAATCAATACACCCCCTCCATTCCGATTGCTACGGTCAACCCTAAAAATGCAATAAGAGTCGCACAGAATTTCACTATTTAGTATGTGAGTTTGAAGCCAAGTTTCAGTCATCATTAAAATGTCAGCCTCGAAAGCAAAACTATTAAGGTAAAGGGATTGGAGTTTACTTCTGATTCCCCTTACGTTCTGGTATTTGATGACAAGGGACGACTTAAGTTTTTTGAGGACATAGGAAAAGTAGCAGTCGGCTTAGGCTCAAATTCACGAACAAGAGTGAATTTAGGCCAAAGATCAGGATGAAGAATTTGGGATAGAAGAGAAGATGGAACGTACAGTTTAAAAGAGGATATTGATCGAGGCTTTGCAAATATATATTTATGAACCGATAAGTCCGAGCATCCTGTAGAAGTGATTAAATAATTCTCTAAGTCATTCTCAGTGATATCAGGGCGAAGGCGGGAAACAAAGATATGTTTTCGTGGGGCAACTGCTTCAATAGGACGGAAAGAGAGTCGAGCATTGGCAGACGTAGAAGAGTCTAGCAGGAGCGGGAGCAGCAACGTTAGCAGCTACGGCAGACCAAAGTGTAGAAGCTGGTGCAGGAGCAGCTAATGGAGCTGATGCAGGAGCTTTAGATGAAGCTGCCTGAGCAGCAGGAGGCTCGGTAGGAACTGCACCCCCACCGACATCAGAAGCCGATGCAGGAGCAGTTGATGGAACTGCTGCCGGAACTGTGGTAGTTGAAAGGACAGCAACTTTAGCAGCTACAGTACAACAAACTGCAGAAGCTGGTTCAGGAGCAGCTAATGGAGCTGCTGCAGGAGCTATAGAAGATGAAGCGTCGTGAGCAGCAGGAGGAGACACGGTAGGAACAGCACCACCATCGATATCAGGCACAGGGTTATTACGATAATTTGCATTATCCGTGGCAGCCATTGAGGAGCCTACAACAGAAGAATCAAAAGCATCATCCTTGTTAGCCAGAGTATTAGCAGTGGTCGATAGTATTTCCATGTCAACATGAGCAGATACCAAGCCAGGGGAGCTCGCGGCATCGGCATCGAAGGAAATCAGAGACGGCTCATTCCTTGTTGTAGGTGTATCAGGTGCATTTGTAGCTACTGCAAAATGAGAACGATTAGGTTGAGCAGATTGAACATAGCTTTTTCTGCCCATAGGCGAATTAGCTAGCTTATAACCATGAAACTTAGACTGCATCTTCCGAAACTTCCCGGTGAGATTGTAAAATTCATCTTGGAGCTCCATAAAATCACCGCGAGTCTGCTTCATAAATGTATGCATTTCGAATGCCACTTCTTGGCAGGGTTCACAACTCCAAATTAAGCCAGGAACTTTGGAAACAATGTCACTCTGGCGGGCAGGAAAGCCTGCACACTTAACATGGGCAACATTGTTACACAGAAAGCAAGCGACAAGCAAATCCATGGAACCAACCTTACGGTTAAACTCACATTGCTCAAAACAACAAGAAAGCATTTTGTTAAGCTTCAAGTGTAGGGCACGCGTAATTGCAAAAGCTTCTAAAAAATAATTTTCAGCGCAGCTGCAGCAGAAACTCTTTAAAGAACAACAAATTGCAATGAGTGATAAGCGGTACTTAAAGCTTTAGCATGTGCCGAATGCGTAAGCTCAAAACGTTTAAGCAAAAGAAAAAAAAACAATAACAACACCGCACTGTTGGGGACAAAGAAAGAGCCGAATATGCAAGTGCAAAATTAAGTAATTAGTTATATTGAATAGCTAATTAACTAATTTCACAATATCTCTCCGACAATCTAGCCACAAATCACAGTAGCGATGAGTTGTTTACGACCGAACTAATTTAGCCAGAAACTTTAATATAAGCACAGGAAAAAAATATTTGTAAGCGGAGCAAAGAAAAAGACAACCGTACGCGACGACAGCTCAGCTTTCAATGTAATCTATTTTTGCCACGCCCACTCCCGCCCCCGCAATTTGGGAAAAACGTCATATCTCCCACAGTTTTGATGATAGATTGTTCGTTCCTTCTGGAGATATCTAGTAATCAAAATTATTTATCGGTTTTCTGAAGGAATGATAAAGATCGGATGAGCGATACACAAGTTATGAGCAAAAAAGATATCAGACCCCCCCATCTCCATCCACCCATCCAACCACCGCTGTATTCAAACAAACACACTCTTTCGAGAGAGAGAGAGAAAGAGAGCCTTAGAGATAATAATAATAAAAATATTGCACGATAAACAAGTGACTCCTTGGATGTATTATAATATTATAGTCGGGGGCAAATGAACTGGTACAGAGTATGTTATAGTCGGGATTGACCGACTTTCTCACTTGTTTATACGGGAAATGCACCAGAAAACTTCTGATGAAATGTCATATACCTGATCTTTAAAAAAGGAGAGGCGAGCGAACCAGCGAACTACTTAGGGATTTCCTTATTAAGCGAGTCCATGAAGTCCTTTGCTTCAATATTGCTGAATCGTCTTTCTAACTGGGTCAAAAATAACGATATCTTAAGCGAATGCCAATCTGGATTCAGAGAAGGCTACTCGCTGTTGACAACATCTTTCCATTCACCGCCGTTGCAAAACAGTACTTGGAAACAAAAAGATGTTTGCGTTCTGTGTCGATTTCAAAGCTGCATTCGACACCATTGACAGACAAAGCCTCTACCTAAAACTCAGCCACATTGGAGTATCTACTAAGGTAATTCAAATGATCCAAAGCTTGTACATCTGCAACAAGACCACAGAAGGCCACAACCTATCCAGATGGTTTGAGACGAACCTTGCAGTGAATCAAGGTTGCCTACTGAGTTCGTTACTTTTCGCACTGTACATCGACGACATATCCTCCATTCCTGCCAGGGGGTGCTCAACTGATATCGGAAAGAATCAAAGTTCTAAGGTATGCCGATGACATGGTGCTTCTGGCCGTTGACGCCCGGGATTTGCAGCAAATTATAGACGCATTGCACTCATACTGCCAAACGCGGAGCCTTCAAATTAACTGCGAAAAATCTAAGATAATGGTAGTACGTGATACAAGGGGTCGAAAAGCAAGGACAGATGCTTGGTCTCTAAACGGAGCGAATCTGGATATTGTCACCGAGTACCAGTACTTGGGAGTCACTCTTACACCAAACATGTCATTTCGCAAGCATTTAATCAAAAAATTAAGCGACTCGAAAATTGCGATCAATTCCACAAACTGCTTAGAAAATGAAACGTCAGTCACAGCACTAAGTACAAATTGTTCTTAGCCACAGCCAGAGCAATTATGTGCCATGCTGCCCAAGTATGGGGCTTTGGTCAATACGAAGAAGTGGAACGACTCCTCCGTTTTTATATAATGCTCGCCTAACTATGCTATACACTTGGAAACGGGTCTCCCAACTATTTTTCTCTACACACTGCAACTTCACTTCGATTATATTAATAAGACTATTCAAATGCCATCCACGCGTCTTCCAAGAATTGTCACAGAACACCTATTAAAATCAAAATCACAGTTTGTCGGAAGGTGGGAAGCCATGGCGTTGGAACACAATATTAGGTGCAACATAGAAGACCACAGCTCATGGAACCTTTGGCAGACAAAACTGCTGCAGAGCGTAGACAGCACGGAAAGGATTGGCTTTGAATCACAAGCCCGTGAAAGTCAGTCTCTGACACTTAAAGCAAACTGGAGTATAATTTAAAGGATAAAAATTATTTCACTGACAATTTAGACGTGGCAGCAATATCAGTCATTTTTCAAACGAGAACCGAAGTGCTCAACCTGAAGTATATGCCACATATCTCAAACCCCAGTCATTGCACTCTCTGCAACACCGAAGAGAGAGAAGAGACCGCCCACTTCTTTTCTCGCTGTCCAATTCTACAGTAGAGAGACATGTAACCAGACATCGGAATCGAGGAATCGGAATTTAGGAAAATGTCACCTACTGTAATAGGTGATCAATATCTCAATCAGTTTCCATAAATATAAGTCGATGTAAATTGATTTGTAAGACGGGGCACCGTCGTCTTTATTGTTCAGCTTCAGTTTTATTAATTGTATCTTAGCGTTAGCTTAAGCTTAGGCCTCGCTGCTTCGCTGTCAGTAACGCTGGCAGCGGAGCGGCTACATTATATGTTGCATTATATGCTCAGAGCTGATAGCAGCGAGAGCGCGAGAGAGAATGTTATATCCACACATAAAGAAGGGATGGTCGCGCCTGCCAGACATGCAGACTCGGCACTTCTTCTGTCCATAGCATACTCGTGTGGTCAAATTACTTTTGCACTTGAACTATGCTTGGGACTTTTGGCTTACGTAGACATTGCAACAAAGTGTTTGCACCATGTATTTTAAGAATTGAACTGAGTACAGTGGGCACTCTATATGTATGCATACCACATCTCTCACCTTTTAAAAAATAACGTAATGAAATGAACTTATTTTAAAGACAAATATTATTTGGTTATATTTTTTTTCTATATATATATTTTTTGTTTTTTTGTAAATACATATTTGTATTTTTAATTAAGTACGAAAGTGTGCAATAAAAGTGAAGAATAAAAATAAAAATTTATATATAATTGTAGTATTATTAATATTTAAAAAAAATTTTTATTTTTTTTATTTTATTTTGAATGATATTTTATCTCCATGCATGGGTTTTGATAAAATATAAGTTATGATATAAAAATTTTTAACCTATCCTTATGAACTGTTTGTTTTTTATTCTTACTGTCTGAAATGATTATATTATCTCTATCTTCTATCTTTTCTACTTTATACGGGCCTATGTATTTAGAATCTAATTTATGACCTGCTTTATTTCTCAATAAAACCTTATCTCCTATTGATAAATGTATGTCTTTTATTTTTGAATCATAGATTTCTTTATTCTTTCTTTTTTTTTCTTCGAGAATGATTCTTGCTCTTTTGTATGCTAATTCTAATCTATATTTAAATTCCTTTGCGTAGTCATCTAAATTATGGACTTACATAATTCTCCATGCTATTGAATGATTTATTAATGCTAGGTTGTCTGCTAAACACTAGTTCATATGGACAATAATCGTGTGTTATGGATGGTGTGGTGTTAAAACAATATACAAGTATAATAACCAAACATCCCAATCAGTTTTGTCAACCGATATGTAAGAACGAATGCATTCGTTGAATGTTCTATGGCTTCTTTCCACAGTTCCTAAAGTCTGGTGGTGGTGTGCTGTAGATGTTATGTTTTGGATACCAAGATATTTACATAAATCATTGATAACCGAATTCTTATATTCCGTTCCCATGTCCGTAATGAACGTCTTCATCGGACCGTACTTCAGAATAAAAAATTCAAAAATAGCTTTTGCTACTGTTTTAGCACTTTTGTCAGGGATTGGTATGGCAACAAGGTATTTTGTTAAATCACAAATTAAAGTGATAGCATATTCGTTTCCTTGTTCTGATTTTGGTAATGGACCGATCGTGTCCACTATTACTCTATCAAAAGCCATTAGTGGTGTTTCTGTTAAAGTCTGAGGAGTTTTAGCATGTGTTGCAACTTTACATTTTTGACATTCTGGACATTTTCTTACATAAGATTTAATATCGCGTGTCATATTTGTCCAGTAATAGAATCGTTTTATTTTTGCTGTTGTTTTCGTTATTCCTGGATGTCCTCCTTGAGTTGGATTGTCATGGTATGTAGACAGTAGACAGTTGATTTCTTTCTTATTATCATTGTTTATTGTGGTCACCGGCTGGAGTAGCGCTACTCTTAGATGTTTTAATATTTTGTTGCCCATATTTTTAAAGTAATCAATTGAAACGTGATCAAAGATTTCTTCGCACGGTGCCATTTTTAGTTGACTAATTCCATGTATACCGGCATCTTTTCAAGCCTTTGGAAATTGATCTAGATCAAAAACTCCATTAGTATATAGATTATCAACATTAATTCTTGCAATTACCTTTTTTCCATGTTTGAAAGAACCTTTCAATAAATTTAATTGCAAGGTCATTACTTTTTTAACATCCTCGTTTCGAATGACGTTATATATTTTGGGCTTCGAAGAGTCCGGTTGCTTTTGTAATTCCGAATCTGTTCCTGTGCAGGATTTTTTCTGTCTACTTTAATTTCTTGTAATGACTTTAAATATTTGGTTTGTAATATCTTTGAGTTGCTCGATGGTTATTCTTGATAACGCATCAGCAACATGGTTGTCCTTTCCCTTAAGGTACTCTACCGTAAATTGGTATTCTTCTAAATCAAGTCTCATTCTTGTTAACTTTGAGCTTGGGTTTGTCATTGAAAATAAAAATGTGAGGGGTCTATGATCTGTTTTAACTACAAAGTGTTTTCCATATATATATGGTCTGAAATAATTGATTGCCCAATGTATTGCGGTTAATTCTTGTTCTGTGGTGTTTTTATTATATTCACCTTTGGTAAATGATCGTGAAGCATATGCAACTGGAAGTTGTAGTCCGTTGCTTTCTTGAGTTAATACGGCTAAACAAGCTTGTTTACTTGCATCCGTGATAATACAAAATTCTTTGGAGAAATCTGGATATTGCAGTAATGTCGGAGACATTAATTTTTCTTTAAATAATCAAAAGCTTCTTGACATTGAGGTGTCCATTCGAATTTAACATTTTTTTTACATAAGTGTGTAATATGGCGTGAGTAATCCGCGAAGTTTTTGATGAATCGACGATAATAGTTACAAAATGCAACAAATCTTCTAGCACTGTCTGCGTCAGTTGGAACTGGATAGTTTTTTATGACTTCATACTTTTTGTCATCCGGTAAAATTCCTTGACTAGTGCATTTATGGCCTAAAAATGTAACTTCATGCATGAAGAATGTACATTTTTCGGGGTGTAGTTTTAAATTATGTTTTCTGCACAATTCAAATACGTCAATTAAATTTTTTAGCATATGTTTTTCTGAGCATCCGATGACTTTTAAATCGTCCATATAAAGGAACGCTTGAGAGGGGTTTAATCCTGAAAATGCTATTGTCATCATTCTTTGGAAAGAATTTGCTGCTATTTTTAATCCATAGGGTAATCGCGTAAAACGATAAGAGCCGTTGCTCGTTGAAATTAAGTTATGTTTCTTGAATCTTTGTTTGATTCTATCTGATAGAATCCAGACATTAAATCTAAACATGAAAAATATTTAGCTCTTCCCAATCGGTCTAGAATATCATATATTCTTGGTAATGGGAATTTATCAGCTAATAGCTTCTTATTGATCTGGCGGTAATCGACCACTGAACGCCACCTTTTTGTGTTTGAATCAGGTAGTGATTTTTTTGGAACTAAAAGCAATGGGCTGTTGTATTCTGACACTGATGGTTCTACTATGTTGTCTCTTATTAATTTCTGAACTTGTTTTATGATTTCATCTTTTTGACCATGGGGATTTCTGTGATTTTTAATATAAACTGGTTCATCATCTTGTTGTTCATTTATTTGGCATATTTCATAATTTTGAAGTGATTCATATTGGAGTTTGTCTAATTTTAGAACTTGACTTTTGTTTGTGGTGCTTAAGATGCGAACAAATGCATTTTTATACCCGTTACTCGTAGAGTAAAAGGGTATACTAAAGTCGTGCAAATGTATGTAACAGGCAGAGGAATCATTTCCGACCATATAAAGTATATATATTCTTGATCAGCATCAACAGCCGAGTCGATATAGCCATGTCCGTCTGTCCGTCTGTCTGTATGAACACCTAGATCTCAGAGACTAGAAGAGCTAGAGCAACCAATTTTGAAATGTAGACTCCTATTGTCTGCACGCAGATCAAGTTTATTTCAAATTTTTGCCACGCCCACCCCCGCCCCCACAATAAAAAATGTTGAATAACTCCCACAGTTTTCGAGATATCGATCTCAAATTCAAAACGTAGATTTATATTCGCAACATCTATAAGCCCTGAAATTTTCATCAAGATCGGATAATAAATAGCCGAGTTAAAAAAATGATGCATACTTTTCGGCTGACCCACCTCAGGCATACAGGAAGGCTATTAAAGATTTGTTTCCATGAGTAACGGGTATTTCGAAGTCGGTTAGAGCCGACTTTAACTTACGCTCTCGTTTGTATTGGAAATTATGTTTGCAATGAAAATACCTTTTTGAATTTCTTGATTTGGTATTAGAATCCCTTCGTCATCTGTATTTAGTGAAATTTGTCTTATTACTTCGGAACGACATGGAATTAGGATTTCGTTACTGTCTGTATTATAGACAATTGGAACGTGTATTGAAGTTTGTAAATTATTTGGTCGTAGTATAAATGAATCGCCTTCCGGTGTGAAGTCTAGTTGACAATTGAAATTTTTTACGAAGTCTAGTCCAAGAATTCCGTTTCCAGGTACTGAAAAATCAGTTGGTACTATATGGAAATTGTACGGTATAATGAAGTTACCTGTTCTCAATTCGAGAAATGTTTGTCCAAGTGATTTTGTTATACCTTCCCCTATTCCTGTTATATGTGTTATATTAGTTTGATCAATATCGTGAAATATATCCGCATTTTCTTTTTAATTGTAATATCTGATCCGGTATCTACTAGAAATGTAAATAATTTTCCTGTGTGTTTATTTTCTATATTGATGAAAATATTTAAACTGAGATTGATAGTGTAAATTTTTGAGTTAAATGATTCTGAGCACTTAAGGGATTTTGCGTGTTTTCCGAATTGCTTTGTGCATGGCTAACGTTGTTGTTTCTGTTGTTATTGTTGTTCTGGTTATTTTGGTTGCCTCGATTTCCATTGTTGGAATTACCTCGATTGGCATTATTGTAGTGTGGATTAAAGCCTTTTGAAATTTCCTAAGGAATTTCCACGACCTCTATTGTTACCTCTGTTGTTGTTGTATTGGTAACCATTGTTGTTGTGGTAATTATTATTTTGGAAGTTACCTCTTCCTCGGTAATTACCTTTATAGTTATTACCTCTGTAGCCCTGTCCTCTTAGGGAGTATAGTACCGAGCTTGCATTGCCCGTCATTTCTCTGCTACAATGGATATATTTGGTAACAGCTTCATTCATTGTTTTGAATGTACCTGCTTCCAAAATAGTTTTTAACTTACCATGCTCACAGTTTTTGATCAAGGTCGCTATGGCTTCTTTTGTACTGAAGGAGTCAGCATGCTCTGCACTGAGTCCTTCATCGATGTATGAGGATTCGAGCAATTTTCGTAAGTTTTCGATTTCATTAGTAAATTGTGTGGCTGTTTTTATACCCTGTTCCCATTAAAAATGGGAAAAGGGGATCATGATGTTGTGCAAATGTATGTAACAGCCAGAAGGAAGCTTTTCCGACCCTATAAAGTATATATATTCTTGATCAGCATCAACAGCCGAGTCGATATAGCCATGTCCGTCTGTCTGTCTGTCTGTATGAACGCGTCAATCTCAGAGACTAGAAGAAATAGACACAAATTTTGGCATGCACATAGGTGTATACCGTACCCAGATCAAGTTTGTTTCAGATTTTGAATATATCCCCCCCTCCCTCCTTAAACCGCAAAAAACTGTCACAGCCACAATTTTAAAGTTACAACCTGGTGGCTTAATATATACTATCCTAGGCTCTATATCTAACTACTCTCAAAAGGAAAATAAGATACGAGCAAAAACACAAAAGTTATTAAACAATTTATGGGAGCGGGGGAGGGGGGGGGCGGTATGCAGTCAGCAGGCCGCGTGTGAGCGCGTGTGTGTCTGTGTGTCCGCACGCGTGTGTGTGTGTGTATGCGAGTGTGTTTGTATGTGTTTCTCAATTAAACAGGGTATTTTGTAGTCGGGAAACTCGACTACAGCGCTCTTACTTGTTCCTTTTTGAAAGACATTCGCCATTTTTGCTTTTACTACATCGGATGTTTCACCGACAATTGTAGCCTGCTATTTTTGAATGATTCAACAGCAATTCTTTCGTATGTTCCTTTTGTAAGGTTTATCAAATTTAATGCTGTTAAAAATTTTTGTAAATGTATTTTTTTTCCGTCGAATTCAGGAATTGTTGGACAATTTCCTTCATATATGCCCTGTTGGCTACTGATGTGTCTGCCATTGTGTTGGGTTTTTGTTCTATTATACTTGAATCTGAATCGGAATCAAAATTTTCTGGATCCGACCACTCAGGTAATGTTATTACGGCTGGAATTGTTAAATCATGTATGTCTTTTTCTTCTATTTCTGTGTCTGATTCATCTTCGTCTTCTTCAATCTCTTCATTCTGAGGAAGTTCTGATTTTTCGCTTGCTTTTATTGTCGATACTAGGTTTAATCTGAGTTTAGTTAAAACTTTCGACTTGTGACCAATGGTTATTAGTTAATTTTTCTCGATGGTCATATATTAACTGTGTATTTGCGTGTTTATTAACCGTTGTCTGTCGTACGTGTCTTCTCTGATTTAAGCATTTGTAGGACTTATCAAACTTATTTCTAATTTCTCTGACACTTGTAACTATCTCCTTCCACTCCATGTAAATAAGAGTTTTGTTTTCCAAGTGGTTTCTTTTTTTTTGTATTTTTCAATATTAATTTTATTTTTGAATATTTTTTTTTCGCTTTATACCCTATCTAGGTCGTTGGCTCTGCTAATGTAACGTTTCTTAATAATTTTATTGTGTTTGACATATAATGTTAATAAGAATTGTGCAACACTGCTTATGGTCAAAATTAAAAGCATTATCCAAAGTGATTGTATATCGTCCGTGTGATCTATGATTTTGACATTATTGACCACATTGGCCGTATTGTCCTTTGTCTGGCTATCGTCTAATCCAAACCAACATGGTGGTAAAATATCGAATATAATATTTTCTTTAATTTTTTTTTCGTTTGGTTTTCTAATTATCCTTTACTTTTATTTGTAATTGATATTTTTCAAGAATAAAAAAAAAAATGTTTTCTATATCTTTTCATAGTTTGTGAACATTTTTCCCTACCTAGTTAAGATTTTTCGGGCCGTTCTCGTGTACAGCTCAAAGTACAATTTGTCTTACAATTTTTGACTTATAGGATATTATGAATTTTCGGTTTTACATATTTGTTTTTTTTTAAATTTTTTTTTTTGTTTTTACATCTTTTGTTTTAACATTTTTGATTTTTGTTTTTTTTTTTAAATTTTTATATTAATCTAAAATATGCTGCTTCCTGGTGGTTGTCGTCCTTCAGCTGCTGCTGTTGTCCGGGGCCTTTTTGACTCAGGCGGAGCCGGCGCTGGTCCGCACGAGCTGTTGGCTACTTGGTAATTTGTAGCGGGGCTGGTTGCGTATGGGCGCAAGTGTACTCACACGCCGGTGTGTACATTGGGCCTTCGCAATCGGATGGGCACGTCTTGTTGTCTTTGGGGATCTGCTTTTCTGTTGGTGGTTGATGTTTAGTAAAGTTGTGGCATAACGGTTTTATTAGTTTTGGAGTGTCGGGTTTCTTGTTTTGTGTTTTTGTTTTTAATTTGGTTTTAAGGAACTCTAATTCTTTTTCTAGGTCACATGCTGTGTCCCACTCAGGAGGATTTTGAGCGTTTAATGCCGTTCTTAATTCGGCAATTCTTTTACATATTTTTTTTTTGCGCACGCCTCCTTTTTTCATTTTATTTCATTGTCACAAAACTATTTCGAAACACCAGGCACTTTACTCACTCAGTTTGTAAATTTATGGTGGGAGCTTCGATTCCAAAATCCTCGTATTCGAATCTCTGCACGGTCGCCATGTAATAGGTGGTGTAATAGGTGGTCAATATCTCAATCAGTTTCCATAAATATAAGTCGATGTAAACTGATTTGGAAGACGGGGCACAGAGCGCACCCGTCGTCTTTATTGTTTTATTAATTGTATCTTAGCGTTAGCTTAAGCTTAGGCCTCGCTGCTTCGCTGTCAGTAACGCTGGCAGCGGAGCGGCTACATTATATGTTGCATTATATGCTCAGAGCTGATAGCAGCGAGAGCGTGAGAGAGAATGTTATATGCATACATAAAGAAGGGACGGTCGCGCCTGCCAGACATGCATACTCGGCACTTCTTCTGTCCATAGCATACTCGTATGGTCAAATTACTTTTGCACTTGAACTATGCTTGGGACTTTTGGCTTACGTAGACATTGCAACAAATTGTTTGCAATATGTATTTTATGAATTGAACTGAGTACATTGGGCACTCTATATGTATGCATACCACACTACATTTGGCTAACGGCAACATGCCACAGCCAATTTTTTATAATCATTGTAAATCCTTTTAATGTTCGAAACTTTTCGTCACCATAAGATTTTTGTACCTATATATATACACGCATTAATGGATATCAATGAAAATAAATTTCAACTACTACTACTACAACTAAAGCTATTTTTTATAGAATTATAGATTTACATAACTTTACCATTTAAATAGCTACATATATATAACAAAACGAGAGCGTAAGTTAAAGTCGGCTCTAACCGACTTCGATATACCCGATACTCATGGAAACAAATGTTTAATAGCCTTCCTGTATGCCTGAGGTGGGTCAGCGGAAAAGTATGCAACATTTTTTAACTCGGCTATTTATTATCCGCCAGATATTAATAGATATTTGTCAATTACTAAATCCAACATAAATGACTCCAAATTCATCACGATAAACAGATCAGACAACAAAACTTTTGAAAACGTATCACCTTTCCTAATAAAAACAAGAAAAAAAGTCGGTCAAGCCCGACTATTACATACTCTGCACCCTTAATGTCGCAGCTCGAATTTGGTCACGAGTCAAACGGCCAGTTAACACACAACGCACAACGCAGTGCGCTCTCTAAGTCTCTCTAAGATTGCTGCTGAACGCAATGCTTAGGTTATGGGTGGGGTGGGTGGTGGGTGTTAACTGATCGTTTTTTGCTCATAACTTGAGTATCGTTCATCCGATCTTTATCATTCCTTCAGCAAATCGATAAATAATTTTAAGTACTAGATATCTCTAGAAAGTACGAATCATCTATCATCAAAACTGTAGGAGATATGACGTTTTTTCCAAATTGCGGGGGCGTGAAGTGGCGTGGCAAAAATTGAAAATAAACTTGATCTGCGTGCAGACAATAGGAGTCTACATTTCAAATTTGGTTGCTCTAGCTCTTCTAGTCTCTGAGATCTAGGTGTTCATACAGACAGACGGACGGACGGACGGACGGACAGACGGACAGACGGACAGACGGACATGGCTATATCGACTCGGCTGTTGATGCTGATCAAGAATATATATACTTTATATGGTCGGAAATGATTCCTTCTGCCTGTTACATACATTTGCACGACTTTAGTAGACCCTTTCACTCTACGAGTAACGGGTATAAATAGAAATTAAATTGTGTTGACGGATCTACTTTCAATCGAAATAAAAACATACTTTAGTTGAAGATTACATTTTTATTATTTATTTTAGCAGACAAATTTTTGTACAGAAATTGAGATTTTAATTATGAGGGCTTGTTTCATGGGACTTGGCAATGTTAAGAACGTAACATTTTTTTTACGAAACATCGACGTATAGAGTTTTGCTTTAATTGGTAAATTTGCAGTTTCATTATTGAGAGCGTCCACTCCTCGGAGTACATGTGAAATTACAAAAGTGATTTCTGCTATGTTATCTGCTATCGAATGCGAATAGCCAATATTCCAAAAGCGTTCTCCACCCCCTCCGATTTTGTGATGCATCTACTTAAATTGTTGTTGGATTAATATTTGGTCTGTTTTGGTGTAAGGTTTCATCATGTATTCCGTGAGAACAAAAGCGTCATCTGCTACGAATCCATTCGGAAGCACTACAGATGATTCCGGAAATTTGCAAGGAGCAGGAATTTGTAAATTTAAGATCAGAAAAACTATGGAGTTTTCACCTTTGAAATTGAATCAGGTAGACCCGGCATTGGACAACGCTCGTATCTTGCAATGCTTGCCATCAACATTACTTGCCATTGTTCATCACGGAACCAATATTGTCTCCATTAAAATTTTAGAAATGGACGACTCGTGGATTCAAAAAGGCAATTGCAGTGACGTTTGACTTTCATCTGTAGGCAAATAACGAAATGTGACTTGTAGCCTTTCTGCAGGTCCAATACAGTTCCGCATCCCAGTGTCCTGCTTCTGAATATATGGCTTTAACATATTTAGAAGCAATCCAAATTTGAGGGTACACTGTTGGGCAATGGCTGATCCGCGCTTGCCGTTGTCGCACTGGAGGCGGAGGCACTATTATCACTTCTTCTTGTATTCTTAGTGATAATTATTTTAATTTTATTAACTATGCAAGCCAAAGGTAAAGCCGGCGCCGGTCCAGCTGCACTCAGATTTTGGGTGGACTCCTGGTCGGTCGCCTAATTTGAAGGCGTCTCCTTTTTGTCGTTTTTTTTGGCCGGTTCCTCTTCGAGCGAAGCCACCAAAGCGGCTCGATTGAGGGTGGCCGGTGAGGCCGAAGATGCAGTGGTTTGGGTTTGTGTTTCTATGGCAGATCTAATTTGAAATTTTAGGGGAATTTAGGAGCATTGTTTTGGTCTAACTTTAAATTGCTAGTAAATGAATAACATGAGACATTCAAGTCCCACCCCTGGCTATGCGCCTGTTAGGAAGATATGACACTTCAGTAAGAATTAAATTCATATACATATAGCCAGTTTCCAAATTTGGTTGAAGGTCTCACGATGTTTCGGAACTTGCTTGGCAAATTGCGCTCAATCATTGATGGGAAAATGTTTCAAATTGTAGCCTATAAGGCAAATTTGTGCATCGACACAGTACGATACCTCTTGAAATAATTAAAATTCATTAGTTTATTTTGTAATTTTATTAGATTTTCTTTGATAGGCTTCCCTAGCTCATAAAATTTGTTTTTAACCTATTTATACTTTTGTTGACAGCCTTAGTTTGTCGACTTTAAATAAATAAAATAAAATAAAAAAAATCATTCTTTTGCTTCTCTGCCCATTGTGAAAAAAAGTCGGCCAGACCGTATAAGGTGAAGTATCAACCAATAGGCCATCGCGTAAACGGTGATGAGCGGGTTACAGACGTACAGAAATATAAAGCTAGAGTACGATAGTGAAGATAGTTTCGATTTAGAACGACAGGTTGGCTTCACGGTGCAATACCAAGAAGCAAGTGAAATGGATGCAAATCAACTCCAGGCCCTAGTTGCAGGTGCTGTCAGCGCTGCTCTGGCTGCGCAAGAAGAGAGTTAAAAGCGAATTTCAGACATAAATAAACTTATTGCAACAACAAGTCAGTAGCTTGCACATAGTACCACCTCAAGTGGAGGCATATCAGAGAGTTTCGGTCAACCCTAACACTAAATGTGACATACCGCTAGACATCATCAAGTCGGTGCCTGAGTTAAGTGGTTCTCAAGATGAGTACGTGGCATGGAGGCAATCAGCCACAGACGCGTACGAGCTGTTCAAGCCATATAATGGTAGCAGTTCACATTACCAGGCTGTCACTATTATTAGGAATAAGATTAGGGGAGTAGCAAGAGCATTGCTGGTGTCACACAACACAATACTCAACTATGATGCTATTATAGCTAGGTTAGATTGCACGTACGCCGACAAGACGTCACTACGTCTCCTTCGTCGGGGTTTGGAGACGTTTAGGCAGCTGACCCTCGTCACAAATAAAATCTTCATGACACATGAAGCCGATGGAGCTTCGTTACTCAATGATTAGGTGAGATGTGACGCGTTGCACGCGTTTGTCTCTGGACTCAAGAAGTCCTTAAGAGCAATTGTGTTCCCGGCCCAGCCGAAAGAACTACCATCCGCCCTAGCTCTGGCCAGGGAGGGGGAAACTAGTATTGAGCGTAGCATGTTTGCAGCTACATCTGCCAAAGCTGTTGAAGAAAAGGCCCAGGCTACTGAATACAACAGAAATCAGGGCCGGCCTAAACAAGTTAAATACAACAGAGATGATCGTGGTCAGGAAAAACCCCGTAGTTCCTGTCGAAAAGCCCTTCACTGTGAGCTCCATACATGGCTCCAGTAAAATTTAAAGCAAATGTTCTATGAAAGTTTTTGGACAAATCTCATCCTTCTTTTTGCTGGATTCGCTCAGTAAGTTGGATTTTATCATAGGCTTCGACTTGTTAAAACAAGCAGGAGTAATGTTAGACCTTCATAGCAGCGTTATAAATTACAACAATATATCAGAACAGTTACAATTTCACGTGTGTGATAGCGTAAACTTCACACATGTCGATGACATAGTACCATTCTCCGTAAAGGCAGAATTCAAAAAGATGATACTGAAAAGATTTAAGGCGTTTTCGACCTCTAACGAGGCGTTACCCTTCAACACATCAGTCATCGCCACAATACGTACAGTGGATAACGAACCGATATATACCAAGTTGTACCCACATTCTATGGGAGTAGCTGATTTTGTTAACAATAAAATCAAACAACTATTGAAAAATGGAATTATTAGGCCATCAAGGTCCCCGTATAACAGTCCAACATGGGTTGAAGACAAAAAAGGGACTGATGCCGACGGAAACAAGAATAAACGGCTGGTAACCGACTTCAGGAAGGTGAACGAGCGAACCATCGCTGATCGGTACCCAATGCCAAGCATTCCCATGATTCTGGCGAACTTGGGAAAAGCCAAATTGTTTACCACCTTAGATTTAAAATAAGGGTACCACCAAATCTACCTGGCTGAACAGGACAGAGAGAAAACGGCATTTTCAGTGAACGGCGGAAAATATGAATTTTGTCGTTTACCATTCGGTTTGAAGAATGCAGGAAGTATTTTTCAAAGAACCATTGATGACGTGTTGAGACAGCAAATAGGCACAATAGTTTACGTCTATGCAGACGACGTAATTATTTTCTCTGAGAATGAGATCGATCATGTCAAGCACATTGATATGATACTAAAGTGCCTATGCGAAGCCAACATGAGAGTCTCAAAAGAAAAAACAAAATTTTTCAAAGAAAGCGTCGAATACGTAGGCTTTGTGGTCACCAAGGACGGGGTAAAAACTGACCCAGAAAAGGTCGCAGCCATGCAAGACTATGATGAGCCGAAAAATCTGTTCAGTCTCAGATCCTTTCTTGGCCTCGCAAGTTATTACAGAGGGTTTGTCAAGGACTTCGCGGCCATTGCAAGACCACTGACAAACATGCTAAAAGGCGAAAATGGCACTGTCAGCAAGCTCATGTCAAGGAAAGTTCAGATACAGTTTAACGAAACTCAACGCAACGCGTTTGAACACATGCGAAACATCTTGGCATCAGAAGATGTCATGCTAATATACCCAGACTTTAGACAACCGTTCGACTTGACTACCGATGCTTCCGCAAGTGGTATCGGAGCTGTCTTGTCCCAGGGAGGCAAACCGATCACGATGATCTCTCGGACACTTAAGCAAAGTGAATCACACTATGTCACAAACGAGAGAGAATTGCTAGCCATTGTGTGGGCTTTACAACTACTTGTATGGTACCAAAGAAATAAACAGCTTTACGGACCACCAGCCTCTTACCTTTGCAGTTTCAGACAGAAACACGAATGCTAAAATCAAAAGGTGGAAGTCATTCATTGACGAACACAATGCGAAGGTGTTCTACAAGCCAGGCAAAAAGAATTATGTAGCAGATGCATTATCGCGGCAGAACATAAATGCCTTACAAAACGAACCTGCCTCCGATGTGGCTACAATTCATAGTGAACTCTCATTGACCTACACGATTGAGACCACAGAAAAATCCCTGAATTGTTTCAGGAATCAAATAGTCTTAGAAGAGGCAAAATACCCGCTAAAGCGGTACTTCATACTTTTTGGCGACAAATCCCGCCACAAGAGCACTCTTCTCGAGACGTTAAAACCTATTATCAACCAAATTACCAGCTTTGGCCAGCATTCAACACGCCTTAGTGTTAAATTTCCCTGCAACCAAATTCTGGCACTGCAAAAATCTTGTGTCAGACATCGCAGACAAAATCGAGCAGGTGGAAATAATCGCCAAGAAAATACTAAACAGATACTCCGCGACTATTATTTTCCGAAAATGGGCAGGTCAGCAAATGAAGTTGTCGCAAACTGCAAAGTGTGTACAAAGCCAAAATACGTCAGACATCCCAAGAAACAAGAACTTGGAGTGACACCAGTCCCCTCATATGCTGGCGAAATGCTGCATATTGATATCTTTTCTACTGACAAAAAACTATTCCTAACTTGTATCGACAAGTTCTCCAAATTTGCGGTCGTACAACCTTTGTCGTCTCAAACAATAGTGCGTGTGAAAATTCCTATCATCCAATTAATAAATCTGTTCCCAAACACTAAAACAGTCTCCTGTGATAACGAAGCATCGTTCAATTCTGAGACGATCACATCGTTACTTAAAAACCAGTACGGCATAGTTATTGTAAATACACCCCCACTACATAGTAGTTCGAACGGACAAGTCGAGCGCTTTCACAGCACGCTAACAGAAATCGCAAGGTGCATCAAAATCGACAAAAAAAATTGATGACACAACAGAATTAATCATGCGAGCGACCGTGGAATACAATAAGACATTGCATTGCGGTCACAGATCAAAGACCCATTGATGTGATACACGCGGCCGCTGATGAAGTTAAACAAGCGATAGTAGTAAAAATGGCGAGAGCTCAACAAGCCAACCTCGACAGATGTAATCCAGCCAGGCAAAATTGAGTATTTGAAGTAGGAGAGAAAGTTTATTTAAAAAACAATAGAAGGCTAGGCAACAAATTAACGCCGTTGTGTTCAGAAGAACGTATTCAAGCAGACATGGGAACGTCTGTTCTCATTAATGGGAGGGTGGTCCATAAAGACAATCTTAAGTAGCAATCGCCTGAGCACAACTACGAAAATAATTAATAGATTTAAGTTGCATTAGGGTTATACGAACGCTTCTGTCTCTGCTTTCTGTAGCCAACGCTCTGATCACAGACTAATCCCACTCCAACTACAGTCCTGTAATTGACAAAAAGTAGTCATATGAAACAACAGGATTACGTTAGATATATGGTAGAACAGAATTGTCCGAAGCATGTCCCAAATCGCACATGCGACAGCTATTATAGTTGAAATATATATATGTAATGCTTACAGTCACTCTTGATAAGCCGAGCATAATGAACCCTACTACTTCAAAAGGTAGTATAATAATGTAATTAGTATTTGTGATCATGAAGATTTGAAGTCTGTTAGCTGAGCATCTCACAGAAGTACCTATAGTCAATTTCTGAAAATATTGTTCATGTACTAATCAATTACCCTTAGAATTAAGTGCATGGACAGAAGGGTCACCATGTCTCCCTGTACCACACGACTCTACCACACCTCTGTTGCAATGTGACGCCGTAGCATAATGTGGCAAGGAAGTTCTATTGGCCACCAGATGCAACGCAACCACCGAACCGTCATCCTGCAGGATATCGCCTCACGACACCTGCGCGCAAGCCCTTCATGCGAGAGACACAGCCAATTGCCATACCCAGCTCAGCCACCTCAAACCTTTGACACATATGGACTCGCTGATAACCATCAATGAGAGTCCAGGTCGAGTCAACATCGATAATGGCCGGCCCAGTGGTCAAAACAAACGGCACGCACCTCTTCACCTTGTGCTTTTGACTGTCATCAAGCGTCAATGAGGGTCCAGTTTAAATCAGTATCGATGAGGCCCAGAGGCCAAGACAAACGGCATGTATCGTGTCACCTGGAACATTTGGCTGTCATCAATGGCATGAAAGACTTGAATCAACACGAGGCCTTGAATAAGATTCCATGGTGATCTCGCTGATGCTGAACATCATTAACCAAGATCCTGTTCTGAGAATGCCACTCTCGTATTGGATAAACAGCCATAATGTCATTCAGGAATTTAAGGTTGAAGTGGAGGCAGCTGGGTCACCTAAAGCATGGGTCGCAGCTGGCATAGGATTTATAATCATCGTCAACGGTTACATCGTCTGCTGCAAGTACTTTAAGAAGAGACGGTCTTCGAGGGAGATACTTCTATAATCTATAAGTGCAGCATGACCGAGGACGGTCATAGTTTTGATGGAGGAATAGTTAAGAAGTAACCCTTGCAGTACGTTTAATACTATAAATATGTTAACTTTTAGTATTTTAATGATCTCAGGGTTTGGTCTCACTACAACGTGAAGCCATCTTCTTCTCCCCTTTCTGATCTCGAATGAATAAGACGCACACGCTATTATCTGAAACCAAGCAATAAAATTGTTGGCTCAACATAACCAATAAATGGTCCAGCCATTCTTTCTGGATTGAACATTTGATGTATCCCATTCGGGCTGCATTGGCACGAGAATCTACAACTGGATCTCCGCGGCAGCAGCGGATTGGCATAATTTATATAGAAAGTCCTCCCATGCAACATCTTTTTGATTTTCCATTTACCAGTGTTCCAGAGCTAGATATGGAAATTGACATCACGGAAGTAAAAGCAGCACTATCGCGCAGTAAACGAAATAAGGCACCCGGGGAGGATAGAGTCGCAGCAGAGTTCCTGAAAAATGCTACCCCTTACTTTGTACAGCTTCTTAGTAACGTATACAATACAATTTTTTATACGGGAAATGCACCAGAAAACTTCTGACGAAATGTCATATACCTGATCTTTAAAAAAGGAGAGGCAAGCGAACCAGCGAACTACCTAGGTATTTCCTTTTTAAACGAGACCATGAAGACCTTTGCTTCAATATTGCTGAATCGTCTTTCTAACTGGGTCAAAAATAACGATATCTTAAGCGAATGCCAATCTGGATTTAGAGAAGGCTACTCGCTGACAACATCTTTCCATTCACCGCCGTTGCAAAACAGTACTTGGAAAAAAAAAGATGTTTGCGTTCTTTGTCGATTTCAATGCTGCATTCGACACCATTGACAGACAAAGCCTCTACCTAAAACTCAGCAACATTGGAGTATATACTAAGGTATTTTAAATGATCCAAAGCTTATACAATAAGACCACAGTTTGGGACGGCCACAACCTATCCAGATGGCTTGAGACGAACCTTGCAGTGAATCAAGGTTGCCTACTGAACCCGTTACTTTTCGCACTGAACGTCGACGAAATATCCTCCATTCTGCCAGGGGGCAGAATCAAAGTTCAAAGAATCAAAGTTCAAATGTATGCCGATGACATGGTGCTTCTGGCCGATGACGCCCGGGATTTGCAGCAAATTATAGACGCATTGCACTCATACTGCCAAACGCGGAGCCTTCAAATTAACTGCGAAAAATCTAAATCTAATCTATGTAACAGCCAGAAGGAAGCTTCTCCGAAGTATATATATATATATTCTTGATCAGCATCAACAGCCAAGTCGATATATCCATGTCCGTCTGTCCGTCTGTCTGTCTGTCTGCCTGTATGAACGCGTCGATCTCAGACACTATAAGAGATAAAGATACAATTTTTTGCATGCAAATAGGTGTGTACCGTACCCAGATCAAGTTTGTTTCAGATTTGGAAAAAATTCCACCCTCCCCCCTTAAACCGCAAAAACTGTCAGCCACAATTTTAAAGTTAGAACCTGGTGGCTTAATATATGTTATCCCAGGCCTTATATCTAACTACTCACAAAGGGAAAATAAGTATTATGTCAAATCCTTCTAAAAGAATATTTTATACAAAAAGCTTTGACCAATTCGCAGAGTTTTACAATTTACAATAACGTCACGCTAGCACATATTTTTGCTTATATCTTTAACTCCTTCTGATAGATGTATGTCATTGAGCGCATTCGCCAGCACAAATCGATGCGAAAAAATCGACTCTTTTTGTTAGATTGTGCTGGTGATGTGCAATCATGATTGCTAATTTTCGTGCCTGGGTTAGATGCGAATACATCGTTAAAATAGTTGATTAAGCGAGGTACGGAGACGCTGACAATTTTTGTGGAGCCCATCTATTTACATAGCTCAGGAAATCCGCTCACGAAAATTCTCAGAGCGCATTGTCAGAGCGAGTACGGAGCAACCAACAATTCGCTATGACAATTTGTGTGAACCTGCCAACTCGTTTTTTTTGAAAACAGCTGATAAATTGTCGAAGGGGGTCTGCAAATTATCAAACTTGTTTGAGAATTGTCAGAGGTACATTTGGAAATTGAGCACACAATAAAAAAAATTAAAGCAAAGAAGACCAAAAACAAAACTACAATTACTTGGACAACTGAGAGGTGAACAAACAAGTGGAGCTGATCAAAGTGGACGATTTTATGGAATCTGGCCAATAAAAAGCATTTCGATACCCGCAGCTGCATCACTTGTGGCGGAGAATCCTTCGCTGTATGCTTCTCCCGGCATGCCATTTGCCCAATGTATGCACACCACCCGAATCTAAACCTTCGCAGTCTCCACAGCCCACGGGACGGCCCTACAGCCAACGGCCAAGCCCATTATAGTGGCTCCTTTGGCTGTGGTAGCTGTCGTTGCTACTATGGTGGCCACCTTTAAATCCGTATTCACTTAGTTTATCCTCCAGTAGTACGCCCGCGAGTATGATCCGCCTCCAGTCTATGGAGCTGGCTTTGGCTATGAATATTACCTCTGGTTTAATGTGCGGCCCAGCAATTTTAATCTCCAGATGAGTTTTGTGTTGTCGTTATAGCAGTATGTCTAAGTGGCTAAGTTCTGGTCCCACAGCCCAAAATAAAGGGCACGGCTTCTACCGCCCCACACAAAATGCTTCCATGAAATAGACCCTGGCATTAGCACAGACAACTGAATTTCCCCTAATGAGTTGCATTTTCAATTTGATACATTTAATACACTCTTTTATTATACCCTTGTAGAGGGTATATTAAAATTGTCGAGATGTTTGTAACGTATATATATTCTTGATCAGCATGACGAGCTGAGTTGATATAGCCATGTCCGTCTGTCCGTCTGTCTGTATTAACACCTAGATCTCAGAGACTAGAAGAGCTAGAGCAACCAATTTTGAAATGTAGACTCCTATTGTCTGCACGCAGATCAAGTTTATTTCAAATTTTTGCCACGCCCACCCCCGCACCCCAATAAAAGATGTTGAATAACTCCTACAATTTTTGAGATATCGATCTCAAATTTAAAACTTAAGTTTATATTCGCAACATCTATAAGCCCTCCAATCAAGATCGGATGGTAAATAGCCGAGTTAAAAAAATGTTGCAAACTCTTCGGGTGTCTCACCTCAGGCACACAGGATGGCCTCGGTTAGAGCCGACTTTAACTTACGCTCTCGCTTAAAAATGATTTCGGCTTTTTTTCAGCATCCATTTTTATTTTTGCTTTTTTGCATTTTTTATTTTGGAGCCACTTACAAAACTTATAAGCAAATCGATGCTTGTCACATCTGTCAGTCATTTATCGACCCTAATTGCCATCTCTAACGTTCTGGAAACAGTCATCTCAAAGTGCTAGCCAAGTTTACAGATCGTTTGACAAAAATGCCAAAAGTTTTCAAACCAAAAAGTAAATCCGGAATTTAAGGCTTGGCTCCGGAAGAATGAATCTGATACCTCTTGAGTTTACTGCAGTTATTTGCCAATTCACAATATGACAATGTAACCTTCACTAAACTTCAACTTAAAAATATAATACAAGTAGACGATTTTGAGAAATTTGTTTTCAACGATTCATGCTTCATATGGATAGCGAATTGGAGAAATCTATGCGAGACTGCTGCACAAATTTCTAAGTTGACCTTATACAGCAACTGAAGCTCAGGTACTGATCTACTTTTTGGATTTTCAGAAAATTCATTGTATTAAGCAATTTAACGGATTTCAGTTTACCTGACAATCTTAGCATTCTTCAACAAATTGACATATTTTCGGTTGACTACATTCTATGACCAAAAAAAAAAACAAAGCATTGTTACCATTTTGAAAGTATTTTTCGTACAAGATATTGGAAAATTAAGGGTGTAATGATATACATTTAGTAAAATGGAAGAACGACGATGAAACTAAAGTTTTGGAGTAAAGTAATCGCTTCCAAGGACTCTGGAGGTAATCAAAGCGATTGAGATGTTGATCTTGTCATGGTCCAACGCTGAAGTTGAGCGTGTCTTCAGTCTTTTTTTTATTTATTTTTTTTTTATTTATTTATTTAGATTCGACAAACAAATGCTGTCAACAAATGTATAAATACGTTACAAAAAAATTTTATGAGCTAATGAAGTCTATCAAAGAAAATCTAATAAAATTAAAAAAAAAATAAACTAATAACGACTCCGACACGATGGGGGTATTTTATTTGCCCGTCCGGCCAGCTATGCTCCTATTCACAGTCGAGTGTAGTCAGAGACGTTATTAGAGCTATCAAAAACTTTAATAATATAGAGATCGAGATAAGGGAGAGAGAGAAAAAACCAAAACCTATAGTTATGTATATATCAGGGCTGCAAACCGGTTTTGAACCGAACCGGCTCGAACCCGGAATTCCGGCTTTTTTTTTACTGTGAACCAAACCCTGAACCGAACCACGGGGACGAAAATAGTTGAACCCGAACCCGTTCCAAACCCAAGCTTTTGGTTCGGTTCAAAAAAAAAAATTATTGACACTAAATTTATTTGGGTACGCTTGCATGTACGCCACAACAGAGTCGACAATTAGAAATATAACAATACTGAAGGTCGGTCAAACCCGACTATGAAATACATATTTGCTCTTACTTCCAGTCAAACATATTAATTTGTAATATACAAATTCAATGTAAATAGCTATGTATGTACAGCGTACAGTGTGCAGTGTATTGAACGTTTTATTTTTCATCTTATACATATGCGCCCGCTTCAATCTAAACCAGGGGTGCCCAGAATGAGCTTACGAGCTCGTGAAAGTCAATACATATGCACAAAATACAACTCAAGCAAGAAGAACTACAAGAAATAGATAGAGAAAACCGATTTTTGTTTGTTTGTGTGAGTGTGTGGTCATTGCTGTCTCAGCAACATTGTTGTTGCTTTTTAATTTGCCAGTGACATAGGAGAGAGAGAAGAGAGTCACCTATGATGTTGTTGTTGCAGGTCTGCACGCGCCAACAACAAAAGCTTCGTTCGGAAAAAAAGAGAGGAGAGCACGCATATGAAACTGTTTTTGTTTTGTATAATGCCGTGTTTGTATATGGCCGCGTTTTTCGTATGCCCGCGCTATTTGTTGTTTTTGTGCACAATTCCAAGCGAGTTAATTTGCGACGCAGATTATTATGAGACTGGCGCCAATTGCCGGAAAAAAATCTCGAAGCAAGGGTTTGCCCACCATTGCCCACAAACGATAACTAGCGTTTTGTGTATCGGGCGCTAAGCAAATTTGTGCATGCTTAAGCAAAAATATATACATACATACATACATACATACATACATACATACATACATACATACATACATACATACATACAGAAGCGAGTGCCGCGCGCCAAAAATTTGCCCAAAGAAGAGTTGAAAACGAAAGAGACGAAAACATGTGTATACAAATCAGAAGTGGCACGCGCATTTCATTTTGTTTAAGAAGTTTGACTGAGGAGGTGCTCAGCAATGACATCAAATTTAATATATACGAAATTTACATACAATGTGAGCACTGATAAATCAGAATGTCACGAATGTAAACTCAAGATGACCGGCCGTCATGCTGCTAATTTGATGCGGCACCTTGAACGAAAACATAAAAGCATTTTTGAACAAATTATTGTGAAAAAAAAGTTCCTAGTGTGGCAAACCAACACCAATCTATGCTCAATTTCGTGAGTGAAAGACTGATCAAAGTGAGAAAGCATAATCAATGTTTTGCAGAATCGGTAAGTTCAGAAAAAATATGTCTGTACATATCTACATTCATGCATACATACCTGGCTAGCTAAATTATTGAATGTATGAATTCACTGTACATACCAGAATTGCCAATTTAGCTATTTTTCCCACCAGACATAGCTATTTTGTAAGCTCGAAAACTGGAGCCTGCAATTCTAGCTAATTATTTGACATTGTTTAGCTATTTAACAGTCGATATCTGGTGGGAAAAATATCTAAATTCTCACTGCTGATACATATGTATGTACATATGCCGAAAATCGACGTACATGTTTATGCATTCATGTGTATGTATATATTTTTGCGGGTGTGATGTACTCGTGATATATATGTATGTAGTATTTGAAAGCCAATAAATGAATTGACAATCAATTTCTGTGTTATTTCAGATTGATATCCATCAAAGCCGATTGTGTTAGTCGTTTAGACCGGTCGATAATTGGCATAAATGTGCAAATTATTTTAGAGGGCGAACTGAAGATCTATACACTAGCAATGAAAGAAGTCCATAACCAGCACACGAGCGCCAATCTCACATCAATTATAGTCGACGTCTTACAGTCCTACAAAGTATCTATGCGTCAGGTGTACACCTATACAGTTGACAACGGAGCCAACATGGTTCGTGTGGGCTATATAATGGAAAACATTTGCAAAGCTGAACTGGATGATGCTGAGGGTGAATGCAGTTGCGACGTACTCAGTATGGTAGATATGGACTTACAGGATAATCAGATAACTACAATACGTTGTGCAGCGCATACGCTTAATTTAGTTGCCTTGGATTTCTTTAAAGAATTACATATTGATATGTCCAGAATTAGATTAGTTTGCAAAAAACTACGAAATCCCACATGCCTTAATTTGTTGCTTGCAAGCAATTTAAAGAAACCAATTCTCTACTGTCTTACAAGATGGAACTCTACATTTAAAATGTGCGAACGCCTACTCGATCTTAAAGATTTTTGCATTGAGCATGCGAGCGATATAAAATCGTTACATTTGAGCCAAGCAAAATGGCAAAAAGTGGATGCCTTTTTTCAGTACTACGTCCACTGTATGACGCTTCCTTAAAACTTCAGAAATCTGATCTCCTGCCTAGCGACTTTTTTGTTATCTGGTCGATGTTGTCCGATAGAGTCTCAAAATCACCAGGCAGGTTTAGTGCCATTTTGTTAAAAATTCTAGAAAGACGTTTCGAATTTGTCATAAAATCTCCACCCATACTAGCCTCTGTGTTTCTAGATCCTCGATTCCAAAGTATATTAAGTGATTCGCAAAAGCTAGAAGCCAAACAACACATTGGTAATATTTTTCATAGACTTCAAAGCTTAAACAGTGTTGAGGTTCCGAATTTGGCTTTGTCATTATCTATTTCTTAAGTTATCTCCGCAATGTTAACGAACAGCAAAGTGTTTCAAAAAATTAAAACGATTAATGACATAATTAGAGCCTTCGATGACATTGATAGAGAACCGTCTAAGTCCAACATTTTAAAGTTTTGGACATATCATCAATGTAATCAGCTTAAAGCTGTTGCGTTAACAGTCTTATCAGTGCCATCCACTCAAGTCTCAGTTGAAAGAGATTTTTCCACCTTAAAATTTATTTTGTCTGATCAAAGAAGTAGCATAGACAGTCAACTACTCGAAGACATACTACTCATAAATTTAAATTAAAGAATAATATTACACTTAAGTAAATAAAAATAAAAAAGCTGAATATTTTTTTGTATATTAATAAAATTTATTGTTATTTTAAATATATTGGGTAAAACGTGTAACGAACCAAGGTTCGAACCAAAACCAAAGCCCGAAAACCTCGAACCTCAAATTTCCGAACCTTAACCGTTGGTAAATTTTGGTTCGAACCTGCAAACCGGAGGTTCCGAAAATTTTGTTGGGTTTGCAGCCCTGGATAATATAATAAATTAAACTAAAACAGAGATAGAGAGAAAGAGAGAAAACTATCTAAAAGAAAACTTTAAAAATAAAAAATGTATACGTAAAACTTTAAACTAAATAACCGGAAAATCTCTGACCCGGTGGGGGAGGATTTTTTAGCCAGTCCGGCAAGCTATGCCCCTACTCACAGCTGGGAGTGATCAGAGATTTCCCCGGAGATAATTATAGAGAGACGTTTTGAGAGAGAAGAGAGAGAGTTCTGTTGAGAGCAGGTGATTGAGATCATTGTCATTCTTACATAAAGCCCGAAATCGATTATGCTGGGCATAATCAGTTGTGCATCTGGGCAAGATTAAAGGTAAATAGTTTCTAGTTGGCCTAGAAGGAACGGAAAAGTTAAGGCGACCTAAAAGTTCGGTAGAGTCTACATCACTAATGAGTAGCTTATGAAGAAAAGAAACGCCTAGGACTGTTCTACGATCAGCTAACGAGGGAAGGTTAATAAGCAAGAGTCTACTGGAGTACGATGGCAGACGAAGGTTAGGGTCCCAATTTAGTCCACGAAGAGCAAAAAGCAAAAATTGCTTTTGTACTGATTCGATACGATCGATATGCTTTTTGTATTGCGGACACCAGACGGACGAGCAGTATTCAAGTACAGGACGGACTAGAGCAGTGTACAGGAGCTTTGTGGTGTAAGGATCATTAAATTCCTTCGACCAACGTTTAATGAATCCAAGTACACCTTTCGCGATATTAACAATAGAGGAGATATGAGGATTAAAACTCAATTTTGGGTCAAAAAGAACTCCAAGATCAACGACTGTAGATATTCGTTCCAAGGGTTCATTGCCAATCGTATAGGTAGCCAGCGAAGGTTTGCAACGATGGAAAGTCATAAACATGCACTTGGAGCAATTAAGGTGTAATTGATTAATCAAGCACCAGGACTGCAAGGAGTGCAAGGAGTCTTGTTAATATTGTAAAATCTAAACTCAGAAACCTAATGGAGGTGAGCACGCTCAAATCAATATTATGTATAAGATATTGGATATTAGTGAAACTGAAATTAAGAAATTAAATTAAAAACATAATATGTGTAGTTACAGATACGGGATTCGTCGACATGCGAATTTCTGCGTCGATTATAAGGTCCTTCCTAGTTACCTTAAGCTAATAGGCTCAACTGAGGCCTTCGACAAGGATGAGGACAAGGAACTTCATCACTCTGATAATATATTTATTATATTTTAAATATATAATTGCATAAATAATAAGAAAAGCAATGCGATTTTTTTCCAACTTTTTTGTCGAAAAATACAGCTTTTTTTACGTCTTCGTCCCGCCGAAAACGGATTTTTTGTCGGAAAAAGTTGGCAGCACTGGATAGCACACAGCTGTCAACAATAAACAAACAAGAAATTTAATAAAGACAAAAACAAAATGAGTGTGGAAATAAATTGATTTTATTAAATAAATTGTCAGAGGACGTGCTTTAACAAATATAAGATGGAATTAGTGTAAGGCTTTGCTGGTTGTTGCAAAGTAAGTGAGGTGGGAAAAGCGGCTCCTCTAAAAGATTAAGCGCAAAATCATAGGACGAATACAAGGATCATTACAGGATCGCCCATGCATCGTTTAAAGTACTTTCAGTTCATTGCCCTTTAAATACTAAATTAAAATTAACATTAACCCTTCTTCGCGTGGGCCAGGATGAACAAATTACCAACGTAATTTTGGATAAAAAACAGTGCAATGTAATTTGGCTGCTGGCAAAACGTCCGATACAACATTTTGAATAAGATCTGGCAGTCGGATTTTCGAGTTTGTTGTATACATTCTCGCCGGGCTTAAAACAAACATCAAATAGCTAACAAATATTTGAGGGAAGAGGCAAGGGGGATTCCAGGAGCAGTTGGTGCTATTGACAACGGTCATTCAAATTTAATACTCTTTATTTTATTTAGCTGTTATTTATCAAAAATTCACAATCTACGCCAGCCATGTCCAAAAGCAGCATACGACAGAGCACTCACCAATACTCACAATGAAAAGCACCAATACCAATAATGAAATTGTTGTTGGTCAGTTTGCTTGCGAGCGCAAATACCAATCAAAGAAGAGAACAAAACCGGGTTGTGTTCTACGCGACGCACACACACGAAATCGTTTGCATGTGTGTCGTTTTGTATACGTCGCGCCCTGCATGTATACGATCATTGATTTTCTATCTTAGGTGCAATTACAAAAACTAAACGTACTCAAAGAGCATAAGGCTGGGCATCGCTGATCTACGCCAACAAATAATATCGATAACTTTGATGCCTGAAAATTCTATCAAACACGCTCACCAGCAGACAAAAACTTATTTTTGGATTGATGATTTATGTTAGATGATTGGTGTTTGCTGGTGAACGCGCTCATAGTTTTTGCTGATTGTAGTGCTACTTAATTGCTACGCAAATATAAAACAATCTTTTTAAAATTCCAAGATATCCATATTTTTTAAAAACATTTTATCCTACTAACGTAACGTCACGGCAGTTTTGAAATGCCCATAAATACACAATTTTATGATTAGTTTAAATACGCAATTTATGCAAAATGGTTTTTAGCGGACTTAGATCATTTTTTTAATAAAATTATTATATTTTTTTAATTTGAATGCGAAATCTTTCTGTTTTCCGATTAGAGATAATTAAAATGATAACTAAACTTGTTTAGTTTTGGTAAAAAAAAATGTAGTAGGAACTTTATAAAATATTTCAAAAATATATAGCACTTTAGTTCGTCTTCTGATCTTAGCAGTATTGGCGATGAGCTAAAGCATTTGACTGAGAAATTAACTGTCCCGAACAGACATAAAAGTACTTATCAATAATGTTTACTTTTATTTAAAGAAACATTTGTATATTAAATTGAAAAAAAAATTTTCTTTTTTCTTGTAGTTTTTTTGGTTGATTTTACCGTCTGTCCGGTGAATGGTCTAAACCGCCTGCCATAAGGGTTGCTCAGTCCAGGGCTGCAAACCCAATAATTTTTTCGGAGCTCCGATTCGAGTGCTCGAACCGAAATTTACCAATGGTTAATGTTCAGAAATTTTAGTTCGAGGTTTTTGGCAGTTTTTGGTTCGAAATACACTTGCAATTTATGTGATTAATATTTAAAATAATAGGGGTATTCCTGCAAATAATTTTGATTCCGATTCTGATTTTAATTTCAATGTGACCAGACGAGGAAATTACAAACAAACTGTCAAATAAAACAAAAATCAGAATCAAAATCAAAATTAACCTCGAGGCTGATTTGGATTTTACCGTTTGTTTCCATACAAATCAACTATAGTATATTGCTTTTACATTTTGTGTTTTCAATATAGAGAACCGTGTGGAGGTACGTGCTATGAGTTTTTAGCAGATCTCGCAAAAAACTGTTAACACTATCAACGTGTCTGTGTAAAACTGTTCTGTTACAGACACAACGAAAAGAGGTTGCTAAAATACACTTTCAATTCTGTCTTGCTCAATAGCTGTTTTCGCTCAACCAAAGATGGCTTTTTTCGTTTCTGTTTTGCTCATGTCTTTCACTGACCGTTTTGCCGAGAAACGACTTCCAAAGTGTCTTCTAAGAATGTAAGCGTCTTTGTGACTGGGATGCCTGTGTGTGTGTGTGAGTGAGTGTGTTTGTCTCAGTCAACGATCTTTGTACATATGTGGAGTATGGAAATATTTATTATTATTAACCTATCAAATGAAATGCAGAAAATATTAGTTTTTGGTAATTGCTTAACGCCTAAAAACCATATTTATTTAATTATGTACCTTGTACATATTGTACATAAGCCCACCGCCTACCACACGAACAAAACAAATAACTCTTTTTGCTGACACTTTTTGTGTTTTGCTCATTTGAAGACAGTTTTTCGTGAGCGGTCGCTCACAAGTGTCCCTCTCAGTTGTTATTGAGAGACCGTCTCGTTTGTTTTGATCAACCGAAAATGCTCAACAGAAAACACATGAGGAGGGGAAAAAAGTGTTTTGCTCAGTGAGAGACCGAGTGCGCTTTGTTTTTCGAACTGAAAAAAAGTGTTGAGGGTTATTTGCGAGCTCTGGTTTTTAGAGCCCAAGTGAGCCCATCATATCGGGCGTTGTGGACATCATCGAAACCGACCCGTTTTTTATCACGTGCAGCCTAGAAGAAATATTACCTTCTACATACTACATCCGATCTATAGATCGGATAGATAGATAGATCTGATAGATCCGATAGATATTGCGAATAAAATATATAAATATAAATATTAATATTAATGCATGTTGTGGTTGAAGTAAACTCCTAAATATTTGTAGCTTTCAACTACTTGTAGCTCAAAGCCGTTTAATTGCCACTTTTCATCTCTTGCTAGCCCTCTCCAGTGTTTTTTAAACACGAGAATTTGCGACTTCTCCATATTTATTGTGAGATTCCAGAGTATACAGTACTTATGCAGAGCATCAATTGTTTTTTGCATACTTCTAGATGAATCAGATAGGACAACTATATCATAAGCATACAATAAGGCCTTCATTTCATACCCGTCTAGCGAAGTTCCTTCTGGAAGACAATCAGTGAGATCGTTTAGGTATAAGGCGAAGAGAAGCGGACTAAGCAATGAGGCCTGTTTTACTCCCGTTTCAGTGGTAAACCAGTGTGACAAGTTTGTGCCATCCCATACTGCTTGTCGGTTGTTTTTGTAGAGGCTCTCAAAGATTTTAATGTTTTTTGTAGACATGCCTAGGTGTTACAGCTTCAATTTAATTTAAAAGCTATATTATTAACTTCGGCAATGGTTATCGGTTCATCCAGTCTGTTGTTTTCAATACAAAGTGCAAAGTGAAGTGGAATCACAGGTGAATTGGCATTTAGAAGGTTATTAAAGTAGGTTTCCAACTGTAGCGCTCGAACTTCTCCTCCCTTAACAAAACTGCTCCCATTTAGTTTTCTAATGGCTGCCCAATATGACTTGCTGTCTGTTATTTCCTCTAGGGATATGGCCAGACATGCAAAGTAACGACTGCGGGCAAGGCATTTCTGTTTATAGTCCTTGTTTGCCTGATGACAGTATCTTAAGGTCTCAGGAGTGCCTTCGGATCTTGACAAACGTAGCCAGTGGAACGAGCGATCTCTGGCAGCCTCACAGTCTCTGTCCAACCACTCCTGTTTAAATTTTTTGTCGTCTTGGACCTTTGGTTGAATTACCGAGTTTTTTTGCAGTCCATTTGACTATTCAAATCGTAGCAGTGAGTATTGGCTACCGGGTTGCTGAATTCCAGGTTATGGTCGAGGTTTCGTCTATAGTTGCTTGCATATTTTTCTGACCATCTAAGCTTTGGCAGCAGGTTTAGCTGTATTGCAGCAGGTATTGTTTATTTTGCTCAGCCGAAAAAGTATGGCTTATTACTAGTTGTAAGTGGTCGGAAATCAAACTATCCACCTTAAAATCTTCTACCAATGAGAGTAATGAACCTCTTACTAAGCAATAATCAATTGCCGATCTTGCCGTGCGTCGTACAAATGTGTGCTCTACTGAAGGATTGCTTTTTGATCGGCCGTTTAGTGCTGTGAACCCAAAAGTATTTATCAGCTCATTGAGTTTTCGCCCGTTTCCATCGATTACGGTGTCATTGCTATGCCTTGTCTCCGAGATTTGGGTTTGTATAAGCAGCGGGTTGAATCCACATTGCGCCTGTTCTGGCGTTGCAGTCTGCAATAATCATTAAAATTTCATGGCACTGCTCATTATTGAGAGTATCATAGAGTATTGACATATCGGTCTCCCATCTGTTGCAGTTTATGTAAACTGATAAAATATGCAGTTTCTCAGTGCGAGTGTTTAATTCGATCAATACGGCTAAATTGGATTTTAACGATTTTTTAAATCCGAGTAGCATGCCACCGCTTGCTCTCCCCCTTGTATAGTAGCGAACTGCAGGTATCCATTTCAGAACGTATTCTTTATGTTTGGCGTTTACATGATCAGATTCGGCTTCTAAGAAGGTTTCATATAGCACAAGGGTAAAATAAGTAGTAATAAATCGAAAGTATTCTTTTATGTTCAAGAGAACCGAGGTTCGAACCAAATCTTGGGTTCAGGGGTTCCAGGAACCGGTCCGCGAACTGAAGCTTAGACTTTACAGCGGGTTCGAACCCCCGGACCGAACCTTCTTTAAAATTTAGAGGTTTGCAGCCTTGCTGGAAATATTCACTTCCAGTCCTGGGGATTTGTAGCTCGCGAAAGAGTCGATCGCCCAGCGGGTTTTCTCTGGAGTAATGATGTTGGGTGGTATGTTGATTTGTTGCGTGTGTAGGTCATGAGGCGTATCTGTCTCAGTGACTACAGTACAGCCTGGGAAGTGCGCATCAAGAAGAGCGCATGTCGCTTCCCTGCTGCTTTCCGTCCAGTGGCCGTCGTTTGTTTTCAGCTGACTCTGCATGGGTGGCTGCTTTGATAGCAGTTTCCTGAGTCTAGCTGTTTCCGAGACCTTCTCTATTTATTTATTTATTTATTTATTTAGAGTTGACAAAAAAAGGCTGTCAACGAAAATTTATATACGTTACAAAAATTTTTATGAGCTAATGAAGCCTATCAAAGAAAATCTAATAAAATTACAAAATACAAAACAAACGACTCCGACACGGTGGGGGAATTTTATTTGCCCGTCCGGCCAGCTATGCCCCTATTCACAGCCAATTGTAGTCAGAGACGTTATTAGAACTAACAAAAACTTTAATAATATCGAGATCGAGAAGAGGGAGAGAGAGAGAAAGAGAGAGAGAGAAAAAACCAAAACCTACAGTTAAGTAGGAACAAAGGAGAAAAAAATAAGATAATATATTAAATTAAAAAAAAAACTGAGATAGAGAGAAAAATATCTTAAAGTAAACTTTAAAAATAAAAAATTTATACGAAAAACTTAAAACTCAATAACCGGAAAATCTCTGACCCGGTGGGGGAGGATTTTTTAGCCAGTCCGACAAGCTATGCCCCTACTCACAGCTGGGAGTGGTCAGAGATTTCCCCGGAGATAATTATAGAGAGACGTTTTTAGAGAGAAGAGAGAGAGATCTGTTGAGAGCAGGTGATAGAGATCATTGTAATTTTGACATAAGACCCGAAAACGATTGTGCTGGGCATAATCAGTTGTGCATCTGGGCAAGATTAAAGGTAAATAGTTTCTAGTTGGCCTAGAAGGAACGGAAAAGTTAAGGCGACCTAAAAGTTCGGTAGAGTCTACATCACTAATGATTAGCTTATGAAGAAAAGAAACGCCTAGGACTGTTCTACGATCAGCTAACGAAGGAAGGTTAATAAGCAAGAGTCTACTGGAGTACGATGGCAGACGAAGGTTAGGGTCCCAATTTAGTCCACGAAGAGCAAAAAGCAAAAATTGCTTTTGTACTGATTCGATACGATCGATATGCTTTTTGTATTGCGGACACCAGACGGACGAGCAGTATTCAAGTACAGGACGGACTAGAGCAGTGTACAGGAGCTTTGTGGTGTAAGGATCATTAAATTCCTTCGACCAACGTTTAATGAATCCAAGTACACCTTTCGCGATATTAACAATAGAGGAGATATGAGGATTAAAACTCAATTTTGGGTCAAAAAGAACTCCAAGATCAACGACTGTAGATATTCGTTGCAGGGGTTCATTGCTAATCGTATAAATAGCCAGCGAAGGTTTGCAACGATGGAAAGTCATAAACATGCACTTGGAGCAGTTAAGGTATAAATGATTAACCAAGCACCAAGACTGCAAGGAGTTTAAATCATCTTGCAATCTAATGGAATGTGTCGGGTCATTGAAAGATAAAATAAGTTTAACGTCATCGGCATACATAAGTATCCGAGAATAAGATAGTATTGTGGGTAGGTCATTAATAAAAAGAGTAAAAAACAAAGGACCAAGGTGACTACCTTGCGGTACACCGGACGTTACAGAGACGGGCTTTGAAGTGTCTGAACGTAATATAACTTTCTGGGTTCTATTTTTTAAATAGGACGAAATCCAGAGCAGAAAAGAGGCGGGAAATCCTAACCGATCAAGCTTATAGAGGAGAAGATCATGGTTTACAGAGTCAAAAGCCTTACTAAAGTCGGTGTAAATGACATCGGTTTGCTTTTTCTTAAGGAACCCATCATTAACCAATGAAGTAAATTCAAGCAAATTGGTCATAGTTGACCGACGCTTAATAAACCCATGCTGGAAAGGTGATAAAATCGATTTGCAATAATGCTGCAAGGTGGAGGTTATAATCTCTTCAAATACTTTAGGAATAGCGGAGAGCTTAGCTATCCCTCCGTAATTGGAAATATCCGATTTTCCACCTTTTTTATGAAGAGGAATGATATAGGACTCTTTCCAAAGAGTTGGAAAGACTGAAGAATCGAGTGATAGATTGAAAATCTTAAGCAAAGGTTTGCATAAGGAACTACAGCACTCTTTAAGAACACAACTAGGAATGTTGTCAGGGCCAGGGGAGTATGAGGATTTTAGAGATTTTAAATGCGAAAGTAGGGAGCTTTCACTAATCGAGGGAACACAAATCGAGTTAGAAGAAGGAATGGTATATGGATAAGAAGTGTTAATAAAGTGGATAGAGGAATACGTTGATTGAAAAAAGTCTGCGAATAGGTCGACGGCAGCAGAATCATTGCCAGCCTTTTGGTCACCCAGAAAAAAAAGAAGAAGGTAGCGATGAAGATCTACGCTTAGAGTTCACAAAGCTATAGAATTGTTTAGGGTCCTCTGCAAATTGAATTTTGCACCGGGCAAGATAATTCTTATAGCACTCAGAGTTAAAAAGTGTAAAGTTGGATTTTGCTATTGAATATTTAGAGAAATCAACAGCCAAGCCAGATCGTTTATACTTTTTGAAGCATCTAGACTTAATATTTTTCAAATTAGAAAGTCTAGGGCAGTACCAAGGAGGATTAAGTGACGCGGGAGAAGCTATGCTATAAGGAACACAGATATCTAAGAGAGAATTAAGGGATTCGTAGAAAAAGGCAAGAGCAAAGTCAAAATCAACCGCATTGAACAGAGGTGACCAGTCTGTTGCATAAATAAGTTGATTTAATACTGTAAAGTTTCCTTTACGAAAACAACGACGAGGTTTATTAGGAATTTTAGAGGTTGATGAAAGAGAGATTTCAAGAGTAGGATGGTAAATATCTTCGGGCAGTGATAGAGGGGCGGACCTAGAAACTACAGCATTAGTACTGTCAGCGACAAAGACAAGATCCAGCAATTTATTAAGATCGTTTGGAATTGAATTTATCTGAGACAAGGACATATCAAACAGATGATCTAAAAAGTCATGCTGTGTTGATGGCACAAGATAGGTTGACCCATTAAGATATGACCAGGCGATGTTTGGTAAATTGAAATCACCTACAACAACCAATGAGTCAATGTCTCGTAATTGGGCACAAACATCTTTTATACAAGTTATATGGTTCATATAAACTTGAATATCGGAAGAAGGAGGGATATAGGAGAAAGTAATATGTAACGAGAAGGAAAGAAAAGAAACTTTTACGGCTACGAATTCCACACCATCAGGCAGACTTAGTGGAATTAATTCCGAACGGTGGCTAGTCTTCACTGCGATCAGTACACCACCACCTCTTCGAGTAGGTCGATCAAATCGATATATAAAAAAATCATTTGACAAAATTTCGCAATCGCAAGAAGGCAATAATGTCAAACTCAAATGAAGCACTATTCAAGAACAAGGTAGTAAGTTTTGATAACAGACCCCTAACATTCTGATAGGCTATAAGAGGACTAAAGGACAGAACTAGTTTTTTGAAACCCTGTTAGAGCTAGACCCTACATTTGAGGGCATGCTGACGGGCATTGGCCTAACACGATTTTTTTGCCTAAACTCGTGAACAATCATATCTGGCAGCCAAAATTCTGGGTCACATATGATTGGAAAAGCTTCACCTGGAACACTTATGTTAAAGGAAGCTACATCACGAGGCTGGGCAAAATTAAACTTTGAAATGGAAACACTTGCTGAGGATTTGCTAGCAATATAGGCGGCAATTTTCTCGCAAGTAGTTTCAGGAGACAACCTAGACACAAAAACTGTTTTGCGTGGTGCTATAACAGTAAGAAGGGAAGGCTGTGAAGAAAGGGAAGCACTTTCATCAGGTTCAGGTGGCACTATTGGAGAACTAACTAGTCTACGATTTGGAGGTTTATTTAAAAAATTATTAATAACTCCTTGACTTGGGGAGGGAGGCAATGGAGACAAACCAAGCATACTAGCTGGTGAAGCGGACAGGGAATGGATCTATGCTGGAGCAGAAGGTTCTCCATGCGTTTTGCTTTGCCTTTCATACCTTTTTTTTGAAGAAGCGAAGTCTTATCTTGTATTCCTCCCAAATTATCTGCTCATCCGCTTGTTTGGCGAGTTTGAAGCATTCTTGCACGTCCTTCCTTGGGGTTCACCAGGGGTGTCTGGTTCTCCGTTTGCTAACTGTGAGTTTTCGTGAGGATTTGAATGCTTCGGTTAGGTTGGACGTGAGCGTCTTCACGGACATCTCAATGTCGCATACCGAGCAGATGTTCGCTTGCGTAGGTAGTTTTGATTCTACCGTATTTAGGTACTTCGCCCAGTTGGTGTTCCGGAGTTTCCTGTAAGCGTTTCTGGTTTGGTTGGAGTCGAACTTGTTGGGAAAACTCAGAAACTAATTGGAAATAATAACAGTTTGTTTTAGCTTTATTATTTTATATTTTTATGTATTTAAATTCAAAGCTCTTTTCAATCTCAATACCGCCGACACATGTACAGTTCTCGAAGTCAAAAGTAAAGAGGAAGAGCAAAATATTCAAAGTGTGACCAATCTATGTGTTAGATCAAAATACACAATTAAGTGTTGTAAAATGGAATTTTTGATTTTGAATAGGGGTATTCAACACGCCCCCCCTCCCCCCCACCAAAAATAACATTCATAATTATTTAACAGAACTTAAAACACATTCATTAGCAATTATCATTGACTTATTCTAATGTGGCTGGTGTGCATTCTGGGATGTACATGTGATCCAGCATTCGCTGCAAGGATGCGGGGAAAACCCAGAAAAACCCGATCAGATCACTTTTAAATATTTTAACAACTTAAAAATACAATATTTCTCTTTGTTGTAATAAAATAAAATAAATAAATTCTTTAAATTCCTTAAACAAACTTTGTCATAAAAATGTTAATATTCAGCATCGACGAACAAATGAATTAGCCATCCTGAAGTAATCCCATCTTGTCTCGTAGTTCCACAAATCTTGCAGCAGGCAACGGCTTAGTAAAAATGTCAGTAAGTTGATTCTCTGTAGAAAAATACTCAAGACATATAACATTATTTTCCACTTGCTCTCTAGCAAAATGATATTAACTATCAATAGGTTTGATCGTTTATGACATGAGGGGTTGTTCGCTATGCTGATACAGCCTTGGTTATCTTCATAAATTTTAATGGGTCTTCCAAGCTTGATATTTACACTGTTTAGAAGGGATTTTAACCATAGAGCTTCTCTTACAGCTTCAAATAGGGCCATGTACTCAGCTTCAGTTGATGAGGCTGCTACTGAACTCTGTCTTTTTGTGTTCCAACAAATTAGGTTTGAATCGAACATTTGAAATAAATAACCCGTTGTACTTTCCTATCAATCTCATTACCACCCCAGTCAGAATCTACATAACCAACTAATGTATTTTCAAATTCTGCATTCTTCTTAAAAATCAATTTCATATTGATTCTTCCCTTTAAGTATCTAAGAACTCTTTTTAAGTATTCAACAGAGGACTCTCCATTCTGATGCCTGAGTACTATTCCCTAAGGTCAGAGTTAGGTCTAGAACGTTGGCTGATGTTGGTCCCACGTATGTGGGCACATCTCCAACGTTTTCTTTTTTAAGGTTAGTTTGTAGGATAAAGCTTAGGAGAGACTCACCTGTGTCGTTGATGTCTAGACTGCCCCACACGTTGTGTGTGCGTTGGCGTTCGTTCCGATGACGAGTGGTTGGTTCTTCCTACTCGCCTTAGTCGATAGTCGTTCGAGGGCGGCCGGTGGTGACTCTCGCTCGAGTGCCATGTAGCAGGACGCAATTATTATTGGCTCATCATCGTGACCTTCCAGGGCCACAACTGTGAGGTCGTCCGTGCTGTAATATGACATAAGGTAAGCATAGATGCCTTTTCTTACCAGAATGGCTGTCCTTCCCCTACTCACCGCGGTGGGATGGAAAGTATTGTAATTTAGTGACCATAGTCCTGAGACCTTATTCTCTGCCTCAATCCAAGGTTTCTGTGTCTTTCGCTTTTTGAGTCGTAGGTGCATGCTGCCCACTCTCCACGCCATCTTCCCGAACCTTGGGTAGAGAAAATCGTCCGCCTTCTTGTTGATCTGGAGGACCATGTGCTGCCCGTTCTTGTCGGGCGTAACAACTTGTAGTCCGGGTTAGTTCACGTCCGGGGTTTGCCACCGTAACAACTTCAGCGCCTGCTCTTTTGGCACTACGTTACGAAATACGTTATCTGTCAACATCCTTCAGCTGTGCACCCTCCCATGGACTTGCCATGTCTGCAACGACGCTTGTGACCCACTTGAGGGTGAGATCGTCCATACATTTGAGGATCTTGACTCCAAACAGCCAGCCTGCTCCGTCAAACGTAAGAGGTTGCGCTGCTGGGTCGTCCATTCTCCTAAAAATCTCCTCGAACAGCTTCCCCTCCACTTGCTCCCACTGTTCCTGAGTCATCTTACCGAAGGGTCGCTTCTATCGACGAGGGCAACGGTAAGATGCCGTTTTGCCACGTCGCTGGCTGACTCCTTTGTCGGTTTTTGTGTGGTCGGGGTGGAGCTTGGTAGAGCCTGGCTCTACGGTCTCGGGCGTGGCCTCTTGCTGGTTGGTGCCTCCAACTTTGCCTGCTTGGATGAGTGCTGCCGCTTGATTGCCACACTCTGCTCCACCCTATTGACGTATGTTGCGGAAGCGGCTTTCATCGCCGGTCTCTCCGCAAAGTGATTGCGACCCTCCTTGATCTGCTGCTCGGCCCATGCCAGCATGTTTCTCTCTTCTGGGGAGAGCTTACCGTTGCCATCGAGCCGCGCTTTGATCTTGAGCGCCGCTTTATACTGGGCCTTCGCTCGTATGCCCTCCTTAGTTGTTTTGGGCCTTACCTTACATCAGGTGCTAGAACCCGCCTGGACTGGGGAAAGCAGCAGATTTTCCTCGACCTCAGTATTTATTGAGCCGCCGTGCGACTCGCAGTCCGAGTCTGAATCGACTGAGGTACCACGCCACACGTTGGCTCTTGTTGTCGTTTTGGCAGTAGCTGTACAACTGTCTTGACCTGCTCCAACCGCAACCGAGGTGTGACTGCTGGCTTCACGAGTAGAGGATTTCTTCTCACCGTGCCCGCCGGTGGTAGCAGTCACGCGTTCCACCGGCGTTTGGGCTGATATCCCAGCCCGAGTATGGTCATGCATTTTGTGCATATTTATGGACCCATATTGGCTACTTTTTGTTCCTGGGAACCACCCCATAGCATTTTATGCCTGCTGCCAGGCACCTCTTATCCATGACTTCGGCTCAACTCTACCCAATTGAAGCTGGATAGTGTTCAGCTTTATCTAAAACTCTGTACAATATCGACACCTGCATTTAATTTTAGTTTTTAATGAATTTTGGAAGCTGAACTGTGCGAATTTTAAGCTTCTCGAACAATTCGCCGCTCTGCAGTACGTGAAATTTTTCAGTTCAATTTGTTCAGGAAATTTGCCTGTACATTAGGTTACACTTCTTTTATGCAATTATTTTGCCTTTTTTTACATTAGTAAGTGCTTTACCGCGGCCCATAATATTTTTATACTCTGTACCAAAGGTACACATAGTATATTAAGTTTGTGCAAAAGTATGTAAGGGAGAAGGAATCATTTCCGACCCTATAAAGTATATATATTCTTGATCAGTATAAACAGCCGAGTCGATATAGCAATGTCCGTCTGTCTGTCTGTCTGTCTGTCCGTCTGTCCGTCCGTCTGTATGAACGCACTGATCTCAGAGATGGTAAGAGATAGAGATTTGACATGTATGGGACATATATTTCTTTTACTTGCAGGCAGATCAAGTTTATTTTCAATTTTTGCCTCCCCCCGCAATTTGGAACAAACGTGTATCTTCGATCGGATGAACGATACTCAAGTTATGAGCAAAAAACGGCCAGTTCCCTTCAACAAATACAATCTTAGTGAAAGAGAGAAAGAAAAACTTTGAGATAAGCGTATAACAGCGTATAACGCGTATAACGTATAAAGCGTCCAACGACGAATAACGCTTATAACTCGTGAGCAAGTGCGAGCGGCGGCTTGACCGACTTTCATTCTTGTTTTATATTTAAAACGTTTATATGTTGACAAAATATAAACTTCATGGTGTGGAGTTTTACTCAGAATGATGAAATCACATCTGTCCCCTTCAAGTGCTGCATAAAAATATGCAATTTTTTAAGAAATCGGACAAAAAAATATGTTTAGAAATAGACTATGTTAATTTAAAAACTTTTTTATTTTAATTCAATAAAGAATGAAATACTGAATGGTAACAAATGTTTATCTATTGATTTAATTCGTTTGTTTCAGTCAAATATATGTATATTCGTTTTAAAATGCTTGTGCCTATATAAGTGTAAGTATATAAATATACCTAAAAGAGTATTATTTTGGGTTGTGCATCGTGCGTCTCAACGTCAAGGATCTATAACACAGTGCTACATATTTAAAAAAACTGTTGTTAAACTCTCCCTCCGCCAGATCATAGATGAGCAAAAATCTGCTAGGGGGACTTTTCCTTCAATGATTTCCACAATTTCACTTTATTAACAAATAATATGTATGCAAATTATATTAGTTACTTTAACATTAGAAAAATGGGCAAAAAGATGGTATGATTCGCGAACAGCACGCAACTGCACTCGATGACGTTCAGATCCAGAGTCTTGCTTTTGCGATTTTCCTTTGATGGGAGCGAGTGGGTGTGGATTCCCGTGTGTGTGTGAAGTGCATGTGGATCACCTTGTGTGTGTATGGAGTTTATGTGGATCAATTCGAGGTCTCGTCGTTCTTCGCCTTGAACTTTTAAAATCGTACATGCCGGCCCCAATACTGGGACCAGTATTGAAACCATTCGATCGCTGCTATCCTGTTGCTCTACTGAAAAGAGAAAGTGTTCATTGTGGCATATAAATGTGCGATCAAAGGTGCTAGTTTGGGTAATCGGATTTTTCCGGATCAGGCTCTACAAAACTTGATGTTGGCAGTTGATATATTTTGGAAACAGAGCGCTTATACACGCCGAATGACGTTTTAATTGTGACCAGATTGTCTACTCCTGGGTGAACTTCAATTATTCGTCCGAATTTCCATTCGTTGGGCGGCAGCCAGTCATCCTTGATAATAACAATGTTGTTTATTTGAAGGTTGTCGTTTTCGTGGCGCCATTTTGGGCGAGCTTGTAGATGAGAAAGCTAGTCTGTGCTCCAACGATTCCAGAATTGTCTCATTATTCTTTGTCCTTCTAGCGATATCCGGTGGGGCCAACAACGAATCGCCGATTAAGAAATTAGCGGGTGTTACCACTGATAGGTCATCAGGCTTTGCCTTAAGAGGGCATAAGGGCCTGGAGTTAAGACAGGCTTCTATCTGTGTTAAGACTGTGGAGAGTTGCTTCCTGAAAAGGTTCGATAAAGATGGGTTTTGACTACTTTCACGTTGGCTTCATATAGTCTTCCGAAATTGGGACTGTGCGGGGGGTTGAAGTGCCATTGAACTTGACGTGAGGCTTATGCCGGAACTATTATCTGTGATAGCTCCTTCTGAAAGGTTTTGTGCCAACTTTGAAGTGCTTTGTCTGCTCCAATGAAGTTAGTGCCACAATCGCTATACATGTGCTGACAATAATAAAGCAATAAATCGCTGCAAAGCCATGAGAAAATGCTCAGTGGACAATCCTGTAACAGCCTCTCGGTGTATAGCCTTTGTAACTAGGCAGATAAAAACTCCGATATACGCTTTGTAGCTTGTGTGTCCACGAAATCTTGATGCCCGTATCTCGAATGCTCCTCTGTAGTCCACGCCTGTGGCTATGAAGGCACGTTTTGGAGGATTCACTGCAGAGGAAGAACTGCCATCAATTGCACAGTTGGCTTAGGTCATTGTCAAAAACAATGTACGCATTTTCGAAGGAGTGTCAGTTCTGTGCCACTATGCAAAGTGATGCGATGTGCATTTTGAACCACGAGATCGGTGAAATGATGCATATGTGGTAGAATCATTGGGTTTCGTTGATCAATAGAGAGATGATTTGCATGTCGTAGTCGACCACGAACTCGAATAATATTTTTGTCATCAAGAAATGGTGACAATTGACAGAGCTTATGCTTGCTTAGTAAGGGTTTATTAGCTTTAAAAATAGAGATTTCAGCGCTGAATTCCGTACGATTTTAATCAGGGCTCCCTGCAGTTCTTGCACCTGAAGAGGGCCGGTTCGTCGTGGAATACCTTTGGTTCGAATGTTGAGGAGAAACCGTAGTACGTAAGCCATGACAGATATTAACAATTTGTACGGTTTTTTTTCGATACTGCCCATGTCGATGTCCAGCATGGAACAATTGCTTACAGGCCAATGTGATTCTTGCTCGTGAAGCCATTGGGGACCTGACCACCATAATGGATGAGAGGCCAACTCCTGTGGGGTGATACCGCTTGTAGCACAGTCAGATGGATTGTCAGCGGTAGGTACATGTCTCCACTGAGTAGGCGTGCTGCATTCAAGGATCTGTACAACGCGATTGGCGACAAAGGTGTGCCAACGGGAATGATCCCCATTTATCCAAAATAGAACGATCGTAGCATCTGACCAGTAGAATACCTTTAATAAGCATTGATGCCTGTGTAACTGCTCGCGGATCCATTTGGCTAACTTGACAGCAAGCTCCGCACCGGAGAGTTCCACACGAGGGATGGTGATTGGTTTTGTAGGTGTTATTCGGCTGCATGCAGCAAGTAGATGCGTGTGAATTTTTCCATCAGATTGCTCTGCTCGAATGTAAGCGCATGTTGCATATGCTATGGATGATCAATCACAGAATACGTGCAGTTAAAGTGATGAAAAATCTTGACTGTCGAAGCCCAGCCATCTTGGTACTTGGATATGTTCGATGTGTGGCAAGTTATTTACAAAATCATATCATCGTTTGCTTAAAGGAGATGGCAGTGGTTCATCCCAATCCAATGGAAAGAAGTGGCCATCAGATCCACGCATCCTTCAGGATCGACTTGGCTGTAGTGATGCTGGGAGTTATGAAGCGCAAGGGTCGCATAGACGAGCGACTGTGGGGATTATAGAACGATTAGTATATACTGGGTTTATTGTGAATTTGATTTCAAAACCGTAATAACCTTTATTAGGATGCCAATACAGACCTAAGGTTTTAATAGAGGCTTGATTGTCAAACTCTAATATGTTGGTGCTGGATAGATATGTTGTAGGTATGTTGTTTAACAGAGATGCGTTGTTTGCGGACCATTTCCTGAGTTCCATCCCAGCCGAGCTGGAACCAGTTGATCTCTGATTTCTCCAGATATGGTAGAATGACCGCTTTGAGTACTGCTTCGGCGAGTTTATACCTATCCCGTTAATCTTCTGCTAATTGTAGAACGATACGAATGGCTGTGTATGGTGCTGATGCTGTTCCAAATGTGACGGTATTTAAGTAGTATTCAGCAAGCCGATTTTTATTCATATTATCAATATTCTTGAATAGTAAGCGTCTTCTGGGTGCATGTCAATGCACCTATACATCCTTTGAATATCTGCTGCAAACACAAATGGATTGAAACGCCATTTTAAAGAACACATGCAAGATCATTTTTTAAAGCTGGACCGGTGCACAGTACATCGTTAAGTTATTTTCCGTTTGATGTCTTACAGGATGCATCATACACTACTCTCACTTTAAAAGATAGGCTTTCTTCTTTAAGTACTGCGTGATGTGGTAAGGTGCAGGCAGTACAAGTGAGTCCATCCTTTTCGTCAATGGAACAATGTTGCGCTTCAGAAGTTGTTACTTCGGTAACTTGGCCTGGTTCAAAATTCTAGCTGATGACCAGGGTATAACGTTTATGCAGCTCTGGCTGCCTTTGAAACTTCCGTTCGAGCATTTGATAGCGGTTAAGTGCAATTTGTCGAGATCTGCCTAATACCTGTGTAGGATCAAACAAACGTTTAAAAGGTTGGCGTACCAAATACTTGCCGCTTGGTTGGCGTGTGTGAGCACGTTGAAAGTGTTCCTCACACCATTGTTATTCTGGTGTAAGCTGCCGTGCGGAGCTAAATTGAACCATTTTAAAGAACTTTTGAACCAAATTCTCGAGTGAGTGTGATGATGATTCACCAACTCTAGCTACTTCGGAAGAAATAGACCAAGAGCTTGTACGGTGCGCTCCGTAATTAGAGTGCCTTTGGAACCAGAGTCCACAAGAGCACGGACCACAGCGGATTGGCCAGTTTCATAGTTGTGAAGTCTGACGAGAGCGGTGGCCAGAAGATGGGTTGCAACTGCGGAAATGAGTTGCGTTGTGTGTGTTTCCCCAGACGAGTCGGTAGCTGCAGACTGTGCAAGATCACTCAAACGATAGCTATGGAGTTGCGCTGTGCGTGTCCCTACAAACGAGACGATAGCTGCGGACTGTACAGGATCATTGGAACGTGAGCTATGGTTTAAATTAAAGGGTTGTTGTGAATGCGCCGGAGGCACATTAGCAGCGGTTGTATTGTTTGGAAAGTGTAAAAGCGTGTGATGCCTTTGGCCGCACTACAAACAATTTCTGCTGCTGGGGCATTGTGCAAGTGTGTGCGAAATGCTGAGACAATTAAGGCATGCCTTAGCACGATCGTCGACAGCTTTCCTTGCAAAGCAATCCTTGGCCAATAAGTCAGAACAACGACGAAGAATGTGGTTGCCGCCACAGAGCGTGCAGCGAATGGGGTCAGCAGATCCAGTCGTGGTGTCAAAACTGCTTCCCTTGTAAGGTGTGTTGCCTGAGGTCTTGTGGTTGTGCCGTTGAGTGGCAGGTTGCGGCATAGATGGCAGCGTAGGTGGAAGTAAACATCGATTTTCGATCACGTCAATGCTTATAAGGCGGTTGTTGAGAAAGGACTCCAACTGTGCAAAGGCAGGGATGCTGACACAGCTACCAAGGAAATGCTCCCATGCTTGAAGCATAGTTTTTGGAAGTTTGGCAACAAGGTGATGCATCATCCAATGATCGCAAGTCGTGATGGCGATATCGAGGCGCTTCAGAGCGTTGATACAAACACTTTGCATGTGTTTTAAGTCAGAGGAACGCTCCTTGGTCAACTGTATCAAATCATAAAGGGCATTCATGTGGAACATAAACTGCAGTCTCGAACTATTGTAGCGTTGGACAATGAGACTCCATGCTGTCGCATAGTTACATCCAGTAAGTCATTTGCCGAACGTCTATATCGCGATCAGCGGGCAGAGCCTACTTCAGGAAATTAAACTTTTGGATGTCGGACAGAGCCGTGTTGTGGTGAATGAGCTGGACAAAGGCATCGTAGAATGCAGGCCAGACTACAAATTTGCCAGTATATGTTGGTATGGGCAGCTTTGTTAGCTGCACAGACGATGGAGCTGCTATTACGGTAGTATTTGCATGAGCTGAAGATGAGTCTTCTGCTGCTACCTGTGAAAACGTCTTCTCGTATGCCTCTGATATTGCGCAGGCAGTTGATGTGTAATCCTCGTCGAACTGAAAGAAACTTGAGCAATAAAATGCACTCACTTTGATCGCAACACAAATACACCCGCTACAAACACTCACCTTCTGACTCAACTGTGCTGATGCGCTCTCTGCAAAGCCAATTTTCACTCGAAGCTACTTCTAACTCAATTCAGATGATGCTCGAACTTCGATGCGTTCGCTGCTACGCCAATTCTCACTCGAACTGATTCAACGGTAGTTGCTGTCCACAAGTGAAGAAATAATGCCGTTGGTTAGTGTTTGCGACTTCTTTGTACTCGTCTTCTTCTCTGTGCTGCTAGGTTAATCTATGTAACGATGCTTTGGCGTTGGATTGTTGGGTTTCGTGTTGCGCGACTGATATGATTTATATGAATATATATATATACGTAGGATGGTTGAAGCTAATTTGCACTTAATGAAATTGAATGATTTTGTAATAGTCGGGATTGAAGGTTCCCCTCATGGGAAACCAAAAATGTTGTGAAACTCGCTCTCTGCCAGCTTCATAGATGAGCAAAAATCTGCTAGGGGGACTTTTCCTTCAATGATTTCCACAATTTCACTTTATTAACAAATAATATATATGCAAATTATATTAGTTTCTTAAACATTAGAAAAATGGGCAAAACAATTGTATGATTCACGACTAACACGCAACTGCACACGGTGACGTTCAGATCCACAGTCTTGCTTTTGCGATTTTCCTTTGATGGGAGTGAGTGCGTGTGGATCGCCGTGTGTGTGTGTGGATCACCTTGTGTGTGTAAGGTCTCGTCGTTCTTCGCCTTGAACCTTCAAAATCGTACAATTGTATTAACTTGGGTAATGGCAATGCGTACTGTAACGAGTCCTTTTTGACCCGAAAACCAATGCAGGCTATGCTCAGGGTAATCGAGGATCGTTCCAACAAATTTATATTGGACTTGCAATAACAACACAAGAGATTCTTTATTCTATTATTCACCAGCGACGTGGTTCACTTTATTGTTCACTCTGATGTTTCACTTTGATGTTTCACTTATAACTATGGTACATGTGCATACACCTATCTGAGGTATCCTTGCCAATCCGCAAGGTACGCCTCCTATCCGGCTCACCGCCGTGCTCGCAGGGTTTCGTTGGCCAAAGACACGCCGTGCACGTCCAAGCAATCGCTTGACTCGCAGGTTCGTCTATTCCGCACAACCCCCACGTACTGCCCTACTATCGTCCTACAAGGACTCAAAGGATACGCTGGCTAGTATGACCGCCTATAACGTCGAATCAGAGTTCGACACACAGGCTATACGTGCGCACAGCTACCTTTCTTGATGACTGTCGATTATCCTTCCGCTAGGATATCCTATATCTGGTTCAAGTCCTTCCACGAGGACTGTTCCGTATCCTTGCAAGGATTCCGCACTCGATTTCCCGTCTGTAGTATCCTGGAATACTCCGTTTCGCCGCACTTATACTTTCACGATTCGTTCCGCACTCGCTTAGATCCCGATTCACATTGACCTCCTTCCATACCGTCAGCGGCCTCTTATATAGCCCTCCCGGGCTGTCTCCCGGTGTCTCCTTGTCTCCTTCTAGAACATTCGAGACTCCCAGATCTTCCATACGGCACTTTCCTCTGCCTAGCAACAGCGCTCTTAGAATTGCCAGCGACATCGCCCCCTCAGCCAATTGGAGCGACTGCGACAACTAGCCTCTGCTCCAAACTTAACGGATCCTTCCGCTTACTTGCTGCATCTCCGCCGTCTGTCGTGCTGCTATTCCCCTGGACTCCCATTCATTTCCCCTCTCCCCTGAATCCGCCTTGTTTCCCCTTTATGCGGCGAATTCGCCGCACTTCCCCTTTCGAAGTCTACATTTCCCCTTTCGCTCCATGCCCTTTTGTCTGTGAGGGATAACCATTCCTCACACTCCCCTCTTTCTTCGGGAAGCGGAAATGTCCCATTTCCGTCTTCGTGTGTAACCGGTTTTGAATTTCCCGCCCTTAATACAATCGATGCCCCCTCGATCTATCGATCGACCACCTATCGGCTTTCATCCCATCCCAATTGCAACGATACCAAGTAACCATCGTTACCCGACCTCGTTCCTTATATCGATAACAATCGGCCACCTGCCAATCGACGATCTCCCATCCCCTACCGCACATGGGCGATATTTTCTTTGAGGTGAGAGTTATTTGTTTACCTTTTTTTTTCCTTCTGATATAATTATAACCACTTTCTCCTTTCCTCCAGCACCCCCTGATGCCTCTGCCGACTGCGGCTGCGCTGCCGATGCCCCCCTATGTCGCCATGCATGTGTGCTGGCATGCCCTTGCCCTGCTACGCCTCGTCTTCTTCCCCCAAGCAGCGCCTGTTGTTGCTGTTTGTGTGGAGGCCAACTCCTGTGGGGTGATACCGCTTGTAGCACAGTCAGATGGATTGTCAGCGGTAGGTACATGTCTCCACTGAGTAGGCGTGCTGCATTCAAGGATCTGTACAACGCGATTGGCGACAAAGGTGTGCCAACGGGAATGATCCCCATTTATCCAAAATAGAACGATCGTAGCATCTGACCAGTAGAATACCTTTAATAAGCATTGATGCCTGTGTAACTGCTCGCGGATCCATTTGGCTAACTTGACAGCAAGCTCCGCACCGGAGAGTTCCACACGAGGGATGGTGATTGGTTTTGTAGGTGTTATTCGGCTGCATGCAGCAAGTAGATGCGTGTGAATTTTTCCATCAGATTGCTCTGCTCGAATGTAAGCGCATGTTGCATATGCTATGGATGATCAATCACAGAATACGTGCAGTTAAAGTGATGAAAAATCTTGACTGTCGAAGCCCAGCCATCTTGGTACTTGGATATGTTCGATGTGTGGCAAGTTATTTACAAAATCATATCATCGTTTGCTTAAAGGAGATGGCAGTGGTTCATCCCAATCCAATGGAAAGAAGTGGCCATCAGATCCACGCATCCTTCAGGATCGACTTGGCTGTAGTGATGCTGGGAGTTATGAAGCGCAAGGGTCGCATAGACGAGCGACTGTGGGGATTATAGAACGATTAGTATATACTGGGTTTATTGTGAATTTGATTTCAAAACCGTAATAACCTTTATTAGGATGCCAATACAGACCTAAGTTTTTAATAGAGGCTTGATTGTCAAACTCTAATATGTTGGTGCTGGATAGATATGTTGTAGGTATGTTGTTTAACAGAGATGCGTTGTTTGCGGACCATTTCCTGAGTTCCATCCCAGCCGAGCTGGAACCAGTTGATCTCTGATTTCTCCAGATATGGTAGAATGACCGCTTTGAGTACTGCTTCGGCGAGTTTATACCTATCCCGTTAATCTTCTGCTAATTGTAGAACGATACGAATGGCTGTGTATGGTGCTGATGCTGTTCCAAATGTGACGGTATTTAAGTAGTATTCAGCAAGCCGATTTTTATTCATATTATCAATATTCTTGAATAGTAAGCGTCTTCTGGGTGCATGTCAATGCACCTATACATCCTTTGAATATCTGCTGCAAACACAAATGGATTGAAACGCCATTTTAAAGAACACATGCAAGATCATTTTTTAAAGCTGGACCGGTGCACAGTACATCGTTAAGTTATTTTCCGTTTGATGTCTTACAGGATGCATCATACACTACTCTCACTTTAAAAGATAGGCTTTCTTCTTTAAGTACTGCGTGATGTGGTAAGGTGCAGGCAGTACAAGTGAGTCCATCCTTTTCGTCAATGGAACAATGTTGCGCTTCAGAAGTTGTTACTTCGGTAACTTGGCCTGGTTCAAAATTCTAGCTGATGACCAGGGTATAACGTTTATGCAGCTCTGGCTGCCTTTGAAACTTCCGTTCGAGCATTTGATAGCGGTTAAGTGCAATTTGTCGAGATCTGCCTAATACCTGTGTAGGATCAAACAAACGTTTAAAAGGTTGGCGTACCAAATACTTGCCGCTTGGTTGGCGTGTGTGAGCACGTTGAAAGTGTTCCTCACACCATTGTTATTCTGGTGTAAGCTGCCGTGCGGAGCTAAATTGAACCATTTTAAAGAACTTTTGAACCAAATTCTCGAGTGAGTGTGATGATGATTCACCAACTCTAGCTACTTCGGAAGAAATAGACCAAGAGCTTGTACGGTGCGCTCCGTAATTAGAGTGCCTTTGGAACCAGAGTCCACAAGAGCACGGACCACAGCGGATTGGCCAGTTTCATAGTTGTGAAGTCTGACGAGAGCGGTGGCCAGAAGATGGGTTGCAACTGCGGAAATGAGTTGCGTTGTGTGTGTTTCCCCAGACGAGTCGGTAGCTGCAGACTGTGCAAGATCACTCAAACGATAGCTATGGAGTTGCGCTGTGCGTGTCCCTACAAACGAGACGATAGCTGCGGACTGTACAGGATCATTGGAACGTGAGCTATGGTTTAAATTAAAGGGTTGTTGTGAATGCGCCGGAGGCACATTAGCAGCGGTTGTATTGTTTGGAAAGTGTAAAAGCGTGTGATGCCTTTGGCCGCACTACAAACAATTTCTGCTGCTGGGGCATTGTGCAAGTGTGTGCGAAATGCTGAGACAATTAAGGCATGCCTTAGCACGATCGTCGACAGCTTTCCTTGCAAAGCAATCCTTGGCCAATAAGTCAGAACAACGACGAAGAATGTGGTTGCCGCCACAGAGCGTGCAGCGAATGGGGTCAGCAGATCCAGTCGTGGTGTCAAAACTGCTTCCCTTGTAAGGTGTGTTGCCTGAGGTCTTGTGGTTGTGCCGTTGAGTGGCAGGTTGCGGCATAGATGGCAGCGTAGGTGGAAGTAAACATCGATTTTCGATCACGTCAATGCTTATAAGGCGGTTGTTGAGAAAGGACTCCAACTGTGCAAAGGCAGGGATGCTGACACAGCTACCAAGGAAATGCTCCCATGCTTGAAGCATAGTTTTTGGAAGTTTGGCAACAAGGTGATGCATCATCCAATGATCGCAAGTCGTGATGGCGATATCGAGGCGCTTCAGAGCGTTGATACAAACACTTTGCATGTGTTTTAAGTCAGAGGAACGCTCCTTGGTCAACTGTATCAAATCATAAAGGGCATTCATGTGGAACATAAACTGCAGTCTCGAACTATTGTAGCGTTGGACAATGAGACTCCATGCTGTCGCATAGTTACATCCAGTAAGTCATTTGCCGAACGTCTATATCGCGATCAGCGGGCAGAGCCTACTTCAGGAAATTAAACTTTTGGATGTCGGACAGAGCCGTGTTGTGGTGAATGAGCTGGACAAAGGCATCGTAGAATGCAGGCCAGACTACAAATTTGCCAGTATATGTTGGTATGGGCAGCTTTGTTAGCTGCACAGACGATGGAGCTGCTATTACGGTAGTATTTGCATGAGCTGAAGATGAGTCTTCTGCTGCTACCTGTGAAAACGTCTTCTCGTATGCCTCTGATATTGCGCAGGCAGTTGATGTGTAATCCTCGTCGAACTGAAAGAAACTTGAGCAATAAAATGCACTCACTTTGATCGCAACACAAATACACCCGCTACAAACACTCACCTTCTGACTCAACTGTGCTGATGCGCTCTCTGCAAAGCCAATTTTCACTCGAAGCTACTTCTAACTCAATTCAGATGATGCTCGAACTTCGATGCGTTCGCTGCTACGCCAATTCTCACTCGAACTGATTCAACGGTAGTTGCTGTCCACAAGTGAAGAAATAATGCCGTTGGTTAGTGTTTGCGACTTCTTTGTACTCGTCTTCTTCTCTGTGCTGCTAGGTTAATCTATGTAACGATGCTTTGGCGTTGGATTGTTGGGTTTCGTGTTGCGCGACTGATATGATTTATATGAATATATATATATACGTAGGATGGTTGAAGCTAATTTGCACTTAATGAAATTGAATGATTTTGTAATAGTCGGGATTGAAGGTTCCCCTCATGGGAAACCAAAAATGTTGTGAAACTCGCTCTCTGCCAGCTTCATAGATGAGCAAAAATCTGCTAGGGGGACTTTTCCTTCAATGATTTCCACAATTTCACTTTATTAACAAATAATATATATGCAAATTATATTAGTTTCTTAAACATTAGAAAAATGGGCAAAACAATTGTATGATTCACGACTAACACGCAACTGCACACGGTGACGTTCAGATCCACAGTCTTGCTTTTGCGATTTTCCTTTGATGGGAGTGAGTGCGTGTGGATCGCCGTGTGTGTGTGTGGATCACCTTGTGTGTGTAAGGTCTCGTCGTTCTTCGCCTTGAACCTTCAAAATCGTACAATTGTATTAACTTGGGTAATGGCAATGCGTACTGTAACGAGTCCTTTTTGACCCGAAAACCAATGCAGGCTATGCTCAGGGTAATCGAGGATCGTTCCAACAAATTTATATTGGACTTGCAATAACAACACAAGAGATTCTTTATTCTATTATTCACCAGCGACGTGGTTCACTTTATTGTTCACTCTGATGTTTCACTTTGATGTTTCACTTATAACTATGGTACATGTGCATACACCTATCTGAGGTATCCTTGCCAATCCGCAAGGTACGCCTCCTATCCGGCTCACCGCCGTGCTCGCAGGGTTTCGTTGGCCAAAGACACGCCGTGCACGTCCAAGCAATCGCTTGACTCGCAGGTTCGTCTATTCCGCACAACCCCCACGTACTGCCCTACTATCGTCCTACAAGGACTCAAAGGATACGCTGGCTAGTATGACCGCCTATAACGTCGAATCAGAGTTCGACACACAGGCTATACGTGCGCACAGCTACCTTTCTTGATGACTGTCGATTATCCTTCCGCTAGGATATCCTATATCTGGTTCAAGTCCTTCCACGAGGACTGTTCCGTATCCTTGCAAGGATTCCGCACTCGATTTCCCGTCTGTAGTATCCTGGAATACTCCGTTTCGCCGCACTTATACTTTCACGATTCGTTCCGCACTCGCTTAGATCCCGATTCACATTGACCTCCTTCCATACCGTCAGCGGCCTCTTATATAGCCCTCCCGGGCTGTCTCCCGGTGTCTCCTTGTCTCCTTCTAGAACATTCGAGACTCCCAGATCTTCCATACGGCACTTTCCTCTGCCTAGCAACAGCGCTCTTAGAATTGCCAGCGACATCGCCCCCTCAGCCAATTGGAGCGACTGCGACAACTAGCCTCTGCTCCAAACTTAACGGATCCTTCCGCTTACTTGCTGCATCTCCGCCGTCTGTTGTGCTGCTATTCCCCTGGACTCCCATTCATTTCCCCTCTCCCCTGAATCCGCCTTGTTTCCCCTTTATGCGGCGAATTCGCCGCACTTCCCCTTTCGAAGTCTACATTTCCCCTTTCGCTCCATGCCCTTTTGTCTGTGAGGGATAACCATTCCTCACACTCCCCTCTTTCTTCGGGAAGCGGAAATGTCCCATTTCCGTCTTCGTGTGTAACCGGTTTTGAATTTCCCGCCCTTAATACAATCGATGCCCCCTCGATCTATCGATCGACCACCTATCGGCTTTCATCCCATCCCAATTGCAACGATACCAAGTAACCATCGTTACCCGACCTCGTTCCTTATATCGATAACAATCGGCCACCTGCCAATCGACGATCTCCCATCCCCTACCGCACATGGGCGATATTTTCTTTGAGGTGAGAGTTATTTGTTTACCTTTTTTTTTCCTTCTGACATAATTATAACCACTTTCTCCTTTCCTCCAGCACCCCCTGATGCCTCTGCCGACTGCGGCTGCGCTGCCGATGCCCCCCTATGTCGCCATGCATGTGTGCTGGCATGCCCTTGCCCTGCTACGCCTCGTCTTCTTCCCCCAAGCAGCGCCTGTTGTTGCTGTTTGTGTTTTTTTTTTTTATATAGCGCCTGTTGCTGTGTGTGTTTTTTTTTTATTTATTTTTATTCGTGATTTTTAATTTTACTTATGTTTTGTTCCCCCTTGTTGTGCCCCCTCCCTGTTTAACCCTTGTATGTTCCCCGTGCTTGTTCGTTGCGTTTGTCCCCGCAAATAAAGCGTTTTAATCTATTTCATTTTCTGGTTTTTTTTATTTTCTTTGTTGTATTTTTTTTTATTTTACGAGGTGTGGTGTCCACCCACACCTCACGCTGGCCTCGGCTATTCCCTTTTTTCTTTTTTTTACTGTGCTCCGCACTCCACCCATACCTCCCCTTTGCCTCCTCGTACCTTTAGGCGGTACCTTGTGGCCCCTATCCACAAAATGTGGGACCACCTCTTCCTTGGCTGGTTTTTCCTGGCCAACAGCATTACTAATGCCTCGCGCGGCCACTCACCTAGGCCCAACGAGCGCCATCGCCCCCAGGTTATCTCGCTTCTTGCCTCTTCAGCCTTTTGTGGGTGCTGCTGCGAGGCTTGCCTCACGAAGGTTGGCCTTGGTGGAGCTTCGTTCTTGAGCTGCTCCTCCGGCCAAGACTGCTGCCTTTGTAGCGTTGGTCTCCTTGGGATCGGCCACTCCCTCGGTCCCTCCGGTTCCTCCTCCTCGTCATCCGCCTCCTCCGCCTCCACTTCCACAGCCATCGCCGTGGGCGGCACTTCAACTTCTGACGGTGACATCCTCACCACTGCGTCAGACTGCCTGCTCCCCTTCCTTCGTGGATCCCTTCCACTGCCGGTGCCTTCGCGGACCGGCTCACACCAAGTCACCACTGTCGTCACCTGATGGTAACGCCAGCCTTCCGTCACCCAAGTGTGCTGCCACTGAGACCGCGTCGGCGGTGCGGGTCTATGCGGCTGAGGCTGCTCGGGCTCCGGCTCCCTCTCCTGCTCTCCTTCACCCTCAGAGTCCGTGATTGTTATCACTTCGTCCATGGGATGGGGTGTGGGTGGTCTGGCCGGTACCCAGGCCGGAGATGGGCTCCTCAACGGCTCGTACCGTGGTCCACCGGCTGCTGCCTCCTCGTCCGACCGCATGGCTGGTTCTGCCACCCCGAACTGGGTCTCCCAGTCGACTCCTTGCCCCTCCGCAGCACTGTCCTCCGCGCTGCTCCATGCCCCCAGCTGTTGTGGAGACGGGATTGGTGATAGGAAGTTATCCACCTCTTCCGCCTCCGACACCAGTGGTGACGCCAGTAGCTGCAACACCGGCGATGGGCTCCTCGGCATGCGGATCGGACTCCGTGGTCGACGGATCAGCCTCGCTCCTGCGAATGGCAGGCGCTTCCTGCCACAGGCCAGACGCCGTCCTCGTCGGGCGAACCCCGACACTACGCGTACATTCGGTCTGCTTGACGGTGACATGCTTCGGCTTAAAATCTCGATTGGTGCCGTCCATGCGCTTGAGACCCTTTATATATGCCCTTGAAGCTTTTGCGAATTCCGTTAGAATCATGGTGGCCATCATGGATTTTTAGCCAGAGAGTAATCCTAACTGGAGTTAGCTATATCGCTATCCCCCTCTACTTGTCTCTTTCTCTCCCACTGCCCCTTGCTTTTCCCCTTCTTCTGCCAATTCGCCGTGTTTCGCTGCATAGCCACTAGCAGGGGTAATGTTTTGTTAGGGTGGACTTTTCTCTACGACGTAAAAATTTTTTTTTTATATATTATTTTTTTAGTTTATTATTATTTTTATATATTATTTTCCTTTTTTATTATTATTTTTAATTCTGTTTTGAGAGAGAATTATTTGTTTTAGGGTGGACTTGTTCTCTATGACGCAAAAAATTTTTTTATATATTATTTTTTTTTTTATTATTATTTTTAATTCTTTTTTGAGAGAGAATTATTTGTTTTAGGGTGGACTTGTTCTCTATGACGCAAAAAATTTTTTTATATATTATTTTTATACCCTTGCAAAGGGTATTATAATTTTGCTCAGAAGTTTGCAACGCATTGAAATATTCATTTCCGACCCCATAAACTATATATATTCTTGATCAGGGCGACAAGCCGAGTCGATTGAGCTTTGTCCGTCCGTCTGTCTGTCCGTCTGTCTGTCCGTCTGTCTGTCCGTCTGTCTGTCCGTCTGTCTGTCCGTCTGTCTGTCTGTCCGTCTGTTTCTACGCAAACTAGTCTCTCAGTTTTAAAGCTATCGAACTGAAATTTTGCACAGAGTCTTCTTTTTACTGCATGCTGCTAATATGTCGGAACCGACCGGATCGGATGACTATATCTTATAGCTGCCATAGGAACCATCGGTCAAAAAATGGGTCTTAGTGAAAAAACTTTTTTGTTTTCAATTTTAGCGGCCTTAAACTCGGCCATTATTAATATTCTATGCTTTCAAACAGATTTGCGAATTTTGGTCAAAATCGGACGACTATATCTTATAGCTGCCATAGGACCGATCGGTCGGAAAATGGGTCTTAGTAGGAAAAACTTTTTTGTTTTCAAGTAAATTGTTCTTAAAGTCGGTGATTCTTAGTATTAAACGCTTTCAAACTAATTTGAAAAAGTTGATCGACATCGGGTGACTATATCTTATGGTTGCCATAGGATCGATCGGTCGGAAAATGTGTCTTAGTGAGAAAAACTTTTCTGTTTTAAATTTTATCTTTCTTCAACTCCGCGATTGTTAATTTGATATGTTTTCAAAAAGATTCGCGAAATTTGGTCGAAATCAGATGTTTATCTGTAGGAAAATGGGTTTTAGTTAAAATTTTTTTAGATTTTTATATAAGCTTTCTTAAACTCTGATATTTCAAAAACAGTATTTGCAAGGGTATACAAACTTCGGCACAGACGAAGTTAGCTTGGCCTTCTCGTTTTTTTTATTATTATTTTTAATTCTTTTTTGAGAGAGAATTATTTGTTTTTCTTTTATCTAACTGAAAATCATCAGTTTCCCCGTATCCAACTGAAATCATCAGTTGTCTCCATTCTATTAACTGAAAATCATCAGTTTCCCTCCTTCTAACTGAAATCATCAGTTGTCTCCATTCTATTAACTGAAAATCATCAGTTTACCTCCTTTTAACTGAAAATCATCAGTTTCCCCGTATCCAACTGAAATCATCAGTTGTATCCATTTTATTTTTCGCCTTTTCCATCATTCGTTTTGACCCTCCACGACCTGTGGTTTCAACTCACTTACGTGAGCTGTACGTTCTCTCTGGTCCCTCTTGTGTCTTAATTTGCAGATTACTGGGGATTTGAACCCAACAATCACGTAAGGTCCTCCGTATCTGGGTGCCAATTTTGCAGCAAATCCTTCCACTGCTTTTGACAGGTTATGCTCTTTAGCCCATACTGTTTGTCCTATCTCAGGTTTCCACGGTCGGCGTCTCAGATTGTAATATCTGGCTTGATCTTGGGCTGCTCTTTCTAGGTTCCTTCTAATTACCTCGAATAATTCTCGCAGTTTTGTTGCATTTTCATTCGGTTTTTGTGGTTCTTGTCCGATTCCTAGTGTCACCTCGTCATACAAGGCTTTCGGAAGTCTTGGCTCTCTTCCCTGTGTAATGAAGGTCGGCGAATATCCCGTCGACTCTGTTACGCTCGAGTTTACGGCTAACATTATTTCTGGCCACTTTTCGTCCCAAGTTCTTTGTTCTTCTCCTGCGAATTGTGCAATCATTGTCTTCACGGTCCGATTTGCTCGTTCAGTCGGATTTTCTTGTGGAGTGTATGGAGCTGTGAACTGCTGTTTGGCTCCTATGTCCTCCAAAAATCGCTTAAAAACCCGACTTGTAAACTGGACCCCATTGTCCGTGATTACGACTTTTGGAACCCCGAATCTTGACAAGATTCTTTCTCTGAACGCCTTTTTTAACGACTCCGCTGTTGCTTTTCTCATCGGGATTAGTTCTGTCCATTTCGAAAACCGATCTATGAGGACTAACAGCATGGTATTTCCATGCTTAGATCGTGGTAGCGGGCCGACAAAATCTGCGCATACAGTCGCCCATGGTTCCTCTGGGACCTGTGTGAGCATTTTGCCTGCTGCTTGTAATTGGCTTGGTTTATACTTTTGGCATGTTTCGCACCTGTTCACGTACCTTCGTACGTCTCTATGCATTCCTGGCCAATAATATCTTGATGCTATTCTTGCGATGGTTCTTCTTGATCCGGTGTGCCCCGCTGACGCTGAGTCATGGTTTTCTCCTAGTACTCTTCCTCTAGACCCAGTAGGAACACATAATTTCCACGAAACTACGTCTTCGTTCCCTGCCCTATGAGGAATATGGCGGTACAATTCTCCACCTTCAGCCAAATAGTCTGGGAATTTTTGTGGATTATTTAGTACCTTCTTCGTCATTTCCTTTATCCATTCGCACTCAATTTTGTCTTCCTTGTGTATTTCTGCAATTACTTTTTCTTTTGCCCTTCTGCAGGTCTCTAGCGGTTGTCTTGACAGTGCATCAGCCACGACGTTTAATTGGCCTTTTCTATATGCGATTTCGAAGTCATATTGCTGTAGCTCCAATGCCCATCTAGCTATTCTGCCCGTCGGGCTTTCGATACTGTTGAGCCATTTTAACGCCATGTGATCCGTAACTACCTTGAAGTGGTATCCCTCTAAGTACGGTTTCAGCCTTCGGATTGCCCAAACTATTGCCAAGCATTCTTTTTCTGTGGCCGAATAGTTTTTCTCCGCTTGGTTAAGCGTTCTACTTGAGTATGATATGACCTTTTCGCCCTCTTCTGTTTCTTGTGTTAGAACGGCCCCAATACCATAGTCGCTCGCATCTGTCTGTAGTATGAACATTCGTTCAAAATCGGGACACGTCAAAACCGGATCTGCAGTTAGTTTATTTTTCACTAATTCGAATGCCTTCTGATGCTCATCTGTCCATATCCATTTCACCTTTTTCTTTAACAACGAATGTAATGGCTGTACCATTGTTGCAAAGTCTGGGACAAATCTTCTGTACCATGATGCGACCCCTAAATATTGTCGTAGTTCCTTTACGTTCGCTGGTGGTTTCAGTTCCGCAATCGCTGCCACCTCTTCTGGATCCGTACATATGCCCTTTCCAGTTATCCGATGGCCGAGGTACTGTAATTCTTTTCTAAAGAATTGACACTTATCTGCATTTATCCGCAGATTTGCCTTCTTTAACCTTCGGAAAACCTCCTTTAGATTTGCCATGTGTTCTTCTAGTGTACGACCTATCACTATTATGTCATCCTGGTAAGCAAACGCGTGTGGCATCATTTCTGGGCCGATCACTTGGTCGAGTGCTCTCTGAAATGTTGCCGATGCTGAATGTAACCCGAATGGCATAACCTTCCATTGGAATAGTCCTTTCCCTGGAACAGTAAATGCCGTCATTGGTCGACTGCTTTCTTCCAGCGGTATCTGCCAGTATCCATCCTTTAAGTCCAGACTACTTATGTAACACGCTTCCTTCAGCTGATCCAGTATGTAGTTGATCCTTGGCATCGGGTATGCATCCTTTATCGATTTTTCGTTGACTGTCCTGAAATCTACGCAGAATCTCCATTTTCCCGTTTTCTTTTTCTTCACCATGACCACCGGTGAGCTATAAGGGCTACTAGACGGCTCAATGCACCCCATTTCCAGTAATTCGTCTACCTTTTTGTTGATTTCTTCCTGCATTTTCGGATTCTTGGGGTAGTATCTCTGTTTGACTGGTCGATCGTCCTTCATGGTGATCCTGTGCACTGCTATATTTGATGGGCCTTTTAACTTTGCCAATTCTGCCAACTCTTGCTTGAGGAATTGATCAATAACTTCGTTATGTTCCTCTTTGACTTCTATTTCGACTGCGACTGATAATTTTTCCTCCAACCATCCGTTCCTGCGGCTTCGGGCCGGTATGACCACTTTATGTCCTGCGCATGTCAGTTCCGCCCCTACTCCTTGCAAGAAGTTCCAACCTAGCACAAGATGATCTATCACTCCCGGTAGTATCATCAAGTCTATGATTGTACTTCGATCGCCGAATACGATTTGAACGCTCAGCTGTGTTCCTATTTCCGCGTTCCTGCCGTCTGCCAAACGTACTTGTTTCTTTGTGGGTTTTCTTGTGCCCACTGCCTTTAATTTGTCGCATAATTCCTGGCTTGCGAAACTTCCGGTAGCCCCTGTGTCGATTGTGGCCTTTATTTTCTCTTCTCCAATCAACACCCATGCCGACAATTGGTTTTCTTCTTCTTGTAGACTTCCCACTAATTTTGCGAGGCAGATTCTGGCGACCTCTGCTCGCCCCTTGGAGGCTGAGGTCGCTGAGCGTTTCCCGACTGCTTGCAGCACTCCCATGTTCTAACCCCTATTCGACCACATTGCCAGGAGAATGGCAGTCGACGGTTCGAGCATTCTAATGCCCAATGCCCTGATTGTCCGCATCTGCGGCATGCCTGTGCTGGGTTCTGAACGAAGTTCACATTTCCATCATTTGCTGGTCCTGTTCTTTGGTGTGTTTGTGGGCCTCGGTGAGTCATATGCCTGTCTTGTTCTTGGCATCTTCTGCATATGTCTTCCCCCACTGTCTTCCGCGGTGTGGCCATAGGCATCGCTTTGTTCTTTTCTGCTTGGCTCTCTTGTTTAAATGTTTCCCGATCCCTTTCCAATGCTTCGAATTCGTCGGCTAATTGCATCAGTGTATCTAAATTCCTGATACGATGTGGGCGAACAAATGCTCGGAGGTCTGGTGTGCAATTTCCTCCGATTATTTCCAATTGTTCGACTTCTGTACACTGTAGTGGCCTCATTAGTGTTTGCATTTCTAACATATAGTCTTTGAATGCTTCGTTCCAGTATTGCTTTCTTTGGCGAACCTTTTCAGCTAGTTTGCTAAAATAGCCCCTAGGAAGGAAATATGCCTTAAAGCTTTCTCCGAACTCTTCCCACTTCGTCCATTGCTTGTTGTTTGCTAGATACCAGTTTAAGGCCTTATCCTTAAGCAACTCTGGCATTGCTCGTGGGATCATATCTAGATCAATATCGTACATTTTTGCTGACCATTCGACCTGTTCTAAGAACTCTAACGGTTTAGTATTTCCGTCGAACCTGAATGCCCATTCCCTGACTTGTTTGGCTACCTTTGCGCATTCATTTGTGTTACTGTTTGGTTTTCTGGTTGCTGTTGCTGTTTTCTCCTGCTTGGCTTCTTCACCTGAAGATTTTACTCCTGCCATGTATGGGAATGATAATTCTTCTAGGTTGGTGTCTATTTTTCTAGGTAGCAATGCTTGTACGGCTTTTGGTAATGGTGACTTACCATATATTTCCGCCATGGCTTTTATCCTGTCTTTCCATTCCGGGCATGCTTCGTTGATTAATATCCACTCTCCAAATTGTTTCCTCATATTATCCACGTTGCCGGTTAGTTCGATACCGAATTCTTCTGCGTGGAGTAACAATTCTTCCTTTTTGAGGTGATAGATCCATGCTCTCCCCATTTTCGCACTTTTTACTTGACTCTTTTTGTATTGTTATTGACAAGACCACGTTGGGCGCCAGTTGTAACGAGTCCTTTTTGACCCGAAAACCAATGCAGGCTATGCTCAGGGTAATCGAGGATCGTTCCAACAAATTTATATTGGACTTGCAATAACAACACAAGAGATTCTTTATTCTATTATTCACCAGCGACGTGGTTCACTTTATTGTTCACTCTGATGTTTCACTTTGATGTTTCACTTATAACTATGGTACATGTGCATACACCTATCTGAGGTATCCTTGCCAATCCGCAAGGTACGCCTCCTATCCGGCTCACCGTCGTGCTCGCAGGGTTTCGTTGGCCAAAGACACGCCGTGCACGTCCAAGCAATCGCTTGACTCGCAGGTTCGTCTATTCCGCACAACCCCCACGTACTGCCCTACTATCGTCCTACAAGGACTCAAAGGATACGCTGGCTAGTATGACCGCCTATAACGTCGAATCAGCGTTCGACACACAGGCTATACGTGCGTACAGCTACCTTTCTTGATGACTGTCGATTATCCTTCCGCTAGGATATCCTATATCTGGTTCAAGTCCTTCCACGAGGACTGTTCCGTATCCTTGCAAGGATTCCGCACTCGATTTCCCGTCTGTAGTATCCTGGAATACTCCGTTTCGCCGCACTTATACTTTCACGATTCGTTCCGCACTCGCTTAAATCCCGATTCACATTGACCTCCTTCCATGCCGTCAGCGGCCTCTTATATAGCCCTCCCGGGCTGTCTCCCGGTGTCTCCTTGTCTCCTTCTAGAACATTCGAGACTCCCAGATCTTCCATACGGCACTTTCCTCTGCCTAGCAACAGCGCTCTTAGAATTGCCAGCGACATCGCCCCCTCAGCCAATTGGAGCGACTGCGACAACTAGCCTCTGCTCCAAACTTAACGGATCCTTCCGTTTACTTGCTGCATCTCCGCCGTCTGTCGTGCTGCTATTCCCCTGGACTCCCATTCATTTCCCCTCTCCCCTGAATCCGCCTTGTTTCCCCTTTATGCGGCGAATTCGCCGCACTTCCCCTTTCGAAGTCTACATTTCCCCTTTCGCTCCATGCCCTTTTGTCTGTGAGGGATAACCATTCCTCACAGTACGCTGTACAGCAGGTCGCCAATAGCACTTCGTAATACTGGTTTTTCCTCGGGGACCCCCAAAATCTGAAGTTATTGTTCATTTTGCTCACTTTACTTTGTTTATAACCTTGTCAATTCCGATAGTGAGAAGAGGAATCTTATATATTAAAATTAATGGTTTGACTAATTTAACGCGATCGCTGAGAAATGCGGCTTGCAGATTTGGCATTATCAAGTTTTTTTTTTAACTATTTAACTATTTTGTTCTATGAGATTTTTCCCTAATGTTTAATTTAAGAGCCCATTTTATTCTCCGTTTTTCAAATGTTGTCTCAATGAATTTGGATTCCGTTTGACGAAGCTATTCGCCTATTTCTGAGTACAACTCGACGATCTAGTATTTTTTTTTAGTTTGTTAACATATTAGTGTGCTCTATAACATAAGGGCCCCTATAAGTATACTCTGCTTTGTTTGGCGACAATTTAAATAAATTTTTTTTTTAATTCTTAAAATGCAAATATATTTAAACTTCCATGTTTCACGAGTTATGGGCAAATGTTAATGGTCTCCGAATACTGTTACCTAGTATGAATATAAACTAAGCTATAGTGAGTAGCTGTGGGCAGTAAGTGGATATTATTATTTGATAATGAGTTGAAATCTGCATATAAAACAAAAGAGCCATGCACTGCAAGTACCGTACACAGGCAGACACGGTTAAGGCTTGTGAAAAGCTGAATGCTCTCTTGGCGCAAGCCTTGGTAAGCGTTCGGCTCTTGCCGATGATAACTTCCCAATGATAACTGCCGTGATTGTAATAATACTGAACCGCGATAATATACCATGGATGACCGATAATGAAGAATATAGAAATCACTATACCGAGAGGGACCAACCGTTAAATACCAAACAAAAGCCAAAGAAGATCAAGCCAAGTAATAATGAAAAGAAACTGACATCAGCATGCAAATCCAAGATAGCAGCTATGTCCAATGCATAGCCCGCTTGGGCCTAGACGCCCGACTCGCTATTCTGTCTAAAAAGCAATGCACAATAAAATACTCGGTGAACTTAGCGCATAAGAAATTGCCTCGCTCGAGGCGCGGACACGTACAAACTGACGTCGCAACAAGTGCAATTGGTTCGCTTCGAAGTGAGTTTAAACAACTAAACTGAGGTTAATGGAACCAGGAAGGTGTACGAGTGAGATGGAAAAATTGGTGTGGTGGTGGAACGCGAAACGCTAGATCTGGCTTTTCAAATTTGCAAAAAGGCACCTAGGCTAATGGGAACCAATATATTTGTAGAGCAAGACTTTACCATAGAGCGACAACACAACAAATCAATACTGCTAATGATGAAGAAACACCTTAACTCGATAAACTAGACTCGAAAAGTTTATGTGCACAATGACAGCTTCAACATCGATGGTAACTGGATGGCCTTCAATAACAGCAACACAATTATGTGTTAAGGATAAGACGCACTGGCAAAGGTTAAAGCAATATATGGTGAAAATCTTGATGTTGCTCAGATAACCTACGACGCCCTAATCGAAAGATTGGCTACAAAAAACTAAAAAAATCTATTAATGCTCAGAACCAAGCCCAAAATAACCATAGAGAACTAGGAACTAGTCCATACCCGCAAACAAACAATATAGCTGCAAGCAACCATAAATATATAAAAATTTTAGCTCTTAATATTCACGGCCTTTAAAATAAGAATCTGTATGGGGTTTTTTTAAATACGTAAGGGGATTTGACATATTCGCTCTCACAGAAACCCATATTGAAGAAGCGACAACAAAGGACTTTGAGCAAAAGTTCGCAGAATTTAATATTCAATGAAAGCCGGCAACTCGAATAAGTAGGTTTGGTCGAGTAATTTGTGGCATACTACTAGGAGTAAACAAGCGACTTAGGAACTTTGGCATTAAACATAACTTTACCAAACATGGATCTGTCAACAGTATCGAAGTATGGAATAATTTTAATGTTTTCTTGTCCTATACCACTCAAATTAGTATGTTTTGTCTTGCTTATTGTGATTGGCTGTGTAAGTTTGCATTGTATTATTAAGCAAATGTCTGCACCAGTGCCAAAAATTTGAATGTCTTTATTTACCGTAATTTAAATTAATAAAGCTGTTGAGGTTTAGACTTAAAATTTAAATCTTATGTGAACTTAATTGGATATCAGGGACTTACGCAGTTTTCCTGTTGTGTGTTTTCATTAGCTATTCGTACATTTCTGTTTTCATTATTATTTGTGTTATATAATTAGAGTTGCTGTTATATTGGTTGTCGGTATTGCAGTTATTTTAACGGGTATTGTTGTTGTACCGGTTTTTGTTGTTGTAACGGTTGTTGTTATAGTTTTTACTGTAGCCAATGTAAGTATTATCATTGAAGTTTCTCTGTCTGTTGTAGTTGTTCTGATTATTTTGTCTTGGGTTAAAATGTTGCTTTGCAAATAAGATTGTGTTACTTTGACCTGCGGCTTCAGTGCAACTACTAACCAATTTGAAAAATAAGTCGTTCATGTTGGTGAACTGACCTGCTTCCATTATTGTTTTAACCTTTTCTATATTACAGTTTTTTATTATTGCTTTTACTACGGTTTGTTTTAATAAATCGTACAGCTGTCACCTGGTGTATGTCTGTTATGTCATTTAAAAGTTCAAGTGAGTCGATGAAGTTCTGTAAATTTTCGGCTTTTTTAATTTCAGTTGTTGTTGTTTATTGTTAAATTTCCTAGTACGACAAGAATTATACTTTTATGTAATTGTGCTAGTGTGCGGTAACAGCTTATCGATAAATATTTTAGCATTTGAGAAACAAAGGAATAGAATTTTGAAATTAAATTAAGTTACATTTCACAGACAAAGTTACAAATAAAAAGATAACAGAATAAGAGTTTAATTAAAATTGAAATTCGCTTTGTTTTAAATAAAGATTATCTTAAAAGATGCTCGAAATCATTTTTTTCGTATTCTTTGTTGTAAAATAGTATAAACGTATTTTCAGCATTTTGCCGAAATATGCTTAATTCGCGGGAAAAAATGATTGGAAAATTTAGCTTTTTAAAAAACTTAATTATTTTCAATTGCTTGCTATCCAAAGAGATTGGTAAATAAAAACTATTTAAAAATCTGTTAACTTACAACCGATCCAAAACTTTCAAACTATTTACACTTAAAAATTCTTTAGGTTTTTCTGGTTACCAAATCGCGGAAATGAGTAAACAAAAATTAATTGCCGCGAAAGGTACATATTTTTCTTCGACATTTTTTTCTCAAAATTTGGTGTTGTGTCCAGGCATTTACTGTCTTAAGCTGTAAATGGGAAATCAAATAGTTCCAGAGTTATGGACTTTTTTCTCATTTTAAATGAAATTTTTTTTGGAAACTAACAATATTAAATTTTTCGGAAGATACTTTTTTGTGGTTGAATAGAGTGGAAAGTTAGTGTCATTTGTATAATTTTGAATTTCGAAAATAGTGATTTTGAAAATTCTGTGTGGTCTTCTGAAGTGGTCGAAAGGAACAAAATTTTGACAAGCCGATTTAGACTGTGATAACTAGTTGCTTAAATGCCTTATATACATCATTCAAATTACCAATGATTAGTCTCTTTATCCACAAGTCACTATAATGCGGCGGAATTTTTTAAATCCCAACTGCATAACTATACAAGGGACCAGTGTTTGGAAGTACCTATGTACAAATACCTAGGTACATACATAGATACAAATTTTTTGTATCTTTTACCTTACCTAGGTATTTTTCAATTCGAGTACCGTCTACCTTACCTAGGTCAGAGAGAACAAAATAACCAGAGATGAATTCGCTCTCTTAAATTTAGTCCGAAAAAAACCAAGCGGCTATCGAGGCTCTGCCAGTTTTCGGACACGAACGCACAGAGCGTTGTCTTTGCCAATGCTTCTTTGTTTTTATTTTTTGCTTGTGTTCCTCTCCTCTCGCGCATGTGCGTTGGTTTTTGTTATTTGCATATGCGCTTGAGTAGCGACATCCGACCAACGTCGCGAAGTTGGCGCACCGAGCTCGTCGCTGAACTTCGTTCAGTGGCTACACACATACACATGCCAAGCCAAAATGTGATTTTGCTTTTTTTTGTCCCCTGCTTCAGACCGAAAACGTGAAAATCGTGAACACCGCAAACTTGCCATGCATTTGGCTGGTGCGCGCATTGCGACCAGCTTTGCGGCATTAGCGATTCAGTGCGAATCTGGTGCGCTTTAAAATAATACATTTAAAAAATTTAAAGCTATCGAGCTGAAATTTTGCACAGTCTTTTTTTACTGCACGCTTCTAATTTGTCGGAACCGACCGGATCGGATGACTATATCTTATAGCTGCCATAGGAACCATCGGGCGAAAAATGGGTCTTAGTGCGAAAAACTTGAAAACTTTTGTTTTCAATGAAAAAGTTCTTAAACTCGGCCATTATTAATATTATATGCTATGCTAACAATTGGCCTTGAACTCTTCCCAGAACTTCTTTTTCTCACCTCGAACTTCATACTGAAAGGACTAAAATAACGTTTGGCATTGAACCCACCCCGCAACCCATTTCCCACCATTTGTCGTGAATCACATTCTAATTATTGTGCCTACTGTCCTTGTACTAACCGTGTACTACTAACCGTGTACTAACCGTGTATTAACTTATACGGATGAAAAATAGTGATTTCCAAATAGAGTTTTTCGGGCATTTTCTCACTCTGGGGGCGGATTTTCCAAGATCGGAAACTGAAATCACAAATTATTTGGCATTCTATCTGTTGCCGCCGAAATGCAGAGCTAACTTCAATCGACAATTTTTAAATTCAAACTCCAACGGCCATGTGGCGGTGGTCGATGATCTTCGGCATTGCCAGCATTAATGTTGATATTTTAAGAGGCTGACCGTGGCAACTCCGCAGCGTCAGTCGGGAAAAATCATCTGAGAGTAGAACACGTTCTTTTTTAAAGCGCTCGCTTATTTGTTAATCGCGTGGCTTTAGTCGCTCTACCTATCCGCGCCTCGTTAGCACCTTTAACTATCTCTCATGAATTCTATTATGTAACTAAGTTTAAGTGATTAAATAAAGACAGTGCTCTTAAAAAGCGTATGTATTTTTCGTTACTCAACTTCCCGGTCTCAACACTATCCTTACAAACCAAGTTTCAAGTCAATGGAATGGGATTCATAAATTCATTAATTTTTAAAACATTTCAATATTTTTCACTTATTTAAATTCTTATGAAATAATGTTTTTGTATAGGTAGGTAGGTAGTTCCGGCTGGCCCTTTGTAGGGACCACACATAGACCTTACGGTACTTAGTGAGGCCGGGTGGCTTTTTCTGGGTACCATTAGAAATCCAAGAGGATGTTTGACGTTTTGGCAAATGCCAATAGTTGTTTGGGAGACCTTCTTGCCGCCTCTTCAAGAGAGGTTAGACTTAGGGAGTGCAGATGTCTTAATCTCGTCTTAGCGATCGCTGGGCAGCTGCAGATGAGGTGTTCCAGAGTTTCAACGACTCCAGGTTCCTTACATTTCCTGCAGATGTCCGTTGTCGTGATTCCTAGCTTTTTCGCGTGAGCAGCTGCTAGGCAGTGACCAGTTAGAATGCCTATAAGCAGTCTACAGTCTCTTCTTTGGAGCTGTAGCATATAGTGCGTGAGTTTTTTGTCTCTTGTCTTGCACATGATTTTTGAGATTCTGCAGCCGGTTGAGTTCTTCCACTTTTCCTCTGCTTCTTTCTCCGCTATCTCCTTCATTTTGCTGTGTAGCGTCTGTACGGAGATAGGTATGTTTAGTGTTGCTTCTTGGCTTAGTGAGGTTCCGGCTTTTGCAAGACTGTCAGCCATTTCGTTTCCATCAATGCCCCGGTGGCTGGGAATCCAGTAGATTTGCACCTTTCTAGAGATGCTGAGGGAATCTATTGCCTCCGTGCTTGCCAAAACATTTTTGGAGTTAATGGTGTGTCTCTGCATTGCTTTGATTGCCGCTTGGCTGTCAACGTATATGTTTATTTGGTTGTTTGGTGCGTATTGTTCTGCCAATTCCGCTGCTTTCCTTATTGCGAAGACCTCCGCCTGGAATATGGTGCAGTGGTCTGGCAGTTCATAGGAGAGCCTCAATTCCGGCTCATCGCAGTATACAGCGGCTCCGACTCCTGAGGCCATCTTGGAGCCGTCTGTAAATAGGTGCATTGCTTCCTGGGCCAGTCCTATACGCCAGTCTTCTGGTCCCAGTAATGCTGATGCACCTGTGAAGTTGGTTTTTGGGATCATGTAGTCCGTGCTACTGTTGATCACTCTACCCACCGTGCTGTGTCCATAGCTTTGTAGCGCCATGGTGCCTGCCGCACAAAGACGTTGGGCCGTCTTTTGGCAAGGAGGCGTGCTTGGATGTCCAGGGGGTTGACTCCTAGGATGTGTTCGAGTGCTTTTGTTGGAGTGGACCTCAGCGCCCCCGTTATGCAGACTAATGCCAGCCGCTGGGCCTTTTCCATCAGCTTTAGATATGTGGACTTCTCCGTGGCTTGCCACCATACCAATATGCCATGTAGTAGTATCGGTCGTTATTGAGATGAAGAGCCAGTGCGTTAGACTTGGTGATAGGCCCCAAGTGCTGCTTAGCATCTTCTGGGATGCATATAGCGCATTGGTTGCCTTTTTCACCCTTTCCTCCACATTGAGTCTCCATGACAGTTTACTTATCCAAGGTATTTTACGTTGTTCTTTGGCGTTAGCTGTATTCCATTTATCGTAGGTGGAGTCCATTGCGGTACCTTGTATCTCTTAGTGAAGAAAATCAGGTCCGTCTTCTCCGCATTGATACTGAGTCCGGCTTCTGTGGCCCACTTTAGTATCTCTTTGAGAGTAGAGTCCATGATTGAGCTAAGAGTCGATGGACATTTCCCCATGATAATTATGCTTATGTCGTCAGGATATGCGGTTATCTTGGGTGCTTTCCTGCGGAATTTTCGTAGTAGTTCGTTGACCACAAGGTTCCATAGAAGGGGCGACAGGACTCCGCCCTGAGGCGTTCCTTCATGTGCCTCTTTCGTCATGATTGGTACCCCACTCGGCTTGTACTCTTCTGCAGCTCAGCAGGTTGTATATCCAGGAGTACAATGTCTTGTGTATTGCTAGTGCCCTTAGGCTTCGCATTATCGCTTCTGTGGTGACGTTGTTAAATGCACCAGATATATCTAGGAATGCTCCCAGGGCAAATTCCTGATGGTACAGTGCCTTCTCGATGGTGGCTACTAGGGAGTGTAGCGCCGCTTCCACCGATTTCCCTTTCGTGTACGCGTGCTGATTGTTCTCCAAGGTCAGGTTCAAGCCTTCTCTTATGTGGAGATCTAGCAGTTTTTCCATTGTTTTGAGCAAGAATGATGTGAGGCTTATGGGTCTGTAGTCCTTTGGTTGCTCATGACTGCATTTTCCCGCTTTTGGCAAGAATACAACGCGTGCTGTCCTCCAGACCACAGGTACATAGCTCCATCTCAAGCAAGCTTCAAAAATGGATTGCAGCCATGGGACGATTGCGCATTTGATCGTCTTTAGCATGGCTGGGAATATTCCATCCAGTCCTGGGGATTTGTAACTCGCGAACGAGTCGATCGCCCAACGGATCAAGAAGAGCGCATGTCGCTTCCCTGCTGCTTTCCGTCCAGTGGTTCTGCATGGGTGGCTGCTTTGACAGCAGTTTCCTGAGTCTAGCTGTTTCGGAGACCTTCTCTATGCTGGAGCAGAAGGTTCTCCACGCGTTTTGCTTTACCTTTCGTACTTCTTTTTTGAAGAAGCGAAGTGTAGGATAACTTATGGCAGCCACTATGCATTAGAACAAAGCTCACTATGTAACTAACAAAGCTTCATTATCAAAGCTCAAGCTTAAAAGCTTCAAGCCAAAAGCTCTACTCTAAAGCCAAACTTCTTATCTAAGCTTTGGCCCATATAAGTAAAAGCAAGTAAGATATATTCCTAAGTACCGTAATTAAGCCTAGCATAAGATTAGCATTAAGATCTCTTCTAACACATGTAAGCATACCTAGTCCATAAGAATCAATGTAAACAAATTGGTATAAATACTGGGGCATTGCGCCCTTAATAAACACTCAAGGTTAAAAACTCAAACCGCCTACTACAGAAGTCTTATCTTGTATTCTTCCCAAATTATTTGCTCATCCGCTTCATTGGCGAGTTTGAAGTATTCTTGCACGTCCTTCCTCTGCTCTTTCAGCGCTGGGGTCCACCAGGGGGGTCTGGTTCTCCGTTTGCTAACTGTGAGTTTGCATGAGGATTTGTATGCTTCGGTTAGGTTGGACGTGAGCGTCTTCACGGATATCTCAATATCGTCTACCGAGCAGATGTTCACTGGCGTAGGTAGTTTTGACTCTACCGTTTTAAGGTACTTCACCCAGTTGGTGTTCCGGGGGTTCCTGTAGGTTTTTCTGGTTTGGTTGTGGTTGAACTCGATCTTAACATGGATGTACTTGTGGTCTGAGAAGGAGAGTCTTTCGAGGACTCTCCATTCTGATGCCTGAGTACTGTTCCCTAAGGTCAGAGTTAGGTCTAGGACGTTGGCCGATGTTGGTCCCACATATGTGGGCACATCTCCAACGTTTTCTACTTTTATGTTAGTTTGTAGTATAAAGCTTAGTAGAGACTCACCACTGTCGTTTATGTCCGGACAGCCCCACTCTGTGTGATGTGCGTTGGCGTCCGTTCCGATGACAAGTGGCTGGTTTTTCCTACTCGCCTCGGCCGTTAGACGTACGAGCTCGGATGGTGGTGACTCTCGCTCGTGTGCCATGTAGCAGGACGCCATTATTATTGGCTCATCATCGTGGCCTTCCAGGGCCACAACTGTGAGGTCGTCCGTGCTGTAATTTGACATAAGGTAAGCATAGATGCCTTTTCTTACCAGAATGGCTGTCCGTGCCTTACTTACCGCGGTGGGGTGGAAAGTGTTGTAAATTGGTGATTTTAGCCCTGAGACCTTGTTCCCTGCCGCAATCCAAGGTTCCTGAACTAAGGCCACATCGGCGGGCCCTTCCTCAAGGGTTATCAGGAGCTCCGCCGACGCAAGCTTGCTTTTATGCAAGTTGACCTGGAGGACCTTCAACTGCATTATCGTTGTCGGCGTCCCCCGGCCCGGATGGGTTAACTACCATGGTTGAATACTCATCCTCGTCGTTCTCCAGGCTGGATGGGTCAACTACCATGGCTGAGACACCATCCCCTTCGTTCTGAGCAGAGTGCACTGCCTCTGTAATGTCGAGGCTGCTGGCTCTTTCGACCATCTCGTCGATGCCAAGGTCCTTTTCGACCTCCCCTGCCTCCAGCGTGTGCTCGTTGTTGTCTTCTGGGTGGCGCTTTTTGAGTCGTAGGTGCACGCTGCCTACTCCCCACGCCATCTTCCCGAACCTTGGGTAGAGCAAATCGTCGGCCTCCTTGTTGATCTGGAGGACCATGTGCTGCCAGTTCTTGTCGGGCTTAGCAACATAAAGCACCTTCCAGTCGCTTGTTGGCACGTCCGGGTTTTGCCACCGTAACAGTTTCAGCGCCTGCTCCTTTGGTACTACCCTTGGGAAGAGCACTTTCGCCTTCGGAACTGACGGAATACATGTTCTGTCAACAACCTCCAGCTGAGCACCCTCCCATGGGCTTCCCATGTCTGCAACGACGCATTTGACCCACTTGAGGGTGAGATCGTCCATGCATTTGAGGATCTTGACTCCAAACAGCCAAAATTTCTTCGAAAAGCATCCCCTCCACTTGCTTCCACTGTTCTGGCGTAATTTTTCCGAAAGGGTCGCTTTTGTCGACTAGGGCTACGGTGAGATGCCGTTTTGCCACGTTGCTGGCTGACTCCTTTGTCGGTTTTTGTGTGTTTGGGGTGGAGCTTGGTAAAGCATGGCTCCGCGGTCTTGGGCATGGCCGTTTGGTGACTGGGGCCTCTACCTTCGCTTGCTCGGATGAGCGCTGCCGCTTCATTACCACACTCTCCTCCACCCTGTTAACGTATGCGTCGGAGGTGGCTTTCATCGCCGGTCTCTCCGCAAAGTGCTTGCGACCTTCCTTTATCTTTTGCTCGGCCCATGCCAGCTTTTTGCTCTCTTCTGGGGAGAGCTTACCGCTGCCATCGAGCCGCGCTTTGATCTTAAGCGCTGCCTTGTATTGGGCCTTCGCTCGCATGCCCTCCTTAGTCCTTTTGGGCCTTACCTTACTTGAGGTACTAGAACCCGCCTGGACTGGGGAGAGCAGCAGCTTTTCCTCGGCCTCCGAGTTTATTGAGCCGCCGTGCGACTCGCAGTCCAAGTCTGCATGGACTGCGGTACCACGCCACACCTTGGCTTTATCTGTCGTCTTGGCAGTAGCTGTACAACTGTCTTGGCCTGCTCCAACCGCAACAGAGGTGTGACCGCTGGCGACACGAAGAGAGGATTTCTCCTCACCGTGCCCGCCGGTGGCAGCAGTCACGCCAAGTTCCACCGACGTTTGGGCTAATATCCCAGCCCGAGTTTGGTCTTGTATTTTTTGCATCTTTATGGACCCATATTGGTTACTTTTTGTTCTTGGGAACCACCCCATTGCATTTTATGCCTGCTGCCAGGCACCTCTTAACCATGGCTCCGGCTCAACTCTACCCAACTGAAACTGGATAGTGCTGGCCTTCGCCTTCGCCTCCTGGGTGTAAGACGCGCAAGTGACACTAGGTATAGCTCACTTTTAGCCGAGGTGCATACAGTGTCCATTGCCCAGCCGATACCCTCGGGGAGGGTTCAGTTAGAGGATCTCTGTCAGCCATGTTTTTGTATAAATTATACTTTTTTTTCCATACCCACTCAATTTCCTATCTTATGAAATTAATTTCGGAAATGGGAAAAAACATATGTTTCGCAAACTATGTTTTCGGATGATAAAAATAATTCCCATACAAAATTTTCGGTCAATTTCCTTTACGTGTAAAAATACCAAAATCGGGAAAGTTTCCCAAATTTTATTTCATAGTGCGTGACTAGATAAAATAAAATAAATGCGAACTCGATATTAGGTGCCATTCAACAGGCAACAGGTTGCCATTTGCTTAGGCAATAAAATGAGAAGTCACTTTGGTGAAGATTGGCAACAATGCCGACAATGACAAAAATACGAATTTCTATACAAACTGTTTTGGCAACATCACATAAAAATTTACAAGTGATACACACACAGAACGAAATGACAGAGCGCGATATACATGCCCTCCCCTTCGCTGGTGTCTTTTCTCTATCGCATTTGTAGCCAAAACAAAACAGCACGCAGCTGTTTGTCTTTGCGGACTCCAAAAACTGCAACGTCTCGATGGCTTCATGTTTTTTTTCTGTTAACTTAACAGTGAGAGCGATTTCATCTCTGGTTATTTTGTCCTCTCTGCCTAGGTCTTAATTTTCATTTGCCTTGTCAATAGGTAAGGTACAAGGTACCTATATCATCTTTATCAATTATTATATTGTATCATCTCTACACTTTTGGGATTTAGACTATTTTAGGTCACACTAATTTCAGGCATATTTCCAAGAAATACAAAAAAATAAATAAACCGCGCGCGACATCCCATTGTCATGGAGCTATGAGTATTAGAGATAAAGTTTTCGCTGCCTCAGTCAGCTGTTCGCTCTCACTTACGCTCTCTGGGTACATTTGGAAATATGTCCGTCTCACTCTAACCACTGTGATTTCCTATGTGGCACTATAAAGTATCTAAACAATGTATATAAGGCACTATCGCTTAAACCAGTCAAAATTGAAAGGCAGCAAAAACTTTATCTCTAATACTCATTGCTCCATGCCATTGTTTGTGCAGAAATTTTTATGAGACAATTAAAACTTAAACTTAATTATTGTTAAAAATGACTGATCAGTCACTAAATAATGAAGGGAATAAAGATTTACCGCTGATCTTGAATGGAACATTTTTCAACCCGAATGGGAAATGTCAACTCTGTGTAAATAAAACTGTTTGATCAAAAATCTACTGGAAATTTACACAGTCATTTGAAGGTAAGTACCTACACAATATCAAGATCAACTGGAATCGGTTCAGAAGCACTTCTTAATTTTCGGTCTCCGAGGCTTAAACTGGGGTCCTTCCACACATCTTCCTCCTTACGAGGACAGATTACGCTTAATCAACCTGCCTTCTCTTAAGAACCGCAGAACTAGCCATGGTGTCCTTTTTATTCATAAACTCCTGTCAGGAGTAACGCGTTACTAAAATGTTTTATCCTATTTATCTACAGCCTTGCCTAACAAAATACGCTCATCACGAACCCTTCCGAAACCTTTGTTTAAACTATAACTTGCATTATCATACTCTCTCAACTCACTCCTCCTTGTTTGTAATAAAAGATAATTTATTGTCGTTCCTAAGTAGGCCTTCTTAAAGTTAAACAGAACATTGTTAAACTATAAACTAAATAAATAAATAAAATATGTACAATGTACATACATATGTGGACAAAAAATTTAAATATTTACAAACATAGACACATATTTATGTACATATGATCGAATTTTTTTGCACCAAATTGTCGATACATACATACATTTACGTGCATAAATTTGTTTGTATTCCAGTCTATAGCAGCAGTTTCTTGCGAATTTGTATACGCAAACAATGTTGTTAATATATCATATTACCCCAATAGTTACTCTTCCTACGAATCAATGTGAGCGAAAGTATCGAAGGTTTCCAGTAACTCAATTAAGGAATCAGCAGGAGACATATTCAAGAGTCCCAGTATCTTGAATTTCAACCAGGTATGAGAATTGAATGGATAACAAAATTCATTATAACATATGTAACTAAATTTTTTATTACAGCTAAATGAACGTATTTGCGATTACATTATAACCAAGATGTTGCCGCTCTGCCATGTTGAAAAAAAAAGTTTCAGGGACCTGTTTGTGGCTTTAACTGGACGTCCGGTAAAAATTCCCTGTTCAAAAACTATACGCTCTATGCTAGATAAGAGGAAGGCGGACTATAAGAAAAATGTCGGCAATATTTTTGAAAATACTAATTTTATCTGTACGACTGCCGATATCTGGAGTTGCAATAACAAAAATTACTTTGGTGTAACCGCCCACTACATAGATAGCAATCTAAATCGTCATTCTCTCGTGCTCGCATATAAGCGTGTGCGATTTTCACACACACATGGGGTAATTACTACTGTATTAGCTGAAGTTCATGCCAAATACGGACTTAGCGATACCCAAATATGTGGAACAGTTATCGATAATACATCCAACTTCTGTAAAGCATTTAAAGTGTACAGTTTTGAAGGGACAAATGAAGCCTGAACGTTTAAAGGAGTCTGATCTAGAGCTGGATAGTTCTGGATAGTTCAGCTGATGCTGAAATTACTTTGCCAAAGCACTTTAGATGCGCATCACATACTTTGAACTTAATTGTCACGAAAGATGCTGAACAGGCTCTACTAAACACATCATTCAAGCGATTGTACAATTCCTCCTTAGCAAAAGCAACGGCAATCTGGAATGCTGTTAGCCAGATCCACAGTAGCTGCAGATGAAGTTGAGAAAATTTGTAAGCTTAAATTAATAGCTCCTTGCGCCACAAAATGGAACAGTTTTCATGCCAGTATTCAACGTATTTTGGAACTAAAATACAGTTTAAAAAGTGTTTGAACAACTTTAAAAAAACCATTATTTACAAATACGTAAATTGATTTTTTGCAGAATTGTGTAGTGCCACTGAAATATTCGCTAAGGCTATTGGTCTTTTGCAGGGCGAATCCCTTTGTTACTTAGGATTTTTGCTGCCCACTTTAATTAAAGTAATCCATAAAATTGACAGTTTGAATAATTTGTAATATCTTTGGATTTGTAATGGATCACACCACTTGAAGATGCTCTTAAAAAAGGAGTTTCAAAACTATTTTCTTTTATTGAAAACTTGAATTCAAGCTAGGCAAAGACTTTTGTTTTGTCCACTATGACACTTCCAAAATTTAAATTGAAGTGGATTCCAAATAAAACCACCAAAACTGTAAAGTGTTTTAAAGATTGGCTTGTTGAAGAAATTTCGGAAAACTTGGAAATTGTTGTCAATGAGAGCTCAAATACGATACCAGTAATGGAAGATTTGATTAAACTGAGAATTGTTGTGAAAATTCTAATATTGAAATGGAAGTCTTAAATTATCTTGCCGATAGTAGCAAGTCTTTTGAATCTATACTTAAGTATAAAAATATTTGTAATGTGTTTTATAAGTATAATACCATTTTGCCTAGCTCAGCCCCAGTTGAAAGAATTTTTAGCTGTGGAGGCCAAATACTTACACCAAAAACAAGAACGAAAGTCGGTCAAGCCCGACTACAACATACTCTGCATTTGGTCACAAGTCAAACGGCCAGTTAACACACAACGCACAACGTAGTGCGCTCTCTAAGTCTCTCTCTCTCTCTCTCTCTCTCACTAAGATTGCTTCTGCTGAACGCAATGCCTAGGTTATGGGTGGGGTGGGTGGGGGGTACTAACTGACCGTTTTTTGCTCATAACTTGAGTATCGTTCATCCGATCTTTATCATTCCATCAGCAAATCCATCGATTTGAGTACTAGATATCTCTAGAAAGTACGAACCTTCTATCATCAAAACTGTAGGAGATATGACGTTTTTTCCAAATTGAGGGGGTGCGAGGGGGCGTGGCAAAAATTGAAAATAAACTTGATCTGCCTGCAAGTATAAGAAATATATGTCCCATACATGTCAAACCTCTATCTCTTACCATCTCTGAGATCTCTTCGTTCATACGGACGGACGGACAGACAGACAGACAGACAGACAGACAGACCGACAGACGGACATGGCTATATCGACTCGGCTGTTGATGCTGATCAAGAATATATATACTTTATAGGGTCGGAAATGATTCCTTCTCCCTGTTACATACTTTTGCACAAACTTAATATACTCTATGTACCATCGGTACAGAGCATAAAAAACAGACTAGGTGACGAAATATTTGAAACTCTTGTAATGTTAAAAAAGCAAGAAAGTACATAAGAAACACTTAAATAAAAACAAGGCAAGATAATATATAAGAAACATTTTAATAATATAACATCATCCGAAATCAAAATGTTCTATTCTTAAACCTTATAATTGGATTTAAGCCCTTAAAGTATGACCAAAAATGGTTGTAATGAAGTAAATTTGTTTTTAATGTTTTTAATATTCAATACTAATAAAAATGAACGAACCACGCTTTTAAATATAAAAGTACATTTTTTGTTCCTTTACGTATACCTAGGTACTTGAAAATCCGGATACCTTTAACCTTACCTAGGTATATTCTTAAACGTTTACCTTTTACCTTACCTAGGTAAGAAAATCGAGTACCTTTCCAATCACATACTCTGCACTCTATTCAACCACAAAAATACTAACTTCTTAAAATTAAAACATATTAAATCTAATACTGTTACTGAAAATGTATTTAAATAAACGAGAAAAAGTCCATAACTCTGCAACTATTCGATTTCCCATTTACAGCTTAATACAGTAAAATTTTGGACACAATTTTTTAGGAAAAAATTAAGAAAAAAGAAACATCCCTATCGCGGCAATTAGTTTTTTGTTTACTCATTTCCGCTATTTGGTAATCAAAAAAAACTTATAAAATTTTTTAAGTGTAAGTAGTTGGAAAGTTTGGGATCGGATGTAAATTTACAGATTTCTTAAATATTTGTTTTACCAATGTTTATGGATAGCATGCAATTGAAAATAACTAAATTTTTATAGCAGCTAAATTTTCAAATCAGTTTTTTCTGCGAATTAAGCATATTTCTACAAAATGCTAAACAAACAAAGAATACGAAAAAAATTATTTCGAGCAAAAAAAAGTTGAGTTCATAGAATTCATATATATAATAATATAAAAATAATAATATATAATTTAATAATATAATAATATATAATAGGTTGTCAAAAAAGTCTTGCGGTATTTTTATTGAATTTTCAATTGTTCATAAAATTGGTTATAATAATGCGATTTAAGTCAAATATGCGCCGTTTTGTTCGATGACGAGTTCCCGACGAGATGCCAACTTCATAATGCCCCTCTTATAGAAGCTCGCTTCCCTATTGGCAAAAAACTCGGAGAGCCAATTTTCACAGGACTCTCTTGTGGCCAACTTCCGACTACCAAGCTCGTTCGCCATGGACAGAAATAGGTGGTAATCACTTGGCGCGAGATCCGGACTATACGGTGGATGCAAAAGAACCTCCCATCCGAGCTCCCGGAGCTTCTGGCGCGTCACCAAAGATGTGTGTGGCCTGGCGTTGTCCTGATGGAAGACAATTCGGCCTCTGTTGATCAAAGATGGCCTCTTCTGCATGAGTGCTGCATTCAAGCGGTCCAGTTGTTGGCAGTACAGGTCCGAATTGAGCGTTTGGCCATAGGGGAGCAGCTCATAGTGGATGATTCCCTGCCAATCCCACCAAACACACAGAAGAACCTTCCTGGCCGTCAATCCAGGCTTGGCCACCGTCTGGGCAGCTTCACCGCTTTTCGACCACGACCGTTTGCGCTTCACGTTGTCGTTAGTGACCCACTTTTCATCGCCAGTCACCATCCGCTTCAAAAACGGGTCGATTTTGTTGCGATTCAGAAGCGATTCGCATGCATTCATACGGGCAAAAATGTTTCTTTGCGTCAAGTCGTGTGGCACCCATATATCGAGCTTCTTTTTGAATCCAAGCTTCTTCAAATGGTTTATAACGGTTTGATGACTCATGCCCAGCTCTTGGCCGATGCTACGGCTGCTACTATGCCGGTCTCTTTCGATCAATTCAGCGATTTTATCGCAATTTTCGACGACAGGCCTTCCGGACCGTGGCGCATCTTCGATCACCTCTGCACCAGAACGAAAACGTTGAAACCATCGTTGTGCGGTGGAAATGGAAACTGTATCGGGTCCATAAACTGCACAAATTTTATTGGCAGCATGAGATGCATTTTTGCCTTTATCGTAGTAGTACTGTAAAATATGCCGTATTTTCTCTTTATTTTGATCCATGTTTGCGACGCTATAACTCACGAACGACTAAAAACAAACAACAATAAATCAAACACGTGTTAGCGCGTGAAAAGAGCTTTCCAAAAAGCTCTAGCGTGAACCAATGCGACGAATACAACTAGAACTACGCGCTTGCAAAGACAAGCTTGCGGAAATACCGCAAGACTTTTTTGACAACCTTATATGTGTTTTTGGTGTGTTTTTTAAATGGTGTGTAGGTGACTAGGGAGTTTTGCTTTTAATTGAGATGCGCTTGTAACTGTTTTTAAGTATGTGATAGCTGGTTCCAAAGACAAACGGAATGAAAAAAGAACTGCGCGTCAGAACTATCAAGCTTGGTCTTTATGCAAATAATATTATTAGTCCTCATTGATGCACTAAAGCAGAGATGGGCGCGTCGCGACGTTCTAATGCACACGAGGCAGCGCGCTGCCTGAGTGTGCATAGGACTCTGCAGCAGCCGACTGCACAAAATCACACGTACGCTATAAGCATTGAAAGCTATTTATAGAACACGAATGCGGCGCACGCAAATTGTGCTTGTATGCGTGTGAAAAGTGTGACGATATGTGTGCATGCCCATCTCTGCACTAAAGCCTAGCATAGAGTCTATACTCGGCATTGGATCGGCATTGGCTCGGCATATTATCGACACTTCCGCCCCCTGTTCCCTATGATATTTTTAAAGCCCGGACTAAACAGGAACTTCGCAATACTGTGAAAAGAATTGTGAGAATATAAAAAAGGTTCGGTTCAAGCAATCACTTAAGTCAATTTCTTTAGATCTTTTATAACTTTCTCAACACTATGACTGAAAAAAATTATTGTCTGGTACAGATAATTAAAGATGTTTTTTAGAAATTATTCGAGGGCAATATGATGAGAAATAAAAGCCAAAAAATTGTAAATGACTTGTGCTAGTTTGGTGCATGAACGGTTAAGTAGAGGAGATTACAGACTTCAATGATGAAATAGGACTGCATGGTATCGGCATTGGGACGGCATTGGCTCGGCATATTATCGACACTTCCGCCCCGCGTTGCCTATGATATTTTTAAAGCCCAGACTAAACAGGAACTTCGCAAAACTGTGAAAAGAATTGTGAGAATACAAAAAAGGTTCGGTTCAAGCAATCACTTAAGTCAATTTCTTGAGATCTTGTATAACTTTCTCATTATGACTGGAAAAAATGATTGTATGGTACACATAATTAAAGATGCTTTTTAGAAATTATTCGAGAGCAATATGATGAGAAATAAGAGCCAAAAAAATTCTAAATGACTTGTGTTAGTTTGGTGCATGAACGGTTAAGTAGAGGAGATTATAGACTTCAATGATGACATGGGACTGCATGGTATCGGCATTGGCGCGGCACTGGCTCGGCATTGGCTTGGAATTGGCTCGGCATTGGCTTGGTATTGGCTCGGCACTGGCTCGGCATTGGCTTGGAATTGGTTCGGCATTGGCTCGGCATATTATCGACAGTTCCGCCCCGCGTTGCCTATGATATTTTTAAAGCCCAGACTAAACAGGAACTTCGCAATACTGTAAAAAGAATTGTGAGAATACAAAAAAGGTTCGGTTCAAGCAATCACTTGAGTCAATTTTTTTAGATCTTTTATAACTTTTTCAACATTATGACTGGAAAAAATTATTGTTTGGTACAGATAATTAAAGATGCTTTTTAGAAATTATTCGAAAGCAATATGATGAGAAATAAAAGCAAAAAAATTCTAAATGACTTGTGCTAGTTTGGTGCATGAACGGTTAAGTAGAGGAGATTATAGACTTCAATGATGAAATAGGACTGCATGGTATCGGCATTGGGACGGCATTGGCTCGCCATTGGCTCGGCATCGCCTTGGCATTGGCTTGGCATTGGCTCGGCATATTATCGACACTTCCGCCCCGCGTTGCCTATGATATTTTTAAAGCCCAGACTAAACAGGAACTTTGCAATACTGTGAAAAGAATTGTGAGAATACAAAAAAGGTTCGGTTCAAGCAATCACTTAAGTCAATTATTTTAGATCTTTTATAACTTTCTCAACATTATGACTGGAAAAAATTATTGTCTGGTACAGATAATTAAAGATGCTTTTTAGAAATTATTCGAGAGCAATATGATGAGAAATAAAAGCCAAAAAATTGTAAATGACTTGTGCTAGTTTCGTGCATGAACGGTTAAGTAGAGAAGGTTATAGACTTCAATGATGAAATAGGACTGCATGGTATCGACATTGGCTTATAGATTATAGATTATAGACTTCAATGATGAAATAGGACTGCATGGTATCGACATTGGATTGGCATTGGCTCGGCATTCGTTCCGCATTGGCTCTGCATTGGCGCGGCATTGGTTCGGCATTGGCTCGGCATTGGCTCGGCATATTATCGACAGTTCCGCCCCGCGTTGCCTATGATATTTTTAAAGCCCAGACTAACCAGGAACTTTGCAATACTGTGAAAAGAGTTGTGAGAATACAAAAAAGGTTCGGTTCAAGCAATTACTTAAGTCAATTTTTTTAGATCTTTTATAACTTTCTCAACATTATGACTGGAAAAAATTATTGTCTGGTACAGATAATTAAAGATGCTTTTTAGAAATTATTCGAGAGCAATATAATGAGAAATAAAAGCCAAAAAATTGTAAATGACTTGTGCTAGTTTGGTGCATGAACGGTTAAGTAGAGGAGATTATAGACTTCAATGATGAAATAGGACTGCATGGTATCGGCATTGGGACGGCATTGGCTCGCCATTGGCTCGGCATCGGCTCGGCATTGGCTCGGCATATTATCGACACTTCCGCCCCGCGTTGCCTATGATATTTTTAAAGCCCAGACTAAACAGGAACTTTGCAATACTGTGAAAAGAATTGTGAGAATACAAAAAAGGTTCGGTTCAAGCATTCACTTAAGTCAATTTTTTTAGATCTTGTATAACATTCTCAACATTATGACTGGAAAAAATTATTGTCTGGTACAGATAATTAAAGATGCTTTTTAGAAATTATTCGAGAGCAATATGATGAGAAATAAAAGCAAAAAAATTCTTAATGACTTGTGCTAGTTTGGTGCATGAACGGTTAAGAAGAGGACATTATAGACTTCAATGATGAAATAGGACTATCGGCATTGGGACGGCATTGGCTCGCCATTGGCTCGGCATCGGCTCGGCATTGGCCCGGCATTGGCTCGGCATTGGCTCGGCATATTATCGACAGTTCCGCCCCGCGTTGCCTATGATATTTTTAAAGCCCAGACTAAACAGGAACTTTGCAATACTGTGAAAAGAATTGTGAGAATACAAAAAAGGTTCGGTTCAAGCAATCACTTAAGTCAATTTTTTTAGATCTTTTATAACTTTCTCAACATTATGACTGGAAAAAATTATTGTCTGGTACAGATAATTAAAGATGCTTTTTAGAAATTATTCGAGAGCAATATGATGAGAAATAAAAGCCAAAAAATTGTAAATGACTTGTGCTAGTTTGGTGCATGAACGGTTAAGTAGAGGAGATTATAGACTTCAATGATGAAATAGGACTGCATGGTATCGGCATTGGCTCGCCATTGGCTCGGCATATTATCGACACTTCCGCCCCGCGTTGCCTATGATATTTTTAAAGCCCAGACTAAAAAGGAACTTCGCAATACTGTAAAAATGAATTGTGAGAATAAGAATTGTAAAAAGAATTGTGAGAATACAAAAAAGGTTCGGTTCAAGCAATCACTTAAGTCAATTTCTTAAGATCTTAAGGCATGAATTCGCTTAAGCACCCATACGAAGCAGTAAAGGCTGTACTTTCGACCAAACTTCAAATCCAATCATCGGCACAAATAGAGAATGTGAGGAAATTAACCGATAAAGACGGGAAGATGACGGTGGTGGTAGAATTTGCAACGACCTGTTCTATACAAACTATGCTGAAGAAATCCAAACAGCTCTAGGGAACAACTGTGTACGTGGAAAAGGATTTTACGGCTAGGAGACAATTGCAGAATCGGTTGATGCTTACGCTGCGAAAGGACATACTTGCTATTAATTCCACTAAACGAATTTATGTTAGAGATGATCGGATGGCAATCGAAGACAAATGGTTTTATTGGAACAGATCTGGCGAGCTCATGAGACAACAATCCAGCAGAACAGATCCTACAAAGTCTCTACGGTGCTAACTTCACAATCAATACCAAATTTGAAGATGTGGAAGGCCGATCAAAAAACTAAAAAATGCAGAAATCCCGAAATAAATATACAAATTTTAGCTTATAATATATTAGGTTTAAGGAGTAAACTATTATATAAGAATTTTATAAACTATGTAAACAATCATGAAATATATTTCCTTTTCGAAACACTCATCGAGAGAAACTTTGAAGAGCTGGCTCCATACATTCCTGGACACTGCCTACATTGGATACATTGGCAAGCGGAGGAAGTTTGTACGGCATTCAAAACACCCTAACCAATTTATTTAGCTATACCAACAGTGTGGAGGTTACAGCGGTAAAACTTACACGGCAGTTGCAGACATGGCTTATAGTTCCACAATATCTAAACTGTATCCATTGGAAGCACGATTTCGAAAAATTGTATAATAATGTGCTAGAGTGCACAGAAGAAAACATAATGATTGTAGGAGATCTAAACGGGCGAATTGGCGAAAATCAGATTATTACGGAAGACCCGAAAACGGCGCATGGTTTTGCTCTTTTAACCAGAGAATCGAAGGATCGGAAAAGGGACACGAATGGGTGCCATATTATCGAGATGTGTGAAACACTGAATTTGACAGTCCTAAATGGAAGAACTACTGGAGATGCTATGGGTGAATACACGTACATGAGAGGAGATACTGCATCTACTATTGACTACTGCATAATAAGAGGAAAATGGCATGAAATGGTAACTAACGTCACTGTGGGAAACGAGGTATTTTCGGATCATCTACCAGTAGTAACGCAAACTAATATACGGAGAACAAACTACTGCCACAGCTGCGGTGGGTGCAGAACAGTATAGAGACCGCTTAAACGAACTATTGGGAAATCAAAGGCTGAACTCAACTGATGGAAATTACACAATTGAGATGCTACAAAAATGTATAACAACGGCGGCAAAATGTATGGGAAGAAAGTCAACGGTAAGAATTTTGATCAACCATGGTTTGATAATGCAGAGCTAGAGCTCACTACCACCAGAGTAATCAAGCCTACAAGAAAGTATGCATCGATAAACGGGTCACGTACTATTTTCAGTTGGAAATGTCCATCTCAAAAAAAAAAGAAACAGCAGGGACTTCTGGGAAATAGCACAAAAACTAAACGGCGGCAAGTTAAATAAAGGAATTAAAGCGGAACCAAAAGCACTGGCACACTGTTTTCAGAAGCTTCTCTATATGAGTCAGTCAGAAATACAGCTTTGCTATGCATTACCCATGAATGAGAACAGCAATCCCGATGTAGCGATTTCAGCGCCGGAAGTTAATATAGCGATCGCAAAATGCAAATGCAAAAAAGCTCCTGGTGTTGATCGCATCCCCGCTGAATTTTTAAAGGAAGCTTCTCCGGTGTTTATTGAGTGCCTTACAAATGTGTACAACAATATTATGCTTAACTCAGAGGCACCTGTTTCCTTCCGACTGAAAATTATATATCCCATATACAAGAAGAAGAGAATTATAGAGGAGTCTCATTTCAAAATGCAATGGTAAAGGTGTACTCCTCTGTTATTTTAACTCGTCTAATTGCTTGGGTGAACGAAAAGAACCTGCTCAGCGAGTACCAATCCGGATTTCGAAAAGGCTACTCAACTGTTGATAGCATTTTTGTTCTCACCACCATCGCACATCATTATTTGGAGTAGAAAAAAAAGCTTTACATGCTTTTTGTGGATTTCCGTGCAGCTTTCGACACCATTAACAGGAATGCTCTCTTTTACAAACTAAGCAATTTAGGATTATCGTCGAAAATGCTTTTAGTTGTCAAAAGCCTATACGTGGACAATAAGACGACAGTGTGGGACGGAAACGAATGCTCGGACTATATTGAGACAAACAGAGGAGTCAAACAAGGATGCCGCATTGTTCATCGAAGACCTACATGACTACCTAAGCGGAGGTGCAAGACTCGGAGCTGTCACATGTAAGATACTTATGTACGCCAATGATATGGTACTACTGGCCGAAAGTGCGGAAGAGATGCAGTATACAATTGACAAAGTATCTGTGTATTGTAAGCAGTGGAGCCTTATCATTAACACAGAAAAATCCAACATCATGGTGGTTCGAGATGGCAGAGGGCGCCTTGCAAAAGCGGAGAATTGTTACCTCGACAGGGCAGTTTTACACTGACACAGAATATGCGGTTTGAGACACATCTGCGGAACAAATTGGCAGAAGCAAGGATTGCAATCAACAGCACGTGGAAAAGTTTTATGTCAAGAAAAGACATAAAACCAAATCCGAAGTATAAGCTTTTTGAAGCAACGGCAAGATCTATTATGCTATATGCAGCAGAGGTGTGGGGTTATGCGGAATACGACAGTGTGGAAAAACTAGCACGTAATTTTGTTAAGAAGCTTTTTAAACTGCCAATTAACACACTTAACACATATGCGATACACCTAGAGACTGGTCTACCTACCCTCTATCACAATACGCTGGACAGACATTTTACATATATTAGGAAAATCATGGATCTACCTTAGAACAGACTTCCTAAGTTAGTCGCTATGCAAATCCTTAGCGACCAATCGCAGTGCTTTGCAGAATGGCACAAAATTTTCCAGGCTAAGAGTATTATTTGTGATATAGAAGACATAGCTGAATGGAGAAGAACGCACGACACTGTACTGCAAAGAATTGATGAAGCCCAGCGGAAATCCTTTGAGGTAACTGCTCGAAGGAGCGAAACTCGGCTTTTGCATAAAGGCCTAAACTTCAACCTGGGTCAAAATAATTACTTTACAGATGATTTTTCGGTGAATACCATGAAAGTAATATTTCAAGCGATATCCGAGCTGACCCCAATTATAGACCCCATATAAGCGACGAGAAGTGCACGCTTTGTAACATGAGCACCAGGGAGGATACCTTCCATTTCCTCTCAGAATGCCCAATCCTGGGAGTACTAAGATACAAATATTTCGGAGAAGGGTTCTTCACAATGGAAAAAACTAGAGATCGACTCAACGGAGAAAATTGGATTACGCTTGCTGCTTATCTCTCAGCTGCTCTTAAATAGGCTCAAAATTGTCACAGAGGATTTTTAACAAAATTTATAATAATTTAAACTCCTTATACTAAGCTATTAAAACTATTAAAAATATTTAGGGTATTCACCAGCTCTCGTAAAAGCGTAAATCAAAATGCGTAAACTCCAAAAGTTTACGACAAAAAAAGTTTATATTTTTATTAAAAAGCACAAAACTATGGCCGAGGTCAGAAAAGATGTCAATCACAAACGATAATAAGAGGAAATAAAAAAATAAAAAGTCAGCTCCATGGCTCGAACACACCTCTTACCGTGTATGAGTTATGCATGCAGTGCTCTACGCCACTGAGGCGTCTAAAATTAGTTGTAAATAGTATGTATTGAGTCTCAATTAACAGCAAAATTCACAGCCTGTCAAAAACAGCTGATTTACCCCAAAAATTACGAGAGTAAACAGAGGGGGCGCTCAATAGCTGCGTCGTGTAAATTTACACAATTACTCTTTTACGCGGGCTGGTGAATACCCTAATTATATAAGTGTGCTTATGCCAAGCAAACAATTTAAAATTAAATCTACTACTACTACTACTAGTGTAACAGCAAAGCAAATTAGATTTAGAAATTATAGACTTCAATAATGAAATAGGACTGCACGGTACTACGATACGATACTATGCCGAGCCGATACTATGCCGATACCATCGCCATTGGCTCGGCATTGGTTCGGCATTGGCTCGCCATTGGCTCGGCATTGGCTCGGCATTGGCCCAAACTAAACAGGAACTTCGCAATACTGTGAAAAGAATTGTGAAAATAAGAATTGTAAAAAGAATTGTAAGAATACATTATGACTGGAAAAAATTATTGTATGGTACAGATAATTAAAGATGCTTTTTAGAAATTATTCGAGAGCAATATGATGAGAATTTTTTTTTTTTTTTTTGTAAGCTTTTTTAGTATTTATTGAATCTTCTCTTAATGAGACTATCAATAATTTTTCAAATCTTAGTCTAGAAACTATTGTACAACCACCCCCTATTGGAGCTAGTTTATGTTCTGCGGCCCTTTAATTCAGTCGCTGGGTTGGTAGGTCTTTTCTTCGGAGGCGAGAATGCGTTGCTTGCAGGTTGAGAGATTGTGCAAGTTCATTAGGGTGGGCTAGAAGCTTTTCAGAATATTTTCGCTTTAGTTGCTGTATTGCAGTTTCGACCAATGGGATCCTCAGGTCGTTGTGGATACACTCGTTGCGAATTAACTTTTGCTAGTTATTTTTTATGCGCCAGTTGGCCAGCCACTCCTCCACGTGAGATAGGTTGCTTGCCAAAAGTCTGGATGCGATAATTGGACATCGTGGTCTGCTTAGAATTACCGTATTATCCGCAAAAGTGGATATTGTTAGTCGGGGGTCTGTTGGGATGTCGGCAGTGTACAATACATACAGAAAAGGACCGAGAACGCTACCCTGTGGCACTCCGGCTTCAATGATGAACTCTTCAGTTGTGTACTCATTTTGACGAACAGAAAAAATTCTGTTGCTGACATAACATTCTAAGAGTTTGTGTGTATTTGGAGGAAGCAGTGTCCTAATTTTATATATAAGCCCGTCCAAGCAAACACGGTCAATCGCTTGGGCAACATCTAGGAAAATGGCAGAGCAGTATAAGTGGTGCTCTTACGCAATCCGAATATCTGAAGTTAAACGGTTGACTTGCTCAATGGTTCCGTGTTTTGCTCGGAACCCAAATTGATGTGAAGGAATTATATTTTGTGCATGGGTATCAATTTTGCGAAGTAAGATCTTCTCAAATACTTTTGATAAGCAAGGTAGCGGTAGCAGGCTAATGGGTCTATATGATGACGCTTGTGTTTTATCCCTTCCTGGTTTCTGAATCATTATGATTGTCGATTTCTTCCACCGAATTGGAAAGTATCCACATCGCAGATTCTCGAGATATATGTAATGGCAGGACTTGGAAGTTCCATAATCATTTTAGGCGTAATAAGATCAAGTCCTGGTGCTTTTTTGGGATTGAGTTCTGTTATAACGTTTTTTATTTCAAGCGAATGAACTTTGATTGGGTAAGTCTGTGCGGCAGTGGGAATCAGTGGCAGTGCATATGTATTGGTTGGTGGATTCGGCTGGAAAACATTTCTTAAGTGAAGTGCAAAGACATTTGCCTTTTTTTCGTCGCTGCGGGCCCATTTTCCTCTCTGATCCCTCAAAGGCGTGTCTACCTTTGCAGGTGGCTTTATGTTTGCGTGTGCTCTCCATAGGGGGAATTTGGTGCTTGTAGGCGATAGTTTTTCGATGTAACGACTATGGGCTAGCTGCTCCTCAGCTTCGAGTGCTTTGTGAAGTACGCGTTCTGCATGTTTCAGGAGAGTCCTTGCAGCAGGCGACCGATTGCTCTGCATTCTCTTCTTACACGCCGCTTTTTAGTGACCAGCCGGTCTATAAAGCTGTTCGTTAGTCTACGGTCTTGCTTAGGTGTTGTTGTTGATGCTGTTAGTGGGCTCGAGTGATGAGCTGCAGCAGTAATGATGGGTATTTTCTTGGGATCTGCTGGCCAATATGTAGGCCTACCCGGAGATACATAGTCGAGTTTGTTTGATGCGCGCATAAGTACGCTATAGAATTGCTTTCCTTTTGGATTAGTCAGTCTAGAGCCCCAGTGCGGGTGTTTCGAGTTATAGTCACCCGCGGCTAAGAAGCGCTGACCTAATGTATTACGGAAATCTAGAAATTGATTTTCTGATATTGCGAAGCGTGGCGGACAATAAACCGCCGACAAGGTGATATTGCCTCTTTTCGATTCTACACATATTGATGTGGCTTGTAGGTAGTTTTCCGAAAATCCCAATAGTGGGTAATGCTTAATGCGGTTTCTGACTAGGATGCCAGTTCCGCCATGGGCTTTACCATCTGGGTGGTTTGTGCCATAAAATGCATACCCCGGTAATTGAAAGTTATATCTGTCCGTCAGATGAGTTTCCGCAAGAAGCATTATGTCGATTTCATTGTGGATAACTCCACTTTGTGGCGAGGAATGCCATTTGCATTCCAGAGTGAAACTCTTAGGAGAGCCATTCATTATTTGGTTTGTTGCGAGGCGAGCATTTGAATGAGGATGCCTTGATTCCTCATTTGTTCTTGCATTATGTTTTGCATAAATCCAATGAGTTCCTTCAGTGTTTGCTGCAACGATAAAAGCATGGTTTCTAAGCTACTATAGTTTGATGGTTGTTCCGCTTGTTTATTTATTGTTGGCAGAGCCGGATCAGTTCGTGTATCGTGTGAGACTGTGGCTGGGGATGTGGGTCTATCCATTCCTAGTTTCAATGCACTTGCAAAAGAATCGCCTTGGGTAGTACTCGTTGGGACAAACGACGATCTAGTACACAAAAAAAAATCTGTGGTTAAATTTAACCGATATTTTGGGTTAGAAATGCGCCAACCCAAAAAGTCGGTAAAATTCAAAAAATTTGACAGTAACTATCACGTAAACCTTTACGCAAAGAGAACTATTGCAATAGTAAATCTAACTGAAAATATCGTTTAGAAATGCGCCAACCCACAAAATTAGTAATATTAACCGATGGGTACAGTAAGTAAATTTTCTTACTGTGTGTACAGTAATTTTACCATAAAAATAATAATATAACAGCTGTTACTCAACTGAAGAAAAGTAGGGTTGGATACTATTTTAGCTGTCCCAAGTTGCCAATCTACTTGAGCTCATCATCATCCCAGACCAGAAGAGGCAACCTTAATACCCCCACCCACCAGTTTTGGTTCTGAAACAATTGTTTGGATTAAACATATTTTTTATTTTATTTGAAAAATTGTTACTTACTTGGGGGGGGGGATTCGAACTCTGGGCCCTTGGACTGAACACGATTGGACGGACGTCTTTACCAGCTACGCTACGGCGCGCGTTAATAGAAACGCGTCTAACATATTACTTGTATTGAATCTGCCTAACCACACGCACGAAAAATTTCTTAAATGTCGCATAAATGAGACCACTAGTAATTCTCAAGTTCAAATTCAGTGAAAGTACAATATAAATAGAAACCAAACTGAAATTTTCTCAATCAACAATTTTCGCGATTAGATTGACTGTCGGTACAGTTAATCCGTCCAGCAACAAAATACATTCAAAAAGCTATCCCATTTTTGTGGTTAGATTTACTTGTGGGTACAGTTAATTGCTGCAAAAACAAAGTATGAGATGAAAAAATTACGTCAGAGTTACCATTTCTATGGTAAAGTTACTGTAGTAGCAGTAACTTATTAAAACATCAAAATATGTGAAAAAATATTTTTGGTTGAATTTACTCAGCGTACAGTTGTTAAATGCAACAACAAAACACGAGCTAAAATAAATACGTGAGCTTTAATCTTTTTTCTGTAGATTTTACTGTTGGCACAGTTACCAAGCAACAACAAAACCACATGCATAAAAAATTTCGAAAAAAGTTACTATCAGCGTAGTTAATTTTAAACACCAGATTTTTTTGTGTGTAGCTTTGGTAAAAAAACTCTAGGAGTTGATTGCGAGGGTGTAAACTGATTAAGGTTTCCATTGGAACGTGCAAATTCAGTGCGCGTACTAATCCTGCTCTTCAGATCTTTGTAGACTGGGCAACCTCTGTAATTTGCAGTGTGGTTGCCTCCACAGTTACTGCACTTTTTAACAGACGGGTCCTCCTTGCTCGCAGGACATGTGGCAGTGTTGTGCAGCTCTCCGCATGCTACACAAACAGGTCGTAGAGCGCAGTAGGCTTTAGTGTGCCCGAATTCTTGGCAATTGGTACATTGTACTGGATTTGTACGTTTGTGGGGCTCCTCTACAGTTACTCTGCGGTGCAATAAGAACTATAGGTTGTAAATTGGGTACACAACATTTTTGTTGGGATCTGTGTCTTCCGGACTTAGCTCAGCTTTGAATAGTGGCTGGGGTATTTTGTCTCTGTTCATAAGCTTTATTACGGACTTGATCTTAAGTCCCTTTTTTTCTAAAGCAGTGCCGACTTCCGTTGATGGCACACTTGATTCAATGCCTTTGATTACCACTTGTAGTCCTTTGCAGCTTTTTAGTTGGTAGGTGTAACAGTTTTTGTTTTCAGTTCTTAAGTATTTGTCGACAGTGCGATAATTTTCCTCGGTGTTGACTTGGAGCTTCGTTCGCGTATTTTGCCTTTGCTGACTGATGTCACATAAAAGTTGTTGGGTCGCGCAGTTGTTATCTCTTATGTAGATTGGTGGAGGCCTTGGATTTGCGGCATTTGGAGCCTTTTCATCGCACTATGCGTCAAGCTGTTTGCCAAGAATTTGGAACCTATTTCCAGTAAGCGGATCTTTGTCCACAGGTAAATCACTTGTTTTGTTAATTTATGGAGTGTTGCCGCTTTTTTTGTTTTGCGGGCTTAGTTTTCGTTTATTTATTTGTACATACCGATCGATGCCAGTCTGCACATATGAGCGGGTGGTTGGTGTTGTACTTCCTTGTGTGTTTGTTGGTGGGAGTGTGTGCTGCGTTGACATTATTGGAAGATGGTTGGTGGTGATCGATTTATTTTGAACACTTGTTGTTGTTGTGCTTGTGAATGTTGATTGTGCTATAGTAAGCGTTATCGTACTCATCGAGGGCAGAGGGGAGGGGCTAGGGCACTCCATGACGGAGCGATTGAAAAAGAGCTTACGTTCACATCACTTGTTGGGTTTAGCGGGCTGGCGGGGTCGGGGGAGACTACTGCAAAGTAAGCATTGTTGCGCTGTATAGAAAGCCGGCGATCGCTTTGCTGTTGTTGCATTTGAGCAGTTAGTTCTCTCTGACTCAAGGTGTTGTTGGTATTTTTTCCAGTTGCATTTGTTGTGTTTGTATACGTTTTCAGTTAATTAAATTACATTTAATTAAAAATCAACAAATTAGATATTATTGGACAACATAATCACGAGTGCCTATGAATGTCCATTAGCGTCTTTTGTCGCGGGTCGAAGGTGTTTGTTAAAATATCCGATTTGAACACTTTTATAACGTTTTGAAACGGAGCTCAAGAAAAACACGTCTGACCTCGTCGGCGGTTTCGTTGTAAAGGGATGATGAGAAATAAAAGCCAAAAAATTGTACATGACTTGAGCTAGTTTGGTGCATGAACGGTTAAGTAGAGGGGACTATAGACTTCAATGATGAAATGGGACTGCATAGTATCGGCATTGGGGCGGCATTGACTCGGCATTGGCTCGGCATTGGCTCGGCATTGGCTCGGCATTGACTCGAAGGAAACATTTTTGTATGGTACAGATGATTAAAGATGCTTTTTAGAAATAGCTGACAATATTGTAATAGCAAAGCAAATTAGATTTAGAAATTATAGACTTCAATAATGAGATAGGACTGCTTGGTACTACGATACGATGCCGATACCATCGACATTGGCTCGGCATTGGCTCGGCATTGGCTCGGCATTGGCTCAGCATTGGCTCGGCATTGGCTCGCCATTGGCTCGGCATTGATTCGGCATTGGCTCGGCATTGACTCGGCATTTTCTCGGAATTGGCTCGGCATTCACTTGGCATTTGCTCCGCATCGGCTCGGCATTTTCTCGGCATCGGCTCGGCATTGGCTCGGCATTGGCTACTGTGAAAAAAATTGTGAGAATAATAAATGTGAAAAGAATTGTGAGAATACAAAAAAAGGTTCGGTTCAAGCAATCACTTAAGTCAATTTCTTAAGATCTTTTATAACTTTCTCAACATTATGACTGGAAAAAATTATTGTATGGTACAGATAATTAAAGATGCTTTTTAGAAATTATTCGAGAGCAATATGATAAGAAATAAAAGCCAAAACATTGTAAATGACTTGTGCTAGTTTGGTGCATGAACGGTTAAGTAGAGGAGACTATAGACTTCAATGATGAAATGGGACTCCATGGTATCGGCATTGGGGCGGCATTGACTCGGCATTGGCTCGGCATTGGCTCGGCATTGGATCGGCATTGGCTCAGCATTGACTCGGCGTTGGCTCGGCATTGACTCGGCATTGTCTCGACATCGGCTCTGCATTTGCTCGGCATTGGCTCGGCATTGGCTCAGCATTGACTCGGCATTGGCTCGGCATTGACTCGGCATTGGCTCGGCATCGGCTCTGCATTTGCCCGGCATTGGCTCGGCATATTATCGACACTTCCGCCCCGCGTTGCCTATGATATTTTTAAAGCCCACACTAAAATCGAACTTTGCAATACTGTGAAAATAATTGTGAGAATAAGAATTGTGAAAAGAACTGTGAGAACTGTGCCGGCATTGGCTCGGCACTGGCTCGGCATTGGCTCGGCACTGGCTCGGCATTGGCTCGGCATTGGCTCGGCATTATCTCGGTATTGGCTCGGCATTGACTCGACAGTTGCTCGGTATCGGCTCGGCATAGGCTCCGCATTGACTCGGCATTGGCTCGGCATCGGCTTGGCATTTGCTCGGCATTGGTTCGGCATTGGCTCGGCATTGGCTCGGCATAGGCTCGGCATTGACTTTGCTTTGACTCGGCATTGGCTCGGTATTGGCTCGGCATTGACTCGACATTTGCTCGGCATTGGCTCGGCATTGGCTCAGCATTGACTCGGCATTGGCTCGGCATTGACTCGGCATTGGCTCGGCATCGGCTCTGCATTTACTCGGCATTGGCTCGGCATTGGCTCGGCATATTATCGACACTTCCGCCCCGCGTTGCCTATGATATTTTTAAACCCCAAACTAAAATCGAACTTTGCAATACTGTGAAAAGAATTGTGAGAATAAGAATTGTAACAAGAATTGTGAGAATACAAAAAAAGGTTCGGTTCAAGCAATCACTTAAGTCAATTTTTTAAGATCTTTTATAACTTTTTCAACAGATGATTAAAAATGCTTTTAGAAATTGCTGACAATAGTGTAATAGCAAAGCAAATTACATTTAGAAATTATACCACGATACGATACTATGCCGATACCATCGACATTGGTTCGTTATCGGCTCGGCATTGGCTCAACATTGACTCGGCATTGGCTCGGCATTGGCTCGGCATTGGCTCGTCATTGGCTCGGCATTGGCTCGGCATTGGCTCGGCATTGGCTCGGCATTGGCTCGGCATTGACTCGGCATTGGCTCGGCATTGGCTCGGCATTGGCTCGGCATTGGCTCGGCATTGGCTCGGCATTGGCTCGGCATTGGCTCGGCATTGGCTCGGCATTGGCTTGGCATTGGCTCGGCATTGGCTCTGCATTGGCTCGGCATTGGCTCGGCATTGGCTCGGCATTGGCTCGGCATTGACTCGGCATTGGCCCAGACTAAACATGAACTTCGCAATACTGTGAAAAGAATTGTGAGAATAAGAATTGTAACAAGAATTTATTTATTTATTTATTTAGAGTTGACAAAAAAAAGGCTGTCAACGAAAATGTATATACGTTACAAAAAATTTTATGAGCTAATGAAGCCTATCAAAGAAAATCTAATAAAATTACAAAATAAACTAATAACGACTCCGACACGATGGGGGAATTTTATTTGGCCGTCCGGCCAGCTATGCCCCTATTCACAGCCAATTGTAGTCAGAGACGTTATTAGAGCTAACAAAAACTTTAATAATATAGAGATCGAGAAGAGGGAGAGAGAGAAAGAGAGAGAGAGAGTGAAAAAAACCAAAACCTATAGTTATGTAGGAACAAAGGAGAAAAAATAAGATAATATATATTAAATTAAAATAAAACTGAGATAGAGAGAAAAATATCTTAAATAAACTTTAAAAATAAAAAATTTATACGTAAAAATTAAAAACTAAATAAATAAACTAAATAAAACTAAACTAAATAAAATCTCTGACCCGGTGGGGGAGGATTTTTTAGCCAGTCCGTATAGCTTGTAGCCCTACTCACAGCTGGGAGTGGTACTTATAGAGAGACGTTTTTAGAGAGAAGAGAGAGATCTGTTGCGAGCAGGTGATAGAGATCATTGTAATTTTGACATAAGACCCGAAAACGATTGTGCTGGGCATAATCAGTTGTGCATCTAGGCAAGATTAAAGGTAAATAGTTTCTAGTTGGCCTAGAAGGAACGGAAAAGTTAAGGCGACCTAAGAGTTCGGTAGAATCTACATCACTAATGATTAACTTATGAAGAAAAGAAACGCCTAGGACTGTTCTACGATTAGCTAACGAAGGAAGGTTAATAAGCAAGAGTCTGCTGGAGTACGATGGCAGACGAAGGTTAGGGTCCCAATTTAGTCCACGAAGAGCAAAAAGCAAAAATTGCTTTAGTACTGATTCGATACGATCGATATGCTTTTTGTATTGCGGACACCAGACGGACGAGCAGTATTCAAGTACAGGACGGACTAGAGCAGTGTACAGGAGCGTTGTGGTGTATGGATCATTAAATTCCTTCGACCAACGTTTAATGAATCCAAGTACACCATTCGCCCTATTAACAATAGAGGAGATATGAGGATTGAAACTCAATTTGGGGTCAAAAAGAATTCCAAGATCAACGACTGTAGATTTTCGTTGCAGGGGTTCATTGCAATCGTATAAATAGCCAGCGAAGGTTTGCAACGATGGAAAGTCATAAACATGCACTTGGAGCAGTTAAGGTATAAATGATTAACCAAGCACTAAGACTGCAAGGAGTTTAAATCATCTTGCAATCTAATGGAATGTGTCGGGTCATTGAAAGATAAAATAAGTTTAACGTCATCGGCATACATAAGTATCCGAAAATAAGATTGTATTGTGGGTAGGTCATTAATAACAAGAAGGAAAGTCGGTCAAGCCCGACTGTAACATACTCTGTACCCTTAACGTCGCAGCTCGCATTTTCTCACGAGTTATACGCGCTCATCTCTAAGTTTCACTCTCTCTCTCACTAAGATTGCCGTTCAATAGAATGCCATGGTGATGGGTGGGGGGTGTTTACTGGCAGTTTTTTGCTCATAACTTAAGTATCGTTCATCCGATCTTTATCATTCCTTTGGCAAATCGATAAATAATTGTTTACAAGGTATCTCTAGAAGGTACGAACGATCTTTCTTCAAAACTGTAGGAGATATGACGTTTTTTCCAAATTGCGGGGGCGGGAGGGGGCGTGGCAAAAATTGCAAATAAACTTGATCTGCCTGCAAGTAGAAGAAATATATGCCCCATACATGTCAAACCTCTATCTCTTACCATCTCTGAGATCTCTTCGTTCATACGGACGGACAGACAGACAGACAGACAGACGGACAGACGGACATGGCTATATCGAATCGGCTGTTGATGCTGATCAAGAATATATATACTTTATAGGGTCGGAAACGATTCCTTCTCCCTGTTACATACTTTGCACAAACTTAATATACTCTATGTACCTTCGGTACAGAGTATAAAAAGAGTAAAAAACAAAGGACCAAGGTGAACCTTGCGGTACACCGGACGTTACAGAGACGGGCTTTGAAGTGTCTGAACGTAATATAACTTTCTGCGTTCTATTTTTTAAATAGGACGAAATCCAGAGCAGAAAAGAGGCGGGAAATCCTAACCGATCGAGCTTATAGAGGAGAAGATCATGGTTTACAGAGTCAAAAGCCTTACTAAAGTCAGTGTAATTGACATCGGTTTGATTTTTCTTAAGGAACCCATCATTAACCAATGAAGTAAATTCAAGCAAATTGGTCATAGTTGACCGACGCTTAATAAACCCATGCTGGAAAGGTGAAAAAATCGATTTGCAATAATACTGCAAAGTAGAGGTTATAATCTCTTCAAATAATTTAGGAATAGCGGAGAGCTTTGCTATGCCTCTGTAATTGGAAATATCAGATTTTCCACCTTTTTTATGAAGAGGAATAATATAGGACTGTTTCCAAAGAGTTGGAAAGACTGAAGAATCAAGTGATAGATTGAAAATCTTAAGCAAAGGAATTACAGCACTCTTTGAGAACACAACTAGGAATGTTGTCAGGGCCAGGGGAGTATGAGGATTTTAGAGATTTCCAATGCGAAAGTAGGGAGCTTTCACTAACTGAGGGAACACAAATCGAGTTAGAAGAAGAAATGGTATAAGGATATGAAGTGTTAGTAAAGTGGATAGAGGAATAAGTTGATTGAAAAAAGTCTGCGAATAGGTCGACGGCAGCGGAATCATTGCCAGCCTTTTGGTCACCCAGAAAAAAAGAAGAAGGTAGTGATGAAGATCTACGCTTAGAGTTCTCAAAGCTATAGAATTGATATTTGAATATTTAGAGAAATCAACAGCCAAACCAGATCGTTTATACTTTTTGAAGCATCTAGACTTAATATTTTTCAAATTAGAAAGTCTAGGGCAGTACCAAGGAGGATTAAGTGACGCGGGAGAAGCTACGCTATAAGGAACACAGATATCTAAGAGAGAATTAAGGGATTCATAGAAAAAGGCAAGAGCAAAGTCAAAATCAACCGCATTGAACAGAGGTGACCAGTCTGTTGCACAAATAAGTTGATTTAATAATGTAAAGTTTCCTTTACGAAAACAACGACGAGGTTTATTAGGACTTTTTGGAGGTTGATGAAGTAGTTTCAGAAACTGAAAGAGAGATTTCAAGAGTAGGATGGTAAATATATTCGGGCAGTGATAGAGGGGCGGACCTAGAAACTACAGCATTAGTACTGTCAGCGACAAAGACAAGATCCAGCAATTTATTAAGATCGTTTGGAATTGAATTTATCTGAGACAAGGACATATCAAACAGATGATCTAAAAAGTCCTGCTGTGTTGATGGCACAAGATAGGTTGACCTATTAAGATATGACCAGGCGATGTTTGGTAAATTGAAATCACCTACAACAACCAATGAGTCAATGTCTCGTAATTGGGCACAAACATCTTTTATACAAGTTATATGGTTCATATAAAATTGAATATCGGAAGAAGGAGGGATATAGGAGCAAGTAATAAATAACGAAAAGGAAAGAAAAGAAACTTTTACGGCTACGAATTCCACACCATCAGGCAGACTTAGTGGAATTAATTCCGAACGGTGGCTAGTCTCGACTACGATCAGAACACCACCACCTCTTCGAGTAGGTCGATCATGTCGATAGATAAAAAAATCATTTGACAAAATTTCACAATCAGAGATTGATGGATTTAACCACGTCTCTGAGAAGGCAATAATGTCAAACTCAAATGAAGCACTCTTCAAGAACAAGGTAGTAAGTTTTGATAACAGACCCCTAACATTCTGATAGGCTATAAGCGGACTAAGGGACAGAACTAGTTTTGTGAAACCCTGTTAGAGCTAGACCTCATGAACAATCATATCTGGCAGCCAAAATTCTGGGTCACATATGATTGGAAATGCTTCACCTGGAACACTTATGTTAAAGGAAGCTACATCACGAGGCTGGGCAAAATTAAACTTTGAAATGGAAACACTTGCTAAGGATTTGCTCGCAATATAGGCGGCAATTTTCTCGCAAGTAGTTTCAGGAGACAACCTAGACACAAAAACTGTTTTGCGTGGTGCTATAACAGTAAGAAGGGGAGGCTGTGAAGAAAGGGAAGCACTTTCATCAGGTTCAGGTGGCACTATTGGAGAACTAACTAGTCTACGATTTGGAGGTTTATTTAAAAAATTATTAATAACTCCTTGACTTGGGGAGGGAGGCAATGGAGACAAACCAAGCATACTAGCTGGTGAAGCGGACAGGGAAATGGTCGGCGACAAGTCTTGACACTGAGGCGAGACTGGCAACGATGAAGGGGGATCAATCGACTTGTCAGAATCGGGAGGTGGCACTATTACAACTTGAGGCTCCGATCGACGTGTGGGTGGTGACTCAAAATGGAATTTACTAAGCAACTCATCACTAGAGGTAAACTCACTTGCGAGTTGCTTAGTAATTTTATGCAACTTATTATATTTATTTCTCATGCCATTAGACATACGCGAGAAATTAAATTGGGTATCAGTGCATACAGGGCAGGACCACCTTAACGCACCACAACCTTTTTTAGTTGAGCAAATTTTATCAAGGTCACGTCCACTTAGTCCAGCACATTTCATATGCATACTATTATCGCACAACCAACAGTTAACAAACCGGAATTGTTCCGAATCATTTGCATCTTTATTTGTACACGACTTTTTGCAGCACGACATTGATCAAAATTTACCACTGGGGCTCAAAACTAAAGAGATTAGAAATCAAAGCGCGTATCAATATCTCACTCTAAGAGCGGCGTAACAAATAGAAAAGCTCAAAGCTTTCTCAGCAGAAGAGTAAACAAAAACTAATTTGGGGTGAGAGCGATGCACACAGAGAGTATGCAACAGCAAAAGCAAGCACTAACCTTTGTTAAGAGGGGGGAACGGGGGAACCGCCAAAAATATATGAGCGAAAACAAAGCACAAACAAAACACACAGCACAGACGTCGCGATATTTATATTTACAACACAACAAGAAAGCAAAGCACTCACCGGTAGTGGGTATTAATAATTTAAAGATTTTAGATGTATTCGCGAAATTATAGGCTCGTTGAACGTCACAATTAATTTTTAAATACGGAGCACAAAAAAGCACGTCAATCTCTCACAAGAGTCTCTCTCTCTCTCTCTCTCTCAATTGTGAGAATACAAAAAAAGGTTCGGTTCAAGCAATCACTTAAGGCAATTTCTTAAGATCTTTTATAACTTGCTCAATATTATGACTGGAAACAATTATTGTATGGTACAGATAATTAAAGATGCTTTTTAGAAATAATTCAAGAGCAATATGATGAGAAATAAAAGCCAAAAAATTCTAAATGACTTGTGCTAGTTTAGTGCATGAACGGTTAAGTAGAGGAGATTATAGACTTCAATTATGAAATGGGACTGCATGGTATCGGCATTGGGTCGGCATTGACTCGGCATTGGCTCGGCATTGGCTCGGCTTTGGGTCGGCATTGGCTCGGCATTGGCTCGGCATTGGATCGGCATTGACTCGGCATTGGCTCGGCATTGGCTCGGCATTGGCTCGGCATTGGGTCGGCATTGGGTCGGCATTGGGTCGGCATTGACTCGGCATTGGCTCGGCATTGGGTCGGCATTGACTCGGCATTGGCTCGGCATTGGCTCGGCTTTGGGTCGGCATTGGCGCGGCATTGACTCGGCTTTGACTGGTTGAAGGTTTTCTGTTAGATGTGTTCATATTATCAACACTTCCGCCCCGCGTTGCCTATGATATTTTTAAAGCCCAGACTAAAATCGAACTTCGCCATACTGTAAAAAAGAATTGTGAGAATACAAAAAAAGGTTCGGTTCAAGCAATCACTTAAGTCAATTTTTTAAGATCTTTTATAACTTTCTCAACATTATGACTGGACAAAAATTATTGTATGGTACAGATGATTAAAGATCCCTTTTTAGAAATTGCTGACAATAGTGTAATAACAAAGCAAATTAGATTTAGAAATTATAGACTTCAATGATGAAATAGGACTGCATGGTACTACTATACGATATTATGCCGAGCCGATACTATGCCGATACCATCGACATCGGCTCGGTATTGGCTCGGCATTGGCTCGGCATTGGCTCGGCATTGGCTCGGCATTGGCTCGGCATCGGCTTGGTTTTGGCTCGGCATTGGCTAGGCATTGGCTCGGCATTGGCTCGGCATTAGCTCCGCATTGGCTACTGTGAATAGAATTGTGAGAATAAGAATTGTGAATGTTTTCCTCTAAAAAATTAACAAATTGTATTTAACAGTCGAGTTCTCTCCTCCGAACTAGCAACACGCGTCTACGGCAGAGTTTATTTTGAGATTGGTCTTTGCTTTTGCTTTTTAATTTTCATATGTACCGAACGGATTTTTCACATTGGACAGAGGTCAGGTCACAGACCAAAGGGAGCAATGCCAGGCTCTGGCAGAGAGGGAAGGCCTCCCAGCAGAGGATGTACAACCGCCAGAACAGCCCAGGCAGTGGGAAGCAGGTTCGCAGCAAGACCCAAAAAACAAATGGAGGAGGAGCCGACATCATCAAAAAAAGCAACGGAACAAATTGACAAGGCGGGAAAAAATGCAAGCAAGCCGCAAATCGCGCCAAAAATTATACCCAAAGGGAACACGAAAGAGAAGACAAAGACTGCAGACAAATCCAAATTGGAGGCTATTGCGGAAAACCCAAAGACTGAGTGTAAAACTGTGAGTACAAATACAAGGGCAAGCTATAACAAGGAATTAAACATGTATGAAGTGGAGCACAAAGGCCCTTACATTGTTTTTATTGACAAAACCTGTGATACAGGCAATCGTAAGGCCATTAACCACTCAAGTCAGCACATAGTGCCAACACTCTAGCTAAGACAGAGACTCTAAGTCAAAGAGGATTCTTGCCGAAGATTTTTAGGCATTTTATTCACAAAGCAGGCATAATATTCAACATTCCGCTAAATCTCTCGGACGAGCTTTTAAAAAAGATTATCTGTACAGATGTACCAATAGCAAAAGTGATTAGAGTTAAAAGAAGGGATAGGAATTCAAGGGACTTAGTACCAACAGGAAGAGTCAAGATCTGGTTTAGGGGGCAAGTGTTACCAGGAGAAGTGAAGTTCCTGTATTCAAGAGTAGCGGTTCAACCTTTCATTTTATTTAGACAATGTTTCAGATGTTTCCGTTTTGGACATGTAGCCCAGCATTGCAAGGGAACTGCCAGGTGTCATAGTTGTGGGCTGAAGCACGAGAAAAATGTAGTGTGTGCAAATACGGGTTGTGCAAATTGTAGGGAGGAGCATGTGGCAACATATAGGCATTGCTCGGCTAGGATAAAAGCGTACGCTATTGAAAAGTGCATGACACTTGAGAATTTATCAAGGACAGAGGTAAGGCAAAGACACCCATTGCTTTTCGAAAGATTGCCACCGGATCTAACAGACCATAGAAATTTCCCATCGCCAGGTAGTCAAGGTACTAGTTTAATGCCAGGGAGAAACGGTAGTGCTGAAGCTGCGAGAAATATACACGCAATTTCATCGTATGCCAAAGAGGCTAGCAAGGCAGAAAACAGAGAGAGGGAAAGAGCAAATGCGGCAGCCACTATGTTGGAATGGCGTAATGCTATAAGACAGGAAAAGAGTCTAGTCGCAGATAGGTTTCTTGGATTTGCTTCACAGGAAGAATCGTTTGCTCAGGACAAGTTAAATCTTCTTAGCTCAAAGCTAACTGCTTTCCTGACGGATCAAAACAACAATCTTAGCGCTGACTCAGCTGCAAAAACTTTTATAACGGAGTTGAAGGATTTTATTAACGCAAGCAATGCTGAACTTGACAGCAGACTCTCTCAATGAAAGTCCTACATATAAATATCCAAAGTTTGACAAGCAAAAATAACAAACAACTCCTAAATATGTTTCTAATAAATAACGAAATTGACATTGCCATAATATCAAAAATCTGGGTTAAGGATAACTCGGATTGCAGCATAATGGGCAATCAATTCTTCTGAAAGCCCAGAGGTGGTGGTTATGGTGGAGTAGGCTTGTACGTGAGAAACGGTATCAAATTTAGAGTTCTAAAGTTAGATAGCAGTATTGAAGCCATTGGCATTCAAACCTTAAATCTTCATAGGAATATAAATATTTTCAGTCTGTACGCAGCACCATCGACTTCTTTCCTAAACTTTAAATCAGGTATTAACAGTGTTTTCACCTTAGCGGCATCTTTGAGCAATCCTTCCATCATTGGTGGAGACCTCAATGCCAAATCTACAATTTGGGGGAGTCTTAGTGGGGATGGTCGTGTCATTGAACGCGCTCCTCTGAAAGCGGGTTTCATATGTCTTAACGACGGTTCCCCGAACTTTTCGCTCAGTCCGGCGCATTTTTCCGCTATTGACCTATCTTTCTAAAATCTGATAAGTTATAACGTCAACTGGGAGGCATGCAAAGCAAAAATTACTAATAGCAATCATTTCCCGATTACTATGGAAATTAGCGCAATGGACACAAATACCTATTTGAAAAAAGTGCTGCACAATAGGATAGAGAGAGTGTTTGCAGCAAGCAGTTTCACTGATTTGGAGTCACTTGAAAGGAAAGTTAGACGCATCACTAAGGTGAATACAGTTGAAATACCGAGCAAAAACGCATATGCGCCCAAAAAATGGTGGAATCCAGAGGCAGAAAAGTTTTTTAGATTAAGGAATGCTAGCAGAAGAAAATTTTACACTACTAGGAAATTTGAGGATGCAAGACTGGCGATAGCTGCGAAAGCAAAGCTACAGCAACATATTAAAAACTGCAAAAGAAATAATTTTCAAGAATTAGTATCAGAAATATCGTCATCTCCATCCATGTGGAACAATGTAAAAAATTTAAGGAAGTATAGACAGAAAAAACACATAGGGAATACTTGGTCAGATGAGGAAGTCATGGAGTTCTTACAAAACGTCAAGAATGCGCCTAGAGCGCCTGTGTCAACAACACAGCTCCAGATCCTCTTCTTAGGATGCACACACCCACAACCTTTAGTTTTGATGATTTTGTGTTCTTCATAAACTCCAGAAGACCCAACTCTGCTGGGGGTCTGGATGGGATAGCTTAGAAGATGATTAAAGCTCTTCCCCCTAATAAAAAGTTAGATTTATTTAGACTACTAATCAATATATGGGAGACAGGTATCATCCCTGAAAGCTGGAGACAGATTCAGGTGGTTCCAGTCCCTAAAAAGAACTCGGACGCAACTCTATTCTGCAATTATAGGCCGATATGTTTACTTAAGGAAAGGTCCTACGCTTTCAGAAAACACAGGTCCACGGCTCAGTGCATAAATGATCTTGTAAACAAGGTTCAAGCGCTAAAAGTGAATGGATATCAGGTGGTGGCGGTTTGCCTGGACCTTCAAAAAGCTTTTGATTGCGTAGATATAGACACCCTTGAGATAAAGATGAATAATATGGAATTTGACTCTTGGCAGGTAGCTTGGATTATATCTTTTCTGAGAAGACGCATTCTAGTTAAAGGAAATAGTAAGCTTGAGGTTGAGAGAGGAGTTTGTCAGGGTAGTTGTTTGAGTCCCATACTTTTCAACATTTATACTGCTGATCTGCATAATCTGAACGGTACGAATAGCGTTTTGTTCCAATATGCGGATGATTTCTTTCTAGTGTGCTTTCACAAGGATCTCAGTCAGGCCAGAGATATCTTACAGCGTAGTATGATCCTTTTTGAAGAAGAATGTAGATTGATAAATTTATCCTTCAACCCAAAAAAAACTAATGTGATTCACTTTAATAATCGTAGGGTGCAATTGAACATTTCTCATCAGTTGATATATATCAAGGAGGTAGATCAAATAAGATATCTTGGTAGAGTAGTAGCAGCAAACAACTCTGCGTGCTCACATGTGGATAAGGCTATATCAGACTCAAATAGAAGTTGCACTTTTTTGGGATTGCTTAGTGGTTGTAGATTCGGGGTTAATCCGGAGAAAAGTCTAATGTTGCATAAAGCGTTTGTAAGAAGCAGGCTTGAATACGCATGCTCCTCCTTCAGCAACTTGTCGTAGCTATTATACAGATAAAATTCTATCATCTCTCTCGTCTGAACTCATTGCTATAGAGAAAGCAGTAGACCATGCCATTTCTAGAAATTTTTCTCATGTTGCCATACTCACAGACAGCAAAAACGGTGCAAACCTGTAAGGAAAGGAAGAGCAATGTAATTACATAGCTAAAAACATCAGACAGAAAATTCAGAATCACTCGTGGATACTCGCAGCGGAAATCCATTACATTCCTGGACATATGGCGATAGAACAACACGAGATTGTGGACAGAAAGGCAAAGGACGCTCCACAAGAAGAAAATTTTATGGCAATGAAATGGAGCCTAAAAGATGCAATCTGCAATATATATAGAAGTATCAAGTAGTAGTAGTAGTACTTTGTAGCACAAAAAGCCAGGGGATACTGTGATCTCTTTCCAGCTACGATCAACAAACCTTGGTTCAAGGATAAAAGGTGCAAATACAAACCAAACGAAATAAAACTAATAAACAGACAGTTATGCATGTAAAAAACGATAACAGATGCGATAGTTGCGATGAATTCGATGACGCTTCGCACATAATCTTTAAATGTGAAAAATATCGGACGACAAGACAACGCTTCCCATCGCTAACTTTGTACAACAACATATACACGTTCTTTAAACAGAAAAGCATTAACGCCTACCAAGAAACTTTCGACTTCATAGAGGAAATCAACATAGATTTATAACTTAATAAAAAAACAGCAAACTTCCAACAGTTGCCGTGGCGATTTCCACTTATCAAATAAGTGGGCGGCCAAATAATCCCCCATTACTTACGGGTTTTAGGGTAAAATAGACACAAAAAAAAAAAAAAGAATTGTGAAAAGAATTGTAAGAATACAAAGAAAGGTTCGGTTCTAGCAATCACTTAAGTCAATTTCTTAAGATCTTTTATAACTTTCTCAACATTATGACTGGAAAAAATTAATGTATGGTACAGATAATTTAAGATGCTTTTTTGAAATTATTCGAGAGCAATATGATGAGAAATAAAATACGAAAAATTGTAAATGACTTGTGCTAGTTTGGTGCATGAACGGTTAAGTAAAGGAGATTATAGACTTCAATGATGAAATGGGACTGCATGGTATCGGCATTGGGTCGGCATTGACTCGGCATTGGCTCGGCATTGGCTCGGCTTTGGGTCGACATTGGCTCGGCATTGGCTCGGCATTGACTCTGCATTGACTCGGCTTAGACTCGGCATTGGCTCGGCATTTTTAGAAATTATTCGAGAGCAATATGATCAGAAATTAAAGCAAAAAAATTAACGGTTAAGTAGAGGAGATCCGGTTCTGGTTGAAGGTTTTCTCTTAGATGTGTTCATATTATCGACACTTCCGCCCCGCGTTGCCTATGATATTTTTAAAGCCCAGGCTAAACAGGAACTACGCAATACTTTGAAAAGAATTGTGAGAATAAGAATTGTAAACAGAATTGTGAGAATACAAAAAAAGGTTCGGTTCAAGCAATCACTTACGTCAATTTTTTAAGATCTTTTATAACTTTCTCAACATTATGACTGGAAAAAATTATTGTATGGTACTGATGATTAAAGATGCTTTTTAGAAATTGCTGAGAATAGTGTAATGGCAAAGAAAATTAGATTTAGAAATTATAGATTTCAATGATGAAATAGGACTGCATGGTACTACGATACGATATTATGCCGAGCCGATACTATGCCGATACCATCGGCATTGGCTCTGCATTGGGTCGGCATTGGTTCGGCATTTGCTCGGCATTGGTTCGGCATTGGCTCGGCATTTTCTCGGCATTGGCCCAGACTAAACAGGAACTTCGCAATACTGTGAAAAGAATTGTGAGAATACAAAAGAAGGTTCGGTTCAAGCAATGAAGTTTTTGTGTAAGATGTGTTCAAGTTAGCAAGGCATTGGGTCGGCATTGGCCTAGCCGATCGAAATAATGTCGTTTTGCTTTGTCCGAACTATGTAGTTTTGAAATGACATAGTTTCGATCGAAATTGTGTCGCTTATTTTTGGCGAAATTATGTAGTTTTAGAACGCCAAATTTCGACGTTCCAACTAGAATTTTTTGCTCTCGAAATTAAGGCGTTTTGAAACGACATAATGTCTACGCTACGTTTTGTCAATAAAATCGAATTATGCTAAAAAAAACAAATTTATTTTCCGCCTCCTAGCACAGTCAGATAATCTTTCAACATTGAATTTCGTAAATGAAGTTTATTATTGTTTGAAAATAATAGTACATAAATACAGTATGTAGTTTCTTAACATGTAAGAAATTTTTTAAGCTCTAATGATATCACAGGTTTACAAAAAAAAGCCAGCTTTTGCAATAGAGAAGATAGCCAACTTTCCACACGTATGTCGCTGAATTCAAATCAATTGTCCATTTATTTTAATTAATTATTACCACATCTTCAGTATTTTGATATAATAGCTCTTTTTAAAGTTATGGACCAAATACTATAAAAATTTGCGACTCTTTTTTGCATTTTTAAATAATATTAACTTCCAAAATGTCTTAAAATTAATAAAAATTAATTTTAAATACTTTTTTAATAACCACTCTTTTGTTTTCCAATAACTACCTTGTTATTATCAAACTACAAGAAATTTCAAAATCATGCAAAAAAATAGTGGAAAGCTAACTTCGGTTCGACCGAAGTTTATATACCCTTGTAGCTTGTTTAATTTATATAAATCAAGGTTTTAAATAATTTTCGTCGAACATTCTAAGCTGAGTTATTTTCCAAACTAAGCAATAGATGGCGCCACTACTTTGACCATTTGCTTGCCAGTTTGTTATATGGCAGCTATACGATATATTCATCAGATTTGGATCAAACTCGTCAAAATTGTGTGGAAACATAATGACGCTACCATTGAAAACAAAAAGTTTTTCTCACTGGAACTACTTTTTTAACCGATCGTTCCTATGGAAGCTATTTGCTATAGTCATTCGATTTGAATCAAACTTGGCAGAATTGTGTGGTATCATATAGTATTGATCAGTAACAAGTTTGAGAGCGATAGCAATGAAAACAAAAAAGTTTCTCTTCATTAGACTTTTTCTCTGAACTAACTTTTGTATGGCAGCTATATAAAGTGGTCCGATTTTCATCAAACTTGGTGGAATTATAGCAAACTGATAAAAAAAAACAAAAACGTGTTTCTCACTAAAACAGTTTTTTGACCGATCGTTCCTATGGCAGCTATATGCTATAGTCATCCGATCCGGCCGGTTCCGACAAATATGCAGCGTAAGAAAGCTTTTAAACTGACGGAGGAGATAGCATAGAAACAGACGGACGGACGGACAGACGGACATGGCTATATCAACTCTGCTCGTCATGCTGATCAAGAATATATATACTTTATGAGGTCGGAAATGCTTCCTTCTATGCGTTACAAACATCTGGACAATTTTAATATACCCTCACAAGGGTTAAAAAAATGAGAAACTTTTTATAGTTTTTGGGCTATAACTTTAAAAATAGCTATCATATCAAAGAACTGAAGATGTGGTAAATTAGAGGAGGACTATCCATTAATGTTTCCTAAGATATTTTTCTGTCATCAGACCATTTTTCAGAATTTTTTAAGCATGGGTAAAAAAATAATTTTTTATCATAAAATAACCATATTTTCCATTTTAAAATCGATTAAAATTGTAGCTTATGAACAAAATCAAAACGTGTTTGGTTTTTCTGTAAGATCATTCAATGCAGCTTACATTAAAAACAAATTTGGTTGGAAAAGGTTAATTAATTCGGTCACAGCACCTATAAATGTAAACAACACACGTTTATGCAATAAACCTGAATTGCTGGGCGAAAAAGGACAATTGATTTGAATTCAGCGACCAAAAATGCATATGGAAAGTTTGCTATCTTCTCTATTTCGAAAGCTTGTAACCAATTGTAATGTTTACCATGTGTAAGTAAAAACATTTTTTATTTTCGTTTACAATTTGATTGAAAATCGGACACTTTGCTTTTTGTTCTTCATGAAATTCGCCATCGAATTCAGCAATACGCCTGGAATTTTCATTTTTCAAAAGATTTTCCTCAACTACTCTATCCCAACACAATTCGCACACATTAATGTGATTGCAAGGCCTCAAAAGGACAGATTTTGGGTTCACGAAACAAATGTTGCATGGGTTTTCATGAACAAATACAGACTTAGTCAGTGCGCTCAAATTTGAATGAGTCGAGGTCAGGGATAATGCTGATATGCTTAACCACGCCATATCCTCCAAGTTTGTTAGTTCCTCAACATCGTCTTCGTTATCGACACAGGTAAATAAATCTTGTTTATTGAAGCGATCATACAGTGCAACAGTGCGAGACAAAACCCCTTTCTTTTATTATAAAATTTATTTTGATTTTCATGACAGCGTCTTTAAATTTTGTAATTGGTCGATCGAAATTATGTCGTTTTAGAACGACATAGTTCGAGCGAAATAATGTGGTTTTAAAACGACATAATTTCGAGCGAAATAATGTCGTTTTGTTTTGTCGGAATAATGTCGTTTCAAAACGACATAATTTCGATCGAAAACGACATAATTTCGATTCCAAATGTACTGGGCGAAATTACGTCGCTATGCCATGTTTTTCCAACTGCTCGAGTGACATTATTACGCCATAAAAGTGTTTAAGAAATGTTACGATGAAAATCATAACTTATAGACCTAGAGCCCGCTAAAAAGTTCTATGGCTGCTCTAAAAGTAAAGCCAAGATAAATAGCATTGTCAACATACTCAATTTCACTTGAATTTATTATACACTTGAAAAGTGTATTATAATTTTGCCCAGGAGTTTGCAACGCATAAAAGGAATCATCTCCGACCACATAAAGTATATATATTCTTGATTATCATGACGAGCTGAGTCGATTGAGCTTTGTCCGTCCGTCATTTCTGGGAAAGTTGAATGAGTGAAATCTGTATTAAAAATGTATTTAATTATGGACATCATCTGAGGTAACAATATTATTATAATATTATAATGGTTTGCTTTATTGCCCGATAATATTTACAACAATTTGCTTAAAGCTAGCAGTTCAGTGGTAGTCAGTGATTAGATATTCATCTTTATATCTGAGAAAGTATATCAATATTTTTTTTTCAATTTACATTTTTCTAGTACATAATTTAGAATTACCCGAGGAAAAGACAAGAAGAAAAAACCTTGGCAGGAAACTTAAAATTAGACTTAGAGCTAAGCTTTGGCTAGTTCTACCGAGTATTAGTGGTGAAGTACCCACCAGCACTTAGTAGTGCGTCATTAGAATTTTCTTTGTGTTAAATTTACTTTTGGCACGAAAGAAGAAGTCATCTATCGATTTAATATTTGCATCAGAATGTAACCGTTCTGTGGAATAATAAAAGGGCAGGTTTAGGATCATTTTTAATATCTTATTTTGTGCTGTTTGCAGTTTTTTCACATGAGTCTTTGCGCATTCACCCCATATTTCTGATCCATATAAGATAGTGGGTAAGAAAACTAACTTGTAGACTAGAAGCTTGTTGTTTATGGATAGTTTTGAGTTGCGGTTTATGAACGGATATATTGTTAACTTTGTCAACAGTCTTACTAATGTGATAGCTAAAAATGAGTTTTTTGTCAAGGTTTAAGCTAAGATATCTGACTGAGCTTTCCCATTTTATTTTGGTGTTGGTAACTATATTTTAAGAAATTTAGGATTAATATTATCAAGGCCTGCTGCGTTGGATTTTATCTTAAAAATAGCTTCCAGTTCATCACATTGGTCAACACATGCAAATCTAAAACTAGAAGTAACACAGTTGTAAATAGCTTAGGTTGCGATGGCTGAGAACGACAAGTCGCTCTCCCACTTAGGCCGCATAGGCCCGTTGTGATGCCATATATTCTTTGTTAACCCTTTAGTCCCTAGGGGGGTCCATACTGAAACATTGTGTGGACAGAATAAAATTAAGAAGAGCTGGGATCTCTAGCTCGGATGTCTCCTAGAGATTGGGTTAAAAGGGTTTGACCCAGAATCCTAAGTCTCCTTCTACTCAGAGCAGCACAGTGGCACAGAAGGTGCTGTACGGTTTCCTCCTTTTCCTCAAATCTGCAACTTCTACAGAAATCGTGGTGCGCTACACCTAGGCGTGCTGCGTGTCTGCCAATAAGACAGTGACCCGTCAGGGCACCTACTAGAAGCGCTATATGTTCTTTTCTGCAACGCAAAAGTGTGTTAGTACGTGTTAGGTTGAATTCTGGGCACGTGAGTCTTGCTACCGAGCACGAGGAAAGGTTTATCCATCTATCCGTAGCAAGACGCAGTGTTTCGGCTTTTATGTGAAGCTTGTAGGTAGCCATAGGCATCCCTATCGTGCTCTTCTCTAAAAGGAGCTCGATGGTTGCGGCTAGTCTGGCCAGTTTGTCCGCAGACTCATTTCCGTCTATGTTCCAGTGTCCAGGCACCCATATTAGGTGTATACTAAAATGTCGTGCGATCTCGTTTAGAGATAAGCGATATTCCGTAAGTGTTTTATCATTGTTTGTATGTGAGTCAAGTGCTTTAAGGGCGGCTTGACTGTCTGAATATATAAATACGTTTCCTTCTTTGACCGTGCGTGTGTTAAGGTAGGTGGCAGCTTCCTGGATGGCTACCACTTCCGCTTGGTACACACTGCAGTAGTCAGGAAGGCGGAACGATAAGTTTAGGTCTAGGTTGGGGGAGAAGACACCCCCTCCTACTTTTTCGTCGAGCTTAGAGCCATCCGTGTAGATATTTATGGCGTTAGCTCTGCAATGGGGATTGTTATCCCATACGCTCTGCTTGGGACGTAGGCGTCGTACGATTTGTCGAACGTCGTTCGAGGTATACAGTAGTCTGTATTTGACGGTATACCCGCTTGGTGGCTGAGTATAGTAGAGTGTCCGAAATTACCCCCGTTCCAGTTATAGGATTTTCGTTGTCTTTTTGCTGTTGTGATAGCCATCTGTTTTGCTACGAGGTCTAGTGGTAAGATGAAATATGGTGTTGAGCGCTTCCGTTGGTGTGGTTCGTAGCGCGCCGCTCATACATATCTCGGCGCTTCTCTTTACCATACTTAAGCTGTTCAGGACAAATTGTTTCCAGAGTGCTGGCCACCATACTAGTGATCCATATAGTAGTATAGGGTGTACTACGGCTGTGAAAAGCCAATGTACTATAATATATGGAAAAACCCTATTTTCGGCCTATGGCCCTTTTGCATGAGAAAAGAGCAATTGATGCCTTTTTAATGCGATCATTTATGTTGTCATTCCAGAGTAGCTTCCTATCCAGAATGACTCCCAAGTATTTGGCATTGTCTCCAAATGTAAGGCTCAACGGATCAACGTAGTAGATTTTAGGAGGGGTAAGGATAAGAATTTTGTATCTCCTGGTGAAGAGTACTAGTTCCGTTTTGTCTGGGTGTACACCCAGACCACAGGATGTCGTCCACTGAGCTGGTGTCGTCAGTCCGGTCTGCATGAGGTCACACAGCGTCCACATTCAAAAATTTCTATGTCGTCAGCGTGTGGTGGTGGCCTACCACCACGTGTCCCTCCGCTTCCATGAACCGAAGTAGTTGGTTAACTGTTACAATCCATAGTAGAGGAGAAAAAACATCTCCTTGGGGAGTGCCTCTGCTAACAAATCTGTCAACGGTAACGCCTCCAAGCTGCGAGTACACCGACCTGCTGGTTAGCTAATGGCCGACGGGGGGTTGTGAGGGGCCGGGAATAAGTTGCGTCCACTTTGAACGCTGGTTCCGCCAACTTGTTTTTTCATATTTATACGATGAATTTCGATAGGAAACGATATCGATAAGACATTTTGATAACAAAACCAGCTGGCACAACAATTGGCGGAATGTTAATTTGTTAAAATATTGTTGATTTATTTAAATAATGTTTATAGAATGCGCTTCAAAAAGTTTAGGTAGAGATGTAATTAATTGTAAATGGTTTTATACTTGATAAAGTCATTTATATTTGTTTCCGAAAGAAGCAGGCAAAGTGTGGATCAGCCGACAGAACGCCAGGCACGTGGGAATAAAATTAGACCATCTGAATTTGGATAATCCTAATAGACTTCCAATCGGTCACTATTCTGCTGATGAACCAAGCGTAAAAAGAGTGACAGACAAGCGGTCCAGTGGGGTCGGAAACCGAAAAATCCTAGGCAGCAGCCCCAATAAAATCTGAAATGTTTTGTCATCCACAGGAAAGAATTCCTTGAAAATCGTGTTTCTTTCAAAAGGAACCGGCTATAAATAATAAAGAAATCTAAACTGGAATACTATTGTAATTGTTTCTAGCTTACAAATGCCAAATGCTACGTGGGTGGGACTCCTCGTACGCAACACACGTCACATCACACTCGTTCAACCCTTGCAAAACATTTTTATTTAACTGCATAAGCTGCAACTGTTGCTTTTCAATTGCATTTAGCCACTAAACGCGCGTGTGTGGAAATCGGCTATAAGAGACGCCACGCTCTCTTGTTTTGTAAACGAAACAAAAGTTTCAAGAAATAACGCAAAGCAAAACGCGTTTCAAAATCAACGGGCACTCCTAAGCTCGCTCAAAAATTTCAAGCTTTTGTACTTAGAAAGTTTCTGCCTCGAAGCTTAAGCATTACCACCAGAAAGTTGAAAGCACTCATTGCTTGTCTATTTTTGCTTTCATTGCTTTTAGTAGTTTCCAACTGGTCTAAGCAATGTATGTATGGAGAGACAGTTGGCAATATGCTTTCTTCAGCGGAAAGCCTACTGAAGAGTCGTTAGGGATAACGATGAAACAGTTCTGTATAGGCAACCAGCTCTTTTTGGTGTACAATGCATAGGTAGATAGGTAGGTAGTTCCGGCTGGCCCTTTGTAGGGCCATAGACCTTACGGTCCTAAGTGAGGCCGGGTGCTTTTTCTGGGTACCATTAGAAATCCAAGAGGATCTTGACGTTTTGGCAAATGCCAATAGTTGTTTGGGAGACTTCCTGGCCGCCATTCAATGCAGCTTACATTAAAAACAAATTTGGTTGGAAAAGGTTAATTAATTCGGTCACAGCACCTATAAATGTAAACAACACACGTTTATGCAATAAACCTGAATTGCTGGGCGAAAAAGGACAATTGATTTGAATTCAGCGACCAAAAATGCATATGGAAAGTTTGCTATCTTCTCTATTTCGAAAGCTTGTAACCAATTGTAATGTTTACCATGTGTAAGTAAAAACATTTTTTATTTTCGTTTACAATTTGATTGAAAATCGGACACTTTGCTTTTTGTTCTTCATGAAATTCGCCATCGAATTCAGCAATACGCCTGGAATTTTCATTTTTCAAAAGATTTTCCTCAACTACTCTATCCCAACACAATTCGCACACATTAATGTGATTGCAAGGCCTCAAAAGGACAGATTTTGGGTTCACGAAACAAATGTTGCATGGGTTTTCATGAACAAATACAGACTTAGTCAGTGCGCTCAAATTTGAATGAGTCGAGGTCAGGGATAATGCTGATATGCTTAACCACGCCATATCCTCCAAGTTTGTTAGTTCCTCAACATCGTCTTCGTTATCTACACAGGTAAATAAATCTTGTTTATTGAAGCGATCATACAGTGCAACAGTGCGAGACAAAACCCCTTTCTTTTATTATAAAATTTATTTTGATTTTCATGACAGCGTCTTTAAATTTTGTAATTGGTCGATCGAAATTATGTCGTTTTAGAACGACATAGTTCGAGCGAAATAATGTGGTTTTAAAACGACATAATTTCGAGCGAAATAATGTCGTTTTGTTTTGTCGGAATAATGTCGTTTCAAAACGACATAATTTCGATCGAAAACGACATAATTTCGATTCCAAATGTACTGGGCGAAATTACGTCGCTATGCCATGTTTTTCCAACTGCTCGAGTGACATTATTACGCCATAAAAGTGTTTAAGAAATGTTACGATGAAAATCATAACTTATAGACCTAGAGCCCGCTAAAAAGTTCTATGGCTGCTCTAAAAGTAAAGCCAAGATAAATAGCATTGTCAACATACTCAATTTCACTTGAATTTATTATACACTTGAAAAGTGTATTATAATTTTGCCCAGGAGTTTGCAACGCATAAAAGGAATCATCTCCGACCACATAAAGTATATATATTCTTGATTATCATGACGAGCTGAGTCGATTGAGCTTTGTCCGTCCGTCATTTCTGGGAAAGTTGAATGAGTGAAATCTGTATTAAAAATGTATTTAATTATGGACATCATCTGAGGTAACAATATTATTATAATATTATAATGGTTTGCTTTATTGCCCGATAATATTTACAACAATTTGCTTAAAGCTAGCAGTTCAGTGGTAGTCAGTGATTAGATATTCATCTTTATATCTGAGAAAGTATATCAATATTTTTTTTTCAATTTACATTTTTCTAGTACATAATTTAGAATTACCCGAGGAAAAGACAAGAAGAAAAAACCTTGGCAGGAAACTTAAAATTAGACTTAGAGCTAAGCTTTGGCTAGTTCTACCGAGTATTAGTGGTGAAGTACCCACCAGCACTTAGTAGTGCGTCATTAGAATTTTCTTTGTGTTAAATTTACTTTTGGCACGAAAGAAGAAGTCATCTATCGATTTAATATTTGCATCAGAATGTAACCGTTCTGTGGAATAATAAAAGGGCAGGTTTAGGATCATTTTTAATATCTTATTTTGTGCTGTTTGCAGTTTTTTCACATGAGTCTTTGCGCATTCACCCCATATTTCTGATCCATATAAGATAGTGGGTAAGAAAACTAACTTGTAGACTAGAAGCTTGTTGTTTATGGATAGTTTTGAGTTGCGGTTTATGAACGGATATATTGTTAACTTTGTCAACAGTCTTACTAATGTGATAGCTAAAAATGAGTTTTTTGTCAAGGTTTAAGCTAAGATATCTGACTGAGCTTTCCCATTTTATTTTGGTGTTGGTAACTATATTTTAAGAAATTTAGGATTAATATTATCAAGGCCTGCTGCGTTGGATTTTATCTTAAAAATAGCTTCCAGTTCATCACATTGGTCAACACATGCAAATCTAAAACTAGAAGTAACACAGTTGTAAATAGCTTAGGTTGCGATGGCTGAGAACGACAAGTCGCTCTCCCACTTAGGCCGCATAGGCCCGTTGTGATGCCATATATTCTTTGTTAACCCTTTAGTCCCTAGGGGGGTCCATACTGAAACATTGTGTGGACAGAATAAAATTAAGAAGAGCTGGGATCTCTAGCTCGGATGTCTCCTAGAGATTGGGTTAAAAGGGTTTGACCCAGAATCCTAAGTCTCCTTCTACTCAGAGCAGCACAGTGGCACAGAAGGTGCTGTACGGTTTCCTCCTTTTCCTCAAATCTGCAACTTCTACAGAAATCGTGGTGCGCTACACCTAGGCGTGCTGCGTGTCTGCCAATAAGACAGTGACCCGTCAGGGCACCTACTAGAAGCGCTATATGTTCTTTTCTGCAACGCAAAAGTGTGTTAGTACGTGTTAGGTTGAATTCTGGGCACGTGAGTCTTGCTACCGAGCACGAGGAAAGGTTTATCCATCTATCCGTAGCAAGACGCAGTGTTTCGGCTTTTATGTGAAGCTTGTAGGTAGCCATAGGCATCCCTATCGTGCTCTTCTCTAAAAGGAGCTCGATGGTTGCGGCTAGTCTGGCCAGTTTGTCCGCAGACTCATTTCCGTCTATGTTCCAGTGTCCAGGCACCCATATTAGGTGTATACTAAAATGTCGTGCGATCTCGTTTAGAGATAAGCGATATTCCGTAAGTGTTTTATCATTGTTTGTATGTGAGTCAAGTGCTTTAAGGGCGGCTTGACTGTCTGAATATATAAATACGTTTCCTTCTTTGACCGTGCGTGTGTTAAGGTAGGTGGCAGCTTCCTGGATGGCTACCACTTCCGCTTGGTACACACTGCAGTAGTCAGGAAGGCGGAACGATAAGTTTAGGTCTAGGTTGGGGGAGAAGACACCCCCTCCTACTTTTTCGTCGAGCTTAGAGCCATCCGTGTAGATATTTATGGCGTTAGCTCTGCAATGGGGATTGTTATCCCATACGCTCTGCTTGGGACGTAGGCGTCGTACGATTTGTCGAACGTCGTTCGAGGTATACAGTAGTCTGTATTTGACGGTATACCCGCTTGGTGGCTGAGTATAGTAGAGTGTCCGAAATTACCCCCGTTCCAGTTATAGGATTTTCGTTGTCTTTTTGCTGTTGTGATAGCCATCTGTTTTGCTACGAGGTCTAGTGGTAAGATGAAATATGGTGTTGAGCGCTTCCGTTGGTGTGGTTCGTAGCGCGCCGCTCATACATATCTCGGCGCTTCTCTTTACCATACTTAAGCTGTTCAGGACAAATTGTTTCCAGAGTGCTGGCCACCATACTAGTGATCCATATAGTAGTATAGGGTGTACTACGGCTGTGAAAAGCCAATGTACTATAATATATGGAAAAACCCTATTTTCGGCCTATGGCCCTTTTGCATGAGAAAAGAGCAATTGATGCCTTTTTAATGCGATCATTTATGTTGTCATTCCAGAGTAGCTTCCTATCCAGAATGACTCCCAAGTATTTGGCATTGTCTCCAAATGTAAGGCTCAACGGATCAACGTAGTAGATTTTAGGAGGGGTAAGGATAAGAATTTTGTATCTCCTGGTGAAGAGTACTAGTTCCGTTTTGTCTGGGTGTACACCCAGACCACAGGATGTCGTCCACTGAGCTGGTGTCGTCAGTCCGGTCTGCATGAGGTCACACAGCGTCCACATTCAAAAATTTCTATGTCGTCAGCGTGTGGTGGTGGCCTACCACCACGTGTCCCTCCGCTTCCATGAACCGAAGTAGTTGGTTAACTGTTACAATCCATAGTAGAGGAGAAAAAACATCTCCTTGGGGAGTGCCTCTGCTAACAAATCTGTCAACGGTAACGCCTCCAAGCTGCGAGTACACCGACCTGCTGGTTAGCTAATGGCCGACGGGGGGTTGTGAGGGGCCGGGAATAAGTTGCGTCCACTTTGAACGCTGGTTCCGCCAACTTGTTTTTTCATATTTATACGATGAATTTCGATAGGAAACGATATCGATAAGACATTTTGATAACAAAACCAGCTGGCACAACAATTGGCGGAATGTTAATTTGTTAAAATATTGTTGATTTATTTAAATAATGTTTATAGAATGCGCTTCAAAAAGTTTAGGTAGAGATGTAATTAATTGTAAATGGTTTTATACTTGATAAAGTCATTTATATTTGTTTCCGAAAGAAGCAGGCAAAGTGTGGATCAGCCGACAGAACGCCAGGCACGTGGGAATAAAATTAGACCATCTGAATTTGGATAATCCTAATAGACTTCCAATCGGTCACTATTCTGCTGATGAACCAAGCGTAAAAAGAGTGACAGACAAGCGGTCCAGTGGGGTCGGAAACCGAAAAATCCTAGGCAGCAGCCCCAATAAAATCTGAAATGTTTTGTCATCCACAGGAAAGAATTCCTTGAAAATCGTGTTTCTTTCAAAAGGAACCGGCTATAAATAATAAAGAAATCTAAACTGGAATACTATTGTAATTGTTTCTAGCTTACAAATGCCAAATGCTACGTGGGTGGGACTCCTCGTACGCAACACACGTCACATCACACTCGTTCAACCCTTGCAAAACATTTTTATTTAACTGCATAAGCTGCAACTGTTGCTTTTCAATTGCATTTAGCCACTAAACGCGCGTGTGTGGAAATCGGCTATAAGAGACGCCACGCTCTCTTGTTTTGTAAACGAAACAAAAGTTTCAAGAAATAACGCAAAGCAAAACGCGTTTCAAAATCAACGGGCACTCCTAAGCTCGCTCAAAAATTTCAAGCTTTTGTACTTAGAAAGTTTCTGCCTCGAAGCTTAAGCATTACCACCAGAAAGTTGAAAGCACTCATTGCTTGTCTATTTTTGCTTTCATTGCTTTTAGTAGTTTCCAACTGGTCTAAGCAATGTATGTATGGAGAGACAGTTGGCAATATGCTTTCTTCAGCGGAAAGCCTACTGAAGAGTCGTTAGGGATAACGATGAAACAGTTCTGTATAGGCAACCAGCTCTTTTTGGTGTACAATGCATAGGTAGATAGGTAGGTAGTTCCGGCTGGCCCTTTGTAGGGCCATAGACCTTACGGTCCTAAGTGAGGCCGGGTGCTTTTTCTGGGTACCATTAGAAATCCAAGAGGATCTTGACGTTTTGGCAAATGCCAATAGTTGTTTGGGAGACTTCCTGGCCGCCATTCAATGCAGCTTACATTAAAAACAAATTTGGTTGGAAAAGGTTAATTAATTCGGTCACAGCACCTATAAATGTAAACAACACACGTTTATGCAATAAACCTGAATTGCTGGGCGAAAAAGGACAATTGATTTGAATTCAGCGACCAAAAATGCATATGGAAAGTTTGCTATCTTCTCTATTTCGAAAGCTTGTAACCAATTGTAATGTTTACCATGTGTAAGTAAAAACATTTTTTATTTTCGTTTACAATTTGATTGAAAATCGGACACTTTGCTTTTTGTTCTTCATGAAATTCGCCATCGAATTCAGCAATACGCCTGGAATTTTCATTTTTCAAAAGATTTTCCTCAACTACTCTATCCCAACACAATTCGCACACATTAATGTGATTGCAAGGCCTCAAAAGGACAGATTTTGGGTTCACGAAACAAATGTTGCATGGGTTTTCATGAACAAATACAGACTTAGTCAGTGCGCTCAAATTTGAATGAGTCGAGGTCAGGGATAATGCTGATATGCTTAACCACGCCATATCCTCCAAGTTTGTTAGTTCCTCAACATCGTCTTCGTTATCTACACAGGTAAATAAATCTTGTTTATTGAAGCGATCATACAGTGCAACAGTGCGAGACAAAACCCCTTTCTTTTATTATAAAATTTATTTTGATTTTCATGACAGCGTCTTTAAATTTTGTAATTGGTCGATCGAAATTATGTCGTTTTAGAACGACATAGTTCGAGCGAAATAATGTGGTTTTAAAACGACATAATTTCGAGCGAAATAATGTCGTTTTGTTTTGTCGGAATAATGTCGTTTCAAAACGACATAATTTCGATCGAAAACGACATAATTTCGATTCCAAATGTACTGGGCGAAATTACGTCGCTATGCCATGTTTTTCCAACTGCTCGAGTGACATTATTACGCCATAAAAGTGTTTAAGAAATGTTACGATGAAAATCATAACTTATAGACCTAGAGCCCGCTAAAAAGTTCTATGGCTGCTCTAAAAGTAAAGCCAAGATAAATAGCATTGTCAACATACTCAATTTCACTTGAATTTATTATACACTTGAAAAGTGTATTATAATTTTGCCCAGGAGTTTGCAACGCATAAAAGGAATCATCTCCGACCACATAAAGTATATATATTCTTGATTATCATGACGAGCTGAGTCGATTGAGCTTTGTCCGTCCGTCATTTCTGGGAAAGTTGAATGAGTGAAATCTGTATTAAAAATGTATTTAATTATGGACATCATCTGAGGTAACAATATTATTATAATATTATAATGGTTTGCTTTATTGCCCGATAATATTTACAACAATTTGCTTAAAGCTAGCAGTTCAGTGGTAGTCAGTGATTAGATATTCATCTTTATATCTGAGAAAGTATATCAATATTTTTTTTTCAATTTACATTTTTCTAGTACATAATTTAGAATTACCCGAGGAAAAGACAAGAAGAAAAAACCTTGGCAGGAAACTTAAAATTAGACTTAGAGCTAAGCTTTGGCTAGTTCTACCGAGTATTAGTGGTGAAGTACCCACCAGCACTTAGTAGTGCGTCATTAGAATTTTCTTTGTGTTAAATTTACTTTTGGCACGAAAGAAGAAGTCATCTATCGATTTAATATTTGCATCAGAATGTAACCGTTCTGTGGAATAATAAAAGGGCAGGTTTAGGATCATTTTTAATATCTTATTTTGTGCTGTTTGCAGTTTTTTCACATGAGTCTTTGCGCATTCACCCCATATTTCTGATCCATATAAGATAGTGGGTAAGAAAACTAACTTGTAGACTAGAAGCTTGTTGTTTATGGATAGTTTTGAGTTGCGGTTTATGAACGGATATATTGTTAACTTTGTCAACAGTCTTACTAATGTGATAGCTAAAAATGAGTTTTTTGTCAAGGTTTAAGCTAAGATATCTGACTGAGCTTTCCCATTTTATTTTGGTGTTGGTAACTATATTTTAAGAAATTTAGGATTAATATTATCAAGGCCTGCTGCGTTGGATTTTATCTTAAAAATAGCTTCCAGTTCATCACATTGGTCAACACATGCAAATCTAAAACTAGAAGTAACACAGTTGTAAATAGCTTAGGTTGCGATGGCTGAGAACGACAAGTCGCTCTCCCACTTAGGCCGCATAGGCCCGTTGTGATGCCATATATTCTTTGTTAACCCTTTAGTCCCTAGGGGGGTCCATACTGAAACATTGTGTGGACAGAATAAAATTAAGAAGAGCTGGGATCTCTAGCTCGGATGTCTCCTAGAGATTGGGTTAAAAGGGTTTGACCCAGAATCCTAAGTCTCCTTCTACTCAGAGCAGCACAGTGGCACAGAAGGTGCTGTACGGTTTCCTCCTTTTCCTCAAATCTGCAACTTCTACAGAAATCGTGGTGCGCTACACCTAGGCGTGCTGCGTGTCTGCCAATAAGACAGTGACCCGTCAGGGCACCTACTAGAAGCGCTATATGTTCTTTTCTGCAACGCAAAAGTGTGTTAGTACGTGTTAGGTTGAATTCTGGGCACGTGAGTCTTGCTACCGAGCACGAGGAAAGGTTTATCCATCTATCCGTAGCAAGACGCAGTGTTTCGGCTTTTATGTGAAGCTTGTAGGTAGCCATAGGCATCCCTATCGTGCTCTTCTCTAAAAGGAGCTCGATGGTTGCGGCTAGTCTGGCCAGTTTGTCCGCAGACTCATTTCCGTCTATGTTCCAGTGTCCAGGCACCCATATTAGGTGTATACTAAAATGTCGTGCGATCTCGTTTAGAGATAAGCGATATTCCGTAAGTGTTTTATCATTGTTTGTATGTGAGTCAAGTGCTTTAAGGGCGGCTTGACTGTCTGAATATATAAATACGTTTCCTTCTTTGACCGTGCGTGTGTTAAGGTAGGTGGCAGCTTCCTGGATGGCTACCACTTCCGCTTGGTACACACTGCAGTAGTCAGGAAGGCGGAACGATAAGTTTAGGTCTAGGTTGGGGGAGAAGACACCCCCTCCTACTTTTTCGTCGAGCTTAGAGCCATCCGTGTAGATATTTATGGCGTTAGCTCTGCAATGGGGATTGTTATCCCATACGCTCTGCTTGGGACGTAGGCGTCGTACGATTTGTCGAACGTCGTTCGAGGTATACAGTAGTCTGTATTTGACGGTATACCCGCTTGGTGGCTGAGTATAGTAGAGTGTCCGAAATTACCCCCGTTCCAGTTATAGGATTTTCGTTGTCTTTTTGCTGTTGTGATAGCCATCTGTTTTGCTACGAGGTCTAGTGGTAAGATGAAATATGGTGTTGAGCGCTTCCGTTGGTGTGGTTCGTAGCGCGCCGCTCATACATATCTCGGCGCTTCTCTTTACCATACTTAAGCTGTTCAGGACAAATTGTTTCCAGAGTGCTGGCCACCATACTAGTGATCCATATAGTAGTATAGGGTGTACTACGGCTGTGAAAAGCCAATGTACTATAATATATGGAAAAACCCTATTTTCGGCCTATGGCCCTTTTGCATGAGAAAAGAGCAATTGATGCCTTTTTAATGCGATCATTTATGTTGTCATTCCAGAGTAGCTTCCTATCCAGAATGACTCCCAAGTATTTGGCATTGTCTCCAAATGTAAGGCTCAACGGATCAACGTAGTAGATTTTAGGAGGGGTAAGGATAAGAATTTTGTATCTCCTGGTGAAGAGTACTAGTTCCGTTTTGTCTGGGTGTACACCCAGACCACAGGATGTCGTCCACTGAGCTGGTGTCGTCAGTCCGGTCTGCATGAGGTCACACAGCGTCCACATTCAAAAATTTCTATGTCGTCAGCGTGTGGTGGTGGCCTACCACCACGTGTCCCTCCGCTTCCATGAACCGAAGTAGTTGGTTAACTGTTACAATCCATAGTAGAGGAGAAAAAACATCTCCTTGGGGAGTGCCTCTGCTAACAAATCTGTCAACGGTAACGCCTCCAAGCTGCGAGTACACCGACCTGCTGGTTAGCTAATGGCCGACGGGGGGTTGTGAGGGGCCGGGAATAAGTTGCGTCCACTTTGAACGCTGGTTCCGCCAACTTGTTTTTTCATATTTATACGATGAATTTCGATAGGAAACGATATCGATAAGACATTTTGATAACAAAACCAGCTGGCACAACAATTGGCGGAATGTTAATTTGTTAAAATATTGTTGATTTATTTAAATAATGTTTATAGAATGCGCTTCAAAAAGTTTAGGTAGAGATGTAATTAATTGTAAATGGTTTTATACTTGATAAAGTCATTTATATTTGTTTCCGAAAGAAGCAGGCAAAGTGTGGATCAGCCGACAGAACGCCAGGCACGTGGGAATAAAATTAGACCATCTGAATTTGGATAATCCTAATAGACTTCCAATCGGTCACTATTCTGCTGATGAACCAAGCGTAAAAAGAGTGACAGACAAGCGGTCCAGTGGGGTCGGAAACCGAAAAATCCTAGGCAGCAGCCCCAATAAAATCTGAAATGTTTTGTCATCCACAGGAAAGAATTCCTTGAAAATCGTGTTTCTTTCAAAAGGAACCGGCTATAAATAATAAAGAAATCTAAACTGGAATACTATTGTAATTGTTTCTAGCTTACAAATGCCAAATGCTACGTGGGTGGGACTCCTCGTACGCAACACACGTCACATCACACTCGTTCAACCCTTGCAAAACATTTTTATTTAACTGCATAAGCTGCAACTGTTGCTTTTCAATTGCATTTAGCCACTAAACGCGCGTGTGTGGAAATCGGCTATAAGAGACGCCACGCTCTCTTGTTTTGTAAACGAAACAAAAGTTTCAAGAAATAACGCAAAGCAAAACGCGTTTCAAAATCAACGGGCACTCCTAAGCTCGCTCAAAAATTTCAAGCTTTTGTACTTAGAAAGTTTCTGCCTCGAAGCTTAAGCATTACCACCAGAAAGTTGAAAGCACTCATTGCTTGTCTATTTTTGCTTTCATTGCTTTTAGTAGTTTCCAACTGGTCTAAGCAATGTATGTATGGAGAGACAGTTGGCAATATGCTTTCTTCAGCGGAAAGCCTACTGAAGAGTCGTTAGGGATAACGATGAAACAGTTCTGTATAGGCAACCAGCTCTTTTTGGTGTACAATGCATAGGTAGATAGGTAGGTAGTTCCGGCTGGCCCTTTGTAGGGCCATAGACCTTACGGTCCTAAGTGAGGCCGGGTGCTTTTTCTGGGTACCATTAGAAATCCAAGAGGATCTTGACGTTTTGGCAAATGCCAATAGTTGTTTGGGAGACTTCCTGGCCGCCTCTTCAAGAGAGGTGAGACTTGGGGAGTGTAGATGTCTTAATCTTGTCTTAGCGATCGCTGGGCAGATGCAGATGAGGTGTTCCAGCGTTTCTACGACTCCACTAAATTTACATTTCCTGCAGGTGTCCGCTGTCGTGATGCCTAGCTTTTTCGCGTGAGCAGCTGCTACGCAGTGACCAGTTAATATGCCTATAAGCAGTCTACAGTCTCTTCTTTGGAGCTGTAGCATATAGTGCGTGAGTTTTTTGTCTCTTGTCTTGCACATAGTTTTTGAGATTCTGCAGCCAGTTGTGTTCTTCCACTTTTCCTCTGCTTCTTTCTCCGCTATCTCTTCCATCTTGCTGTATAGCGTCTGTAGGGAGATAGGTAAGTTTTAATGTTGCTTCTAGGCTTAGTGCGGTTCCGGCTTTTGCTAGACAGTCAGCCATTTCGTTTCCATCAATGTGGTGGCTGGGAATCCAATAGATTTGCACCTTTCTGGAGGTGCTGAGGAAATCTATTGCCTACCTGCTTGCCAGAACATTTTTGGAGTTAATATGGTAAAGTGGTCTGGCAGTTCGTAGAAGAGCCTCAATTCTGACTCATCGCAGTACTAGTACATTGCCATAAACTTTTTTATGATACCTTGTACTCGCTTTTTGATGTTTGTGTTCCACTTGAGCTCCCTCGCTGTCCTAATAGGCAGCCTTGGTTCACAAGAGAACTAATAAATTTAAAAAACAAGAAGTCAAGGTATTTCAAAAAGTATAATAATTTGAAAAAATCATCTGATTTCTCCCCTTATGTGGATGCTCGTTCTAGATTTAATGTGCTGAACGCACCATGTTGCAGACTTCAATTCTCGCACAATCCTAAGCAGTTTTATCCGTTTGTTAACTCTAAACGCAAATCTTCCACTATGCCCTCTTCTGTGCGGTATGGTAATGCGAAAGCAAACACTGATCAGGCCATAGCCGATCTGTTTGCCGAGTTTTTCATGTCAACCTGCTCGTCTTCTAGCTTCTTTGCGAATCAACCATACCCCTATCAGTTGAATGGGTCTAATTGTATTTTTAGCCCTGTAATCACTGAAAGCTCTCTCCTTTGCGATCTTAACTCTGTTAAACCTGTGTATGCACCGGGTCCCGATGGAGTACCTGCTTGTGTACTTAAGTTATGTGCTGATGCACTTTGTAAGCCAATTCATAAATTATTTGAATTGTCTCTTGAGTCATCCTCTTTCCCTGTGTTGTGGAAGGAATCTTTTATCATTCCTCTCCATAAAAAAGGTAATAAGTCGGATGTTGAGAATTATTGGGGTATTTCCAAGTTGTCTGCAATTCCTAAAGCTTTTGAGAGAATTATGACATCTCAACTGCAACATTTATGTAGTTCCATTATTTCACCCTATCAACATGGATTTGTGAAGCGTCGATCTACTACCACTAACTTATTAGAGCCTACATCATTAGTGGTCAAAGGTTTCTTAGGTAAGATGCAAACTGACGTCATTTATACTGATTTTAGTAAGGCTTTTGATTCTGTTAATCACTCCTTGTTGCTTCATAAACTGAGTTTAATTGGTTTTCCAACTAACCTTCTTAGTTGGATCTCTGATTACCTAAGTTCTAGAACACAAAAAGTTCTTTTTTGTAATTCATATTCGAAACTAATCCAGGTTACCTCTGGGGTACCCCAAGGTAGTCACTTGGGACCATTGCTTTTTACTCTCTTCATAAATGATGTTTCGTCTGTCTTGACTCACTCTCGTGTGCTTATGTACGCCGATGATGTGAAACTATGTTTAACATATAACGATTTGGTTTCCCGCTATAATTTGCAAGCTGACTTGGATGCATTTCAGTCTTGGTGTAAAGATAATCTATTAAACCTTAACAGTTCCAAGTGTAAGGTTATGACATTTTACAGGAGCTTGCCACAATTCTCCACTTATATGCTTGATAATGTCCCACTTGAGTGCTTAAATGATTCAGCCAATGAGGTAAATGATCTTGGGGTTATTCTTGATCACCGACTTAAATTTGACTCTCATGTTACTGCTACTGTTTGAAGGGCCAGGAGTGTTCTTGGGTTTATTAAGCGATGGTCGAAGGAATTTGATGATCCCTATAAGAAGATTTTGTACACTTCTCTTGTCTGTCCGATTCTCGAGTACGGATCATGTGTGTGGTCTCCGCAATATTCGACCCATCAAGATAGAATTGAATCTGTGCAAAAAAAGTTTTTATTGTTTGCTCTTCGGGCTTGGGCTGGAATCCTGAGGCCCGTTTACCATCGTACTCTAATAGACTTCTTTTGATTAACCTTCCCTCCCTTAATAACCGTAGAGTTATGATTGGAGTAATCTTTATACATAGACTAATTAATGGTGAAATCGACTCAACTGAGTTGGTTGGCCAAATTAACCTCAACGTTCTTATTAGACCGACTCGTAATTTTATCCCCCTATCACTACATCGTTGTAATACTAACTATGCCTTGCATGAACCGTTTCGTGTTCTCTGGGCTGATTACAATAAACTCTACCGAATAATTAACTCTGAAGCTTCTCTTCCAGCTATAAAAATTTCTATTTTAACTTATTTAGCCCTTAGTTAACATTACTTTATGTTCTTCCTTCGCGATTTCGTGTCACACGTAAGTGGCTACGCCTCTCGTTCGGCTGGGCGGGAGGTAGGCTGCTATTTTGCTTGGGGTTGGCGCGTAACAAGCTTAGGCTTGGTGTCGCATGGGCCACTTGAACGTACTGCGCATTGTACGTCAACGTCCATATATACGGCGGCTTCGACTCCTGAAGCCATCTTTGAGCCGTCTGTGAATAGGTGCGTTGCTTCCTGGGCCAGTCCTGTATGCCAGTCTTCTGGTCCCAGTAGTGCTGATGCGCCTGTGAAGTTGGTTTTTGGGATCTTGTAGTCCGTGCTACTGTTGATCACTCTTCCCACCATGCTGTGTCCATAGCTTTGTAGCGCCATGGTGCCTGCCGCACAAAGACGTTGGGCCGTCTTTTGGCAAGGAGGCGTGCTTGGATGTCCAGGGGTTGACTCCTAGGATGTGTTCGAGTGCTTTTGTTGGAGTGGACCTCAGCGCCCCCGTTATGCAGACTAATGCCTGCCGCTGGGCCTATTCTATCAGCTTTAGATATGTGGACTTCTCCGTGGCTTGCCACCATACCAATATGCCATGTACTAGTATCGGTCGTATTATTGAGATAAAGAGCCAGTGCGTTAGACGTGGTGATAGGCCCCAAGTGCTGCTTAGCATCTTCTGGGATGCGAAGAGCGCATTGGTTGCCTTTTTCATCCTTTCATCCATATTGAGTCTCCATGACAGTTAACTATCGATTACTAGTCCAAGGTATTTTAAGTTGTTCTTTGGCGTTTGTGGTGTTCCATTTATCGTAGGTGGAGTCTATTGCGGTACCTTGTATCTCTTGGTGAAGAGAATCAGGTCCGTCTTCTCCGTATTGATACTGAGTCCGGCTTCTGTGGCCCACTTTAGTATCTCTTTGAGAGTAGAGTCAATGATTGAGCTGAGAGTCGATGGACATTTTCCAATGATAATTATGCTTATGTCATCGGCATATGCGGTTATCTTGGGTGCTTTCCTGCGGAATTTTAGTAATAGTTCGTTGACCACAAGGTTCCATGGAAGGGGCGACAGGACACCGCCCTGAGTCATTCCGCCATGTGCCTCTTTCGTCAAGATTGTGGTACCCCACTAGGCTTGAACTCTTCTGCAGCTCAGCAGGTTGTATATCCAGGAGTCCAATGCCTTGGGTATTGCTTGTGCTCTTAAGCTTCGCATTATCGTGTCTGTGTTGACGTTGTTAAATGCACCAGATATGTCGAGGAATGCACTCAGGGCCAATTCCTGATGGTACAGTGCCGTCTCGTTTGTGGGTACTAGGGAGTGTAGCGCTGTTTCCACCCAATTCTCTTTCGTGTTGGCGTGCTGATTATTCTCCAAGGTCAGGTTCATGCCTTCTCTTATGTGAGAATCTAGTAGTTTTTCCATTGTTTTGAGCAGGAATGATGTGAGGGTTATGGGTCTGTAGTCCTTTGGTTGCACATGACAGCATTTTCCCGCTTTTGGCAGGAATGCAACGCGTGCTGTAAAATGCATAAGTGGTTTACAGTTGTGGACAAACGCAACTTTTTCGGACCTAGAGCCAGCTAAACTCACTAATTAAACATTAGAAAGGTCGCCAAATAAATAACAAATCTATATACAAGACGGCACGCTCTCTTGTTTTGTGAACGAAACTAACAAAAGATTCAAGAAATAACGCAAAAAAACGCAAAGCGCAAATAGCCAATACTTTTTTTTATTACCTTCGGTGGTTCCACATCAATTGGCTTACGCAAAATTCGAAAACGAGCAGCACATATACCAAATGCATTTCCAATTATACGTCGAACTCTTGAGAGCCTGTAATTGTATATACCCTGCCCTTCATTTAGGGTTCTAAATGGGAATGGCTTCATCATGTAAGGTTTCAATGCAAACGCATCATCGGCCACAATAACATAATTGGTTGGCGTTTCATTCGGGAGAGGGTTTGGTGATGGCAAATTCAGAGTATTTTCAGACTGTGATTATAAAAGAGTCCAACTGAAAATTTACAAGAAATTTATATTTATTATTGAATTTCATTTCAAGCGTTAAACACGATCACCTGGAAAATACTCCACCATCTGAATCTCTGTCATACGCTCCCACATCAATATAAGTAAACTTGTAATCCGCATCTGCCAGTGCCATTAGAACAATGCTATTCGTTTTCTTGTAGGTTAAGTATTCAGATCCAGACTTATGTGGTGTTTGGATAAGAACGTGCTTTCCATCTAAAGCACCAATGCAATTTGGGAAGTTCCACTTATCATCAAAGTGTTTAGCAATATTAAGCAAGCCAGCAGCTGTACCTGGAATCTGTAACTAATTAAAATTAATATAACTTAATTCGTTGCAGAATCCATCATTATCAAGCTCCTGATCGGATCAAAGTTTGGAGAACGCAGCAATTTTTTGCTCTGTGGATTTGGAAGGAGATGAGTTTTTGGATGTATCAATGTGCTCTGTGACTTAGAGTCCGATAATGAAGCGTTGGAAACCAATATCGTATAATATGCAGAAGCAGGTTTTATTAAAATCAGTGTCGGAAGCCATGTCTGCAATAAACTCCAAAAAATCTGACATATGGTCTGAATTCTCTGACTATTTAGCGTCCAGTTTGCGCAAAATCGATGATGAGCATCCGGACTTGCCTTCGAGTTGCAAATAATTGTTAACAAGAACTTAATTAAACGTGCAAGAGGAGGTCCGACTTCGCAATATGAAGGCTACTCCACACGCTCGCTTTACCGAGGCAACCGAGTCTACGCAATCCGCACAGTCAAGTCATTTGGATGAACTTGACCAATTTGAAGGAGAGGAGAATGTATTAACAGAGTATGAGGCTCTGGAGGATTATCAAGATAAATAAATAATATATTATCGGCATATAATAGTAATATCAAATACTACTACTATATATATACAGGGTGGTCCATCTAGTGTTTTGAATTTGAACTATTCATAATTTGACTTTAAAAACGTCATATGTCATTCGGAAAGCGAGTAATATTTGGTAAAATCTTTGACATTTACGAAATGGGTCGCAGAAGAGAGAGACTCTTGTAAGTGATTGACGTGTTTTTTGTGCTCCGCAATTTGAAAATTATTTGTGTCGCTTATAGTGCTTATAATATTCCACATTCGACTTAAATCTCACTGATATATTATTCCATTGTCGGTTCGGATAGGGGCTCTCACCACAGGTTTGAGTGTGTTTTTATTTGTGCATACTCTCTTTGTGTGTCGTGCCCACTCTGCTTTGAGTCTCGCTTTCAGCATTGTTGTTGGTTCTCTGCTTGCAAAGCTTAAAACTTTTGTTGTATTACACCGCTCTGACAGTGATTGATACGCGCTTAGAATTCCTATTCTCTCTAGTGTTGAGCCCCTGTTATTAATTTAGCATGATGTCGTGCTACAAAAAATCTTGAACAAACAAAGATGCATGTGATTCGGAACAACTTAAGTTGGTTAACTGCTGGTTGTGCGAAAATATCATGCATATTAAATGTGCTGGACTAAGTGGACGTGACCTGGACAAAATTGATTCGCATAAAAAAGGTTGTGGTGATTTGAAATGGTCGTGCCCTGTATGCACTGATAAGCAATTTAATTTCTCGCGAATGAACAACGACATAAGAAACAAATTTAATATTCCTGACAAATTGAACAAGCAACTCACTAGCGAGTTTACCTCCAGTGCTGAGATGCTTAGTCAATTTAAGTTTGAGTCACCGCCCTCGCGTCGGCTGGACCGTCAGTTTTTAGAACTGCCACCTCCCGTTGGTGGCAAGTCGTCCGAACCTTCTTCTTCGTTGCCAGTTTCACCTCAATGTTTTGACTTATCACCAACCATATCTCTTTCAGCATCACCAAGAACTATGCTTGATTTATCTCCTTTGCATCCCTCCCTGTTTCAAGATACTGTTGATATTTTAAATAAGCCACCAACACATAGATTAGCTCGTTCCCCAATTGCACCGCCTGAACCTGTTGCCAGTGTTTCGATTCCTTCTCAGCCTCCACTTCTAATATGAATATGTGATAGCACCACGCAAGGAAGTTTTTGTGTCTAGGTTGTCCCCGGAAACTACTTGCGAGAAAATTTCCGCGTAAATTGCGAGCAAATCCTCAGCATGTGTTTCGATTACAAAGTTTAATTTTGCCCAGCCTCGTGATGAAGCTTCCTTCAACATAAGTGTTCCAGCTGTAGCTTTTCCAATCATATGCGACCCAGAATTTTGGCTGCCAGATGTGATTGTCCATGAGTTTAGGCAAAAAAATCGAGTTAGGCCAATGCCCGTCAGCTTGCCCTCTTTTAGTATATCCTCAAATGTAGGGTCTAGTTCAAAAAACTAGTTCTGTCCCTCAGTCCGCATAAAGCCTATCAGAATGTTAGTGGTCTGCTCTCCAAACTTTCTACCTTGTTCTTAATTAGTGCTTCATTTGAGTTTATTGCATTCTCAGAGACTTGGTTGAACACACGACCTACTCGCAGAGGTGGAGGTGTACTGATCGCAGTCTCAACTAACCACCGTTCGGAATTAATTCCATTAAATCTGCCTGATGATGTTGAATTTGTTGCCGTTAATTTATCTTTCCCTTCCTCTTCTTTATATATCACTTGTTCTTATATCCCTCCTTCTTCCGATATTCAAGTTTATATGAACCATATAACTTGTATAAAAGATGTTTGTGTCCAATTACGAGACTTTGACTCAATGGTTGTTGTAGGCGATTTCAACTTGCCAAACATCGCCTGCTCATTTCTTAATGGGTCAACTTATCTTGTTCCTCCAACACAGCATGACTTCTTAGATCATCTGTTTGATATGTCCATGTTTCAAATTAATATAATTCCAAACCATTTAAATAAATGGCTGGATCTAGTCTTTGTCGCTGACAGTACTAATGCCGTAATCTCTAGGTCTACCCCCTATCACTGCCTGAAGATTCTTACCATCCTACAATTGAAATCTCCCTTTCAGTTTCTGGACCTACCTCTTCAACATCTATAGCTTCAAACAAACCTCGTCGTTGCATTCGTAAAGGAAACTTTACTTTTTTAAATCAACTTAATTGTGCAACAGACTGGAATCCTTTGTACAATGCGGTTGATTTAAACTTTGTTTTTACCTTTTTCAATGATTCCATCAATTCTCTTTTAGATATTTGTATTCCTAATAGTGCTCCCTCTCCAGCGTCCATAATCCTCCTTGGTACTGTCCTAGGCTTTCTAATTTGAAAAATATTAAGTCTAGATACTTCAAAAAGTATAAACGTACTGGTTCTGTTGTTGACTTTTCTCAATACTCAATTGCCAAATCAAACTTTACACTTTTCAATTCTGAATGCTTTAAGAAATATCTTGCCCGATGCCCAATTGAATTTGCAGAGGACCCTAAACAATTCTATAGCTTTGTCAACTCTAAACGTACATCCTCTTCTTTATCTTCTTCTTTCTTTTCTTGGTGACCAAAATGCTAACGATGACTCCACTGCCGCTGACCTAATCGCGGACTTCTTCCAATCAACTAATTCCTCTGCCCGTTTTACCAATACTTCTTATCCTTATAAAATTCCTTCTTCCAACTCTGTATGCGCTCCCACAATTTCTGAAAGCTCCTTGCTTTCATATTTAAAATCACGACAATCCTCATACTCCCCTGGGCCTGACAACATTCCTAGTTGCGTGCTGTATTGTATTGTGTTGTATTTCTTTATGCAATCCTTTGCTGAAGCTTTTTAATCTATCGCTAGAATCTACTGTGTTTCCGAATCTTTGGAAAGAATCTTATATCATTCCTCTTCATAAAAAGGGCGGAAAATCTGATATATCCAATTATAGGGGTATAATCATGCTTCCCGCTATTCCAAAATTATTTGAACAGATTCTAACCTCATCCTTACAGCACTATTGTAAATCGATTTTATCACCTTTCCAGCATGGATTTACAAAGCGTCGGTCAAATACGACCAATTTGCTTGAATTTACCTCAGTGGTTAACGATGGATTAATTTTAAACAAGAAAGAAAGTCGGTCAAGCCCGACTATAACATACTCTGTACCCTTACACTCGCATTTGCTGACGAGTCAAACGGACAGTTAACACACAACGCACAGCGCGGTGCGCTCTCTAAGTTTCTCTCTCTCTCTCTCTCTCACTAAGATTGCCTCTGTTGAACGGTTATGGTATGTTGCTGTGCTTATTGGTGGGGGGGTGGGTGGTGTTAACTGGCGTTTTTTGCTCATAACTTGAGTATCGTTCATCCGATCTTTGTCATTCCTTCAGCAAATCGATAAATAATTTTGATTACTAGATATCTTTAGAAGGTACAAACCATCTATCATCAAAACTGTGGAAGATACACGTTTTTTCCAAATTGTGGGGCGGGAGGGTGCGTATCAAAAATTGAAAATAAACTTGATCTGCCTGCAAGTATAAGAAATATATGTCCCTTATGTGTCAAACCTCTATCTCTTACCATCTCTGAGATCTGAGACGGACGGACAGACGGACGGACGGACAGACGGACATGGCTATATCGACTCGGCTGTTAATGCTGATCAAGAATATATATACTTTATAGGGTCGGAAACGATTCCTTCTCCCTGTTACATACTTTTGCACAAACTTAATATACTCTGTGTACCTTCGGTACAGAGTATAAAAATAAAACAGATGTCATCTATACCGACTTCAGTAAATCATTTGATTCTGTGAGCCACGATCTACTCCTCTTTACGCTTGATCGTTTGGGATTTCCTTCCTCTTTTCTGCTTTGGATTTCGTCCTATTTAAAAGACAGAACTCAGAAAGTTCTGCTTCGCTCTAGTACTTCTAAGCCTGTCTTTGTCACTTCTGGTGTGCCACAAGGCAGCCACCTCGGCCCTTTGTGTTTTATTTTTTTTATTAAAGATCTCCCCACAATATGGTCTTATTCTCGGATACTTATGTATGCCGATGACATTAAACTTATTTTATCTTTCAATGACCCGACACATTCCATCAGATTGCAAGATGATTTAAACTCCTTGCAGTCTTGGTGCTTGGTTAATTATTTATACCTTAATTGCTCTAAGTGCATGTTTATGACTTTCCATCGTTGCAAACCTTCGCTGGCTACCTATACGATTGGCAATGAACCCTTGGAACGAATATCTACAGTCGTTGATCTTGGAATTCTTTTTGACCCAAAATTGAGTTTTAATCCTCATATCTCCTCAATTGTTAATAGGGCGAAAGGTGTACTTGGATTCATTAAACGTTGGTCGAAGGAATTTAATGATCCATACACCACAAAGCTTCTGTACACTGCTCTAGTCTGTCCTGTACTTGAATACTGCTCGTCCGTGTGGTGTCCGCAATATAAAAAGTATATCGATCGAATTGAATCAGTTCAAAAGCAATTCTTGCTTTTTGCCCTACGTGGCTTAAATTGGGACCATAAGCAGACTTTTGCTTATTGACCTTCCTTCGTTAGCTAACCGTAGAACAGTCTTAGGTGTTTCTTTTCTTCATAAGCTAATTATCGGTGATGTAGACTCTTCTGATCTTTTGGGTCGCCTTAACTTTTCCGTTCCTTCTAGGCCAACTAGAAACTATTTAGCTTTTATCTTGTCTAGATGCACAACTGATTATGCCCAGCACAATCGATTTCGGGTTTTATGTAAGAATTACAATGATCTCAATCACCTGCTCTCAACAGAACTCTCTTTCATCTCTCTAAAAACGTCTCTCTATAATTATCTCCGGGGAAATCTCTGACCACTCCCAGCTGTGAGTAGGGGCATAGCTTGCTGGACTGGGTAAAAAATCCTCCCCCACAGGGTCAGAGATTTTCCGGTTATTTAGTTTCAAACTTTACGTATACATTTTTTATTTTTAAAGTTAACTTTTAGATAGTTTTCACCCTTTCTCTCTATCTCTGTTTTATTTTAATTTATTATGTGATTATTATTATCTTTTTCCTTTGATCCTACATTACTATAGGTTTTGTTTTTTTCTTGCTCCCTCTTCTCGATCTCTATATTATTAAAGTTTTTGTTAGCTCTAATAACGTCTCTGACTACAATCGGGGCATCGCTGACCGGACGGGCAAATAAAATTCCCCCATCGTGTCGGAGTCGTTATTAGTTTATTTTTTAATTTTATTATATGTTCTTTGATAGGCTTCCTTAGCTCATATAATTTTTACTTTTATACTTTTGTTGATATCCTTTGTTTGTTAGAGTCGACATAAAATAAAATAAAAATAAAAAAAAATTCGCTTGAAGAAAGTTGGGAAATATTAAAAACATATTTCCACAATGGTGAGCCCTCGACTCAAACTGTGAGAAATTTGAAAAAAAATATAACAAAAAAAATGTTCCGAAACCTCAATTTGTGGATCAATTCGTGAAGCGAGTTCGTGAAACTGGAATGTTGGTGGATAAACCAGCCCGTGTACGTACTCGTCCGGTGCGCTCGGCCGAAAACATTGCTGCGGTTGCTGAAAGTGTGCGTGCACAACCATCGACGTCAACTCGCCATCGATCTCAACAGTTGGACATTTCGCGCACTTCTTTGATGCGAATTTTGCGTAAAGACCTTGCCCGGAAGCCATACAAAGTTTAATTGGTGCAGCAGCTGAAGCCAATTGACCATCCGAACCGTCTACAGTACAGGCCGAAGATGGTGAATTTTACCGAAAAACCATCTTTTCGGATGAAACACATTTCCACCGGGGTGGTTATGTTAATAAACAAAATTGTCGCATCTGGGGCATAGAAAATCCGCATATCGTCGACGAGAAGCCAATGCACCCACCACGTGTCACTGTTTGGTGCGGATTTTGGTCTCGAGGCATTATTGGTTCATTTTTCATTGAAAATGGAGAAGGAGCCACCGTAACAGTGAATGGTGAGCGCTACCGCGCAATGTTAAGTGATTGGTTCTTCAAGGAAATAGAAGCGGAAGACTTGGACGATATTTGGTTTCAACAAGACGGCGCTACGTGCCACACAGCGCACGCCACAATCGATCTTCTGCGCCCTATCTTCGAAAATCGAATAATCTGCAAATATGGAGATGTGAATTGGCCGCCAAGAAGCTGTGATCTAACACCGTTTGACTATTATCTTTGGGGAGCGGTCAAGGACAAATGTTATGCAGGCAATCCTGAAACAATTGATGAGTTGAAGAACGAGATTCGCGTTGCTATTGCTGACATACGTGCCGGAACAATTGAAAATGTTCTCGAAAATTGGGTGGATCGAATGGGCTACTGCCAAGTCAGCCGTGACCGAAATTGTTTTTCATAAATGAATGACATGAACCAAACTTTCCAATAAATGTTCAACCTTTGAAAAATATCGAGTCGTTTTTTTTTAAAGCAAAATTAAATTCCAATTTTTAAATGGATCACCCTGTACATATGTATGTGTCAAGGCTGTGAAATTTTGTGAGAAGGTTCGGTCCGGAGGTTCGAACCCGTGGTAAAGTCTTAGGTTCGGTTCGCGGACCGGTTCCTGTACTTATCGAACCCAAGGTATTGGTTCGAGTCTGAGTTCATAGATTGTTAAATAGTTGAAATAGTTGTTAAATAGTTGACCTCAATATTCGTTCAAAATTAAGAAATATGTTTGATGTAGCTATGTATATGAGTCGTCAAGTCGACTGGACTACATTTCTTATTGTTATCATTCACAGGTGTTCAAAAAAGTCTTTTAAAAGTGTCTGGTCTTTGAATTTTGGAAGCCTCACCTCCTACGTACATACCCAGCCAGCACTTTATGAAATTTCGGATCATGTTTTGAGTCCTCTGTCTTATTAAAAAGTCATAAATGATACTTTTGTTGGGAGAATATGGTGCCCAAGCCGATAATCTTCTCAAGGAGTCGTTTGTAGCCCGTTTTTCTCATCATTTTTGTCTCCATTTCGAGTCATAGAGCGCGTTCACCAGCACACACCAATCATCTAACATAAATCATCAATCAACAAAAAAGTGTTTGGCTGCTGGTGAACGTGTTTGATAGAATTTTAAAGCAACAGAGTCATCGAGATATTTTTGTTGGCGGAAGGTTTGAATTTTTGGCAACTAATAGCTAAATAAAATATAGAACAGACTGTTAAATTTATATGACTGTCGTCAATAGCAGCAACTGCTCCTAGAATCCCCTTGAATTTTCCTCAAAACTTTGTTAGCCATTTAATATTTGTTGTAATCCCGGCGAGAATGTACACAACAAACTCGAATATCTGATGGCCAGATCTTTTATCAACACGGTCATTTAGAAATATGAAGAACTCCTGTGTTTTGCCAGCAGCCAAATTACATAACGCTGGGTTTTATTAAGAGTTACTTTCGCTATTAGTTCATCCAGGGCAACGCAAAGAAGGGTCTGCAAATGTTCATTTTAATAAAGCATTTAATGGGCAATGAGCTGAGAGTCCTTAACGATGCACGGGACATCATGAAATAATCCTTGAATTTGTCCACTCTATAATTTTGTACTTTCACAACAACTGAGTACGCGGGGGCTGCTTCTGTTTGAAGAGGCGGCTTTTCAAGTTTTCCTCCTCCGCAACAACCAGTAGAGCCGTCAGAGCCTTGCACGAATTCCCGTGAGCTACTTGCGAATCCACGTCCTCTGCCAATTCATTAATTAAAAACAAAGAAGTTTCCCATTCATTTTGTTTTTCTCTTCATTTAATTTCTTGTTTATTTACAACTGACAGCTGTGTGCTATCGATAACAAATCACAATCAAGCAATTCTAACAAACTATTTCTTTCACATCTAACACAATCACGAAAATTAGCAATCATGTTTGCACATCATGCCTGTTCACCAACACAATCTAACAAAAATAGTCGATTTTTTATCATCGATTTATGCTGGTGAACGCGCTCTATTTCTTTGATGTATTCACATCTAACACAATCACGAAAATTAGCCATCATGATTGCACATCATGACTGTTCACCAGCACAATCTAACAAAAGTAGTCGATTTTTTGTCATCGATTTATGCTGGTGAACGCACTCATATATCCAATCATTTGTGAGTCTTTTTCTAGCCGTATTTCAATAAATCACGTTATGAGCATATCCCTGAGTCATTTCAGAGTCTTCTTTAAATCGGACATGAATATAATCTCTTTAATCTTTAAAAGGACTTTTCAGGGCGATTCTAGTTAAAATGATCTTCCAAATTTGATATGCTTAACCTTTTGCAGTATACTTAGGGTTTTCTTTCTTCTCGAAATCTCAATACGGATTGGATTTCTAAAAAGCATTTTTAATTATCAACTGAAGCGATTCTGAACTATCCTATAAAATAGTTTTTCGGTCATAATATTGTATATTAATAACAAGAAAAGATCTTAAGAAATTGACTTAAATGATTTTTTGAAACGAACCCTTTTTTTGTATACACGGGCTCGGTTCGGGTTCGGGTTCAGGTTCGGGTTCTCAAATATTTGATGGGTTCGGTTCATGGTCCGGTTCGAGGAACCCGGAAAACTTGAACCGAACCGGTTCTTCGGGGTTCGGATCAGGACCGGTTGGCAGCCTTGGTATGTATATCAAATAAATAAACATAATCAATTACCTTTAAGTACTCGTCTTTCAATACTTCATAAATTGCATCGCAAGTTTCCGGAATGATTCCAGATATTGTTGCCTTTGACATTCTAAACTAGAATGAGAGAGACGCCATGCTGGATCATGAAGCCAAATAGCGGAGTGTCACTGCTAATCTTTCGCCAGGTGAAATGGGTTAAGAAAATTCGTCGTCTGCTGTGTGTTCAACTTGGCAAACATGCCTTCTTCCCTTCGAGTCAAATTAATTTTGTCGACCCAGCAAGAGCGCTTTACTTACTGTAGAAGTTGTTGCTCAGTTCTCTGCCACTGTCAAGCGCTCAGTAGAAGACGATTCGCCACCCTTGTTCAGCATTTTCTACCTAACATTTCAGCCGTCTTTGAAATAGAGATTGCTTTGCTTCTCAAGTTTGTGCTACTTTCTAAGTGGTTCAAAAAGGAAGACCCACCCTTTACTGTCTAAAAGTAAAAAATTTAGGGGTTATATGGTATCACAACAGGAGGCGGAGCCCTCATGGCTATTGGTGTCGACGAAGCCTCGATGCAAGATATTGTCTCGATGGGTCACCAGCTTAACTTCAGGTACGGGAAGATCCCCGTGCATAGTCTTAAGAAGACCGCGAAGTCGGCTGGACAGACCCATCAGCGAGAGACTGAGGCAGGACGCCCCACCGAAGCGGGAAGTAGCGAGTCTCCGGGTGAGGAACTCCCCACAGAAAAGGAGGATGTCACTGAGGACGAGGAGCTCGACGGGGAGTCCCCCGTAGAGGACATGGAGGTAGTGGAGGAGGCAGACGAACCCATGTCCTCACACGATCGCAGAGCTTGCAGTCCATGAGAACGAAGAAGCCGACACCACACTGGTGTTTTGAGGCGGTGGGAGCAGTCCTGGCTTCCCGCCAGAGAGCGCGAATCAAACAGCGCAATGATGACTTCCCCCTCAGTCATCACAAGCACCAAGCTAGTCCAGGTGAACGTTCATCACGCAAAGGCGGCTTCGGCTGTCTTGGCTAGAACGTTCACCCGACAACACCTACGACTATCTTTAATATAGGAACCTAGGTGCAATGAGGGAATAAAGGGCCTATTTACAAGAGAATCCACGGTAATTTGGGAACAAAAGCATGCCTTCCTCAGTGCCTGTATAATGATTAGAAAGAATATTAAATATACTATCTGTTCAGTTCCACTGAAACAATTCGAATCTGTCCTACTCTCAGATCGTTCGATAACCACTATCATTGCGACCCTGCGAGCCGAGAACAGGAGAGAGAGACGAGAAATCGCGGTAGAGAAAAAGCACATAAGAAGAAAATATAAGTCGATCTACAGCAGCAGCACACGCACACGTTCATCCGAACCATCCTAAATTTACTACATTAATTAAGTTTATTATTTCCATTTAAATGGCCAATTGAAGTCACATGTATATGAAATAAAACTTAAAGTGGATTTAACTGATATTGGAAATTAAGGAGAGCCCTTCCCATACTATGACTGCCTCACATCCCAGCTGCTAAGGCGTCACAACTACACATGGTGGCCCATGGGAAGAACCTTCTATCATTTCAATACCACCAATATACTGGCCAAGTTGATATATTCATAATTAAATTTGCTCGAATAACGGATTCCCTACTATTGATCATGTGCTCACGCATTTTGACTGTGCACTCATCCCGACAGGGCACAGACACACACATACAAAGGGTCCGTTATATTGTTGCTGCTGCTAAGACAAACGTAAGAAGAGAAGACTTAAGAAACGTTACCTTGGATTCCCACTTTCCGCGCGCATTGGCATACAAAGGTAAGCAGAGAAATCGCCTGGTCACAATTGATGCCATTGAAAATCGAAGCTGCAGCCTCAAGAATTCCTCCTCACATATGGACAATTCGAAACGACTTCATGTTCATAACACACACGTTGAATCGGGTACCCCTGTACCTCATTGCAACCATTGCGGTGAGCAACATATACTCCGTCGTTGTCAGAAGTTTCTCTCTCTGGATTGCTACCAAAGTAAAGAGATTGCGAAAAAATGCAAGCTTTGTCTTAATTGCTTATGTAAGTCTCACGCCGTCTCACGGTACACCAGAGCACGGTGTACGGTACACGAAGAGCTGTCTACAATGCGGACAGCGTCACCACACATTACTCCACTTTCCAACAGCGGTACTCGCAGCACAACCTCTCTTGTTATCAAAATTCAAGCAAATCAGGCTACGTCTAAAGCTAAACACGGTCTCCAATGTCTGTCAGCCACATCATCGATCACACCCCGTCGGGGTGTCTTCTTAGCCACGGCACGAATTATCCTCAGCAATCCTGATAACTGTCTCCAAGCTACTCTCAAAGCTCTTATAGACCAGGGTTTTGAAGCTACGATCATCTCCGAGCATGCCGTACAATGTCTACATCTTAAACGACGCACCACACGGGCATCAATTGCAGGTGTTGGACAATCCCCTGGAAACCGGTGCAAAGCCGCGGTAAGCTTTAACATTCAACCGACAACAAATATACTGTTGATGATTCACGCCGACCCTGCCTACGTTTTGAACTCCTTGATCTCGTTCTTACCGAGTCAGAACTTTCAGCCGCAACCATGGCCTCACATCCAAGGCCTTTCATTGGCTGACCCTAAGTATTATCGTGCCAAACGCATCGATTTAATCATTGGATCAGATCTCCTAGCTCAAATCATTCTGCCCGGCACCAAAATTTGAACACCCGATTAACCAACCCTACAGAACACACATTTTGGATGGATTCTTGCTGGCAGATTGAAAACACCCAATCAGCCGATTAGTTGCAATCACGCATCATTGGAGATCGAAGATCTGCTCAAACAATTTTGCGAAGTCCAATCGGTTCCAGAACGCTCAACTCACACAAAGGAAGACGCCTGGTGTAAATCACTATTTCAAAAAACGCACACTCGTCAAGACAATGGCCGATACTTAGTAAGATTGCCCTTTAACACTCGTTTTGACCCCAGCATGTCCCATAAAATCGCCCTCAACAGATTTCTTCAACTCGACAGACGTTTTCAAGGAGATCCTAAAAATGGCAAGCGTACAGTGCTGGCATTAAAAAGTATTTCGATCTGAATAAAATTACTCCTGCTGAGACTAGCGAAAAGAGCACTACTACAACCGTTTCTGGACGTACTCCTGAATCCTCCTGTGTACTTTGACATCATGCGTACCATGTCCAAAGGCAGAGAGGGTTCTCAAGCACGAAATGTATGTGGACGACATACTTTCCGGAGGACACACACTAGAGGCAGCGAACCAAAAACGCGAACAAACCAGCAGAGCTCTAAAATCAGCAGGTATGGAACTGCGCAAATGGTCCCGCAATGACGCAGCACTTTTGAAATCAATTCCGACAAATCATCAATGTAATCAGTCTCTGTCAAATTACACTGTAACACTGTAAAAACACTTCGATTGTATTGGCAAGCAAACAATGATTGCTTTAAATTCAAAATGATTGCTAGCCTTCGAAGGGCAAGACCAAACGAAAGACTTTGTCCAGCATAGCACGATTATTTGATCCCTTAGAACTAATATGCCCAATTATCAATTTAGTCAAAATTATTTTAAAGGAAGTAACCTTGGTAAAACTTACCGCCGAAGATGGCTCCAAAACATCTTTGCTGTGGGATGATCCGGTTCCAACACCACTTGCAATCCAATGGTAGGAATTCCTTAACAACCTGTCAGACATCAATACGATCAGCATTCCCAGCGGATTAAATTTTGAGCCAGACTACCTTGACGAAATGGTACTTCATGCGTTCTGCGACGGCTCAAATACGGCTTATGCAGTTGCAGTATACCTCAGAGTGAAGCAGTCCGATGAGTCCTACTACACGTCTCTTATAGTTGCAAAAACAAAAACCTCCCCAATAAAACCATTAACAATACCGCGGACCGAACTATGCGGTGCCGTCTTAGCCATCAAACTCATGAAATGGGTTAGCTCAAGCAATCGTTGGACCAAAAACCAACCATAGTTTTACAATGGATAAATGATAACGTTAATCGATAAAAAACGTTCGTTGGTAACAGAATTGCATGCCAGTGGGCACGTGAGCACTGCAGATAACCCAGCGGATTGTGCAACGAGATGCCTCACCCCTTCAGACCTTTCCACATTTAAACTGTGGTGGAATGGACCCTGCTGGCTAAGTAACTCCCAGAACAATTGGCCAAAAACTGTCATGCAACCACCTGGGATCGAAGAAAGCCTATTGGAATCAAGGGCTATGAAAATCATCGCTAACACAGCGGAGCTGAATACGTCGACGGTGGACACATCATATATCGATCGTTTTCAACATATAACCGATTACTACGCACTACTGCCTACATTTCATGGGAAACGCAAAACACAAAATACACCGAACCATCGGACCCCTGAGGATTGAGGAGCTGGACCGAGCACTCCTCCGTATTGTCCAGATAGGGCAGCATGAGTCATTTGCAGCCGAAATAATGGCGGTGAATAAGGAAAAAACATTACCCCCAGCAAGCAAACTGTCTCGTCCCACCCAATTATCTCGAAAGAGATTTTCAGAGTCCATGGTCGTTTACGACATTCAAATCTTTCATATAATCGCAAACGTCTAATCATCTTACCCAGCTCTCACGTTTTCACAGATTTGGTTATTAACAACTCTCATCAGTAGACACTGCGCGGAGGAGCTCAATTGACCTTAGCTCACAACCTTTACAAGTTCTGGATTATAAAAGGAAAGCGAAGTGTGGTACGTGTCCTTCGAAAATGAGTGAGATGCTTCAAAGTTGCACCCACTGTCAAAAATCAACTGCTGGGAGACTTACCTCTTCACCGGATCAACCCTCCAAATCGCCCGTTTATCGAAACAGTAGTCGATTACACAGGTGCTATCGAACACAAGGCTGCTCGACTCCGTGGCACGAGCTTCTACAAAGGCTACATCGCCATATTTATATGTCTAGCCAAGAACGACGGAACGTTTTCTCCAAGCTCTTAATCGAAGCATCCCAAATTTACTACATTAATTAAGTTTATTATTTCCATTTAAATTGCCAATTGAAATAAAACTTAAAATGGATTTAACTGATACTGGAAATTAAGGAGAGCATTACCCATACTATGACTGCCTCACTTCCCAGCAGCTAAGGCGTCTTAACTGGACACTATCCTTTCAGAATTTCTCTCCAGGGATTGCGTCGCGATAGTGACCACCGAGGCGAAGCAGGGAAAAAACACGGTCATGGCCTCTGCCTACTTCCCTGGAGATCGCATGTGTCAGATGTAACGCAAATGCCCACCATGTCGCATGGGGTAGCTCCGATGTGAACGAGGTGAGTGTTTATTAGAATTCCTCTACAGCTTGATATGGATATATGTAATGTAGGATCCGTCCCGACATTTGTAACTAGAGTAAGGGAGGAAGTCCTTGACCTCACCTTCTCCAGTAAGTCGCTAAAACCTTATATAAAGGATTGGCAGGTCTCCCTAGAGGAATCTATGTCAGACCATAGAATAATCCAATTTAGATTGGAAACGAATACACAGCAAAGTATCCCTGGCAGGAACCCCCACCAAACCAATTGGGGAGGCTTCCGGAGGTCACCGAAACACCTCCTAGAACTAAGAATTTTAGTGAACGAACTAAACAAAAGTATAATCGATGAGTACGAAGAGAATTGCCCTCTTATCAAATCGAGAATGATGTTTCTTGGTTTCCACCAGGTTTCTAGGATTCCTCCTACCCTGGAGAACTTCAGAAAGAAGACCTTAATTCTTTTTAATGAAGCCAAAAAGAATGGGGACTGTCATAAATACAAACAGGCCCTGACACTATACAATGGTGAGATTAGGAAAGCCAAAAGGAAGAATTATAGGAAATTCAGCGAGTCCATTGGAGACACGAAAGAAGGAGCAAGATTGCATAGAGTCCTGGCCAAGAAAAGACCGGACGGCAACATTTCGCTCAAAAAGGCTAACGATGCCTATACAGTTAGTAACGAGGAGAGAGTACGTCTCTTGTTAGACACCCACTTCCCGGGAAACATCCCCGTGGAAGAATGTGACGACCAACAGCACTGCTATCACTCTCGTGGCTCCGACTGGGCAGAAGCCAAGAAAGTTTTGTCCGCAGGTTGACTTGAGTGGGCAATTGGATCATTCCAACCCCTTAAATCCCCCGGACCAGATAGCACTTATCCAGCATTCCTGCAGGAAGGAAAGGACATACTCCTACCAATCCTCAGGAAGATTATGACCAGCAGTCTGGCAACTGGGTATATCCCACTTGCTTGGCGCAGAGCAAATGTAGTCTTCATCCCCAAGGCAGGGAAGAAGGATATAACTAACCCCAAGTCCTTCAGACCCATCAGCTTGACATCGTTTTTATTGAAAACGATTGAAAAGCTAGTGGACAATAGCATACAGAGTACGCTGCTAAAGGAGGCTCCCCTCCAACCAACACATCACGCGTACAGAGCAGGCCTTTCGACCGACACGGCATTGTATCAACTCAGGAAGATGCTTTTCTTCGTTTTACCGCCGACGAGGTCAGACGTGTTTTTCTTGAGCTCCGTTTCAAAACGTTATAAAAGTGTTCAAATCGGATATTTTTAACAAACACCTTCGACCCGCGACAAAAGACGCTAATGGACATTCATAGGCACTCGTGCTTATGTTGTCCAATAATATCTAATTTGTTGATTTTTTAATTAAGTTTAATTTAATTAAATGACAACGTATACATACACAACAAATGCAACTGGAAAAAATACCAACAACACCTTGAGTCAGAGAGAACTCACTGCTCAAATGCAACAACAGCAAAGCGATCGCCGGCTTTCTATACAGCGCAACAATGCTTACTTTGCAGTAGTTTCCCCCGACCCCGCCAGCACGCTAAAACCAACAAGTGATGTGAACGTAAACTCTTTTTCAACCGCTCCGACATGGAGTGCCCTATGCCCCTCCCCTCTGCCCACGATGAGTACGGTAACGCTTACTACAGCACAATCAACATTAACAAGCACAACAACAACAAGTGTTCAAAATAAATCGATCACCACCAACCATCTTCCAATAATGTCAACGCAGCACGCACTCCCACCAACACAAACTCACGAAAGTACAACACCAACCACCCGCTCATATGTGCAGACTGGCATCGATCGGTATGTACAAATAAACAAACGAAAACTAAGCCCGCAAAACAAAAAAAGCGGCAATACTCCATAAATTAACAAAACATGTAATTTACCTGTGGACAAAGATCCGCTCACTGGAAATAGGTTCCAAATTCTTGGCAAACAGCTTGACGCAGAGTGCGATGAAAAGGCTCCAAATGCCGCAAAACCAAGGCCTCCACCAATCTACATAAGAGGTAACAACTGCGCGACCCTAGTGACAAAGCTTATCCCACTAATAGGCAACAACAACTTTTATGTGACATCAGTCAGCAAAGGCAAAATACGCGAAACGAAGCTCCAAGTCAACACCGAGGAAAACTATCGCACTGTCGACAAATACCTAAGAACTGAAAACAAAAACTATTACACCTACCAACTAAAAAGCTGCAAAGGACTACAATTGGTAATCAAAGGCATTGAATCAAGTGTGCCATCAACGGAAGTCGGCACTGCTTTAGAAGAAAAGGGATTTAAGATCAAGTCCGTAATAAACCTTATGAACAGAGACAAAATACCCCAGCCACTATTCAAAGTTGAGCTAAGTCCGGAAAACACAGCTCCCAACAAAAATGTTGTGCACCCAATATACAACCTACAGTTCTTATTGCACCGCAGAATAACTGTAGAGGAGCCCCACAAACGTACAAATCCAGTACAATGTACCAATTGCCAAGAATTCGGGCACACTAAAGCCTACTGCGCTCTACGACCTGTTTGTGTAGCATGCGGAGAGCTGCACAACACTGCCACATGTCCTGCGAGCAAGGAGGACCCTTCTGTTAAAAAGTGCAGTAACTGTGGAGGCAACCACACTGCAAATTATAGAGGTTGCCCAGTCTACAAAGATCTGAAGAGCAGGATAAATACGCGCACTGAATTTGCACGATCCAATGGAAACCTTAATCAGTTTACACCCTCGCAATCGACTCCTGGAGTTTTCTTTACCAAAGCTGCTAGATCGTCGTTTCTCCCATCGAGTACTACCCAAGGCGTTTCTTTTGCAAGTGCATTGAAACTAGGAATGGATAGACCCACATCCCCAGCCACAATCGCACACGACACACGAACTGATCCGGCTCTGCCAACAATTAATAAACAAGCGGAACTACCATCAAACTATAGTAGCTTAGAAAGCATGTTTTTATCGTTGCAGCAAACACTGAAGGAATTCATTGGATTTATGCAAAACGCAATGCAAGAACAAATGAGGAATCAAGGCATTCTCATTCAAATGCTCGCCTCGCAACAAACCAAATAATGGCTCTCCTAAGAGTTTCACTCTGGAATGCAAATGGCATTCCTCGCCACAAAGTGGAGCTATCAAAATTTCTCCAAGACAATGAAATCGACATAATGCTTCTTGCGGAAACTCATCTGACGGACAGATATAACTTTCAATTACCGGGGTATGCATTTTATGGCACAAATCACCCAGATGGTAAAGCCCATGGCGGAGCTGGCATCCTAGTCGGAAACCGCATTAAGCATTACCCACTATCGGGATTTTCGGAAAACTACCTATAAGCCACATCAATATGTGTAGAATCTAAAAGAGGCAATATCACCTTGTCGGCGGTTTATTGTCCGCCTCGCTTCGCAATATCAGAAAATCAATTTCTAGATTTCTTTAATACATTAGGTCAGCGCTTTTTAGCGAAACATCCGCACTGGGGCTCTAGACTGACTAATCCAAAAGGGAAGCAACTGTATAGCGTACTTATGCGCGCATCAAACAAACTCGACTATGTATCTCCGGGTAGGCCTACATATTGGCCAGCAGATCCCAAGAAATACCCGACCTTATAGACTTTGCCATAACAAGAAAAGTTCCACAAAATTTGGTAACTGCAGAAGCACTCGCAGATTTGTCGTCAGACCATTCTCCGATTATTTTTACCCTTCTGGAGTGTCCTCAGATCAGAGAGTATCCTCGGAGACTGACATCACATAAGACAAACTGGCTCAAATACAAAAAATATATTAGCAGTCACATTGAACTGAGCCCAACCATAAACAGCGAAGAAGACATTGAAAATTCAGTCCAAGCCCTGAGCTCAATCATTACTGCTGCAGCTCATCACTCGAGCCCACTAACAGCATCAACAACAACAACACCTAAGCAAGATCGTAGATTAACGAACAGCTGTATAGACCGGCTGGTCACTGAAAAGCGGCGTGCAAGAAGAGAATGGCAGAGCAATCGGTCGCCTGCTGCAAGGACTCGCCTGAGACATGCAGAACGCGTACTTCACAAAGCACTCGAAGCTGAGGAGCAGCTAGCCCATAGCCGTTACATCGAAAAACTATCGCCTACAAGCACCAAATTCCCCCTATGGAGAGCACACGCAAGCATAAAGCCACCTGCAAAGGTAGATACGCCTTTGAGGGATCAGAGAGGAAAATGGGCCCGCAGCGACGAAGAAAAGGCAAATGTCTTTGCCCTTCACTTAAGAAATGTTTTCCAGCCGAATCCACCAACCAATGCATATGCACTGCCACTGATTCCCACTGCCGCACAGACTTACCCAATCAAAGTTCATTCGCTTGAAATAAAAAACGTTATAACAGAACTCAATCCCAAAAAAGCACCAGGACATGATCTTATTACGCCTAAAATGATTATGGAACTTCCAAGTCCTGCCATTACATACATCTCGAGAATCTTCAATGCCGTACTGCGATGTGGATACTTTCCAATTCAGTGGAAGAAATCGACAATCATAATAATTCAGAAACCAGGAAAGGATAAAACACAAGCGTCATCATATAGACCCATTAGCCTGCTGCCTTGCTTATCAAAAGTATTTGAGAAGATCTTACTTCGCAAAATTGATACCCATGCACAAAATATAATTCCTTCACATCAATTTGGGTTCCGAGCAAAACACGGGACCATTGAGCAAGTCAACCGTTTAACTTCAGATATTCGGACTGCGTATGAGCACCACGAATACTGCTCTGCCATTTTCCTAGATGTTGCCCAAGCGTTTGACCGCGTTTGGTTGGACGGGCTTATATACAAAATTAGGACACTGCTTCCTCCAAATACACACAAACTCTTAGAATGTTATGTCAGCAACAGAGTTTTTTCTGTTCGCCAAAATGAGTACACAACGGAAGAGTTCATCATTGGAGCCGAAGTGCTACAGGGTAGCGTTCTCGGTACTTTTCTGTATGTATTGTACACTGCCGACATCCCAACAGACCCCCGACTAACAATGTCCACTTTTGCTGATGATACGGCAATTCTAAGCAGATCACGATGTCCAATTATTGCATCCAGACTCTTGGCAAGCCACCTATCTCAAGTGGAGGAGTGGCTGGCCAACTGGCGCATAAAAATTAAAGAGCAAAAGTGTAAACACGTGACGTTCACACTCAACAGAAGCACCTGTCCCCAGATATCCCTAAACGCGACTATGATACCACAATCAAACGATGTTGTTTACCTTGGTATCCACCTCGACAGAAGGCTCACTTGGCGCAAACACATAGAGTCGAAAAAACTTCAAATAAGGCCAATAGCCTTCACTGGCTAATTAACTCCCGTTCCCCTCTAAAACTGGAATATAAAGTCTTACTGTACAAAAGCATCATAAAGCCTGTCTGGACTTATGTCTCACAGCTATGGGGAAATGCCTGTGCGAGCAGTGTGGATATCCTTCAAAGATCACAATCAAGAATTCTTAGAACACTCACTGGAGCGCCATGGTACATTCGCAACGAGTGTGTCCACAACGACCTGAGGATCCCATTGGTCGAAACTGAAATACAGAAACTAAAGCGCAAATATTCTGAAAAACTTCTAGCCCACCCTAATGAACTTGCACAATCTCTCACCCTGCAAGCAACGCATTCTCGCCTCCGAAGAAAAGATCTACCAACCCAGCGACTGAATTAAAGGGCCGCAGAACATAAGCCAGCTCCAATAGGAGATGGTTGTACAATAGTTTCTAGATTAAGATTTGAAAAATTATTGTTAGTCTCATTAAGAGAAGATTCAATAAATACTAAAAAAGTTAAAAAAAAAAAAAAGGAAGATGCTCGAGAAAACGAAGATAAGGAAGTGGCTTTCTGCGCCTTCCTAGATATTAAGGGAGTATTCGACAGCACATCCCATAGTGCTGTCAAGAATGAACTTATCTGAAGAGAAATAAGCCCCACAGTAGGCAGATGAATAGATTCATTTATACGTTGCAGGGAAGCCTCTGCAGTGGCAGGTGAAGAAACCATCACAGTAACCGCAACTAGAGGATGCCCTCAGGGAGGAGTTCTCTCCCCACTGTTGGGGAGCCTACTTGTGGATGAGCTTCTAGAAAGACTCGCGTCCCTGGGTATAACATGCCAAGGATATGCTGATGAAATTGTCATCCTTGCGAGAGGAAAATACGGAGAAACCTATGTGACATAGTCCAGAGGTGATTGAAAGTGACGTCCACTCAACCTAAACCCTGCGAAAACCATTATAGTACCGATCACCAGAAAATTCAAGCTGAGCAGAATGAGGCCAATACGCCTATCCGGCTTGCTCATTACCCCAGAAAAAGAGCTCAAATATCTTGATAAGCATTTGGGCACTGTTCACATGTAGGAGCAACGCCGGAAAATCGTGGGGCATGGCATCATACATACTCCGTTGACTATACCTCATGGTAGTGAGACCGATGCTCACTTATGGAGCTGTCGTGTGGGAATATAGGGCAAATCTCCTCACTGTAAGGACGCAGCTGCTAAAACTGCAAAGGCTGGCATGTATATGTATGACCGGAGCCATGCGTACCTATCCGACAGCGGCATTAGAGGTCTTGATAGAGCTAACACCACTCCACCATACCATCTGCCTGAAGAAGAAAGCAACACTGCTAACACCAACAACAGAAGGAGTGGGTAAAAACCACATATTAAGCCTAAGGGACTCTGGGACCATCTCCTGTCGTGCAGACCTTAATATGTGAAAGAACTATCATAATAGTCTTAGAGACAAAGAACAAATTGGACCAACTAGGCAGCAGGAATAACCTGACCCTACGATGGATACCGGGACATAATTAAATCAGTGCTCTACACGGGCCACTGCAGACTACGGAGACCCATGAACAAGTTGGGAATAACAAACACCCAACTATGCAGATATGGCGAAGAGAGGGAGGAGTCCTCCGAGCATATACTAGCACACTGCGATGCTCTAGCGAGGCACAGACTCATCAGATTTGGGAAACACATTTTACACCCAACCAATATCAGTAACCCAGAACCCAAGAAAATCCTGACCTTTGTACAGGAAATAGGGCTGCTAGGAGAGTTGTATACTTAGTAGGAGGCCATAATAGAACAGGATTGGTCGCGGTGCGCTATTCCCCGAACACTAAATAATAATAATGGCATCACAACGGTCTTTTTTTAGCCCAAGTGAAAAAGCTTCACCGCTTCTACCGTCGCAACATAACCTAAACTAACCTAAGAGCGCTTTGGCTTGGGTAAATCATCATCTTCAGCACACCCACAACGCAATAATAGCACACGCCACTAGCTCTATTGCCATTCGTGCATTCATTTCTTGCCTTTAAAAAATTTAAGTAAATTACAAATAAAACGAGAAAGGAAAGCTAACTTCGTCTGTACCTAAGTTTTAATACACTTGAAAAAGCTCGCTTCATAGGTTACAGATTTCGACCAAACTTCGCAGATCAGTTTTAAAACATATAATTTTAATAATGGCTGAGTTTAAGAGCGCTAACATTGAAAACAAAAAAGTTTTTCTCACAAAAAGCCATTTTCCGAACGATCGTTTCCATGTCAGCTACAAGAAGTAGTCATCCGATCCAGTCGGTTCCGACATATCAGCGTGCAGCCAAAAGAAGACTCTGTGCAAAATTTCAGTTCGATAGCTTAAAAACTGAGGGACTCAGCTCGTCTTGGTGATTAAGAATATATACTTTATGTGGTCGGAGATGATTCCTTCTATGCGTTGCAAACTCCTGGGCAACGCACTCCTGAGTAGAATAGAATAGGGTCATTCTCGACGGATACCAGGACCTTCTCGGTAGTCTGTTTCCAGCGTGAGGGTAATACGCGCTGGTGTGCCTTAAAGAAGTGTCCTTGGACCAACCTTCTACTCTCTTTACACTTGTGATATGCCTACCTAAAGAACAATACTCATTGAAGATCGACAAGACTCATTGCAACATTTGCTGACGACACAGCTATTATGGCGAGAGACACATGCATCTCTAATGCCACTGAGGTCGTTCAGCAATATTTGTATCGATTCAGCAGATGGGCGAACCGATGGAATATTGAGCTTAACCGAGCTAAATGTGCCGGTGTAACATATACACTTCGTCATGATGAGTGTCCAGGCGTCTTCCCCAACGATCAGCTATTACGTCACTTACATTGACATAAATAGTTGGGAATATATCTGGACAAGCGCCTTTCATTCCGAACCCATATCAACGCGCTTGTAAGGTCAAGTGATTTTTGATAAATATAAAGCACAATTGCCAAGTTTCAGTCACATAGCTTTGGGCAAATTTTTTTTGTTTATAACTTCAATAATTAATATCTTTTAAACTTTAAAGGTCTCCATCTTTTTGAAAGCGTCGGAATTTAAGTTATGTTTAGGACAATAATTTGTATATCCTTAGAAGCTATATCATGGTGGTTAACACTGCCAACAACAATTACTTAATACTATTAAATATTTTAAAAATTGATTAAACTATGATTTAAGAAGACAAAATACTTTTCAGCAATATCAACACGAGACCTGCAAGATAAACCAAATCTGAGATATCAAGTTTTTAAAAAACCCTTTTTTCCATTTTTTCGTTTTTGTCGATTTTTGAAATTGTTTATAAAATTAACAAAAAAAATTTTTGGCCAAACCCCAAATTTGGTTTTGGTGGGCAAGTCGAGATCTAATTTCAGAGTTTTTTTTTATTGGAATCAAAAATGTTGAATTTTACAAACGTTCGATTTGAAAACGAAAAGGCCAAGCTCGTCTGTGCCGAAGTTTTTATACTTTTGCAAATGCTGTTTTGAAATGTCAGAGTTTAAAAACTCTTACATAAAAATCTAAAATTGATCTAACTAAAACCCATTTTCCTACAGATAAACATCTGATTTCGACCAAATTTCGCGAATCTTTTTGTCAACATATTAAATTAACAAACAATTTACTGCATTTGCTTTGCTCATGTTCAAGGCTAACCATCTAGGTGAATCTCGTAGCCATCATCTTCATCCTCATTGATTTCAAAACCATGTAAATGCTAATGCAAATTAAGTATTTTTATGTATCCGCGCACATGGTCACACTGAAAAATATTTGAAAACCAAAAACAACTGCTGCTAAAATCAGTAAAGTCTGAATTGTTATTTAGTAAACCAATAATGGAAAATACTGGATGTGGCTTTCATTTACAAGAACACCTGCAGACATTGCTGAAATTACAGATGTACATTCTGATTCCCTAGTTTATTGCTTAAGCTAAGTTTACACATCCAAATAATTTAGCAAAAATTTTGATAAAAACAGCCATCATAAAAGATTTTACAGGATTAAAAACTTAAGCTATGGTTCCATACGCAAATAATTAATCTTTGTCGCTGACAGTACTAATGCTGTAGTTTCTAGGTCCGCCCCTCTATCACTGCCCGAAGATATTTACCATCCTACTCTTGAAATCTCTCTTTCAGTTTCTGAAACTACTTCATCAACCTCTAAAACTCCTAATAAACCTCGTCGTTGTTTTCGTAAAGGAAACTTTACATTATTAAATCAACTTATTTGTGCAACAGACTGGTCACCTCTGTTCAATGCGGTTGATTTTGACTTTGCTTTTGCCTTTTTCTACGAATCCATTAATTCTCTCTTAGATATCTGTGTTCATAATAGCGTAGCTTCTCCCGCGTCACTTAATCCTCCTTGGTACTGCCCTAGACTTTCTAATTTGAAAAATATTTAGTCTAGATGCTTCAAAAAGTATAAACGATCTGGCTTGGCTGTTGATTTCTCTAAATATTCAATAGCAAAATCCAACTTTACACTTTTTAACTCTGAGTGCTATAAGAATTATCTTGCCCGGTGCAAAATTCAATTTGCAGAGGACCCTAAACAATTCTACAGCTTTGTGAACTCTAAGCGTAGATCTTCATCACTACCTTCTTCTTTTTTTCTGGGTGACCAAAAGGCTGGCAATGATTCCGCTGCCGTCGACCTATTCGCAGACTTTTTTCAATCAACGTATTCCTCTGTCCACTTTACTAACACTTCTTATCCTTATACCATTCCTTCTTCTAACTCGATTTGTGTTCCCTCAATTAGTGAAAGCTCCCTACTTTCGCATTTAAAATCTCTAAAATCCTCATACTCCCCTGGCCCTGACAACATTCCTAGTTGTGTTCTCAAAGAGTGCTGTAGTTCCTTATGCAAACCTTTGCTTAAGATTTTCAATCTATCACTCGATTCTTCAGTCTTTCCAACTCTTTGGAAAGAGTCCTATATCATTCCTCTTCATAAAAAAGGTGGAAAATCGGATATTTCCAATTACAGAGGCATAGCTAAGCTCTCCGCTATTCCTAAATTATTTGAAGAGATTATAACCTCCACCTTGCAGCATTATTGCAAATCGATTTTATCACCTTTCCAGCATGGGTTTATTAAGCGTCGGTCAACTATGACCAATTTGCTTGAATTTACTTCATTGGTTAATGATGGGCTCCTTAAGAAAAAGCAAACCGATGTCATTTACATCGACTTTAGTAAGGCTTTTGACTCTGTAAACCATGATCTTCGCCTCTATAAGCTTGAGCTGCTCTGGATTTCGTCCTATTTAAAAAATAGAACGCAGAAAGTTATATTACGTTCAGACACTTCAAAGCCCGTCTCTGTAACGTCCGGTGTACCGCAAGGTAGTCACCTTGGTCCTTTGTTTTTTACTCTTTTTATTAATGACCTACCCACAATACTATCTTATTCTCGGATACTTATGTATGCCGATGACGTTAAACTTATTTTATCTTTCAATGACCCGACACATTCCATTAGATTGCAAGATGATTTAAACTCCTTGCAGTCTTGGTGCTTGGTTAATCATTTATACCTTAATTGCTCCAAGTGCATGTTTATGACTTTCCATCGTTGCAAACCTTCGCTGGATATTTATACGATTGGCAATGAACCCCTACAACGAATATCTACCGACGTTGATCTTGGAATTCTTTTTGACCCCAAATTGAGTTTCAATCCTCATATCTCCTCTATTGTTAATAGGGCGAATGGTGTACTTGGATTCATTAAACGTTGGTCGAAGGAATTTAATGATCCTTACACCACAAAGCTCCTGTACACTGCTCTAGTCCGTCCTGTACTTGAATACTGCTCCTCCGTCTGGTGTCCGCAATACGAAAAGCATATCGATCGCATCGAATCAGTACAAAAGCAATTTTTGCTTTTTGCTCTTCGTGGACTAAATTGGGACCCTAACCTTCGTCTGCCATCGTACTCCAGCAGACTCTTGCTTATTAACCTTCCTTCGTTAGCTAATCGTAGAACAGTCCTAGGCGTTTCTTTTCTTCATAAGTTAATCATTAGTGATGTAGATTCTACCGAACTCTTAGAATCGCCTTAACTTTTCCGTTCCTTCTAGGCCAACTAGAAACTATTTACCTTTAATCTTGCCCAGATGCACAACTGATTATGCCCAGCACAATCGTTTTCGGGTCTTATGTCAAAATTACAATGATCTCTATCACCTGCTCTCAACAGATCTATCTCTCTTCTCTCTAAAAACGTCTCTCTATAATTATCTCCGGGGAAATCTCTGACCACTCCCAGCTGTGAGTAGGGGCATAGCTTGCCGGACTGGCTAAAAAATCCTCCCCCACCGGGTCAGAGATTTTCCGGTTATTTAGTTTTAAGTTTTACGTATACATTTTTTTTTTTTTTTTTTAAATATTTCTCTTAGATAGTTTTCTCTCTATCTCTGTTTTAGTTTAATTTCTTATATTATCTTATTTTTTCCTTTGCTCCTACATAACTATAGGTTTTGGTTTTTTCTCTCTCTCCCTTTTCTCGATCTCTATATTATTAAAGTTATTGGTAGCTCTAATAACGCCTCTGACTACAATCGGCTGTGAATAGGGGCATAGCTGGCCGGACGGGCAAATAAAATACCCCCACCGTGTCGGAGTCGTTATTAGTTTATTTTATAATTTTATTAGATTTTCTTTGATAGGCTTCCTTAGCTCATAAAATTTTTGTTGTAACGTATTTATACTTTTGTTGAAAGCATTTGTTTGTCGACTCTAAATAAATAAATAAATAAATAAAATTATATCAAATATGGCCGGAAGAAAATTCGGCCTATATATCCCAATTTTTATGAAAATTTTTCCAAATTATTTACCTGTGTGAACATAGCTTTCGACCTACTGCTTAATCACCCATCATAGTAACAAGTCGTTCCAAAAGAAAAACCTTCTCCTTCTCTGTAAAATTCTTGCTTTAGTTTTCAAAGCCGGGTGCAGAGGTGCTGCCAACCTAGTATTATACCATTCCAGCCCTCCCGGTGTGACCGTGGCGCAAATGCACGATTTTATCAATTAACATAAGACAACCAATTGCACAAAAACCACCTAGTTGCAAAATCTAGATGGATTTCGATTTGAGTAAAAATAAGAACATGAGAAAACGGCCCTAAGACTCATTTTCCGACCGATCGCTTCTATGGCAGCCTTAAGATATAGACATCCGATTTCGACCAAATTTTGCGAAACTATTTAAAAGCATATGCAATCAGCGAGTTTAAGGCTAACATTAAAAACAAAACAAAATTCTTACTAAGACCCATTTTCGACCGATCGGTTCTATGGCAACCATAAGATATAGTAACCCGATTTCGTTCAACTTTATCAAATTAGTTTGAATACGTTTAATATTAATAACCACCGTTCTTAAGAACGATTTACTTGAAAACAAAATTGTTTTTTTCAATAAGAACCATTTTCTGACCCATCGCTCCAATGGCAGCTATAAGATATAGCCATGCGATCTTGACCAAAATTTGCAAGTCAGTTTGAAGGCATATAATATTAATAATGGCCGAGTTTAAGGAAGCTTACATTGAAAACATAAAAGTTTTTCTCACTAAGACGCATTTTTTCGACCGTTCCTATGGCAGCTGTAATATTTAGTAATCCGATCCGGTCGGTTCCGACATATTAGCAGCGTGCAGTTAAAAGAAGACTCTGTGCAAAATTTCAGATCGATAGCTTTAAAACTAAGAGACTAGTTTACCTAGAAACAGACAGACGGAAAGACAGACGGACGGACAAAGCTCAATCGCTCTGATCAAAAATATATATAGTTTATGGGGTCGGAAATGAATATTTCTATGCGTTGCAAACTTCTGGGCAAAATTATAATACCCTTTGCAAGGGTATCAAAATTACCCATATTTAGGTCAAGCCATCAATTTAATGGGAAATCATTTTCCTTCGGTCTCTTTTTTAAGGTTCTTTGCAAATATGGCTGATTGGCGAATGTCACCATCTCATCATCCTTTTATTGATATTTTTAATTGAATTTTTTTTTTCAAAGATATTTTAGATGTTATATACCATAGGTATAACATGTACAATATACATAAAATAAATAAACCAATATTAATAACATCTCAAAAACGAGAGCGTAAGTTAAAGTCGGCTCTAACCGACTTCGATATACCCGTTACTCATGGAAAGAACTGTTTAATAGCCTTCCTGTGAGCCTGTGGGCAACATTTTTTAACTCGGCTATTTATTATCCGATCTTGATGAAAATTTCAGGGCTTATAGATATTGCGAATATAATATATAAATATAAGTATATAAATTTGTAATTTATTTGGTGAAATTTCTAATGTTTAATTAATGAGTTGGCTGGCTCTATGTCCGAAAAAGTTGCGTTTGTTCACAACTGTAAACAACTTATGCATTGTACCACCAAAAAAAATTGGTTGCCTATACTAAATAAAATCAGCCTATACTCAAAAAATCAATAATTAAATATATACAGGGGTGCCACAGAATTCACTAGCGATTTGGCTTCTAGCGATTTATCAAATAGCGCGAAAATTTTTGCCATGCCACAGAACTTCGAGTGATTTCATTTTTTAAGCTTGTACACAAACCCTTTCGAACTTGACAGCGTAGGGTAGCCACACCGCAAGAGCAAATAAGAGTAAACCTTTTTATGCATTTTTATACCCGTTACTCGTAGAGTAAAAGGGTATACTAAAGTCGTGCAAATGTATGTAACAGGCAGAAGGAATCATCTCCGACTATATAAAGTATATATATTCTTGATCAGCATCAACAGCCGAGTCGATATAGCCATGTCCGTCTGTCCGTCCGTCCGTCTGTCCGTTTGTCTGTATGAACACCTAGATCTCAGAGACTAAAAGAGCAAAGGCAACAAAATTTGAAATCTAGACTCCTACTGTCTGCACGCAGATCAAGTTTATTTAAAATTTTTGCCACGCCCACCCCCGCCGCCACAATAAAAAAGTTGAATAACTCCCACAATTTTTGAGATATCGATCTCAAATGTAAAACTTCCATTTATATTCGCAACATCTATAAGCCCTCCAATTTTCATCAAGATCGGATGATAAATAGCCGAGTTAAAAAATGTTGCATACTTTTCGGCTGTCCCGCCTCAGACACACAGGAAGGCTATTAAACGTTTCTTTCCATTTTAACTTACGCTCTCGTTATTAATATTTTTATACTCTGTACCGAAGGTACATAGAGTATATTAAGTTTGTGCAAAAGTATGTAACAGGGAGAAGGAATCGTTTCCGACCCTATAAAGTATATATATTCTTGATCAGCATCAACAGCCGAGTCGATATAGCCATGTCCGTCTGTCCGTCCGTCCGTCCGTCCGTATGAACGAAGAGATCTCAGAGATGGTAAGAGATAGAGGTTTGACATGTATGGGACATATATTTCTTATACTTGCAGGCAGATCAAGTTTATTTTCAATTTTTGCCACGCCCCCTCGCGCCCCCGCAATTTGGAAAAAACGTCATATCTCCTACAGTTTTGGAGATAGATCGTTCGTTCCTTCTAGACCTTGTAAACAAAGTTATTTATCGATTTGCTGAAGGAATGGTAAAGATCGGATGAACGATACTCAAGTTATGGGCAAAAAACGGCCACTTAACGAGAAAGAAAGAGAGAGAGAGAGAGAAACTAAGAGAGCGCACCGCGTTGTGCGCGGGGTGTTAACTGGCCGTTTGACTCCTGAGCAAATGCGAGTGTAAGGGTACAGTGTATGTTATAGTCGGGCTTGACCGACTTTCTTTCTTGTTAAATATAAAGTATTTGGTTAATTCTTTTTTAAACAAAATAAACTTAATTTTCTTCAACGGAGTTGAATGTTTTTTAATTCAAACAGCAAAAATTGTAATTTGCCGCCCGCCAAATTAAAAATGAAACCTTGAAACTCTGGCTGCTGTATTGTAACACGAGTACGGCAAGCGAAAATTTAAACAAACGAATTGCCGTCTTGTATTCGCAATTTAAAAGAATAATAAAATTAACTCAACTTTGAGCGGCTTCTCGACATTATTTTGGTTTTAGCGTTGCCACTTTTTTGAACTCAAACTGGCAGAAATCGATTCACAAATTGCAAAAGATTAACGCAAAAGTTATTGCTTATAGGGCGGTGTCCATGGGTACGGAAACGGCCGCGAAATGAATAACACTATATAAAAACGAGAGCGTAAGTTAAAGTCGGCTCTAACCGACTTCGATATACCCGTTACTCATGCATAGAAATGTTTAATAGCCATCCTGTGTGCCTGAGGTGAGACAGCCGAAAAGTATGCAACATTTTTTTAACTCGGCTATTTATCATCCGATCTTGATGATAATTGGAGGGCTTATAGATGTTGCGAATATAAACTTAAGTTTTAAATTTGATTCGGGGGTGGGCGTGGCAAAAATTTGAAATAAACTTGATCAGCGTGCAGACAAAAGGCGTATACATTTCAAAATTGGTTGCTCTAGCTCTTCTAGTCTCTGAGATCTAGGTGTTCATACAGACAGACGGACAGACGGACATGGCTATATCGACTCGGCTGTTGATGCTGATCAAGAATATATATACTTTATATGGTCGGAAATGATTCCTTCTGCCTGTTACATACATTTGCACGACTTTAGTATACCCTTTTACTCTACGAGTAACGGGTATAAAAAATGCTAAGGAATTTTTTCGTGTGGCCGTTTCATGTTCGGTGTCTACCAATCGCGAAAAATACTTACGTTTGCCACTACGTTGTGTTCAAAGTTAACATCGCCTTTAAGTGCTGTTTACGCCTCTTTTTTGCCGTGACGTGAGCAAAATAGGTTTCGATTCTAATTTGTGCGGTGAAATTGAAAATGACCGCAACTAAAAAAGATTCTGTCAGAAAGCGTCGCCTAATGGCATATTCAAGAGCGGACAAGCTGAATCTGATAAACGCCGTGAAAGTGAAGAGCGAGGTGCGGGACTTGGCGGATAAAGAACACTCGGAAACCGCCAGAGATCATCGGCGGACCGGAGCACGGTCTGCAACAGCATGTGACGTTTCCTGTCACCACAAACCACAATCGAGGAGCTTAAAACCTATTTGGCCAGCATTCAAACACAGCTAAGCGCCTCCAGTCCCCTCAATCAGTTCGATTTGATTAACCTCAACTATGCCTTCGATCACAGCTACCAGACCAAAGGGAATATCATTGATCAGCCGCCGGTGTTCAATGATCGCGACAGTAAAACCACCACAAACCAAATGCCCGCTTCCAGTTCAGTGGACAGCGAACTGCTGGCCTCCTATCAAGCGGTAATCTAGCGGATGCCAATCAATGCCAATTATATCAAGCTAAAAAATGGGCGAACCATACTTCAACTTTATTAATCAATTCCATTTCTTAACGTTTCCCTGCCAGGGCGCCGACTACGTGTCCAAGTGCTATGTGACACCCAGGGACCGCTGCCCAATACCAATTTCGAGTTCAGCGGAGCTATATACGCCGCCAAGTCACACATGCTACAGTAGTATATCCAGAAGATCATCATGCTGACCAACTTATTGGAGGCAAATCGCCAGAAATGCGCCAATTACTTTCCAATTGAGCTGAACGAAATGTTTGCCGTGGCAGCCAAGTGCGAGGTGTTTGTTTAATGCCGCTGCTCGGGACTACATCGAACAGCATTTAATGCCATTTATTGTGCAGACACAATTTTAAGGAAAATGTCGGTAGAGGCAACTACCGACGTTCACTGCGCTAATAATGCAGTTTGTCAAAAGTCATAATGATAAGAACAATTAATTTATTATTTATTTCATTTAATAATAAAAATATATTAAAATAGCACATTAAATATGTTATATGCATAATCCTGCCAGGTGTTGTTGTTTGTAAGTTCGCGGTCTCATTTAACAGCACCAGAGCAGCGCAGGGTTACTTTGAAAAGATTATCGATAGAAAAAAGTGTGTTATCGTGTGCTATCGTGTTATTAACATAGGCTTAGCAGACTCTGTTAAGAATCTGCGGAATATCAACTTTTTCACAAGAAATTTTTTGGCGACCCGTGGATACCGCCCTTATCAATCGAATTTTTTTATCTATGTTTTAACACAAAAATCGCTATATTATACACCTTAAAACTAAATTCGATAAATTTCGAAATTCAAATGTTAAAAGGTGGCACCTCTGAAAGACAAGCGATTTGGTGAGTTGCAGTGAATGACAAATTTAACTAGCGATTTAAGTAGCGATATTACTAGCGATTTATTAAAATGCTAATTTAACTATCTTAAAATGCTAAATATTTAATTTTTTTGATATAGATTATTCACAAATTGATCACCCTTTATGAATCAATAAGGTTTTTTTTTATTCAAATCCATTTTGGGGGCTTATTTAAGCAAATCGCCGGCTCAAGGGTGGGCGATTTTCAAATTACTCGAAAACAGGCTCTGTGGCAGGGCGAAATCAAATTCTCGCGAATTTCCAGCGGAAGTGATTTCTGTGGCACCCCTGATAAATTTGATATTGATATCTTAAAAATTGTGGGAGCTATTAAACATGTTTTATTGGGGGGCTGGGGTGGTCGTGGCAAAATTTTGAAATAAACTTGATCTGCGTGCAGACAAAAGGAGTCTACATTTCAAATTTGGTTGTTTTAGCTTTTCTAGTCTCTGCGATCAGGTGTTCATACAGACAGACGAAAGGACGGACAGACGGACATGGCTATATCGACTCGGCTGTTGATGCTGATCAAGAATATATATACTTTATATGGTCGGAAATGATTCCTTCTGCCTGTTACATACATTTGCACGAATTTATTATAACCTTTTACTCAAGAGTAACGGGTATAAAAATCACTAAATATGCCTTTTTTTGCATTTAGAACCACGTAATCAAAATCAAATTAAACCCAAAAGCCTATCAGTCTCAGGAATCACATTAATATTTACAACTAGATAGTGCAAAAGTCGAAAAAATGTATGTAGAAAGCAGCTACAGTTGAATTACCAATTTTTGGAGATAGTAAAATATTTCCTTTCTGTATATTCTTCAAAGCGAAGCTTGACATTTTCAAGGTACCCAAATATGGTTACATTGTTTTAAAGACGCATGCTGAGCTAATCTACTAACGATTAGAGTCTGTTTGTTTGCGTTTAGACGACGAGGTATTTTGTAGGAAATTTTATTTACAAAAATGAATGCTATTACAAATGGCTGGTTCAGTGAAATTCAGAACGACTTATGGCCGGGACAATCATTTTCCTTAAAAATTAAGGAAGTGCTTCATAAAGAAGATTCAAAATATCAAAATATACAAATAGTGGAAACGTGAGTTAATATAATCATATATTATATATATTTACATACATATGGGGGCATACATGCCCCTGCTTAGTATGTATGAATATTTTAAGGTCATATTTTGATCCTGTCATACTAAGTGAGCAGCAAACGAAATTTAAAAAAATGTTCTATCTGTAGTATAAACTCACTAAATTTTTTTTGTATCAAACCAGATAACCGAAACTAGATTACATGTACAAGCCGACATTAACTTCCGTGCTCGTTTAATCAAATTTTTTATGATTGAGAGCAACGAGATTGCAAAGTTTTGAAATGGTTTCTTTCATCCGGATCAAGGTCAAAGATAACACTAGTTTAAAAATAAATACAAACTTTGCGATCCGGAACATTTGGCTGTCACTTCATTTGTAAAACCGTCCGCTGAGTCCAAATATTTTTTTTGAAGAAATTGCGAAAGGCTAGTTTATTAATTGTAAAGAAAACTACCTATAGAAAAATGTATATAACGTTAGTTTTCGTTTACAGTTTAAAAGAATCACATGATTTTGAAAATTAATGATCTGACTTGTTAATCATTCATACCAGCCCACAATGGGGCTGAGTTAAATTTTTTTTTGGCATAAATTCAAAATTAATATGGATTCAAATCATTCATAATAAATCCATTAAGCGTTTTGATATTGTTGTTGTTAAAATTGAATGTTAATCATGGAAATTAGAGGCTAGTTTATGTAGAATGTGAATACTGAAAGAGACTTTGCTTTGTTAATGTTAATTGTGGTGTTTTTTTAACGTTTTCTCTCCTAAAATAGAGAAAATCTAACCATCTTGCCACTGTTTTTTTTTTGAGTGAAAACTAACTTTCTTAAAATTTAAAACAATATTAATTACGTAAAGACCGAAATGTCAGCTGCATGGGGTTCTAAGCAGCTTAATGAACATGTTTTTAGCACAGATCATAATTGAAAGCAAGAAAACAAGATCCTTTAAGTTTTACATTAAAAAGTATCAGCTTAATGCAGCAGCACCTTTAATTAATATGGGAGGAAAGGGAGGGAGTGGTCGGATGGGTCAAATAGTTAGTCTTAATTTATTTGATACCTATCGAATGAGCCAAGTTACAATTGTGAAACTACTTTTTTCGAACTTATGCCAGAAAATGTGCAATCTGGTCCAACGTGCAAACCTCCCCTATAAATCGGGTGGGGTTCCCTCCGGGGCTTGCACCCTCGAAACACTTTGGGTTCAGGTTCGCGGAGCTGGTTCAGTAGGTCGCTGAGCCTGGGTAAAATTGGAAAAACCTTTAACATTTCATTTTGAAGTTCAGAGTCTTGATATTTTCAATACAATATTCGAGCTTAGTCGACCCCTGTGCGTAAATCAACGGTAAATACTTTGGAGTTCCCCGCATAATTGACAAGGCATATTGGTTTTGTCATAAGTCATGACATGACATTTGTTTCTCATTTTTTTTTTTTAGCATTTCTTAGTATTGTACCTTATGTTCGTTTATATTAGTTTATATTTTATTAATGTTATTTTATTTAATTACCTCCAATTTTATGTGCCTTATTTTCTAAGTTGCTTCTAAGTATTCTAAGTACTTAATTCATATGCTCCGGTTTGCAGCCCATATTTGAGTTATATTTAAATTAAACATTTTGCCAACTCCTTAGGCATTAGGTTTTTTATTATTATTTATTTAATTTTTTTTTATTTTTAAATCCGCCATAATTCAGTCTTTACCTTTTGTATTGTATTTATTGAAATATTCCTAGTGATATATGCGTAGCATTTATTATCTCACTAATCACGACAGGTATCGAAACGATTTATAAACATGAACTTTTACTATTACCTATGCTAATAATGGTATATACATATGTACCATAATACCATATACAATGGTATTAAAATTAACATTAATATTGAGATTTAATTTTTACTTTATTCACTGTTTTAATTACGGTTGAATGTCTATTATTAACTGATTTTTAAATAGGCGTGCTATATTAATATTTTTTATAATATGGGGTAACTGATTCCAGATGCGAACAGCGTATATAAAGAACATTATGTATGTATATGAGGTAAGTGAAGAAAAGGTTCATTGAACTAGCTAGTGTAAGCCTTTGGCAAATAATGTTTTTGGTTCTTCTTAAGAATGCAAATATTATTCTGTTGTACAGGTACCGTGGAGCTTTCTTATTAATACTATGCTTATAAACCGAGTTTTAAGTCAATCGCATAAAAAATTTTTTTACCATACAACATTTTCCGGCTTTATTCCACCCCTTGGAGGTGAATTTTTTCGAAACTTCGTCTACTTGCTCACTTTCAACACTAATGGAAACTCCTTTCCAAATTTCACCTTCTATCTCTTACCGTTCGGCTCTGCGAAGATAAGAATCTGTGAATTAGTCAGTGAATCAATCAGTGAGGACAAACTCTTCTATATATATAGAGAAAACTCTTTAATAATAGAGACTAGCATATAACCCGTCGCGCTTCGATGAGTCGCCTTCGGTATTGCCTTCATCAGTATCGAAGTAAAATATTATTTGACTTTTCCGACCTGGGGAGTTCCCCCATTATTTCATTTTTGCGTCCCCGGCAGGTTCCAAAAGCGAATCTTACATACATCGGCTTGAAATCTGCGTTTTCCAATTTTGCCTTTTCGATTATAATTTTAAGTATAATAATTAAACAAACAAACAAACAAAAAAAAAATTTTTATTCCGATTGGCTTGTTCAAGACACAATCCCGCCCTCCATTACTCGACTTTGCAAGTGGGGTTTTTATAATAGGAGCATCGTTTTCCGTTCATTTCGTCAAAAAGACTTTCCAACGGAATTTCATTCAGATCGGCTTGAAAATAACAATTTGCCTTGTACCCTCACCTGCATCCTTTTTTCCCACCGTGGGGTGAATTTCCAAGACTGGAGACTTGTTTTCCCATTTACTTCACCCATAAAGCGTACCAACCGAATTTCATACTGGGCGGATTAAAAATAATGTTTGTCATTGAACCGATGGGATGCCGGAAATAATATCGACTGATCAATATATCGTTTTTTGTTAAAAAAGCGATACATCACTATCGAATATTTTTCTGAGGTGTTGATATTATCTCGTCGATATTTTTGTTGGTTTCGGCCACAAAAAGTGAGGTCTCCTGACGGCATTCTTTTAGATACTAGTAGTATTCCTGAAAATGATTTAGATTGGAATGTTTCGTGAACGCATCTCTAAATCTAAATCAGTTGACGGAAAGTTCCTGTTTGCGCACTTATTGGCTTTAGATTTTGTTAACAGCTGGCAGTGTGATCAAACAGCTGACAACTGACAATTGGCGCCAAAGTCAACAAGTGCGCGAAAGCAAAACATGCCGAAAGAAAGTGTAAAAACATTTTTTTTATAAGCTTCTTAAACAATAGTTTGTTGGCAGAATATCCAATTTTAGCATGAAAGCTTTTTTATACCCTTGTAGAGGGTATATTAAAATTGTCCAGATGCTTGTAACGCATAGACGAAAGCATCTCCGCCCACACAAAGTATGTATATATATTCTTGATCAGCATGACAAGCTGAGTTGATATAGCCATGTCCGTCTGTTTCTATGCTATCTCCTCCGTCAGTTTTAAAGATATCTTAACCAAACTTTGGACGAAGTCTTTTGGTAGAAATACGCTGCACATTTGTCAGAACCGGCCGGATCGAATGACTATATCATATATCATTATTTTTGTTCAATGCTATCACTCCCAAACTTGTTACTGATCAGTATAATATGCTTCCACACAATTCTGCCAAGTTTGATCCAATTCGGATGACTAAAGCATATAGCTGCCATAGGAACGGTCGAAAAAGTAGTTCTAGTGAGAAAAACCTTTTTTGTTTTCAATGGTACCGTTTTTATACTTTCCAGTTATGAATATTATCAGTTTCCACACAATTTTGGGAAGTTTGGTAAAAATCTGATGAATATATCGTATAGCTGCCATATAACAAGTGGCAAGCAAATGTTCAAAGTAATGGCGCCGTCTATTGCTGAGTTTGGGTTATAACTCATTTAAACCTTAATTTATTAAATTGTACAAGCTACAAGGGTATATAAACTTTAGTGGAGCCGAAGTTAGCTTTCCTCTATTTTTATAAGGGTGAATTCAATAAATTCTGTTTTTGTTAATAGTGAAATAAAGTCACTTATGTAATTTCGCAAATCTTAAGAGAAAGAGGCAGGATGAAATTGTGGAAAAATTTGTGCAGATAGCAGAAGCTCTTAAAATTGTATAACTTTCAACTCCGTTTATATTAGGCGACTTCATTTCTTCCCTTTAAAGAAACTCGTTAAATAAATAATTATTAAGTTATTTAACATTGCAGTACTTGCAAGTCATCCGATTTCGACCAAATTTTGCGAATCTATTTGAAAGCATATGAAATAAGTAATCAGCGAGTTTAGGGAAGCTAACAAAAACAAAACAAAGTTCTTACTAAGACCCATTTTCGTTTTTGACCAAAATTTGCAAATCTAATTGAAAGCATATAATATTAATAATGGCCGAGTTTGAGGACGCTAACATTGAAAACAAAAAAGTATTTCTCACTAAGACCCATTTTTCGAACGATGGTTCCGATGGCTGCTATAAGATATAGTCAACCGACCGGATCGGTTCCGACGTATTAGCAGCGTGCAGTAAAAAGAAGACTCAGAGTAAAATTTCAACTCGATAGCTTTGAAACTTTGAGACTAGTTTGCGTAGAAATAGACAGACAGATGGAGGACAAAGCTCACTCGACTCAGCTCGTCGCCCTGATAAAGAATATATATACGGTCGGAAATAAATATTTTTATGCGTTGCAAGCTTCTGGGAAAAATTATAATACCCTTTGCAAGGGTATAGAAAGCATACGAGTATATTCTTTTTTTATTTTATATATGAAATTTTTCTATTCCGAAAATGAAGTGGCCTTGGTGTAGATGTAAGGTGTTTGGATACTAGAGCCCTGCACGAGTGGAGTTTAAAACGAGAGCGTAAGTTAAAGTCGGCTCTAACCGACTTCGATATACCCGTTACTCATGGAAACAAATTTTTAATAGCCTTCCTGTGAGCCTAGGGTGGGACAGCCGAAAAGTATGCAACATTTTTTTTACTCGGCTATTTATCATCCGATCTTGATGAAAATTTCTGGGCTTATAGATATTGCGAATATAAATGTAAGTTTTAAATTTCAGATTGATATCTTAAAAATTGGAGTTATTCAACATTTTTTATTGTGGAGGCGGGGGTGAGCGTGGCAAAAATTTGAAATAAACTTGATCTGCGTGCAGACAATAGGAATCTAGATTTCAAATTTGGTTGCTCTAGCTTTCTAGTCTCAGCGATCTGAGGTGTTCATACAGACAGACGGACAGACGGACGGACGGACAGACGGACATGGCTATATCGACTCGGCTGTTGATGCTGATCAAGAATATATATACTTAATATGGTCGGAAATGATTCCTTCTGCCTGTTACATACATTTATTTGCAGGACTTTAGTATACTCTCTACTCTACTGGAAATCGAACCTTGATTTTTATTTCCTTTTTCGCCCCCTCCATGTTTCTGACAAATTTGACTTCAATTGGTGCATTAACACAGTGTCAAGTAAGCTACCCTCTTCAACTGGAAGGAAACATTTCCGACCATATAAAGTATGTATATTATTGATCAGCATCAACAGCCGAGTCTATATATCCATGTCCGTCTGCCCGCTAGTCCGTCCGTCCGTCTGTCTGTATGAACATCTAGATCTCAGAGATTAGAAGACCAACCATATTTAAAATGTAGACTCCTATTGTCTGCACGCACATTAAGTTTTTTTTAAATTTTTACCACGCCTCCCCCACATCCAATATAAAAAATGTTAAATACCTCCCATAATTTTTAAGACATCGATCTTATTAAAATCTCACTTTTATGTTCGCACAAGCATTTCCCCTTAGCTGTGAGCCATAAGTCCAGACAGGCTTTATGATGCTTTTATACAGTAAGACTTTATATTCCTGTTTTAGAGGGGAACGGGAGTTAATTAGCCAGTGAAGGCTGTTGGCCTTTAGCCTTATTTGAAGTTTTTTCGATTCTATGTGCTTGCGCCAAGTGAGCCTTCTGTCGAGGTGGACACCAAGGTAAACAACATCGTTTGATTGTGGTATCATAGTCGCGTTTAGGGATATCTGGGGACAGATGCTTCTGTTGAGTGTGAACGTCACGTGCTTACACTTTTGCTCTTTAATTTTTATGCGCCAGTTGGCCAGCCACTCCTCCACGTGTGCTAGGTGGCTTGCCAAAAGTCTTGATGCGGTAATTGGACATCGTGATCTGCTTAGAATTGCCGTATCATCCGCAAAAGTGGATATTGTTAGTCGGGGGTCTGTTGGGATGTCGGCAGTGTTCAATACATACAGAAAAGGACCGAGAACGCTACCCTGTGGCACTCCGGCTCCAATGGTGAACTCTTCCGTTGTGTACTCATTTTGGCGAACAGAAAAAACTCTGTTGCTGACATAACATTCTAAGAGTTTGTGTGTATTTTCAGGAAGCAGTGTCCTAATTTTGTATATAAGCCCGTCCAACCAAACGCGATCAAACGCTTGGGCAACATCTAGGAAAATGGCAGAGCAGTATTCGTGGTGCTCATACGCAGTCCGAATATCTGAAGTTAAACGGTTGACTTGCTCAATGGTCCCGTGTTTTGCTCGGAACCCAAATTGATGTGAAGGAATTATATTTTGTGCATGGGTATCAATTTTGCGAGTAAGATCTTCTCAAATACTTTTGATAAGCAAGGTAGCGGTAGCAGGCTAATGAGTCTATATGATGACGCTTGTGTTTTATCCTTTCCTGGTTTCTGAATCATTATGATTGTGGATTTCTTCCACTGAATTGGAAAGTATCCACATCGCAGTACGGCATTGAAGATTCTCGAGATGTATGTAATGGCAGGACTTGGAAGTTCCATAATCATTTTAGGCGTAATAAGATCATGTCCTGGAGCTTTTTTGGGATTGAGTTCTGTTATAACGTTTTTTATTTCAAGCGAATGAACTTTGATTGGGTAAGTCTGTGCGGCAGTGGGAATCAGTGGCAGTGCATATGCATTGGTTGGTGGATTCGGCTGGAAAACATTTCTTAAGTGAAGGGCAAAGACATTTGCCTTTTCTTCGTCGCTGCGGGCCCATTTTCCTCTCTGATCCCTCAAAGGCGTATCTACCTTTGCAGGTGGCTTTATGCTTGCGTGTGCTCTTCATAGGGGGAATTTGGTGCTTGTAGGCGATAGTTTTTCGATGTAACGGCTATGGGCTAGCTGCTCCTCAGCTTCGAGTGCTTTGTGAAGTACGCGTTCTGCATGTCTCAGGCGAGTCCTTGCAGCAGGCGACCGATTGCTCTGCCATTCTCTTCTTGCACGCCGCTTTTCAGTGACCAGCCGGTCTATACAGCTGTTCGTTAATCTACGATCTTGCTTAGGTGTTGTTGTTGTTGATGCTGTTAGTGGGCTCGAGTGATGAGCTGCAGCAGTAATGATTGAGCTCAGGGCTTGGACTGAATTTTCAATGTCTTCTTCGCTGTTTATGGTTGGGCTCAGTTCAATGTGACTGCTAATATATTTTTTGTATTTGAGCCAGTTTGTCGTATGTGATGTCAGTCTCCGAGGATACTCTCTGATCTGAGGACACTCCAGAAGGGTAAAAACAATCGGAGAATGGTCTGACGACAAATCTGCGAGTGCGTCTGCAGTTATCAAATTTTGTGGAACTTTTCTTGTTATGGCAAAGTCTATAAGGTCGGGTATTTTCTTGGGATCTGCTGGCCAATATGTAGGCCTACCCGGAGATACATAGTCGAGTTTGTTTGATGCGCGCATAAGTACGCTATACAGTTGCTTCCCTTTTGGATTAGTCAGTCTAGAGCCCCAGTGCGAATGTTTCGAGTTATAGTCACCCGCGGCTAAAAAGCGCTGACCTAATGTATTAAAGAAATCTAGAAATTGATTTCCTGATATTGCGAAGCGTGGCGGACAATAAACCGCCGACAAGGTGATATTGCCTCTTTTAGATTCTACACATATTGATGTGGCTTGTAGGTAGTTTTCCGAAAATCCCAATAGTGGGATGCTTAATGCTTAATGCTTAATGCGGTTTCCGACTAGGATGTCAGTTCCGCCATGGGCTTTACCATCTGGGTGATTTGTGCCATAAAATGCATACCCCGGTAATTGAAAGTTATATCTGTCCGTCAGATGAGTTTCCGCAAGAAGCATTATGTCGATTTCATTGTCTTGGAGAAATTTTGATAACTCCACTTTGTGGCGAGGAATGCCATTTGCATTCCAGAGTGAAACTCTTAGGAGAGCCATTCATTATTTGGTTTGTTGCGAGGCGTGCATTTGAATGAGGATGCCTTGATTCCTCATTTGTTCTTGCATTGCGTTTTGCATAAATCCAATGAATTCCTTCAGTATTTGCTGCAACGATAAAAACATGGTTTCTAAGCTACTATAGTTTGATGGTTGTTCGTGTGAGACTGTGGCTGGGGATGTGGGTCTATCCATTCCTAGTTTCAATGCACTTGCAAAAGAAACGCCTTGGGTAGTACTCGATGGGACAAATGACGATCTAGCAGCTTTGGTAAAGAAAACTCCAGGAGTCGATTGCGAGGGTGTAAACTGATTAAGGTTTCCATTGGAACATGCAAATTCAGTGTGCGTATTAATCCTGCTCTTCAGATCTTTGTAGACTGGGCAACCTCTGTAATTTGCAGTGTGGTTGCCTCCACAGTTACTGCACTTTTTAACAGAAGGGTCCTCCTTGCTCTAGGACATGTGGCAGTGTTGTGCAGCTCTCCGCATGCTACACAAACAGGTCGTAGAGCGCAGTAGGCTTTAGTGTGCCCGAATTCTTGGCAATTGGTACATTGTACTGGATTTGTACGTTTGTACGGCTCCTCTACAGTTATTCTGCGGTGCAATAAGAACTGTAGGTTGTAAATTGGGTGCACAACATTTTTGTTGGGAGCTGTGTTTTCCGGACTTAGCTCAACTTTGAATAGTGACTGGGGTATTTTGTCTCTGTTCATAAGGTTTACTACGGACTTGTTCTTAAATCCCTTTTCTTCTAAAGCAGTGCCGACTTCCGTTGATGGCACACTTGATTCAATGCCTTTGATTACCACTTGTTGGCCTTTGCAGCTTTTTAATTGGTTGGTGTAATAGTTTTTGTTTTCAGTTCTTAAGTATTTGTCGACAGTGCGATAGTTTTCCTCGGTGTTGACTTGGAGCTTCGTTTCGCGTATTTTGCCTTTGCTGACTGATGTCACATAAAAGTTGTTGTTGCCTATTAGTGGGATAAGCTTTGTAACTAGGGTCGCGCAGTTGTTATCTCTTATGTAGATTGGTGAAGGCCTTGGTTTTGCAGCATTTGGAGCCTTTTCATCGCACTCTGCGTCAAGCTGGTTGCCAAGAATTTGGAACCTATTTCCAGTGAGCGGATCTTTGTCCACAGGTAAATCACTTGTTTTGTTAATTTATGGAGTGTTGCCGCTTTTTTTGTTTTGCGGGCTTAGTTTTCGTTTGTTTATTTGTACATACCGATCGATGCCAGTCTGCACATATGAGCGGGTGGTTGGTGTTGTACTTCCTTGTGTGTTTGTTGGTGGGAGTGCGTTCTGCGTTGACATTATTGGAAGATGGTTGGTGGTGATCGATTTATTTTGAACACTTGTTGTTGTTGTGCTTGTGAATGTTGATTGTGCTATAGTAAGCGTTATCGTACTCATCGAGGGCAGAGGGGAGGGGCATAGGGCACTCCATGACGGAGCGATTGAAAAAGAGCTTACGTTCACATCACTTGTTGGGTTTAGCGTGCTGGCGGAGTCGGGGGAGACTACTGCAAAGTAAGCATTGTTGCGCTGTATAGAAAGCCGGCGATCGCTTTCATGTTGTTGCATTTGAGCAGTGAGTTCTCTCTGACTCAAGGTGTTGTTGGTATTTTTTCCAGTTGCATTTGTTGTATGTGTATACATTTATAACAAATTAGATATTATTGGACAACATAAGCACGAGTGCCTATGAATGTCCATTAGCGTCTTTTGTCGCGGGTTGAAGGCGTTTGTTAAAATATCCGATTTGAACACTTTTATAACGTTTTTAAACGGAGCTCAAGAAAAACACGTCTGACCTCGTCGGCGGTTGTTACGAGCAGTGTGGACATCCTTCAAAGATCTCAATCAAGAATTCTTAGAACACTCACTGGAGCGCCATGGTACATTTGCAACGAGTGTATCCACAACGACCTGAGGATCCCATTGGTCGAAACTGAAATACAGCAACTAAAGCGCAAACATTCTGAAAAGCTTCTAGCCCACCCTAATGAACTTGCACAATCTCTCACTCTGCAAGCAACGCATTCTCGCCTCCGAAGAAAAGACCTACCAACCCAGCGACTGAATTAAAGGGCCGCAGCACATAAACTAGCTCCAATAGGGGATGGTTGTACAATAGTTTCTAGATTGAGATTTGAAAAATTATTGTTAGTCTCATTAAGAGAAGATTCAATAAATACTTATAAAAGCTAAAAAAAAAAAATAAAAAAAAACTTTTATGTTCGCAATATCGTTAATCCCTCAAATTTTCATGAAGATCGGATTACTAATAGAGAAGTTAAAAAATTGTGGGATATTTTTCGGTTTTCCGCCCTCAGGAACACTTGAAGCCTATTAAACATTTTGTTCATGAGTAACAAGTATATCGAAGTCGGTAAGAACCGCATGTAACTAATGCTAAAAATACTTTAGCATATATATCCGGGCTCTACTAATATTATTAGTGTGCTTCAAATTTTTCCAACGCAACAATTTATACATAATCTATGCATATTTTTTTTCAAACCTATTAAGCTCCGACCTCCAGATTTTGAGCGCAGTCAGAATGTATGTATGTAGTTATTAAAAAACAGTCAAATGACACCTCAATTAGCTCAATAAACCTGCTTATTGGAGAGATGTGTACATTTTTGGAAAATATCGATTATATAAATTCTATTTCCAACAAAATATCAATATTGAAATGATACTTTTTCAATACCGAAAAAAATCTTGATATATATAATTTTAAAATATGCGGCCACCCTACATTGAACCATCTCTCGCAACCCACTTCCCACCGTTCGGCGTTAATTTTCCAACTTCTGAAAATGAAATCAGAAATGAATTCGAATTCTATCCTTACAAACCGAACTTCAAGTCAATCGGATGAAAATAGTGTTGTACATGCGGAATTTTCCGGTAATTTTCACAGGTTCGGATTCTCCTTCATCAGAAAAGAAAATCACAAATAAATTCGAATTCTATCCTTACACCCTTCTTTCAAGTCATTCGAATGAAAAATAGTGTTTTGCATGCAGAGCTTTCAGGATTTTTTATGGTGGATTTTCCGACTGGAAAATGAAAACTAAAATTAATTCGAATTCTATTTTTACAAACCAAGTTTCAACGCAATCAGAGGAATAGAAGGTTTTTTCCTGCACACTAAGAGAAAACTAGAACGAATAATTTGATCGAACGCTCTTAAAAAAAAATTATTCGATATTGAATTTTCAAGAATTTCGCTCTTCAAATCGAGCTAAATTCGTTCTCAAGTGGTTTTTATAGGCAAGGGGAGTGAGGGCAAATTAACTTTAAGAGAATAGCGTTGGACACGCTCACACAGAGAGAGAGAATGCGTTCATTTTGAAGCATGGTTTCGACGAGACGATTAGCTCATGGATGATAGTCGAGTGGCTAACCTGCCCGTCATCTGTGTGTGTTCCAGTCTTCTACGTACCGCGTTTAAGTCCCAGTACAGTAAGTAAAAACAAGTAAGAGCGCTGTAGTCGAGTTTTCCGACTACAAAATACCCTGTTCAATTGAGACACACATACAAACACATTCACATAAACAAAATCACACACACACACGCGCGCGGACACACCCATTTTTAATGGGAACAGGGTATAAAAAAAGAAATAAAAATTTCATCTTTGTGGCTATCTCAAAATCAATCACAGGTTAGAAAACCAACACCACGTCGGTCGGGTCGGGTCGGTCATATCTTTCACACCACTTCAAATATTTTTTTAAAATCTATTATTTAGAATTATTCGTACTTGGATCAAGTACCGAAACTCTTGAATCAAAAATGTACTCTTGGATCAAGAATTTTCATTCTTACCTTTTTTTTTTTTTAAAAAAGGATTTGTTTATTTATTTAGCAGCCCTACTACTAAATTGTTACAATTTACTGTTACTTATTTCAATAACTTATATTGTAGTGTAAGTTTAAATTCATTTGTTAAGATTTTGCTGTGGTACATGTTTGTTTATCGTGTAGTTCTAGTTGTAGGGATTTTAACTTCTAGATTTTCTAATTGTATTGTTTTTGTTGCTTCTGTGATAGTATTTTATAATTGTCTATTACTTAGTATACATTTGTGCTAGGTGGGCATATTAGGGCTAGATCCTTCGATTCGCAAGGTCAGTGGGGTGGATCATTAGAAGTCTCCTTCTTGGCCTGATCCCGTTTATTCTCCTTCTTCGCAGGAGACGTCTGGCAAGGTTGTTTGGGTGTCACGCCACTTTATCAAGGTAGCGCGAGTTATGATTCGATGATCTTTATTAGTTGACTTTGGTCTTCAGACTGCTTGAACAATTTCTTATCTGCTTACAGCTATGCTTATCTATGTTTAGAACTAAGCTTAAAGCTTTAATGTGCCGTTTGTTTGTGGCTTGACATAAACAAAGACTAAAGTTAAAGAGAAATGAAAAAAAGGAATAAGTTACAGTGGGCTTGTATGTAACTCCTCCCTTCAAGTTAAAGGACTCTCCTGAGTTCTGTCTTTTGAACTTATAATCGACTAGATACATTTTTTTCATATTCTTATAGTTACGTATTTAGTAATAAGTTAGTTAGTTTAGTAAGTAATTACGATATTACATTAATGTTAACAATTTACTAATTATTTCTTATTTATACTGAAGAATATTTTGAACGTCTTTTTATATTTGTGGCATGAACATTATCCAACCTTCCAATTCTAAATTTAGGTTCTTCTTTGTGTCGTAAACTTTTATAATTTTTCATATATCCAACATCTCGGGTTTCGATATATTCCTCCCGGTTCTCATTTCGTTTATTCATAACTCTTTGTTTCATGTTATTTATCCTATCTTTTATTAAGTTTAAGTCTACTTTGCCACTTTGAGCTTCTAGAGGTGTACATTTAATTGTAGTATGGAAAGTATTATTATAATATGTAATAGCTTTTACCATTTGTTCAGTAATCGGTAATTTTTCTTCTAAATTCAAAACTCTAATCTTTTCCGTAATGGTATTGTTTAACCTCTCAATGTCAGAGTTACCAGTGTGGCTGTTAGGTTTTGTTGTATGGAACTCAATTTCCTCTTTTTTTAAATAGTCTGTAATATTTTTAGACTTGAACTCATTATCGAACACAAATTTTTTTATTTTACCCTTAATTGAAATAAATTCCTGAATTTTTAGTTTTATTGTTTGACTATTTCTATCCGGTAAATGAAAACATACGGCGTGTTTTGAAAATTTGTCGATAAAAATAATAAATGAGTTTTTGCTGTTGGTGTATGTATCAATATGTACTATTTCGTTAATATTTGAAGGTGTTTCCGTGTTAAAGAATTTAGGTTTGATAGGATTTCGGTCATATTTTGCGGATGAGCAAATATGACAATTATTAATAATTTCATGAATGGCTGTTCTAATTTTTGGGTTGTAAATTCGATACTTAAGGCCTTCATATGTAGGTAAAATGCCGGAATGTCCCGTTTCGCATTTGTGAAAATAAGCAATTTGAGTTTTCAGATCGTCCTCATCTAGAAGGTCTCTAGCAAGATACGAACATCTAACAAATTTTACATTTGGATTTGATTTGTTAAAGTCTATCAGAAGTTTCTGCACTTTGTTGTAATTGTGATCGGATATTTTAGTATAAACACCAACTTTTCCCACTTTTATATGTCTTCGAACGATATCTGCAACGAATCCCTGATCGATATCATTTTGGTCTATAAAGATTCTTTTATTTCCAAACGGTGATTCGGTTTCGCTCGGTTTTTCTTGCACAAGGATAATTTGCGTTCTAAATCGGTTTACAACAGTTTCGAGTATACCAAAATGGTCGTGCAGATCTTCCTCCTGAGAATGGCAAGTTTGTGCATCGATGGAGTCGTTATTTTCTTGAAATGTACTCTCGTTCTGCATCGAATTATAAGTGGAATTGGGAAAATCTCCAGCGTTTATTTCATAAGTATCACTGTTTATTCGACTTAGAAAATCTGCTATAAAATTACATTTCCCTTTTATGTATTCTATTTTAAAGGTGTATTCTCCTAGCTCGATAAGCCATCTTTGGAGGCGAGGACTTATATCTTTGCCGGAATACTTTACCATCAGCCACTTAAGTGGTTGATGATCACTTTCAAGATCGAACTCTCTGCCGAATAAATAGGGCCTAAAGTGTTTTACTCCCCAAACTATGGCCAACAATTCCTTTTCGATTGTTGCATAATTGGTTTCGTGCTTGTTCAGGGTCCTAGATGCAAAAGCAATTGGGTGGTCATCTTGTGATAAGACGGCGCCAATTGCGAAATTACTAGCGTCGGTAATAATTTTAAATTTTTTCTTAAAGTCCGGATACCTTAATATTGGTGGATTGGTCACTATGTCCTTTAATTGCTGAAAAGCAAGGATAAAACTTGGATCATTTACGTTAACCACTTGCTCTTGCCTAAGGTATTTGGTCATAGGGAAAGCTATTTTTGCGTAATCCTTGATGAACTTACGATAAAAACCTGTCATTCCCAAAAAGGCTCTAATCTTTTTTTCTGAATCTGGTAATTTAAGGTTTTGTATAATCGCAACCTTAGAAGGATTTGGCTTAACTCCAGTAGTCGTAAGGACATGTCCTAAGAACTGGGTTTCTTTTTGTAAAAAATCACATTTGTCTACTTGGATTTTTAGTTTAGATCTTCGAAGCGCTTTAAATATTGAAATTAAATTGCAAATATGTTCCTCTAAGGACGAGCTAAATACCAAGATATCGTCCATATAGACAACACATATTTTGTTAATGAAGTCGCGAAGAACAGAGTTCATTAGTCTTTGGAACGTCGAAGGGGCATTTTTGAGCCCAAAAGGCATACGATTAAACTCGTAGTGGCCCTGGGGTGTAGAGAAGGCAGTTTTGCGTCTGTCCTCTTCCTTAAGGAGAATTTGGTGAAAACCCTTAGCCAGATCTATTGTGGAAAAATATCGAGCATTCCCCAATTTGTCGAATATTCCCGATAAATTAGGTATTGGAAATTTATCATCAACCGTGTATTCATTGAGTTTGCGATAGTCTTGGACTACTCGCCATTTTGCTAGACCAGAATTATCGACTTTTTTTCCTACAATCCATAGCGGACTGTTATATGGCGAGTTGCTTTCCCTGATTATACCTTGCGATAACATTTGCTGAATTTGCATTTGGATTTCTTCTTCATGTATTTGAGGATATCTGTAAGCCTTCGAATACACAGGTTTGTCTGTTGTTGTCACAATTTCATGGAAAACATCCGCATTAGCAGAGAGAGTGTCTCCCTCTTTGTAAAAAAGGTCGCCAAATTCGCATAGTACTTTGTGTATTTTATCTTTTTCCTCCTCATTTAAATGAGATAGGTTAATTTTATCGAAAACTTTGTCTTTTTCAATTTGTTCTATGTTACTCACTTCGTCAAAAACATACGGCAATATATGCATTTCGAAAAAAATTTGATTACCAAAAATCTCTATAAAACGATTTTCGCAATCGATTTTGGCTTTCAGTGGTGTTAGAAAATTTTGACCCATAATGGCGTCATAGTTTCTGTTTTTAAAGTCAATAACTTTCCACGTTAGGGTACCTGTAGCTAAAAATTGCTTGGGTATTGGAGTTGTCATATTATGTTTAATATGATCGATACCTAGAAGAGTTCGATACAATAGAGGCTTTTTTAGTTTTTGTTTTTCGTAGTCCTCTGAAAGAACATCTGGTTTAATAATGCTAGTATCTGACCCCGAGTCTACAAGGCACCTAATACTTTGCCGTCCAATAGTAATTACTATTATTGGCAACTTGCATTGTGAGGCAACGTTAAAAAATTTATTTCCTCATTTTCGCTTTCTTCCTCTTTCTCAATATTTTCAATATCCATAGCGTGATTCGAAGATTGGTTGCTGCTAACACTCATCTTAGACACCCTAGTCTGCCCTGATTGATTTGGTTTTTGGGAATTGGAGTTATTTTGACTCTGAGAGCTCACATTGTTATTACTGTTAAAGCTTGTAAATTTAGAAGCACGATTACCGTTTTGAATGTTTGAAATGTGACTTACATTAGTATTAGCATCAGCTATATTCTTGTAAAAAGTTTGTGCTTGATCTTCCGAATTTTTATGACCCTTTACATCTTGATTTTTATTTCCAGAAATTCCTTTATTGCCTGTCTCATTAAAATTTTTGTTCATTCTTCTATGGTTATAGTCAATACATTTTGGGTCGTAAAGAAGCTTTAGCCTACCGTATTTTCTGTACAATGATTCTAGAGTTTCATTTTCTCCGAAGTGAATCCTAACTTGACCACATATTTTTTCTAAAATTATCTCTACGAGATCTCTGTCGACATTTTCGGGCCGGTATAAGTTGGGCTTATTATCGTCGTATTGATAGATTTCATTTATTTCGTGTTTAAACTCAAAAAACTCGTTAAACAGTTCTTTCAAACTACTCACTTTAATCATTCTTGCTTTGTTAAATACCTCACCATACGATTTAATTGGTCTAAAGTGTTCCATCAGAGTGAATTTTATTTGACTCCAAGTCGGCTTTTCTTCAATGGTCCTGATGCATCTGGAGGCTTTTTCTGACATCAAGCTCTGACTTTTAAATTGCCATGTGGTTTTTTTGTTTTCACTTGGAACTATAAACTTTAGTTTATAACTAGGCAATGTGGTTATACTTTAGTATAAAATGTTTTTGATTAAACTTTAGTTTAACGCTTGAATTCACTTTTTATTGCTTTAGTTCGAGTCCGACTGCGCCAGTTATGATTCGATGATCTTTATTAGTTGACTTTGGTCTTCAGACTGCTTGAACAATTTCTTATCTGCTTACAGCTATGCTTATCTATGTTTAGAACTAAGCTTAAAGCTTTAATGTGCCGTTTGTTTGTGGCTTGACATAAACAAAGACTAAAGTTAAAGAGAAATGAAAAAAAGGAATAAGTTACAGTGGGCTTGTATGTAACTCGCGCAGCCTGATTGTTGAGGGTGTCGCCAACCATAGGAACACCGCATTCTCGCTCAATATCCCGTGTGCGAATGTGCCACTCAGCCCCTGTGATTCTTCTTAGGAATTTGGCCGGAAAACCACTGATTTTTGCCATGTGCGTTTTTGCGGCAATGCCATATACATACCTGTACACAGTAACGCCAGATCGGAGCTAGGATGACCTTGTATATGACGACTTTGTTTTTAAGTGACAGTTTGTTGTTGGCGTTGAGGAGCCAACTCATTTTCGTCGCCTTGCTACGTAGTCTGCCAGCTACATCGGCGGCTTGCTGTTTGAGTGTGAGTCGCTTATTCAAGGTCACTCCAAGGTACTTATGGCCCATCTCGTGTGGAAGGACTTCTCCGTGCAAGAAGACACGGAGAGTGTTTGCGTGACACAGGCACACTTCTCAGGATTTATAGATATGTTCCAACGGCACGCCCAGTTTTCGATACACCCAGATACTCTTGCAAAGTATCAGTTGCCCTGTAAATCCACGGGTCTCTTGCCATTATAGCAGTGTCATCAGCAAACGTGGCTATAAGGAGGTCCTGCGGGTCTTCTATTGGTATATCAGGCGATGTGGGCATATCCGAGGTGAAAAGACTGAATAAGGTTGGGCCTAGCACGCTGCCTTGAGGTACTCCTGCTCGAATCCTCTTCTTCTGGGATGCAAGGCCATCCTGGAGCAATCAAGAGTGAAATTCTCTATTTATTCTCTGAGTGCAAAATTTTCTGGGCATTTTCACACCCTGTGGGTGGATTTTCCTTAATCGGATAATGAAATCAAAAATGGATTCGAATTCTATCCCTACAAACTGAGTTTAAAGTCAATTTTCATATTAGCTGACTTTGCCAATAGAATTTCCAAAATTGGAGCACAGTTTTTCCATTTATTTACCCTAATGAGATTAAAAAGGAATTTTATTCAGTTAGGCTAGAAAATAACAATAAGGCTGGAAGTCTAGAGTCTGTTTAGGGCAAATAAATGGGAACACTATGCTCCAAATTTGGAAATTCTACTAGCAAAGTCGAAAAATGGAGGTCGGGGGTGTGAGCATAGTGTTCCCATTTATTTATTATGAGGTCACACCCCCGACCTCCATTTTTCGACTTTGCTAGTAGAATTTCCAAATTTGGAGCATAGTGTTCCCATTTATTTGCCCTAAAGAGATTACAAACTGAATTTATTCAGATCGGCTAGAAAACAACGATTGGCCTTGAACACACTCCCGCCCCCATTAGCCGACTTTGCTAGTGGGTTGTCCAAAATTGGAGCATACTTTTTCCATTTTTTTGCCCATTGAGATGATAAGCGGAATTTTATTCAGATCGGCTAGAAAACAACAATTGGCTTTGAACAAAACGCAGCCTTCGTGAATTTTCCAGTATCGAGAAATCGCATTACAAATTTTTTCGCATACAAATCCTTACAAATCGAATTCCAACTCATTCGGATGAAAAATAGTGATTTCCATACCGATTTTTCCGGGTATTGTCACACCATGTAGGTGGATCTTCCGACATCGAAATCTGAAATCACAAACTATTTGACAGAATTTTCCGGAATATTTCATATCCTAGGGGCGGATTTTTCAACATCGGAAAATGAAATCACAAATGATTTCGCATTCTATCCTTACAAACCGAATTTCAAGTCATACGGATGAAAAATTGTTTTATGTATACAGTATTTTCCATGCATTTTCACACCCTGGGGGCGGATTGACCAACATTGGGAAATCACATCTCAAATTAGCAAAAATTCTGACAAACAGTAGGAAACGCCAAGTCACAGAAATTCTCTCCACGCAGTTAACACAGGCGCCAATTGTTAGAATTGCCCAAATTCAATCAAACAGGAGATTTTGTTGTTTTTTTAAATGAAACTATATTTTGTTTAGTTTCTAACTACTGCAATTCAAACAATTGGCGCCTGTGTTAACTGTGGGGAGAGAATTTCCCCCACTAACAGAAGCGCCGATTACGGGGCATGCACAAACACATACAAAGCTTCTGTGACTTGGCGTTTCCTACTGTTTGTCAGAATTTTTGCTACAAGTCTGACTTGGGATTCACAAGCGATCTCAGCAGTTCTGGTATAAGAAAGCCTCTGCCAACACATTAAAGTTGGGCAAAAGATCGCTGATGATTGAACTGTTGGAAGTTTATGAAATAGCTTATACGATCAACAAGCCTCCTTTGTGGTGTTGTGCGTGTCTTGTTTAAGAAACGTTATGATGAAAATCATAACTTATGACCTAGAGCCTTCTAAAAAGTTCTAAGATTTTTGTTAATAAATAACAGCCTGTCCACATTTTGTTGTTGCTGTTCCACCAGAGAGCATCATTTTCTTTTCTCGATTTCCTAAGAGGGCAATTCTCTTCATAGGCATCGATTATACTTTTGTTTAATTCGATTACTGCAATTTCTACTTCTAGGGGGTGTTTCGGAATCCGAATCCTAGGTATATTGTTTCCTAACGTGGAGTAGAAGCCTCCCCAATTTGTTTTTCGGGGGTTCCTATTAGGGATATTTTGCTGTATGCTAGACTCCAATCTGAATTGGATCATTCTGTGGTCGGACATAGATTCCTCTAATGAGACCTGCCAGTCCTTTATAGAGGGTTTTAGCGACCTGTTGCAGAAGGTGAGGTCAAGGACCTCCTTCCTTACTTTAGTTACAAATGTTGGGACGGATCCAACATTACATATATCCAGGTCAAGCCTGGAGACTAATTCTAATAAGCACTCACCTCGAACGTTCACATCGGAGCTTCCCCATGCGAGATGGTGGGCGTTTGCGTCACATCCGACTACAAGCGGCAGCATTTTCTCCTGCAATGTTCTGCCAGGGCCGACACCTCTTGTGGGGGACATGTTTGGTCTCCAGCGAAGTAGGCAGAGGCTATGACCGTTGTCTTTCCCTGCTTCGCCTCGGTGGTCGCTATCGCGACGCAATCTCTGGAGAGGAATTCTGAAAGGATAGTATATTTAATATTCTTCCTTAACATTATACAGGCTCTGGGGAAGGCATGCCTTTGGTCCCAAATTTCCGTGGATTCTCTTGTGTACAGACCCTTTATTTCCTCATTGCACCAGGGTTCCTGTATTAGAGCTAGTCCTAGGTGATTTTGTTGTTTTTTTAAATGAAATCGGGTAAACTTTCTCGCCAAGACAGCCGAGGCCGCCTTTGCGTGGTGAACGTTCACCTGGACTAGCTTGGTGCTTCTGATGACTGAGGGGGGAAGTCATCATTGCGCTACTTGATTCGCGCTATCTGGCGGGGAGCCAGGACTGCTCCCACCGCCTCCAAACACCAATGTGGTGTGGGCTTCTTCGTCCTCATGGACGGCGAGCTCTTGTGAGGACATAGGTTCGTCTGCCTCCTCCACTACCTCCATGTCCTCTACGGGGGACTCCCCTTCGAGCTCCTCGTCCTCAGTGACATCCTCCATTTCTGTGAGAGGTTCCTCACCAGGAGATTCGCTACTTTCCGCATCGGCGGGACGTCCTGCCTCCGTCTCTTGTTGATGGGTCTTTCCAGGCATCTTCGCGGTCTTCTTGAGACCATGTACGTGAACCTTCCCGTATCTAAAGTCCTCTTGACTGAGGTTGACCTGAGGGTATTCCTCAGGTACCACCGCAACCCTCACCTTTTTTGCAACGTCTGCATACGTTGCTTGGGGTGGAATGTGCACTGAGGGGGGATTCTCTGCCCTTACATCACTGCCATTTGCGGCTGCCTCTCCTGCGGCCCTGGACGTGCTGGGCACGCAGTCTGGGTCTTCCTCGGGGGCTGCTGCCTGTGAGGAGGTGCTAGCCGTTATGTCTTTCGACGTCACGGCTGTGCACTGACGCTTCGGCGTAGCCGTTGGCGGCGTGATGTGGGTGCTGCTTCTCTTTGGGGCAGGGGTGCGTGTCTGCGCCGCTGTAGCCCCAGTTCTTGGCTCCTGTGCCATCCGGAGGGCTGCCTCCGGTGTGTGACCATTCCTGAGGTATCTCAGGTACCACTTGGTCCGCGAGCCAGTGAGACCTCGACGATTAGGGTCGTCCAGGCCTCCAGGCTGTCCTCTTGGAGGAAAGGAGTCCTCCTTGGAACGTTTGTCCCCGATGGGAGGTGGCCTTTGTCCTCCAGAGGCGGTGGGCTGAGTTCCCATTCGGGGGAGGGGATGGTCCCTCTTCGTTCCAGTATTCTTCCTTACCGCAGGAGCTCGGTAAGGACCCCGTGGTGGGGTTTTGCGCACTGGTACGCGTCTCTCTTCTCTAACGAGGGCTGGACGCTTCAGGTCCATCTGCCTCTCTTCGAACTGTCTCGCGACAGCGGTTGCAGGGGTATCCTGCTGAATTTTAAGATTTGTGCTTTTCTTCATAGTTTGAAGGCCGTTTCATGGGGCTTCCATACGGTCGACCACCGGCCGAGGGCCACCGGTGGCAAGGCTACTAAGAACAGGCGGTCGCCACTTGCCTGAGCTCACCGTTTGCGACTGGACTATTTGTTACCCGGACCTCCAGCCAGGCTGACTCTCGGCACGGTCCGAGTGACACCTTAGTCCGGCCCGGGGTGAGATGTGAGGGTAGGGATGGGGGTAGGTAGTGTGTAGGAGTTGGGTGTGTGTGAGTCAATTTCTAACAGGCGGCAACACAAGCGCCTCGTCGGTGCACTGCGTCGTGTCACCCGCTGGCTGTCCGGGACTGCTTATTTGCAGGGTGTACCCACTTTTTCGCAGCTAGCCTCCATGAGGAGGCCGTTCGCTATCCGCAACCTGCGACCCGTCCGATGGCCCAGCAGCTAGGCCCTCTATTAACCATCTCACAAGTTCGTTGGGATTTTGGACTGTTGGGCACAACAGTTGTCAATTTTTTTTAGCAAAACACATCACCAGTGTGGCCATTTCTGTAGTTAACCTCATTGGCTTATATATGGGTACACTAAAAATGTATGTGGGTGCTATTTTAATAAAGTGCCATTTAGCGAGCTAAATTTTCCGCGCTTCTGAGAACAGGCCTTAAATATACAAATTTTAAAATAATTGGGTTAGTAGTAATTTTTATCATAAAAGTTATAACAGTTACGGTTCCTGGCTTATATGAATTTAAAATAAAGTTATTTCAGTTTGAAGTATATATATGTATTTATATCTAAATAAAATTCCTATATTTTTCATTTCAGTGAACATTATGGGAAGTGTTTGATATTGGATGGAATCATTCAATGCACGTCTAGAGATGAATTTTCATATCAGGAAATGATATCATTTTTGCCGCTGTGCTTACATCCTAACCCAAAAAAGGTTTTGATTGTGGGCGGCGGCGATGGTGGCGTTGCCCGTGAAGTTGTGAAGCATCCGCTGGTTGAAGAAGTACATCAAGTAGAGATTGACGAACGCGTTGTTATGCTATCTAAAAAATTTTTGCCCTCAATGGCTTGTGGTTTTGATAACCCAAAACTGAAACTTACTATTGGCGATGGCTTTGATTATATGCAAAATCATAAAAATGAATTCGACGTTATTATAACAGACAGTTCGGACCCAGTTGGTCCAGCCGCATCTTTGTTTCAGGAGAGCTATTACAAATTAATGAAAGATGCCGTAAATGACGGTGGTATTGTGTGTTCCCAAGGAGGTAGTTTTTGGCTAGATCTTGATCACATTAAAGAAACAATGGATGGATGCCGGAAACATTTTTCCAAAGTGGCTTATGCAATCACATCAGTTCCATCATACCCATGCGGGCATATTGGCTTTGTTTTAGGTTCCCTAAATGAGAGCCAAATTTTTGACAATCCAATAAAGAAATTTGGAAAATTTGAAATTGATTCCCTGGAGTTGAAGTACTACACCAGTAGAATACATGAGGCCGCTTTTGCATTACCTCGTTGGGTCGATAAATACTTGTACGAATAATTCAGACCTAAAAGCAAGAATAAATTTGAAAGAAAATTAGCGTGTTTAACTTTTTATATAATTACTAGCTTATACTCGCGGACTCATTCGCATTTGTGAATGTAGATTTTCCAAAATTTGTAAGTCACTTACAGCAACATCTAACATGTTTAAGCAAAATGTTTCAATACCACACGTTGCTCATAAAATTAAGTAATGGCAGACTAACTTGCATGCATTATTAAAAACTTTTATTTTTAATATTAAGTCTGCAAGAAAACCCCTTGAAAACGTCTCGCATGGAAGCTGGCATGAGGAGCATATTGAAGACATGAGACAAAATCATTCTAGTGATTAAAGAGGTGCTCGGCGCATTCCAGACATGATGCAGATCTTTCCATCTTCTACACAGAGGACCCAATTAATTATTCGGTAATTTCGCGCAGCAGCTACATCGATAAACGCTATGCCACCAAAGCGTCCAATATATGATAAACGAGACGTTCAGGATAATTAAGCTAAATAGAAACTGGAGCAGTAGAATTTGCAAAAGATGTCCCAAAAATCAAGCAAAATTACCTTCAAATAGCATCATAAGATTATTACCTGATATTGTTGTTGAGCAAATGTTAAATAAATATGACAATTTATTTTTCTCTAATGCTTATACTCTGTACCAAATTTACATCGAGTACATTAAGATTGCGCATTATGTTGAAGGAGATCATCAGCATCATTATTCATCAAACATCATAAATCATTTAATTACTTGCTCATTCCCACATTGTACACACACTATCACTGAAAGCGCTTACCCGCTTTTGTTATACACGAACTCTCAGTCTACCACATTTAAATCATTGAAGTCAGTGCATATTGGAAAGCAAGCAGACGATTTCTTATTTTTCCAATTAACTCTGCAAAGGGCAGAGTCCAAATATTGCAACTCAAGACACTCTGAACTAGGGCACAGTCCCAACAGAGTCCTGTCTGCACCACTGCAATTGGCAAGTCCCACCATAAATCCTTTAAAATTGCATAGAATCGGTATTTGAAAAGCTTCGTGCTTCCAAGAAACTCAATCGGAGCGACTTGCACACTGGAGGAGACCTGGATCTGAAAACTGAGTTCAGTTCTTTAAGACTGCAAAGAAAGACCATGTTGAATATTATATCAAGCTTGAAAGCTCGCATAGAAATTGAAATTGATTTGGCTACTCATATTGGAGTCAAATTTTAAGCAAATTATGGAAGTGCAATCGCAAATCGAAAAACTAGATGCTGAAGATAATACCCGTGAAGAAGTTGATAATGTTTATATTGAAACTAAGGCAGTTATTCTCAGGCGGCATCGCGCAAATAGGAGAGATAGATCAGATGAGCGGAGTTATCTTAATTCACCAACATACGCTAGTGGTCATCATAATCGTTTACCCTCACTTAAGAGTTTCGCCAAAGTTTGATAGAAAGTACGGTGATTATAAAAAGCCATCAATGCTTTCGGCACAATGGTACATGATGATCAATCAATTTCTGCTGTTGACAAGCTCAACTATTTATTAGCCTGTCTATCAGGTTCTGCTCTGAGCGTCATTTTACCCTTTCAAGTGACCAAAGAAAACTACATTCAGGCATTGACTCAATTTAAAGAACGAAATGACAACAAAGTTCTTATATTCGTAGAACATATAGCTAGTCTGCTCGATGCTCCAGCCATGAAAAAGTCAGACCCAGCCAGTCTTCAATTGATCTTAGATACAGTTGCTGGACTTCGTGGGTCACTGCTTTCATTACGAACAGAGGCAGATGTGATAAATGCCATATTAATAGAACTTGTTTTATTGAAGTTGGATACCGATTCAAAACAGGCATTTGTTCGAGTACAAGTCGTGTAGAGCTGTCAACTCTTGGAGAGCAATGCTAATCATTTATCCGAGCATATACCAGTTATGAATGATCACCCAAGCCAAAGCAACAAGGCTTTTATTGTTTCTCAAAATAGCAGCCAAAAGTGTGCAGAAACGGAACATATCCTTGCAGGTTGTCCATCGTTTACTTCATTAACTGTTGCTGAAAGATATGCATTTGTTAAGCAGGTTTCTTTATGTCTCAACTGATTGCGCAAGGGTTACATGGCTGCTAAATGTTTTACGATATCCCGATGCCCGCGTGTGCCAAGGACTGCATCATACCTCCTTACATAATGGAACTTCTTCGGAGCCAATTACTATCTATACCTGCTCAGCTACCCATACAATCTTTATAATTTGGACCCACTCACGACGCGAGTTAATCCCTACAGCAATTGTTCTGATTCGAGATAAGTTCGGCATATTTCAGCCTGATAATTACAGAGAAGCTCCAATATACTCTCTCAGGCCGGACTAGAGCTCGCTAAATGGAATACAAGTCATTCAGATGCAGATTCAGAATTTCAATACAAAGTCGACAGAAAGGAGATTACCAAATCACTTGGTATGTCGTGGCAGCCAAAGAAGGATCTCTTTTGTTTTCGCTACAGTCTACCGAACTGTACTGTTCCCATCAAAAGGACTGTTCTGTCCGTTACTGCGTGCTTGTATGATATAATTGGCCTTGTATCTCCAGCAATTGTTCGCTGCAAAATTTTCCTTCAGAAGCTATGTAATAATGGTCATATTTGGGATGCTGTACTTCCTACTAATCTAGAGACCCAGTGGAAGCAGATGGAATCGGACCTACACAACCAGAACAGCATTGAAATCCGAAGATTCGTTAATTCTTCATTACACTACACATGTAAAATACACGGCTTATCAGATTCATCTGAACGCGCATATGGATGCTGCATCTATTTGAGAGCATACGTAGAACGAGAGTTCACGACATCATTGATCATCGGAAATTCACAAGTAGCGCCACTAAAAGCAATCTCACTTCCTCGTTTGGAATTATGCGCTACCTTTTTGCTATGCAAAACTTGGCTAAAAATCAAACACAAGCTTGAAACTTTTGTCGATGGGATTTTCTGCAAAATTGTCTTGCATTGGCTCAAAATGAGCTCTTAAAAAATACACTGCTTCGTAGCTTATCGAATTTCGGAAATGCAGTCTATTGCACCTAAGGTAAACAGGAGGCACGTTTCTGGCAAAGACAACCCAGCAGACATAGTATCCCGAGGATGTCCGACCTAGTGAGCTGAATGGAACGACTTGGTTTACTGGACCATCATTTTTGCCTCTGGACGCAGCTCAATGGCCTCATCCCAGTTGGATGACTTTAAGCAGCAGTTTTTCGGGCAACAAAATTCATCAAACTTAGTTACCTTTAGCAGCTTTGGCTTTGAGTTTAAGTTCATCCCTGCTCACGCTCCTCTTTATTGTGGCTTATGGGAGGCTGCGGTTAAATTGATGAAGAGCCTTCTCGTCATGTCGTTGACAAGCGCCAAGCTTACCTATGAAGACTTGCAATCTGTTGCAATTGAAGTGTTTTGGGGAGATACTGTTTTGCATGAACAAGTAAAGAAGAGATAATAGACAGCTTACGTGCAAGCTTTGGAAATGATCGTATGCTTACGCTTATTTGAATGATTAAACTGTAATTCTGACAATGCTGAGCTATTAGCCGATATTGATTAGGAGAATATTTACATATAATTTAGGCAAACAAAGTATGTTGTTAGGATGACTAAATTAATATTATTTGTTGTCGCCTTCTGCTCCCTACATGCTCCCCCAGTTGGAAACTGCAGGGTTTTCAACCGATGTGGGCTCGAGGAACAGAACTGCGATTTTGTTGACGGATCTTTTGACCAGTCCAGTAGAGGTCCGGAATCTAGCGACACGCGCAACGCCGTCGTCTCCTGTGATGATGCTGTCCACACGACCGAGTAGCCATTGGAGTGGTGGAAGGTTGTCGTCTTTGAGCACAACAACGCTATTTGGCTGTAAGTAAGGTGATGATGAGCGCCATTTGCCACGCTCCTGCAGCAGAGATAGGTAGTTGGTGCTCCATTTTCGCCAAAACGCCTGCTGCATCTGGCATACGCGCTGCCATCGACTTAGCCTGTTGATGTCCAGATGAGTGATATCTGGTTCGTCTGTGGCGCAAAATGAGGACCCAATTAGGAAGTGCCCTGGCGTGAGCACGTCTAAGTCATCCGGGTTCTCTGAAACGGGACAAAGAGGACGATCTCGCAGACCAAAGTTCTCAGCTCGAGAAATGTCAACGTGTGGCCTCCAACCACTAGGAACAAATGGTATTTGGCCGACTTCACTGCAGCCTCCCATAAGCCGCCAAAATGCGGGGAGCGTGGCGATATAAAATTCCATTTTATACCCATGGCCATGCAAGCGTTGAGGATTTCGCCATTCTGCGGGTCGCTAAGGAGAAGTTGCCTGAGTTCAATCAGCTGCTTTCGCGCCAACGAAATTCGTCGCGTTGTCCGACCAAATAGTATTCGGCCTGCCGCTGATGCTGGTAAACCTTTTCAGGGCAGCAATGAATGATGCGGTCGACAAATCCTCCACGACTTCGAGATGAGTTGCCTTGGTGGCAAAGCAGATGAAAATCTAAATGAAGCATTTTCCAGGGGGTCTGCTTCTTATCTCCGACTTGCATAAGAAGGGCCTACAAAAGTTGATGCCAGTGATTAAAAATGGTCGATTTGGTTGGACCCGATCCGCTGGCGGAGGCGCCATGATGTGCTCTTAGCTTTTGGGCCTCAGTCTGAAACATCGGATGCGTTTTATGGTCACGGCTGCGATAGCTTTGCGACCTCCAATAGGCCAGAATCGAAACCCAAGTTTGAGTTCTGCAAGCGGCCACCAACACGCATCAGTCCTGTAGTGTCCAGGAAGAGATGAAGCGATAAAATCTTGCTTTTAGGTGACAACGGATGTGGTTCTTGCAACGCCTTATGGTCCTCAGAAAAATGTACGCGTTGGATGCTCCTGACAAGAAGATGCGTTCCGTCTTTTATGTCGTCGATAGTAAGCGGTCCACTGGATACAGATTGGCCTTGTACTCTGAGCAGGAATAGGTAGATATATCCAAACACACGCTGCATTTTTAAAAACGAGTTTTGGTATTTGCAGGTGCCAGAGATATCCGCATGTTGAATTGAGATGAAAGCCTGCCGACGGCGTTCCGGTAACTCCAGGGTAGCTGTTGGGCTTGTCGGCCAGAAAGACTCATCCTCGCGTAAGAAGGCTGGACCTTGACACCACAGACTTGAGTCCAACAGCTCAATTAGTGTGTATCCACGAGAGAGGATGTCAGCAGGATTCATCTCTGATGGTACATGACGCCATGTCATGCCTTTGGTACGCTCCTGTGTTTGTGCGATCCTGTTGGATACAAAAATATTATAATTTGAAGGACGTTCTCGTATCCAAGCAAGGACTATGGTGGAGTCGGACCAGCAATGAAAAGTACAAGATATAGGGATGGATTGTACAATATTAGAAAGTAGCTCTGACAATAGGTGGGCAGCAGCTAATTCCAACTTAGGAATGGTGAGAGCCTTTAGAGGAGCGACTCTAGACTTGGAGCAGTTTCTGAGCGTACGTTAATGCAAACGCCATATGCAGAAATAGTAGGTAGATAGTTCCGGCTGACCCTTTGTAGGGGCCACACACAGACCTTACGGTCCTTAGTGAGGCCAGGTGGTTTTTCTGGGAACCATTAGAAATCCAAGAGGATCTTTGACGTTTTGGCAAATGCCAATTGTTGTTTGGGAGACTTCCTTGCCGCCTCTTCAAGAGAGGTGAGACTTGGGGAGTGCAGATGTCTTAATCTTGTCTTAGCGATCGCTGGGCAGCTGCAGATGAGGTGTTCCAGAGTTTCGACGACTCCAGGTTCCTTACATTTCCTCCAGATGTTCGTTGTCGTGATGCCTTGCATGCAGTAAAACTTGCATCACAAAATGCGTGAAGTTGGCAAGAGGCGCTCGGTTCAAAACAAAGCGAGGATATTTGAAGCTGGCAACCGAACAAATTTGAGAAATGTTATCTAACCAGACAGAATGCAGCGTCGGCGGCAAACTTTCATCCCAATCTAGTTTATCCTTCCACAAAGCTTGCATAAACGTTTTGAACCTCGTTATAATCGGGCCTATTAACCCAAGAGGGTCATACAATTTGGCGATCGCTGACAATATTGCGCGTTTGGTGGCAGGTCCTTCAGAAACAGCGCGAGAAAAATGGAATAGCAGCTTGTCCGACTTCGTATCCCAGGCCAAGCCCAATGCTTTGGTGATATCTGTGCCATCGTGGAACTTTCCTGCGCAGCTTTAGGTTCACCATCCAGCGTGGCAGGCTCATTGGAGCACCATTTCCGTATTGGAAAATGTGCTCTGCGTAGAAGCTCCTTAACTTGTTGACTAGTTTTAGCGACTTCTTCTATAGAATCACCTCCTGAGATTAGGTCATCCACATTAAAATCCCTTCTAACGATTTTGGCCGCAATCGGGAACTCAGTCTCCTCATCATACGACAGCTGGTGCATGGCCCGAATGGCTAAAAATGCAGCTGGTTTTGTGCCGCATGTTACGGTATCAAGAGTATAGATTTCAATTGCTCCATCAGGACTGTCTCGCCACATGATACATTGCAAAAGTTGGTCGGGGTGAGTCATGTGTACGCATCTGTACATTTTGCATATATCACCGCATAGTGCGACCCTATAGAACAACTTTGGTTGGATGGATGGACCAGCGAACAAAAGGTCATTGAGGGAAAATCCTGATGTAGATTTAGCTGAGCCATCATAAACGATACGCAGTTTAGTTGTTGTGCTTTCCAATTTCTGCACGCAGTGGTGAGGCAAAAAGAATTGCGGAGCTTGAGATTGCGTATCGGCAAGTGACATGTGGCCCAAATCAAGGTATTCTTGCAAAAACGCTGAGTATTGAGCATTCAACTCAGGATTTTTTGATAGTTTACTTTTTAGACTCTTGAAACGCTTTAACGCACGATCGTAAGATTTCCCCAGATTGCTCAAGCTGATTTTAACTGGAAGGCGAACTGAATATTGGCCAGACGGAAGCCTCGAGTAATGCTGCTGAAATAGCTGCTCGCATAAAGCATCCTCTTCCGGAAGCGCAGAAGATGATCCGCAACAGCTGTCAATTTCCGAGAAGAGCTTTAGAATTACGGACAAATCGTCGGTTTCGGTATGCACGCTTCGTTCTTTAATCAATGCAGAAAGAGCGGAGCATTTACCATTGGCTGTGGATAGCCCTCCAGAAACGATCCAGCCGAGACGATTTTTTTGCAAAGTTGGCAAATGACAACAGACAAAAGGTCAAAACAAATTCCTGCACCAATGTGTTGATCAATCCGTTGACGCTTGTGGAAAAGTGGATCGGCGAGGACGATGTTTTTAGGAATGCTCCATTCGCTGTGGTCCACGTCAAAATGCAGCTGATGATCGGTAATGGTTCGCATAATCACAGCCGACAACGAAGCACGATAGCTTGCGTCGGAGTCTTGAGCCATAATCTCGATTGATTTACTGGCTGATTGCAGGGACGAATTCCCTATGCCCGAAATGGCGACATGAGAGCGGTGAGCTTTGAGCTGGAGTTGGTTGGTTAGGCGAGACGTAACGAAATTCAGTTGCGATGCCGAATCGAGAAGAGCGCGACTAGGAATAAATACTCCAGATTGGCTTTGAAATTGCACAATAGCAGTAGCGAGCAACACGTAATCATGATCTGTAGAGACTTCAGGTGGAGTTGGGGATACGGTGGTAGAGACGAGAGAGGACGCAGGATGCGTTTGAGAGCCAGCAAGTGGCTGTGGTTAGAAGTGGAGAGGTTGGGTGCTGAATCCATATGCAGCAAGGAATGGTGCTTTGATGAGCAGTGTCGGCAATACCCAGACTTGCACTGCTGCAAAGTACGCCCTCTTCGAAGGCAGTTTAGGCAAAGATGAAAATGTTTGGCTTCCTTGTATCGAGAGGTAGGGTTAAGAATCAAAATCGAGGGCATTTCAGAATTAAGTGGTAATTTTCATTGCACAACGCACAAGATGATGAATGTGTGGAGTTAGATGATGAGATGAGAGATGTATGATTCGATTTAATAGTTGGTTTTCCCACTTGATTGCTATGCGATTTGGTTACCATAGCATTTTCTACGTTCTCCATCATACGGCACCTTTCTCCAGAAACGCAGACATCTCGGTCCATTTGGGCAATTCATCCGTGCGCAGAGCCTCCTCCCACTTCTCAAGTGCGTTTTAATCCAGTTTCGATGATATGAGATGAATAAGCAAACCGTCAGAAATTTGCTCGATTTCAGCCACGCGATGGAAAGCGCTCAAGTGAGAGTTGACTTTATCACTCAATTCGCGCAAGCCAGCAGCAGAAACCCTCTCAACACCTTTTAGCCCGAAAATGGATCTCACGTGTGCCTGGAAATGTAAAAGCTTGTTATCAAATCGTTTCGTTAACAAATCGATTGCAGTTGTATAATTCTCATCTAAGGGCTCCAATGAGCGTATTGTGTCCAATGCAATGTCACTCAGGCAGGATCGCAGATGCTGGAACTTTTCCACTTTGCTCATGCCATCGATTTTGCCGACCACCGTGTTAAAGATTGCGTTAAAATCTGACCAGTCGATGTACGCACCATAGAATTTGGGAAGTTGCAATTCAGGCAGCCTACTGCTGCGCGTCACAGACGTAACTGTGCCCTTGTCCTTGGACTTATGAAGCGCAGTTGAATTTACAATGGAGGGCGTACGCAAACAATTAAGAGCTCGAGTCAGCTTTGATTTGGCCTGGTATAGGCTCTCCGAGAACTTTTGCCGAGCATCGGCGGCCAGCTCCAACACGTTCAGCTTCTCAAGGCAGGTTTGGGCTGAGTCAAAATCGGCATACATGCGATTGATTCCTTCGATCCGCACTTCCAAATCAGATTCGTCAAACGACGAGATTCCTTCAGACTCAAAGAATTTATTTTGCGCCTGAAGTTGCTGAAACAGATAGTCTGTTTTGGCTTTATAAAAATCTAATTCCGTCATTAGAATTTTTTATACGACTAACTGTTCAAAAATGTTCAACAGCAATGTCACTCACTCAAACACCGAATATGACCAGCAAAAAAGGGAACGAAAGTCAAACTTTCGGCGCTTTACTGTACCTATGGGCCAATGACCTAATGTCCGCAAAATCACACCACCTTTATATAAACGCACTATGTATTCGCGGGCACTAACCAACTGTGACACCGAAGCAGTTTTAGAAGCACTGGTCGCTCAAATTAGCAAGACAATGTATGCGTGTGATAGATAGTAGATATTTATTAATATAAATTTTTGGCTTGATTTTTAACCGTCAGCCATAGCACTTGAGTTTTTGTACATTGTTAACGATATAAACAAACAATAATTTAAAACAAAGAAACATAGTGTTCGATTTAAGAATTGACCAAGACGAAAAAAACTAGGTAGAAAAGATACATAATTTAATTTACAGAAAAAGTTACAAATATTCATTTATAATAGCGGTTCTATATTTTAGCGCCTGTTGTAGGAAGGAGGATAATGTTGTCCAGTTCTTGCCATTTAGCCAATTTATGACGTCTGCTTCTGAAAGGAAACGGCTTCCCAGATGGACGCTTCTTATCTCAGCTATAATTGGGCATACCCCAAGCAGATGCATGACGTCTTCAGTTGCGTGCAAATTACAGAGGCTACAATCTGTGTTAACAGAGCTCCAGTGCGGCCTATAGTTGAGACTAAGCATCTCACAGCGTGCCCGACATATAAGTGAGATTGCTTGAGTGTCATAACGGTCATGAAAATAGTTAAGCGATTCCAGATTCAGCTCTAGTTTTTTGTAAGTTTTTCGGACCACACTTTGCCTGGCTTGACTTAGAAAAGAGTCTCTTTCTCTGATAACAGCTTTCTCCAACAGCAATTGGTGAGATCTTTCCCATGATCCGACGCTTTGAAGGTCTATGGATACCTCATGATCCTGAAATAAGGACAGCCAATTGTCAAGCATCATAGCAGTTTTGGCTGCTGTTTTGGCTAGTCTACAATTCGGCATATCCATAACTTTCCGTATGTATGTGAAGTGGTTTTGCAGACCGTATAAGAATAATGAAGGCAGGCCAGTTTCTAAGAGGAGCGCACAGTTTGGAGTAGTGCGGGGTAGTTTAAATATCCGTTTAATAAACAGCCTTTGCAGTCGCTCCACCTCCTCATATCGGCAGTATCCCCAGACTTGAGATGCATAGCACATTACTGATCGAACAGTGGCTTCAAACATTCTGAATTTAGTGCTCGGCAAAATATGTCGTTTTCCGAAAAAGTTTCTCCAAGTGCTATTAATTGCTTTCTTAGAGTCTTGCAGTTGTTCTTGTAAGTGCGGTTTGAAGCTTAAATTTCCAATGATAGTCACGCCAAGATATTTAAAAGTTGTTACCGTTTCCAGCTCAACGCCATTTAAAAACCATCTGTCTACCCTTGCACTACGGCCTCTTCTGTCTTTCACAATCTTTCGTCTTATCCACGTCTATCTGTAAACTCCATTGTCTGAAATATTCAGAGAGCTTATTAATCATGGCTTGAAGCATCTCGGGGGACTCTGCTAGTAGCGCCATATCATCTGCGTATATTAATGCCTTGGTGGTGGTGCCATTGATGTTAACGCCTTCAGGAAGGTAGGTTGTAACGTCGTCGACATAAAGTGAAAACAGAAGTGGGCTAAGGAGGCATCCTTGCTTTACTCCAGTGTTATTTGGAAACTTATCCGAAAGTTGTCGTCCATCCCAAACAGTGAAGGTGTTTTCTTCGTACAGGCTTGAAATCATATTAATGAAGCGCGTCGATACTCCTAGGAGGCTTAATTGTAATGTATGCATGTGTATGTATGTGGTCTTGGCACCGAATTATGCACAAGACGCAATAAAAAAATTTTTAATTTTACTATAGTTTTTTATGAACAATTTCACGTCGGGGTCACCAATGTTTTGGGGAGATACTGTTTTGCATCCCCTTTCGGATAAAACAATTAGTTAATATTGCTAGCGTTTAAACAAAAGAAAAAAGCGGGGGTGGTTTTAGGTTATTTTCACTATGTATGATTTTAATGTGTTTGAGTTTAGCGATAATGTGTTTGTTGTTTAATGTGTTGACTGTTTATTTGTTGTGCGCAATGTATATGTTTGGTTTACAATGTTTTATAAATGTTTGAATTGTTGCTAGTGTGAAATGATGGAGCGAGAGGCGTAAGCGAGCGAGCGATTAGAGATAAGGCAAGCGACTGATTAGGCAAACAAGAGAAATATAAAGCTTACATGCAAGCTTTGAAAATGATCGTATGCTTACGCTAAATGATTAAACTGTAATTGTGACAGTGCTGAGCTATAAGCCGATATTGATTAGGAGAATATTTACATATAATTTAAGCAAACAAAGTATGTGGTTAGGATGACTAAATTAATATTATTTGTTGTCGCCTTCTGCTCCCGACATGAATCTTAAGCAGTTTGAAACTGCCGGGCAATTGTATTATTAAATGAAGACCCTAATGATGGTGAAGCGCTAACCCCAGTGCTCTTTCTTATTGGGTGCTCGTAAATGATACTAAATGAACCAACAATTGAGGACAACAGGCCATCTTATCTAATGCGTTGGCAGCAGGTGGCAAACCTAAACCAACGCTTTTGGGAGCTGTGGAGACGCGACTATCTACATACATTGTAGTTGCGTACCAAATGGCTTACCCTAGTGGCCAACATCGAATGTGGTCAGGTTGTTCTGGTTCATGAGGACAATCAACCTCCCCAAGAATGGCTATTGGAGCATATAACCAACACTCACGCCGGCGCTGACGGACGAGTCAGAGTGGCCGATGTAAAGACGAAAAAGGGAACAATTCCCAGTCCTATTTGCAATCTATCCCCGCTTCCAAGGCAAGAAGTTTAGTGAAAAGAGCTTGGCCTTTCACCTGGCGAAGTGTCTTAAGGGAGATCATCAGCCTCATTATTCAGCATCCATCATAATTCATTTAATTACTTGCTCATTCCCAGATTCGAATTCCTACATTGTACACATACTATTGCTGTAAGTCCCTTATAAGGCAGAGTCTGAATATTGCAACTCAAGACACTCTGCATTAGGGCAGAGTCCCATCACATTAAGTATGTAACAGCGAAAAGGAATCATCTCGACCCTTTAAAGTATCTATATTCTTGATCAGCATCAACACCGAGTCGATATATGTCCGTCTGTCTGTCTGTCCATATGAACGAGGAGATCTCGCAGATGGTGATAGGTAGAGGTTTGACATTTGAAAACGTCATATCTCCCACGGATAGATGACTTTTACCTTCTAAATATATTTAGTAATCCAGATTATTCATTGATTTGCCGAAGGAATGATAAAGATAGGATGAACGATACTTAAGGTATAACCAAAAGAAAGTTCGCTGCCGCAGCGCAGCAGCACTGCGTTCACCTGCTACTTCAGGTAGAGAGTATATTTCAGTCGGACTTGCCCAACTTTCTTACTTGTTTGTTGAGACGGATTTGTTTTGCCATTTTACAACACGACTTAAGCATTATTTCCATCTCGAAATCGTAATATGATCGGGGGTCCAGGTTCGAGAGGTTTAAAATGTATAAGGTTCGGATCTGGATACCCAAAACCCCGAAAAGAACCGGTTCATCCGAGCTCGGCTTGGGACCGGTTTGCATCGATACCGGTCCTGACCCAGTAAAAAAAACCAACTCCACATTACCAACCTACAGACCAGATTTAAAGTTCATAGCTTAAATAACTTCTAAGATATAGCTCGAAAACACTTCTTAACCGTTTTGAAACTGGTTCGATTCCGGTCCTGATAAAGTAATATTTCCAACTCAATACTGCAAAACTACAGACCAGATTTCAACTTCATAGTTACACCTTCTGAGATATGGCTCTGAACCACTTTTTGATCGGTTCGAAACCGGTTCAATACCGGTCCTGATCTAGTAAAGTATCCAACTCATAAAATTTCGTTAAGATCGGTAAAGCTGTTTAGACGCCTATTAGAAACTAACATACAAACATACAGGGTGGCTGATAAATATAGCTACCTTAAGAAACTCAAACACCTTTATTTTAGTGTATGGAAATAATTATACTCTGTACCGAAGGTACATAGAGTATATTAAGTTTGTGCAAAAGTATGTAACAGGGAGAAGGAATATATATTCTTGATCAGCATCAACAGCCGGTTCGATATAGACATGTCCGTCTGTCCCTCTGTCTGTCTGTCTGTCTGTCCGTCTGTCCGTCCGGCCGTATGAACGAAGAGATCTCAGAGATGGTAAGAGATAGAGGTTTGACATGTATGGGGCATATATTTCTTATACTTGCAGGCAGATCAAGTTTATTTTCAATTTTTGCCACGCCCCCTCACGCCCCCGCAATTTGGAAAAAAGTCATATCTCCTACAGTTTTGAAGATAGATCGTTCGTACCTTCTAGAGATACCTTGTACACAAAATTATTTATCGATTGCTGAAGAAATGATAGAAATCGGATGAACGATACTCAAGTTATGAGCAAAAAACGGCCAGTAAACACCCCCCACCCATCACCACAGCATTCTATTGAACGGCAATCTTAGTGAGAGAGAGAGAGAGAGTGAAACTTAGAGATGAGAGCGTATAACTCGTGAGCAAATGCGAGCTGCGACGTTAAGGGTACAGAGTATGTTATAGTCGGGCTTGACCGACTTTCTTTCTTGTTTTTATACTCTGTACCGAAGGTACATAGAGTATATTAAGTTTGTGCAAAAGTATGTAACAGGGAGAAGGAATCGTTTCCGACCCTATAAAGTATATATATTCTTGATCAGCATCAACAGCCGAGTCGATATAGCCATGTCCGTCTGTCCGTCTGTCCGTCTGTCCGTCCGTCCGTCCGTCCGTCCGTCCGTCCGTCCGTCCGTCCGTATGAACGAAGAGATCTCAGAGATGGTAAGAGATAGAGGTTTGACATGTATGGGACATATATTTCTTATACTTGCAGGCAGATCAAGTTTATTTTCAATTTTTGCCACGCCCCCTCCCGCCCCCGCAATTTGGAAAAAACTTCATATCTCCTACAGTTTTAGATCGGAGATAGATCGTTCGTTCCTTCTAGAGATACCTTGTAAACAAAATTATTTATCGATTTGCTGAAGGAATGATAAAGATCGGATGCACGATACTCAAGTTATGGGCAAAAAACGGCCAGTTAACACCACCCACCCCCCCACCAACATCCACAGCAACATACCCTAACCGTTCAACACAGGCAATCTTAGTGCGAGAGAGAAAGAGAGAGAGAGAGAGAAACTTAGAGAGCGCACCGCGTTTTGCGCGGGGTGTTAACTGGCCGTTTGACTCCTGAGCAAATGCGAGTGTAAGGGTACAGAGTATGTTATAGTCGGGCTTGACCGACTTTCTTTCTTGTTTTTTATTATACCCTTGTAGAGGGTATATTAAAATTGTCCAGATGTTTGTAACGCATAGTAGGAAGTATTTTCGATCACAAAAAGTATATATATTCTTCATCAGCATGACGAGCTGAGTTGATATAGCCATGTCCGTCTGTCCGTCCGTCTGTCCGTCCGTCCGTCTGTCCGTCCGTCCGTCCGTCCGTCTGTCCGTCTGTTTCTATGCTATCTCCTCCGTCATTTTTAAAGCTATCTTAACCAAACTTTGCACGGTCTTTTGGTACAAATACGCTGCACATTTGTCGAAACCAGCCAGATCGGATGACTATAGCATATAGCTGCCATAGGAACCATCGGTCGAAAATGTAGGTTTAGTGAGAAAAACTTTTATGTCTTCAACGAAAACGTCCCCGAACCTTGTATTTACAATTTTTCTATGCTTACACATAATTCCACCAAGTTTGATAGGACAACTATATAGTACAGCTGCCATAGAAATTAGGTGTAGAAAATGTATATAGGAGGCCTTGTCAAAAATGTGAACATTTGGCCGAATGTACATATTTGTGTCAATGGAATCAGGCTACTAATTTATAAAAATCATACAAGCTACAAGGGTATATAAACTTCGGTCGAGCCGAAGTTAGCTTTCCTCTATTTTTTATACTCTGTACCGAAGGTACATAGAGTATATTAAGTTTGTGCAAAAGTATGTAACAGGGAGAAGGAATCGTTTCCGTCGTCCGTCCGTCCGTCCGTATGAACGAAGAGATCTCAGAGATGGTAAGAGATAGAGGTTTGGCATGTATGGGGCATATACTTCTTATACTTGCAGGCAGATCAAGTTTATTTTCAATTTTTGCCACGCCCCCTCCCGCCCCCGCAATTTGGAAAAAACGTCATATCTCCTACATGAATATAGATCGTTCGTACCTTCTAGAGATACCTTGTAAACAAAATTATTTATCGATTTGCTGAGGGAATGATAAAGATCGGATGAACGATACACAAGTTATGAGCAAAAAACGGCCAGTAAACACCCACCACCCCCATCACCACACCATTCTATTGAACGGAAATCTTAGTGAGAGAGAGAGAGTGAAACATAGAGATGATCGAGTATAACTCGTGAGCAAATGCGAGCTGCGACTTTAAGGGTACAGAGTATGTTATAGTCGGGCTTGACCGACTTTCTTTCTTGTTTATTCTTGATAAAGCTCATTCAATTTTATTAACTATTGCTCAATTAGTTTTTAAATCTATTGAACATGACACATGTGATACATATTATCAAAGAGTTGTTCGTTCCCGACAATACCGCTTGATGAATCTGAACACCACACAGTGAAGCGAATTGGATGCAATTCCTTCTCATGGAATATCTGTGGGTTTGAAACAGTCCATATTCGACAATTTTGTTCGAAATATCAAAATAGGCCTCATCAGAAATAAAAATACTGTATAACATGTTATCGTCCTCTTCCACAATTTAAGGCATATTCTATCTAAATTCCAAACGAATCAACTATTCTGCTGCGCTCAAAATTTCTTTATATTAAGCAACCTCGCGAGAATGACATTAAAATTGAATGAATTGAGCTACGAATGGGTCAAATGAGTTCCGCACTCATCATAATCTTCGGACTGAGCCCCTTGTGACTAATATGATTTTCAAATTTTAAACAAATATATAAAAAAATATATTTACTTACTGTGGTCGGAGATGATTCCTTCTATGCGTTTCAAAATAATAATAATACCATTTGCCAAAATTAGATTCCAGTATACAGTTTAGTTTATTAAAAATATATTACATTTGAGCAAATTCAAGTTTTAAGACTTAAACTCCATAACTGGCAAATTATCAGCAAGCAGTCTTCCTCGAGTTCGAACACCATACACACAGATTATGCAGCTTTGTTAATAAAATCAGCTATTTTTTGCCTTTTGGTTTTGTGCGAGAGCTCTTTCTCCAAAGGCGGCATATCTTCGTCTTGCTGCGGAATGTAAAAATATCTTCCTTGTCAAATGTCCACTGGGTGGGCACACTGCATGCATCCGAAATCTCTCTAGTAATAGGGAAACATCTATAGTTTAGTTAAATAGGGTAGATATAAATAAATTGCTTTGACACTTTCTTAAAGATAAAAAAATATAGTTTTGGTCATTCTCTCGTGCCTTTTCCTCCAAAGGCATCCGGCTTCAATTTGTACACCTTTTTTACTGGAGCTTCTTCATCCATCCAGGCAACATGTCCTACACAGCGTAGCCGCTGTAGCTTCATTGACCAGACTGGTGTCTCATCAACACCAGCTGCTTTGTTATTCTTTGTTATGGCTAAAAAGACTTCGTAATGGTCCGGTACGTCTATTTCAATATCGTCGATTGGTGGCATCGCTACTTCTCTAGAGACGGCATTGTGTTCGTTATCGCCTCCCAGCAGGTTGGAGAAGTAGCTTCTCCATTTGTCTAGTGCCACTTGCGGATTTGTAACCAGATTTCCAACCTTAACCTTTTAATAAAATTTTAAAGTCTCACTCATGCCGAACAGCATCTCGACTTCCTCACGCATGCGCATTTCCTGCTCATTCTTTTTTCTTCTAAACAGGAAGCGCCTGTCTCCTTCCTCTCTCCTTTTTTCCCCGGTATCGCTCTTTAATAGCCCGCGCTGCTTCCGACTGCAGAGTTCTCCTGTAGGTAGCGTCTTTCTCTGCAGTAGCGCGGCGGCACTCCTCATCGTACCAAGACTGCTTTCGAGGATACTCGGCGTATCCGAGTATCTCCTTGGCTGAATAATGCATTTCAATGCTCATATGGCATCCTGAATTTTTAAAATTTAGGACCATGTCATTAAAATTGCCCAAGAAATTGTTAGCTACAACTAGAAATGACTTCCAAGCTCTTTCTTCGAGAGTGTTCATTGATTTTACGAATTCCACGTCTTTAATCAATTTTCGAGTTTATGAACCATCGAATACACCTGCCGACACTTTTTGTGTGCACTTATTACTTAGATGGAAACTTTTTGCTGAGTAACTGAAAACAATTTCCGTTTGAGTTTAACGCCTTGAAAAATTGTTTTATTAGGACAAGGCTGATGTGAAGCGGTGTTAAAATGATATTATCCCTTTTTATAAGACACTGATTATGAATAATATTATGTTTTCCCATGTTGAAATTCACATGAGCCTGTTCGGCTATTCTTTTTTAGTCCAGTGCTTTGCACTTGCCCTACTATCCCATAAGCAGAAATTGCATGGGTATTTAGTATATCCTCCCTGGTGGCCTGAGAGGAAACTTAACATTTTAAAGTCTTTGCACCTGCCCTACTATCCCATAAGCAGAAATTGCATGGATATTAATATATCCTCCCTGGTGGCCTGAGAGGAAATTTAACATTTTAAAGTCTACACAGATGATTGTCTGCTTAGAGTACTGAAGTTTCTCCAAAACAATTGAAATATTGGAGAATGTTTCTTTTAGTGTCACCGAGTAATCAATCGGAATGGACCCGTACTTGATTCCATTATGCAAAAGAACATATTTCAAGCTACATTTGCAACTGTCAATAAAAAGTCGCCATTCACTTGGGCAATATTTGGAAAGACCCATTTGTGCCCTCAGGCCACCACAACAACGAACGTGTCTTCTTACCAAAAAAATGGAAATATATTTTGTTCCCTATATCTATAGTCGGATACTTTACAGTCCCTGTGAAGCAAATTTTTCCTTTTAAGTTTGAAAGGTAGTTCGGAAGACTTTTTCGACACACCAAGCTCTCTGCTCAAATCGTTGAGCTTATGCCGATTTAATAGTTCAGGATTCCCATTTTGTCCAGTAAAATCAAGATCTTCGGCGCTTTCTGTTTTCTCTGAACTTTAATTTTTCCATGAGGGTGACAACTCATCTATTGTATGCGATAATTGCCGTTTAGCAGAGTCCAGATTAGGATACAGACAATTTTTTTGGTTGTCCTATTTATTCCTGTTATATTGCTTCAGCAGCCTTTACACTTATCATATTTCTCTAAAGCGTCGGTTGTCAAAATTCTCTAAAGAGAAACTCTTTAGAGAAGCTATGATTAGCTATTACACTTTTAATGACAGAGAATCTTGAACAAGATGTTCTGAGCTAGTTCAACGGATTCAGTACTGGTTCAACAATTTTTGACACACAACCCAAGAGAATAAAAGGGAGACTCGCTTGTGTGAAAATGGACCATAAAATAATCTCCTCTCAATCTCCTTTACTTAAGCAACCTGACGTCAAACAGGTGCCAGCATGGGTGGTGGTACACAACCAGAACAGCATTGAAATCCGAAGATTCGTTAATTCTTCATTACACTACACATGTAAAATACACGGCTTATCAGATTCATCTGAACGCGCATATGGATGCTGCATCTATTTGAGAGCATACGTAGAACAAGAGTTCACGACATCATTGATCATCGGAAATTCACAAGTAGCGCCACTAAAAGCAATCTCACTTCCTCGTTTGGAATTATGCGCTACCTTTTTGCTATGCAAAACTTGGCTAAAAATCAAACACAAGCTTGAAACTTTTGTCGATGGGATTTTCTGCGAAATTGTCTTGCATTGGCTCAAAATGAGCTCTTAAAAAATACACTGCTTCGTAGCTTATCGAATTTCGGAAATGCAGTCTATTGCACCTAAGGTAAACAGGAGGCACGTTTCTGGCAAAGACAACCCAGCAGACATAGTATCCCGAGGATGCCCGACCTAGTGAGCTGAATGGAACGACTTGGTTTACTGGACCATCATTTTTGCCTCTGGACGCAGCTCAATGGCCTCATCCCAGTTGGATGACTTTAAGCAGCAGTTTTTCGGGCAACAAAATTCATCAAACTTAGTTACCTTTAGCAGCTTTGGCTTTGAGTTTAAGTTCATCCCTGCTCACGCTCCTCTTTATTGTGGCTTATGGGAGGCTGCGGTTAAATTGATGAAGAGCCTTCTCGTCATGTCGTTGACAAGCGCCAAGCTTACCTATGAAGACTTGCAATCTGTTGCAATTGAAGTGTTTTGGGGAGATACTGTTTTGCATGAACAAGTAAAGAAGAGATAATAGACAGCTTACGTGCAAGCTTTGGAAATGATCGTATGCTTACGCTTATTTGAATGATTAAACTGTAATTCTGACAATGCTGAGCTATTAGCCGATATTGATTAGGAGAATATTTACATATAATTTAGGCAAACAAAGTATGTTGTTAGGATGACTAAATTAATATTATTTGTTGTCGCCTTCTGCTCCCTACATGCTCCCCCAGTTGGAAACTGCAGGGTTTTCAACCGATGTGGGCTCGAGGAACAGAACTGCGATTTTGTTGACGGATCTTTTGACCAGTCCAGTAGAGGTCCGGATTCTAGCGACACGCGCAACGCCGTCGTCTCCTGTGATGATGCTGTCCACACGACCGAGTAGCCATTGGAGTGGTGGAAGGTTGTCGTCTTTGAGCACAACAACGCTATTTGGCTGTAAGTAAGGTGATGATGAGCGCCATTTGCCACGCTCCTGCAGCAGAGATAGGTAGTTGGTGCTCCATTTTCGCCAAAACGCCTGCTGCATCTGGCATACGCGCTGCCATCGACTTAGCCTGTTGATGTCCAGATGAGTGATATCTGGTTCGTCTGTGGCGCAAAATGAGGACCCAATTAGGAAGTGCCCTGGCGTGAGCACGTCTAAGTCATCCGGGTTCTCTGAAACGGGACAAAGAGGACGATCTCGCAGACCAAAGTTCTCAGCTCGAGAAATGTCAACGTGTGGCCTCCAACCACTAGGAAAAAATGGTATTTGGCCGACTTCACTGCAGCCTCCCATAAGCCGCCAAAATGCGGGGAGCGTGGCGATATAAAATTCCATTTTATACCCATGGCCATGCAAGCGTTGAGGATTTCGCCATTCTGCGGGTCGCTAAGGAGAAGTTGCCTGAGTTCAATCAGCTGCTTTCGCGCCAACGAAATTCGTCGCGTTGTCCGACCAAATAGTATTCGGCCTGCCGCTGATGCTGGTAAACCTTTTCAGGGCAGCAATGAATGATGCGGTCGACAAATCCTCCACGACTTCGAGATGAGTTGCCTTGGTGGCAAAGCAGATGAAAATCTAAATGAAGCATTTTCCAGGGGGTCTGCTTCTTATCTCCGACTTGCATAAGAAGGGCCTACAAAAGTTGATGCCAGTGATTAAAAATGGTCGATTTGGTTGGACCCGATCCGCTGGCGGAGGCGCCATGATGTGCTCTTAGCTTTTGGGCCTCAGTCTGAAACATCGGATGCGTTTTATGGTCACGGCTGCGATAGCTTTGCGACCTCCAATAGGCCAGAATCGAAACCCAAGTTTGAGTTCTGCAAGCGGCCACCAACACGCATCAGTCCTGTAGTGTCCAGGAAGAGATGAAGCGATAAAATCTTGCTTTTAGGTGACAACGGATGTGGTTCTTGCAACGCCTTATGGTCCTCAGAAAAATGTACGCGTTGGATGCTCCTGACAAGAAGATGCGTTCCGTCTTTTATGTCGTCGATAGTAAGCGGTCCACTGGATACAGATTGGCCTTGTACTCTGAGCAGGAATAGGTAGATATATCCAAACACACGCTGCATTTTTCCAAACGAGTTTTGGTATTTGCAGGTGCCAGAGATATCCGCATGTTGAATTGAGATGAAAGCCTGCCGACGGCGTTCCGGTAACTCCAGGGTAGCTGTTGGGCTTGTCGGCCAGAAAGACTCATCCTCGCGTAAGAAGGCTGGACCTTGACACCACAGACTTGAGTCCAACAGCTCAATTAGTGTGTATCCACGAGAGAGGATGTCAGCAGGATTCATCTCTGATGGTACATGACGCCATGTCATGCCTTTGGTACGCTCCTGTGTTTGTGCGATCCTGTTGGATACAAAAATATTATAATTTGAAGGACGTTCTCGTATCCAAGCAAGGACTATGGTGGAGTCGGACCAGCAATGAAAAGTACAAGATATAGGGATGGATTGTACAATATTAGAAAGTAGCTCTGACAATAGGTGGGCAGCAGCTAATTCCAACTTAGGAATGGTGAGAGCCTTTAGAGGAGCGACTCTAGACTTGGAGCAGTTTCTGAGCGTACGTTAATGCAAACGCCATATGCAGAAATAGTAGGTAGATAGTTCCGGCTGACCCTTTGTAGGGGCCACACACAGACCTTATGGTCCTTAGTGAGGCCGGGTGGTTTTTCTGGGAACCATTAGAAATCCAAGAGGATCTTTGACGTTTTGGCAAATGCCAATTGTTGTTTGGGAGACTTCCTTGCCGCCTCTTCAAGAGAGGTGAGACTTGGGGAGTGCAGATGTCTTAATCTTGTCTTAGCGATCGCTGGGCAGCTGCAGATGAGGTGTTCCAGAGTTTCGACGACTCCAGGTTCCTTACATTTCCTCCAGATGTTCGTTGTCGTGATGCCTTGCATGCAGTAAAACTTGCATCACAAAATGCGTGAAGTTGGCAAGAGGCGCTCGGTTCAAAACAAAGCGAGGATATTTGAAGCTGGCAACCGAACAAATTTGAGAAATGTTATCTAACCAGACAGAATGCAGCGTCGGCGGCAAACTTTCATCCCAATCTAGTTTATCCTTCCACAAAGCTTGCATAAACGTTTTGAACCTCGTTATAATCGGGCCTATTAACCCAAGAGGGTCATACAATTTGGCGATCGCTGACAATATTGCGCGTTTGGTGGCAGGTCCTTCAGAAACAGCGCGAGAAAAATGGAATAGCAGCTTGTCCGACTTCGTATCCCAGGCCAAGCCCAATGCTTTGGTGATATCTGTGCCATCGTGGAACTTTCCTGCGCAGCTTTAGGTTCACCATCCAGCGTGGCAGGCTCATTGGAGCACCATTTCCGTATTGGAAAATGTGCTCTGCGTAGAAGCTCCTTAACTTGTTGACTAGTTTTAGCGACTTCTTCTATAGAATCACCTCCTGAGATTAGGTCATCCACATTAAAATCCCTTCTAACGATTTTGGCCGCAATCGGGAACTCAGTCTCCTCATCATACGACAGCTGGTGCATGGCCCGAATGGCTAAAAATGCAGCTGGTTTTGTGCCGCATGTTACGGTATCAAGAGTATAGATTTCAATTGCTCCATCAGGACTGTCTCGCCACATGATACATTGCAAAAGTTGGTCGGGGTGAGTCATGTGTACGCATCTGTACATTTTGCATATATCACCGCATAGTGCGACCCTATAGAACAACTTTGGTTGGATGGATGGACCAGCGAACAAAAGGTCATTGAGGGAAAATCCTGATGTAGATTTAGCTGAGCCATCATAAACGATACGCAGTTTAGTTGTTGTGCTTTCCAATTTCTGCACGCAGTGGTGAGGCAAAAAGAATTGCGGAGCTTGAGATTGCGTATCGGCAAGTGACATGTGGCCCAAATCAAGGTATTCTTGCAAAAACGCTGAGTATTGAGCATTCAACTCAGGATTTTTTGATAGTTTACTTTTTAGACTCTTGAAACGCTTTAACGCACGATCGTAAGATTTCCCCAGATTGCTCAAGCTGATTTTAACTGGAAGGCGAACTGAATATTGGCCAGACGGAAGCCTCGAGTAATGCTGCTGAAATAGCTGCTCGCATAAAGCATCCTCTTCCGGAAGCGCAGAAGATGATCCGCAACAGCTGTCAATTTCCGAGAAGAGCTTTAGAATTACGGACAAATCGTCGGTTTCGGTATGCACGCTTCGTTCTTTAATCAATGCAGAAAGAGCGGAGCATTTACCATTGGCTGTGGATAGCCCTCCAGAAACGATCCAGCCGAGACGATTTTTTTGCAAAGTTGGCAAATGACAACAGACAAAAGGTCAAAACAAATTCCTGCACCAATGTGTTGATCAATCCGTTGACGCTTGTGGAAAAGTGGATCGGCGAGAACGATGTTTTTAGGAATGCTCCATTCGCTGTGGTCCACGTCAAAATGCAGCTGATGATCGGTAATGGTTCGCATAATCACAGCCGACAACGAAGCACGATAGCTTGCGTCGGAGTCTTGAGCCATAATCTCGATTGATTTACTGGCTGATTGCAGGGACGAATTCCCTATGCCCGAAATGGCGACATGAGAGCGGTGAGCTTTGAGCTGGAGTTGGTTGGTTAGGCGAGACGTAACGAAATTCAGTTGCGATGCCGAATCGAGAAGAGCGCGACTAGGAATAAATACTCCAGATTGGCTTTGAAATTGCACAATAGCAGTAGCGAGCAACACGTAATCATGATCTGTAGAGACTTCAGGTGGAGTTGGGGATACGGTGGTAGAGACGAGAGAGGACGCAGGATGCGTTTGAGAGCCAGCAAGTGGCTGTGGTTAGAAGTGGAGAGGTTGGGTGCTGAATCCATATGCAGCAAGGAATGGTGCTTTGATGAGCAGTGTCGGCAATACCCAGACTTGCACTGCTGCAAAGTACGCCCTCTTCGAAGGCAGTTTAGGCAAAGATGAAAATGTTTGGCTTCCTTGTATCGAGAGGTAGGGTTAAGAATCAAAATCGAGGGCATTTCAGAATTAAGTGGTAATTTTCATTGCACAACGCACAAGATGATGAATGTGTGGAGTTAGATGATGAGATGAGAGATGTGTGATTCGATTTAATAGTTGGTTTTCCCACTTGATTGCTATGCGATTTGGTTACCATAGCATTTTCTACGTTCTCCATCATACGGCACCTTTCTCCAGAAACGCAGACATCTCGGTCCATTTGGGCAATTCATCCGTGCGCAGAGCCTCCTCCCACTTCTCAAGTGCGTTTTAATCCAGTTTCGATGATATGAGATGAATATATATATATATATATAATTCTCATCTAAGGGCTCCAATGAGCGTATTGTGTCCAATGCAATGTCACTCAGGCAGGATCGCAGATGCTGGAACTTTTCCACTTTGCTCATGCCATCGATTTTGCCGACCTCCGTGTTAAAGATTGCGTTAAAATCTGACCAGTCGATGTACGCACCATAGAATTTGGGAAGTTGCAATTCAGGCAGCCTACTGCTGCGCGTCACAGACGTAACTGTGCCCTTGTCCTTGGACTTATGAAGCGCAGTTGAATTTACAATGGAGGGCGTACGCAAACAATTAAGAGCTCGAGTCAGCTTTGATTTGGCCTGGTATAGGCTCTCCGAGAACTTTTGCCGAGCATCGGCGGCCAGCTCCAACACGTTCAGCTTCTCAAGGCAGGTTTGGGCTGAGTCAAAATCGGCATACATGCGATTGATTCCTTCGATCCGCACTTCCAAATCAGATTCGTCAAACGACGAGATTCCTTCAGACTCAAAGAATTTATTTTGCGCCTGAAGTTGCTGAAACAGATAGTCTGTTTTGGCTTTATAAAAATCTAATTCCGTCATTAGAATTTTTTATACGACTAACTGTTCAAAAATGTTCAACAGCAATGTCACTCACTCAAACACCGAATATGACCAGCAAAAAAGGGAACGAAAGTCAAACTTTCGGCGCTTTACTGTACCTATGGGCCAATGACCTAATGTCCGCAAAATCACACCACCTTTATATAAACGCACTATGTATTCGCGGGCACTAACCAACTGTGACACCGAAGCAGTTTTAGAAGCACTGGTCGCTCAAATTAGCAAGACAATGTATGCGTGTGATAGATAGTAGATATTTATTAATATAAATTTTTGGCTTGATTTTTAACCGTCAGCCATAGCACTTGAGTTTTTGTACATTGTTAACGATATAAACAAACAATAATTTAAAACAAAGAAACATAGTGTTCGATTTAAGAATTGACCAAGACGAAAAAAACTAGGTAGAAAAGATACATAATTTAATTTACAGAAAAAGTTACAAATATTCATTTATAATAGCGGTTCTATATTTTAGCGCCTGTTGTAGGAAGGAGGATAATGTTGTCCAGTTCTTGCCATTTAGCCAATTTATGACGTCTGCTTCTGAAAGGAAACGGCTTCCCAGATGGACGCTTCTTATCTCAGCTATAATTGGGCATACCCCAAGCAGATGCATGACGTCTTCAGTTGCGTGCAAATTACAGAGGCTACAATCTGTGTTAACAGAGCTCCAGTGCGGCCTATAGTTGAGACTAAGCATCTCACAGCGTGCCCGACATATAAGTGAGATTGCTTGAGTGTCATAACGGTCATGAAAATAGTTAAGCGATTCCAGATTCAGCTCTAGTTTTTTGTAAGTTTTTCGGACCACACTTTGCCTGGCTTGACTTAGAAAAGAGTCTCTTTCTCTGATAACAGCTTTCTCCAACAGCAATTGGTGAGATCTTTCCCATGATCCGACGCTTTGAAGGTCTATGGATACCTCATGATCCTGAAATAAGGACAGCCAATTGTCAAGCATCATAGCAGTTTTGGCTGCTGTTTTGGCTAGTCTACAATTCGGCATATCCATAACTTTCCGTATGTATGTGAAGTGGTTTTGCAGACCGTATAAGAATAATGAAGGCAGGCCAGTTTCTAAGAGGAGCGCACAGTTTGGAGTAGTGCGGGGTAGTTTAAATATCCGTTTAATAAACAGCCTTTGCAGTCGCTCCACCTCCTCATATCGGCAGTATCCCCAGACTTGAGATGCATAGCACATTACTGATCGAACAGTGGCTTCAAACATTCTGAATTTAGTGCTCGGCAAAATATGTCGTTTTCCGAAAAAGTTTCTCCAAGTGCTATTAATTGCTTTCTTAGAGTCTTGCAGTTGTTCTTGTAAGTGCGGTTTGAAGCTTAAATTTCCAATGATAGTCACGCCAAGATATTTAAAAGTTGTTACCGTTTCCAGCTCAACGCCATTTAAAAACCATCTGTCTACCCTTGCACTACGGCCTCTTCTGTCTTTCACAATCTTTCGTCTTATCCACGTCTATCTGTAAACTCCATTGTCTGAAATATTCAGAGAGCTTATTAATCATGGCTTGAAGCATCTCGGGGGACTCTGCTAGTAGCGCCATATCATCTGCGTATATTAATGCCTTGGTGGTGGTGCCATTGATGTTAACGCCTTCAGGAAGGTAGGTTGTAACGTCGTCGACATAAAGTGAAAACAGAAGTGGGCTAAGGAGGCATCCTTGCTTTACTCCAGTGTTATTTGGAAACTTATCCGAAAGTTGTCGTCCATCCCAAACAGTGAAGGTGTTTTCTTCGTACAGGCTTGAAATCATATTAATGAAGCGCGTCGATACTCCTAGGAGGCTTAATTGTAATGTATGCATGTGTATGTATGTGGTCTTGGCACCGAATTATGCACAAGACGCAATAAAAAAATTTTTAATTTTACTATAGTTTTTTATGAACAATTTCACGTCGGGGTCACCAATGTTTTGGGGAGATACTGTTTTGCATCCCCTTTCGGATAAAACAATTAGTTAATATTGCTAGCGTTTAAACAAAAGAAAAAAGCGGGGGTGGTTTTAGGTTATTTTCACTATGTATGATTTTAATGTGTTTGAGTTTAGCGATAATGTGTTTGTTGTTTAATGTGTTGACTGTTTATTTGTTGTGCGCAATGTATATGTTTGGTTTACAATGTTTTATAAATGTTTGAATTGTTGCTAGTGTGAAATGATGGAGCGAGAGGCGTAAGCGAGCGAGCGATTAGAGATAAGGCAAGCGACTGATTAGGCAAACAAGAGAAATATAAAGCTTACATGCAAGCTTTGAAAATGATCGTATGCTTACGCTAAATGATTAAACTGTAATTGTGACAGTGCTGAGCTATAAGCCGATATTGATTAGGAGAATATTTACATATAATTTAAGCAAACAAAGTATGTGGTTAGGATGACTAAATTAATATTATTTGTTGTCGCCTTCTGCTCCCGACATGAATCTTAAGCAGTTTGAAACTGCCGGGCAATTGTATTATTAAATGAAGACCCTAATGATGGTGAAGCGCTAACCCCAGTGCTCTTTCTTATTGGGTGCTCGTAAATGACACTAAATGAACCAACAATTGAGGACAACAGGCCATCTTATCTAATGCGTTGGCAGCAGGTGGCAAACCTAAACCAACGCTTTTGGGAGCTGTGGAGACGCGACTATCTACATACATTGTAGTTGCGTACCAAATGGCTTACCCTAGTGGCCAACATCGAATGTGGTCAGGTTGTTCTGGTTCATGAGGACAATCAACCTCCCCAAGAATGGCTATTGGAGCATATAACCAACACTCACGCCGGCGCTGACGGACGAGTCAGAGTGGCCGACGTAAAGACGAAAAAGGGAACAATTCCCAGTCCTATTTGCAATCTATCCCCGCTTCCAAGGCAAGAAGTTTAGTGAAAAGAGCTTAGCCTTTCACCTGGCGAAGTGTCTTAAGGGAGATCATCAGCCTCATTATTCAGCATCCATCATAATTCATTTAATTACTTGCTCATTCCCAGATTCGAATTCCTACATTGTACACATACTATTGCTGTAAGTCCCTTATAAGGCAGAGTCTGAATATTGCAACTCAAGACACTCTGCATTAGGGCAGAGTCCCATCACATTAAGTATGTAACAGCGAAAAGGAATCATCTCGACCCTTTAAAGTATCTATATTCTTGATCAGCATCAACACCGAGTCGATATATGTCCGTCTGTCTGTCTGTCCATATGAACGAGGAGATCTCGCAGATGGTGATAGGTAGAGGTTTGACATTTGAAAACGTCATATCTCCCACGGATAGATGACTTTTACCTTCTAAATATATTTAGTAATCCAGATTATTCATTGATTTGCCGAAGGAATGATAAAGATAGGATGAACGATACTTAAGGTATAACCAAAAGAAAGTTCGCTGCCGCAGCGCAGCAGCACTGCGTTCACCTGCTACTTCAGGTAGAGAGTATATTTCAGTCGGACTTGCCCAACTTTCTTACTTGTTTGTTGAGACGGATTTGTTTTGCCATTTTACAACACGACTTAAGCATTATTTCCATCTCGAAATCGTAATATGATCGGGGGTCCAGGTTCGAGAGGTCTAAAATGTATAAGGTTCGGATCTGGATACCCAAAACCCCGAAAAGAACCGGTTCATCCGAGCTCGGCTTGGGACCGGTTTGCATCGATACCGGTCCTGACCCAGTAAAAAAAACCAACTCCACATTACCAACCTACAGACCAGATTTAAAGTTCATAGCTTAAATAACTTCTAAGATATAGCTCGAAAACACTTCTTAACCGTTTTGAAACTGGTTCGATTCCGGTCCTGATAAAGTAATATTTCCAACTCAACACTGCAAAACTACAGACCAGATTTCAACTTCATAGCTACACCTTCTGAGATATGGCTCTGAACCACTTTTTGATCGGTTCGAAACCGGTTCAATACCGGTCCTGATCTAGTAAAGTATCCAACTCATAAAATTTCGTTAAGATCGGTAAAGCTGTTTAGACGCCTATTAGAAACTAACATACAAACATACAGGGTGGCTGATAAATATAGCTACCTTAAGAAACTCAAACACCTTTATTTTAGTGTATGGAAATAATTATACTCTGTACCGAAGGTACATAGAGTATATTAAGTTTGTGCAAAAGTATGTAACAGGGAGAAGGAATATATATTCTTGATCAGCATCAACAGCCGGTTCGATATAGACATGTCCGTCTGTCCCTCTGTCTGTCTGTCTGTCTGTCCGTCTGTCCGTCCGGCCGTATGAACGAAGAGATCTCAGAGATGGTAAGAGATAGAGGTTTGACATGTATGGGGCATATATTTCTTATACTTGCAGGCAGATCAAGTTTATTTTCAATTTTTGCCACGCCCCCTCACGCCACCGCAATTTGGAAAAAAGTCATATCTCCTACAGTTTTGAAGATAGATCGTTCGTACCTTCTAGAGATACCTTGTACACAAAATTATTTATCGATTGCTGAAGAAATGATAGAAATCGGATGAACGATACTCAAGTTATGAGCAAAAAACGGCCAGTAAACACCCCCCACCCATCACCACAGCATTCTATTGAACGGCAATCTTAGTGAGAGAGAGAGAGAGAGTGAAACTTAGAGATGAGCGCGTATAACTCGTGAGCAAATGCGAGCTGCGACGTTAAGGGTACAGAGTATGTTATAGTCGGGCTTGACCGACTTTCTTTCTTGTTTTTATCCTCTGTACCGAAGGTACATAGAGTATATTAAGTTTGTGCAAAAGTATGTAACAGGGAGAAGGAATCGTTTCCGACCCTATAAAGTATATATATTCTTGATCAGCATCAACAGCCGAGTCGATATAGCCATGTCCGTCTGTCCGTCTGTCCGTCCGTCCGTCCGTCCGTCCGTCCGTCCGTATGAACGAAGAGATCTCAGAGATGGTAAGAGATAGAGGTTTGACATGTATGGGACATATATTTCTTATACTTGCAGGCAGATCAAGTTTATTTTCAATTTTTGCCACGCCCCCTCCCGCCCCCGCAATTTGGAAAAAACTTCATATCTCCTACAGTTTTAGATCGGAGATAGATCGTTCGTTCCTTCTAGAGATACCTTGTAAACAAAATTATTTATCGATTTGCTGAAGGAATGATAAAGATCGGATGCACGATACTCAAGTTATGGGCAAAAAACGGCCAGTTAACACCACCCACCCCCCCACCAACATCCACAGCAACATACCCTAACCGTTCAACACAGGCAATCTTAGTGCGAGAGAGAAAGAGAGAGAGAGAGAGAAACTTAGAGAGCGCACCGCGTTTTGCGCGGGGTGTTAACTGGCCGTTTGACTCCTGAGCAAATGCGAGTGTAAGGGTACAGAGTATGTTATAGTCGGGCTTGACCGACTTTCTTTCTTGTTTTTTATTATACCCTTGTAGAGGGTATATTAAAATTGTCCAGATGTTTGTAACGCATAGTAGGAAGCATTTTCGATCACAAAAAGTATATATATTCTTCATCAGCATGACGAGCTGAGTTGATATAGCCATGTCCGTCTGTCCGTCCGTCTGTCCGTCCGTCCGTCTGTCCGTCCGTCCGTCCGTCCGTCTGTCCGTCTGTTTCTATGCTATCTCCTCCGTCATTTTTAAAGCTATCTTAACCAAACTTTGCACGGTCTTTTGGTACAAATACGCTGCACATTTGTCGAAACCAGCCAGATCGGATGACTATAGCATATAGCTGCCATAGGAACCATCGGTCGAAAATGTTGGTTTAGTGAGAAAAACTTTTATGTCTTCAACGAAAACGTCCCCGAACCTTGTATTTACAATTTTTCTATGCTTACACATAATTCCACCAAGTTTGATAGGACAACTATATAGTACAGCTGCCATAGAAATTAGGTGTAGAAAATGTATATAGGAGGCCTTGTCAAAAATGTGAACATTTGGCCGAATGTACATATTTGTGTCAATGGAATCAGGCTACTAATTTATAAAAATCATACAAGCTACAAGGGTATATAAACTTCGGTCGAGCCGAAGTTAGCTTTCCTCTATTTTTTATACTCTGTACCGAAGGTACATAGAGTATATTAAGTTTGTGCAAAAGTATGTAACAGGGAGAAGGAATCGTTTCCGTCGTCCGTCCGTCCGTCCGTATGAACGAAGAGATCTCAGAGATGGTAAGAGATAGAGGTTTGGCATGTATGGGGCATATACTTCTTATACTTGCAGGCAGATCAAGTTTATTTTCAATTTTTGCCACGCCCCCTCCCGCCCCCGCAATTTGGAAAAAACGTCATATCTCCTACATGAATATAGATCGTTCGTACCTTCTAGAGATACCTTGTAAACAAAATTATTTATCGATTTTCTGAGGGAATGATAAAGATCGGATGAACGATACACAAGTTATGAGCAAAAAACGGCCAGTAAACACCCACCACCCCCATCACCACACCATTCTATTGAACGGAAATCTTAGTGAGAGAGAGAGAGTGAAACATAGAGATGATCGAGTATAACTCGTGAGCAAATGCGAGCTGCGACTTTAAGGGTACAGAGTATGTTATAGTCGGGCTTGACCGACTTTCTTTCTTGTTTATTCTTGATAAAGCTCATTCAATTTTATTAACTATTGCTCAATTAGTTTTTAAATCTATTGAACATGACACATGTGATACATATTATCAAAGAGTTGTTCGTTCCCGACAATACCGCTTGATGAATCTGAACACCACACAGTGAAGCGAATTGGATGCAATTCCTTCTCATGGAATATCTGTGGGTTTGAAACAGTCCATATTCGACAATTTTGTTCGAAATATCAAAATAGGCCTCATCAGAAATAAAAATACTGTATAACATGTTATCGTCCTCTTCCACAATTTAAGGCATATTCTATCTAAATTTCAAACGAATCAACTATTCTGCTGCGCTCAAAATTTCTTTATATTAAGCAACCTCGCGAGAATGACATTAAAATTGAATGAATTGAGCTACGAATGGGTCAAATGAGTTCCGCACTCATCATAATCTTCGGACTGAGCCCCTTGTGACTAATATGATTTTCAAATTTTAAACAAATATATAAAAAAATATATTTACTTACTGTGGTCGGAGATGATTCCTTCTATGCGTTTCAAAATAATAATAATACCATTTGCCAAAATTAGATTCCAGTATACAGTTTAGTTTATTAAAAATATATTACATTTGAGCAAATTCAAGTTTTAAGACTTAAACTCCATAACTGGCAAATTATCAGCAAGCAGTCTTCCTCGAGTTCGAACACCATACACACAGATTATGCAGCTTTGTTAATAAAATCAGCTATTTTTTGCCTTTTGGTTTTGTGCGAGAGCTCTTTCTCCAAAGGCGGCATATCTTCGTCTTGCTGCGGAATGTAAAAATATCTTCCTTGTCAAATGTCCACTGGGTGGGCACACTGCATGCATCCGAAATCTCTCTAGTAATAGGGAAACATCTATAGTTTAGTTAAATAGGGTAGATATAAATAAATTGCTTTGACACTTTCTTAAAGATAAAAAAATATAGTTTTGGCCATTCTCTCGTGCCTTTTCCTCAAAAGGCATCCGGCTTCAATTTGTACACCTTTTTAACTGGAGCTTCTTCATCCATCCAGGCAACATGTCCTACACAGCGTAGCCGCTGTAGCTTCATTGACCAGACTGGTGTCTCATCAACACCAGCTGCTTTGTTATTCTTTGTTATGGCTAAAAAGACTTCGTAATGGTCCGGTACGTCTATTTCAATATCGTCGATTGGTGGCATCGCTACTTCTCTAGAGACGGCATTGTGTTCGTTATCGCCTCCCAGCAGGTTGGAGAAGTAGCTTCTCCATTTGTCTAGTGCCACTTGCGGATTTGTAACCAGATTTCCAACCTTAACCTTTTAATAAAATTTTAAAGTCTCACTCATGCCGAACAGCATCTCGACTTCCTCACGCATGCGCATTTCCTGCTCATTCTTTTTTCTTCTAAACAGGAAGCGCCTGTCTCCTTCCTCTCTCCTTTTTTCCCCGGTATCGCTCTTTAATAGCCCGCGCTGCTTCCGACTGCAGAGTTCTCCTGTAGGTAGCGTCTTTCTCTGCAGTAGCGCGGCGGCACTCCTCATCGTACCAAGACTGCTTTCGAGGATACTCGGCGTATCCGAGTATCTCCTTGGCTGAATAATGCATTTCAATGCTCATATGGCATCCTGAATTTTTAAAATTTAGGACCATGTCATTAAAATTGCCCAAGAAATTGTTAGCTACAACTAGAAATGACTTCCAAGCTCTTTCTTCGAGAGTGTTCATTGATTTTACGAATTCCACGTCTTTAATCAATTTTCGAGTTTATGAACCATCGAATACACCTGCCGACACTTTTTGTGTGCACTTATTACTTAGATGGAAACTTTTTGCTGAGTAACTGAAAACAATTTCCGTTTGAGTTTAACGCCTTGAAAAATTGTTTTATTAGGACAAGGCTGATGTGAAGCGGTGTTAAAATGATATTATCCCTTTTTATAAGACACTGATTATGAATAATATTATGTTTTCCCATGTTGAAATTCACATGAGCCTGTTCGGCTATTCTTTTTTAGTCCAGTGCTTTGCACTTGCCCTACTATCCCATAAGCAGAAATTGCATGGGTATTTAGTATATCCTCCCTGGTGGCCTGAGAGGAAACTTAACATTTTAAAGTCTTTGCACCTGCCCTACTATCCCATAAGCAGAAATTGCATGGATATTAATATATCCTCCCTGGTGGCCTGAGAGGAAATTTAACATTTTAAAGTCTACACAGATGATTGTCTGCTTAGAGTACTGAAGTTTCTCCAAAACAATTGAAATATTGGAGAATGTTTCTTTTAGTGTCACCGAGTAATCAATCGGAATGGACCCGTACTTGATTCCATTATGCAAAAGAACATATTTCAAGCTACATTTGCAACTGTCAATAAAAAGTCGCCATTCACTTGGGCAATATTTGGAAAGACCCATTTGTGCCCTCAGGCCACCACAACAACGAACGTGTCTTCTTACCAAAAAAATGGAAATATATTTTGTTCCCTATATCTATAGTCGGATACTTTACAGTCCCTGTGAAGCAAATTTTTCCTTTTAAGTTTGAAAGGTAGTTCGGAAGACTTTTTCGACACACCAAGCTCTCTGCTCAAATCGTTGAGCTTATGCCGATTTAATAGTTCAGGATTCCCATTTTGTCCAGTAAAATCAAGATCTTCGGCGCTTTCTGTTTTCTCTGAACTTTAATTTTTCCATGAGGGTGACAACTCATCTATTGTATGCGATAATTGCCGTTTAGCAGAGTCCAGATTAGGATACAGACAATTTTTTTGGTTGTCCTATTTATTCCTGTTATATTGCTTCAGCAGCCTTTACACTTATCATATTTCTCTAAAGCGTCGGTTGTCAAAATTCTCTAAAGAGAAACTCTTTAGAGAAGCTATGATTAGCTATTACACTTTTAATGACAGAGAATCTTGAACAAGATGTTCTGAGCTAGTTCAACGGATTCAGTACTGGTTCAACAATTTTTGACACACAACCCAAGAGAATAAAAGGGAGACTCGCTTGTGTGAAAATGGACCATAAAATAATCTCCTCTCAATCTCCTTTACTGAAGCAACCTGACGTCAAACAGGTGCCAGCATAAATGAACTGGAAAGCGCTTGAAATCGATTCGCGTCTGAGCCAATTAAAATACAGGCTCACTACACAAATTACTTTAATGGCATTGGTGCAGTCACCTGGCAAGCAGAGGCAATCAAAAAGTTTAATATTTGACTTAATAATAAAATTTATATAAAAATTAATAAATATTCTTCACAATTTGACTAATGAATTATTTTTTATACCCTTGTAGAGGGTACATTAAAATTGTCGAAATGTTTGTAACGCATAGAAGGAAGCATCTCCGACCACATAAAGTATATATATTCTTGATCAGCATGACGAGCTGAGTTGATATAGCCATGTCCGTCTGTCCGTCCGTCTGTTTCTATGCTATCTCCTCCGTCAGTTTTAAAGCTATCTTAACCAAACTTTGCACGAAGTCTTTTGGTACAAATACGCTGCACATTTGTCGGCTGCACATTTGTAGCTGCCATAGGAACGAACGGTCGAAAAAGTAGTTTTAGTGAGAAAAACTTTTTTGTCTTCAAATCAAACGTCCCCAATCCTCGTATTTTTAAGTTTTCTATGCTTTTACACAATTCCACTAAGTTCTATGAAAATCTGACATTTCGTGCATCAATCTAGTTGCCCTGCCATAAAATTTGATTCTTTTTTCCGGGGTTAACCGGCTTTAATTTTGTCCATTCAGCTGATTTAAATGCGTCCAAATTTGTGAAAATAGAAGAGCCTTTAGGCTACAAATTTGCCATAATTTGATGAAAATTACTCTTCAATGGCCTATTTCGACGATTTTGGGGTTGCTGCTGCTTCCCCCTATGATTTTTGTAGGCTGCATTAATATGTATACTGGCATAAAACTCATAAATAAAGATAATTTTGATTGGTGTAACCTACATAATTTTTTAAAAGCCTAAAATAATGCAAAATCGATTTTCCGCGATATCTTGAAATTAAGAGCTAAAGGGCGGTATCCACGGGTCGCCAAAAAATTTCTTGTGAAAAGGTTGATATTCCGCATATTCTTAACAGAGTCTGCTAAGCCTATGTGAATTCCACGATAACACAATTTACTCTGTCGATAAACGTTTCAAAGAAACCGTGCGCTGCTCTGGCGCTGTTAAATATGCCCGCGAACTTATAAACAACAACACCTTGCAGTATTATGAATATAACATATTTAATGTGCTATTTTAATATATTTTTATTATTGAATGAAATTAATAATAAATTAATTGTTATCATTATGACAGTTCGATGTAGTCCCGAGCAGCGGCACTTAATGAACACCTCGCACTTGGCTGCCATGGCAAAGATTTCGTTCATATTGATTGGAAAGTAATTCGCGCATTTTTGGCGATTTGCCTCCAATAAGTTGGTCAGCATGATGATCTTCTGGATATACTACTGTAGCATGTGTGACTTGGCGGCAAATATAGCTCCGCTGAACTCGAAAATGGTATTGGGCAGCGGTCCCTGGGTGGTCACATAGCACTTGGCCACGTAGTCGGGGCCCTGTCAGGGAAACGTTAGGAAATGGGATTGATTTATAAAGTTGAAGTTTGGTTCGCCCATTTGTTACCTTGATAAAATTGGCATTGATCTAGGGCACATCCTCATTGCCCGATCCGCTTTTGCTCGGTCACCTTCAGAGGGTCATTTTAGGCTGCACTATCCGCTATACTACCGCTTGCCAGCAGTTCGCTGTCCACTGAACTGGGAGCGGGCATTTGGTTTGTGGCCGTTTTACTTACGCGATCATTGAGCACCGGCGGCTGTTCAATGATTTTCCTTTTGGTCTGGTAGCTGTGATCGAAGACATAGTTGAGGCGAATCAAATCGAACTGATTGAGGGGACTGGAGTGTGAAGTGTTTGAATGCTGGCCAAATAGATTTTAAGCTCCTCGTTTGTGGTTTGTGGTGACAGGAGACGCCACATGATGTTGCAGACCGTGCTCCGGTCCGCCGGTGTTCTCTGGCGGGCTTATCCGCCAAGCCCCGCATTTCGCTCCTCACTTTTATGGCGTTTATTAAATTCAGCTTGCCCGCCATAGAAAGTGCCATTAGGCGACGCTTTCTGCAGGAATCTTTTTTTTCATTTTCAATTTGGCCATTCAATTTCGCAGCACAAATTAGAATAAAAACCTATTTTGTTCACGTCACGGCAAAAAAGAGGCGTTAACAGCACTTAAAGCACTTAACAGCGCTTGAACAAGACGTAGTGGTAAACGTAAGAATTTCTCGCGATTGGTAGAAACTGAATTTAAAACGGCCACACACAAAAATTCCTTAGCAGTTTTTTTTATATGGAGTTTTTCATTTCGCGGCCGTTTTCGTAGCCATGGACAGCGCCCTTAAGGAAGAAAAACTGAGATCAGTTTTGAAATCAATACACAAAACTGGATTAAAATTTAATAAAAAAGAAGGATAGACCTCACAAAAGTATTCATTTTGTTAGCTTGTGTTTCTAAAATGTTTCATATACACTTATCTCGCTTTTTTAACATAACAAGATTTTCGAATTTCGACAAGATTTTTTAAACTGTTCCTTTTCGGTGTAAGTATTTGGCCTCCACAGCTAAAAATTCTTTCAACTGTGGCGAAGCTAGGCGAAATTGTATTACACATATAAATAACAAATATTTTTATAATTAAGTACAGAATCTGTATTTACTAAATACTTATCTAATTTAACATTTCAGTTTTCTCCCCCCATGGGAAAAAAAACTTAAATACTTCCGGCGACAAAGTGAATATAAATTTGGTCATGAAGTCGTAGCCAAGCAGCCCATCATATCCGACGGTATTGTAGGCCACTACAACAATTTGATGTGAGGTCTGCAAGTCATCCACTCTGACTGTCATAAAACACCCATCAGGACGAGTTTTCAGGTTGCCCAATCCTCGCAGCTGCGTAATACCTTTCCTTAGAACAGCATGGTTGAGCTTATTATAGGCGCTTCTCTTCAATATTGTTATTTTTTCCCGTGTCCATTAAGCAGTTAGGTAGGTAGGTAGTTCCGGCTGGCCCTTTGTAGGGACCACACATAGACCTTACGGTCCTTAGTGAGGCCGGGTGGCTTTTTCTAGGTACCATTAGAAATCCAAGAGGATGTTTGACGTTTTGGCAAATGCCAATAGTTGTTTGGGAGACCTCCTTGCCGCCTCTTCAAGAGAGTTGAGACTTGGGGAGTGCAGATGTTTTAGTCTCGTCTTAGCGATCGCTGGGCAGCTGCAGATGAGGTGTTCCAGAGTTTCAACGACTCCAGGTTCCTTACATTTCCTGCAGATGTCCGTTGTCGTGATGCCTAGCTTTTTCGCGTGAGCGGCTGCTAGGCAGTGACCAGTTAGTATGCCTATAAGCAGTCTACAGTCTCTTCTTTGGAGCTGTAGCATATAGTGCGTGAGTTTTTTGTCTCTTGTCTTGCACATGATTTTTGAGATTCTGCAGCCGGTTGTGTTCTTCCACTTTTCCTCTGCTTCTTTCTCCGCTATCTCCTCCAGTTTGCTGTGTAGCGTCTGTACGGAGATAGATATGTTTAGTGTTGCTTCTTGGCTTAGTGCGGTTCCGGCTTTTGCAAGACTGTCAGCCATTTCGTTTCCATCAATGCCCCGGTGGCTGCGAATCCAATAGATTTGCACCTTTCTAGAGATGCTGAGGGAATCTATTGCCTCGCTGCTTGCCAGAACATTTTTGGAATTAATGGTGTGTCTTTGCATTGCTTTGATTGCCGCTTGGCTGTCAACGTATATGTTTATTTGGTTGTTTGGTGCGTATTGTTCTGCCAATTCCGCTGCTTTCCTTATTGCGAAGACCTCCGCCTGGAATATGGTGCAGTGGTCTGGCAGTTTATAGGAGAGCCTCAATTCCGGCTCATCGCAGTATACAGCGGCTCCGACTCCTGAGGTCATCTTGGAGCCGTCTGTAAATAGGTGCATTGCTTCCTGGGCCAGTCCTATACGCCAGTCTTCTGGTCCCATTAATGCTGATGCACCTGTGAAGTTGGTTTTTGGGATCATGTAGTCCGTGCTACTGCTGATCACTCTACCCACCGTGCTGTGTCCATAGCTTCATTAAGCAGTTAACTTCGAGTCCATTTATAACAAATTTCTTGATACGCCTATTGCCGTGTACAATATGGATGTTTGTTGATGCTGATCCAGAGCTTTCTATGGATATGTGTCCCTTTTGTTGACAGCGAAAGCAATTTACATCTTCCTTGCAGTTCTTTCGTAAATGATCCGACGAGCCACAATTTGAGCATAGCAGTTTCTTAACATTGCTTTTGAGTTGTACATTTTCTTTCTGATCGTGTTTGCACTGCTTCTCCAAATGCGATACACGTTCAAATAAACCCTATTTAGGTTATTCACCTTGTTGTGCACATAGGCACTTGGGCAAAAGTATAAGCATTTCCAACAACAGTTTAGCTTGAACAAATTGTGCACAGCTTGCTCGACCCAGGCCCTGACTAGAACGAGAGCGTAAGTTAAAGTCGGCTCAAACCGACTTCGATATACCCGTTACTCATGGAAACAAATGTTTAATAGCCTTCCTGTATGCCTGAGGTGGGTCAGCCGAAAAGTATGCAACCATTTTTTAACTAGGCTATTTATTATACGATCTTGATGAAAATTTTAGGGCTTATAGATGTTGCGAATATAACCCTACGTTTTGAATTTGAGATCGATAAATTGTGGGAGTTATTCAACATTTTCTATTGTGGGGGCGTGGGTGGGCGTGTCAAAAATTTGAAATAAACTTGATCTGCGTGCAGACAATAGGAGTCTACATTTCAAAATTGGTTGCTCTAGCTCTTCTAGTCTCTGAGATCTAGGTGTTCATACAGACAGACGGACGGACGGACAGACGGACATGGCTATATCGACTCGGCTGTTGATGCTGATCAAGAATATATATACTTTATATGGTCGGAAATGATTCCTTCTGCCTGTTACATACATTTGCACGACTTTAGTATACCCTTTTAATCTACGAGTAACGGGTATAAAAAGTCGGTCACTTGAGCCCAAACTTATTTTGAAAAGAATGTGCTATCAAACATATGTATATGCACATTGTATGGAGAAAGCACAAACTACAAAAGAACCATGGTTGACTCCCAAATCATATCTTCACGAAAAATCATTATAAATCTCGGTCCATTGAGGAATCTTCGTTTTTTTGTATCTTTTGAAATGCAAATAACATTTCAGCCAAAGGTTCATTCGCGGCTCATCGAGGAATATTTTTTTTTTGCAATATACTATATCAGAAAGAAAAAAATTCTAGACAGAGACCAAGAAGACCTTATGAGGCAAAAGTAGTTAGGTAAAGTTGCTGACCGGTTCAACGTGGCGAAACTAGCGCGATCCTGGCTTCCTGCGCCTCAAGTCGACTCACTTCTCCTCGTTAGTGACCCCCGGTCACAAAGTAATGCATCTGCAAATCTGGTGGATAACGTGAAGAGTCGGTCTCGGTACCCACCACCCTCAGCAAAACTCCGCCAATGACAACTGCGACAATTAAATAAAACAAGACGCAGTGGATGGCGGTATGAAAAAATTAAGGTTAAAAACAGACTGTTTTTTAGCACCCCTTTGATAACCGGCGGTGAATAATCAGCAACCGCAGACATTTCGATTTCTTGACTTTCTTAATCAATTTAATCATTGGATGGATAGGATTGGACGGATAGCCCAACCACCTAGCAGCAGCCATAAGCAACAGAATTAATTACAGCAAATTGGTAAACAAAAGACCTTCAAACAAAAAACCATAGCCGAAGTTCGGGCTGCGAATTTATAATAGTGTAATTCCTATGTCTTTATTCGCCACCTTGAGAATATAAGTACTAACTGGATGTTTGTTTGAAGTGTGAACAGCAAAACAAGTCCGCTGATGAGAGAATTTGGTTATTCTCGAAACAGCGATCGTTGTACGGACATACCCAATTGCTATTCCAAAATGTTGTAATTAATATCTGTTGGTTTGTGTTGGTTATAAAAAGGCTTATAATCAACCGAAGAAGACCTAGAGCTAGCCAGTTGTAACATTGACTAAAATCAAAAACAGGTCACCAAACACCACATACATTTAATCAATTTAAGCAATATTTCAAATTACTTCTCAGACACTCATAACATAAGTTAAAACGTTTCTCTTTTAATCAAGAAAGGATGTTATTCCGCCATTAGTTTTGGTTTTGGCATGTTACAGATGTGTCCTTGACTGCAAGAATATATCTGATCTGGTGGTCTGGTCTGCAAAAGTCGACAACAATCATTTCAGCTTCACTATTCAATTGCTTTCGATTTCAGAAGAATATACCTAGCGGCTTTAGATGGCATTTCTATTTAAATAATTTTTTTCTCAACAAATCTCAAAAGCATAGCAGTCCCGCCTGCTACCACCACATACCGAAATAGAGATGCTGTGTCTACTTGGCCATGGATTGCAATTTTTTTCACTTGGAGTAAATATTTTTTAAAGCGTTTCTTCTTACTTTTGCGTTGTTCTGCATGAACATCGTCACTGCACACACTGTCTCGACCAAACTCATTTTCCAACACTGCTCGCAGCCCTTAGTAGTCGTACACTAGTTCTGACTCGAGAACTAGTAAGCAGACGCCAACGTACTTGGATCTCCTTCTATCTTTTTGTTCTGCATTTTTGCTTCTCCCTTTTTTGTCAGCAACTGCGTCTTTTTAATTGTCTGCATTGTTTACTTTGCTTTTGCTCGTGTGTTATATGTCCGTCACGCGTGCGCTACCGGTTTTGTCGACTGTGATTTCTCTTTCAGATTATCGCTCGTACTTTTTGTTTTGAAAGTGTTATTAAATGTTCAACTCAGAGTTGGTTAAGAATTATAATCAACACAATCGGCGCCGCTCCGCACTATTTTTGAAAAAAATTAATTTAAAAACAAGTAAAAAAAAAATTAAACAAGTGATATACAGTGAATCAATAAAACTTATAAACATAATGTCGAGTGAGTCCAGTCCCAGAATAACTTCACGAGTGACACACACACACACATTGTATACACTCCCGGCCAAGCTGCAGCTCTGGCGGTTGCCGGCGACCTGTTGCATACTTACATATTGTTGCGGTATTGTTCTTCGACAAAGTCACAGACGTGTTTGCTGATTGTTTAATTACTAGATGCGGTAGATTGGGGCAGTAAATAATTGACTCTAATTTTTTTTTTTTACAATAATTTAGTTATTTATTGCACAATATGAATAGTACGGCCTCTAGGGAGCCCGGAGCTTTTCATAAAAAATCTGGGAGTAACTTAAACTCCCAAAAATATAGAGCCACGTCACAATCGAGCTCGAATATAAAATCTGCAGCTATGACCAACCGAACAACAGGGTTCTGCAAGGCCAATTCTACAAACGAGGGACGGTCCCTGCCCTTAATCAGCATTAGGACTGACAGCCAGCCACCAGCTACTGCCAGATCAGCTGAGAAAATAGCAGGCACCGCTCCTACCGTGAAAAAAGCAGGTCCGCAGATTTTAGCAGACCGGATCCATCAAAGGCCGCTGTTTGGTCTTTTCAGCCTATATTAATATTATTTAATTATTGTAAAGGGTTGTTATGTACATGTCCAACACCTAGCTGTGAGACGGGACATAGCGCGCTAAATGGCAAATCAAATTATCCCCACCGGGTCAGCACATAACAGCTCCGTCCATATAAAGGAACGCTTGAGAAGGATTTAATCCTGAAAATGCTATTGTCATCATTCTTTGAAAAGAATTTGGTGCTATTTTTAATCCATAAGGTAATCGCGTAAAACAATAAGAGCCATTGCTCGTTGAAAATGAAGTTATGTTTCTTGAATCTTGGTTTAATTCTATCTTATGAAATCCAGACATTAAATCTAAACATGAAAACTATTTAGCTTACTACGGCGGGGACGTTGCCCAATTGATCTACAATTTCGTCTTTTCTTGGTAATGGGAATTTGTCTGCTAACAGCTTTTTATTGATTTGGCGGTAATCAACCATTAAGCGCCACCTTTTGTGTTTGAATCAGGTAGTGATTTTTTTGGAACTAAAAGCAATGGGCTGTTGTACTCTGACACTGATGGTTCTACAATGTTATATGAAGTATCACATTTTTTGCAAGGGACACACTTGTAGGTTATAAGTTGTTTTGTAGGTAATAAGGAGTTAGGGAACATTATTTTTTAGTGTATAAGTTGTTTTGTAGTCAGTAAGGACACTGAAGTCATGTATATATAGGAGTCATAGATCATAGGCATAGAACTAGTTCACGAGGTGATCATCACTGACAACGGCCAGCAGCAGCTAAGCCATGCACACAGCAGCACACGCACATACAAACACAAGCCCTCACATACCAACAGAGCCAGCCAGATGCGAGAAACAACAACAACAACAATAGAGAACGAGCCAGCCAGATGCGAGCGACAAACGCTATGTACACACCAGCATACATACACACAGCAGGCCCATACATACAAAATGCAAGCCGGCTGACAACGAGCGACGACAACAACAACAGAAAACTACGCACTCAGACACACACTCATGCCAGCAAACCAAAAACCCACCCCGATGCGATCGCTTGGCCCGCGTCAGACATACGTTAGAGCGATAGGCATGGAGCGGCGGCCACAAAGCTGCAGAATTCGGGAGCAGCGATGAGTGGAGAATTAGGTCATGGCCAACGTTTCGCAGCCGCGAGAGTAAGTCAAGTTTTCCCCGCGATGAACGACGGACGTGTTCTAAGTTTAACTCTCAAGCCGGTGTTACACAGTGCCACGCCCCGCCTTAGTGCCAAAAAATCTCCTGTGTTTTGACCACCAACGATTAGAAAAAGTCATCGATCAGCGAACCAGAGGAATCAGAGGAACCACAGCGAGTGAAATCCAAACCAGCGGGAAAGCCAGGCTTAGCTTCGATAGGAGGTAGGGAAAAAACAATGGTGCGGCTAGGGAAACCTCCCTTTTTGTGATCGCGTGTGCCCCAGCCCTTGAAAATTTGTGAAAGAAAACTTTAAACAGAGAAATAAACATGTGTGTAAGAAATTAAATTCGTGCCCCTTTGCTATCTAGTGTCTCCGACTTAATTGTACCATGGTTGGTCAAGCTTGCATTCCTTGCTAGGTCGCCGAAGGCATGCGGCCGGAGTAATCGTGGTCGGTGCACGTGTGTAAAGTTCGATTTGCGCTGGGTCGCCGGCATTTTGACGTGTTATACACTGAGAGTGGATACCAGAAGAGACAAGCATCAGATCTGGTCAGAGAACCCATAGATATTGCTTGTAGCTTGGTTCCTACGACCCAACGGTACCAGGTGGGTCAAATTAGTACACCTAGGTGGGTCGCCGGAGGTGTGGTGGTTTGACCGACTTGGAGGCGTCATTGTGCGCTGGGCTGCCGGCAAAGTGACGTGTTGTACACCAGTGTCGTAGGTGCAGCGTGTTTGTCTCAAGCGTTTGTCAAGTGCTGGGTCGCCGGCAGGTGGCTAGGGTTGACTTTTCAACTGCCAAGGAATCCTCTACGCTAGGCTGGGTCGCCGTCAGCGTGGATTGTACCAAAAGAAACCCCAAATATACAAGTTTTTGCAAAAAGAATTTTTCCCTTCCCAAGTCCCGGCACTTCTATAAATTTTCTTGTAAGTGACCTTGGACTAGACTGAGTCCTACCTCAGCTGAAAACTTCCTTACAGTTATCTTTTATTAATTTCTCAACTTGCTTTACAATTTCGTCTTTTTGACTATGAGGGTTTCCTGTAATTATACCCTTTTACTCTACGAGTAAAGGGTATACTAAAGTCGTGCAAATGTATGTATTTGGCAGAAGGAATCATTTCCGACCATATAAAGTTTATATATTCTTGATCAGCATCAACAGCCGTGTCGATATAGCCATGTCCGTCCGTCCGTCTGTCCGTCTGTCTGTATCTCAGAGACTAGAAGAGCTAGAGCAACCAAATTGGAAATGTAGACTCCTATTGTCTGCACGCAGATCACATAAAAAATGTTGAATAACTCCCACAATTTTTAAGATATCGATATATATATATTATTATCTACAGGGTGGTCCATCTAGTGTTTGGAATTTGAACTATTCATTATTTGTCTTTAAAAACGTCAAATGTCATCCGGAAAGCGACTATTATTTAGTAAAAACTTTGACATTTACGAAATGGGTCGCTATTTGCTTGAAAGATGTTGGAAAATGTTGAGTCCTCGACTCAAACTGCGCGAAATTTGAAAAAAAAATATAACAAAAAAATAGAGGGAAGCTAACTTCGGCTCGACCGAAGTTTATATACCCTTGTAGCTTGTATGATTTTTATAAATTCGTAGCCTGATTCCACTGACACAAATATGTACATTCGGCCAAATTTACACATTTTTGACAAGGCCTCCTATATACATTTTCTACACCTATTCCAATGGCTGCTGTACTATATAGTTGTCCCATCAAACTTGGTGGAATTATGTGAAAGCATAGAAAACTTGTAAGTACAAGGTTCGGGGACGTTTGCGTTGAAGACAAAAATGTTTTTCTCATTAAAACAAAATTTTCGACCGATGGTTCCTATGGCAGCTATATGCTATAGTCATCCGATCTGGCCGGTTCCGACAAATGTGATGCGTATTTGTACCAAAAAAATTCGTGCAAAGTTTGGTTAATATAGCTTTAAAACTGACGGAGGAGATAGCATAGAAACAGACGGACGGACGGACAGACGGACATGGCTATATCAACTCAGCTCGTCATGCTGATCAAGAATATATATACTTTGTGTGGTCGGAGATGCTTCCTTCTATGCGTTACAAACATCTGGACAATTTTAATATACTCTCTACAAGGGTATACAAAATGTTCCGAATGGTTCAATTCGTGAAGCGACTTCGTGAAACTGTAATGTTGGTGGATAAACCAACCCGTGTACGTACTCGTCCGGTGCGCTCGACCGAAAACATTGCTGCGGTTGCTGAAAATGTGCGTGAACAACCATCGACGTCAACGCGCCATCGATCTCAACAGTTGGACTTTTCGCGCACTTCTTTGATGCGAATTTTGCATAAAGACCTTGCCATGAAGCCATACAAAGTTCAATTGGTGCAGCAGCTAAAGCCAATTGACCATCCGAATCGTCTACAGTTCGCAATTTGGGCGGAAGATCGTTTGGCCGAAGATGAAGCACATTTCCACCTCGGTGGTTATGTTAATAAGCAAAATTGTCGCATCTGGGGCACAGAAAATACGCATTTCGTTGACGAGAAGCCAATGCACCCACCACGTGTCACTGTTTGGTCTCGAAGCATCATTGGTCCATTTTTCTTTGAAAATGAAGAAGGAGCCACCGTGGCCGGGAATGGTGAGCGCTACCAGGCTATGTTAAGTCATTGGTTCTTTGAGGAAATAGAAGCGGAAGACTTGGACGATATTTGGTTTCAACAAGACGGGGCTACGTGCCACACAGCGCACGCCACAATCGATCTTCTGCTCCCTATCTTCGAAAATCAGCAAATATGGAGATGTGAATTGGCCGCCAAGAAGCTGTGATCTGACACCGTTAGACTCTTATCTTTGGGGAGCGGTCAAGTACAAATGTTATGCACACAATTCTGAAACAAATGATGAGTTGAAGAACGAGATTCGAGCTGCTATTGCTGACATACGTGCCGAAACAATTGAAAATGCTCTCAAAAATTGGGTGGATCGAATGGACTACTGCCAAGTCTGCCGTGGCGGTCATTTGACCGAAATTGCTTTTCATAAATAAATGATATGAACCAACCTTTCCAGTGTATGTTCAACCTTTGAAAAATATCGAGCCGCTTTTTTTTTATAGCAAAGTTAAATTCCAATTTTTAAATGGACCAGCCCTGCAATTTTCATCAAAAATGATAAGCAGCCGAGTTAAAAAATGCTGCATACTTTTCGGCTGTCCCACCTCAGGCACACAGGAAGGCTATAAAACATTTCTTTCCATAAGTAACGGGTATATCGAAGTCGGCTAGAGCCGACTTTAACTTACGCTCTCGTTTGTATTGGAAATTGTATTTGCAATGAAAATACCTTTTTGGATTTCTTGATTTGGTATTAGAATATCTTTCGTCATCCGTATTTAGTGTAATTTGTCTTATTACTTCGGTCCGACATGAAATGACGATTTCGTAACTGGCTGTATTATAGACACTTGGAATTTCTGTTGAGAATGCTATATTATTTGGTCGTAAAATAAAAAAGTCTTTTTTCTGGATTGAAGTCCATTTGGCAATTGCATTTTTTTACAAAGTCTAGTCCAATTATTCCATCTGCTGGTATTGGAAAATTGCATGGAACTATATAGAAAATGTGTGGTATAATGAAATTACTCGTTCTCAATTCGAGAAATGTTTGACCAATTGATCTGTTGATTCTTTTCTTATTCCTGTTATTTGTATAATATTGTTGAAATCAAATTCCAGAAATTGATCTGCATTTTCTTTTATAATGCAAATATCAGCTCCTGTATCTATTAGAAATGTGAGAATTGGCTACAGTTTTGGTTGTAGTTTTGATTGTAATTTTGATTTTGGTTGTAGTTACCTCTGGAATGAACAATGATACTGGTCCTACAAATAAACCTGCATCATTGTAAAGCAGCATCTGCTGCATATCGTACTCGTCCAAGAGCCGTGGATTTCTGGCTACAGGATCAGCGGCTTGAGGACACCTAAATACAATCTTTTTCAAACCCATGGTAAGAGAAAAATCCGCACTTGTACTCTCACCAAGAATCATTATAACACACTTATACTTCCCCAATTCAGTGATGGAGACATCACCACAGTCGCCGTAACACTGGGGGCAAAAACGTTAAGGATAGCCTCCTTTTACATGGCTCACGACACGGAGGGTCCACCACCACCGGAAACATTAAAAAACCTAACAGAACACAGCAGGAACAGTCGCACTAGCCTCATACTAGGAGGCGATGCGAACACCCATCATACACAATGGGGCAGCTCAGATATTAATGAACGTTTTAAGACACTCTTTAATTATCTACTAAGTACGAATATGGTCCTCGCCAACAAAGGTAATGACCCCACCTTTGTTATAAAAACCACAAGAAGGTTTTTGACATCACCCTCATTGCGGAGGACCTCTGTGACCAAATCGTGTCTTGGAAGGTCCTAACAGAGCACTCTTTCTCGGACCATCGGTATATACAGTACAAATTCAGCAATAGTTGCCCCTCTCCCATTAAAAACCAAAATCCCAGAAGAACAAACTGGGAAATATACAGTAAATATCTAACAAAAAATATTGAACCCGTTCCGCCGTTTACACCAACCACCGGGGAACAGATAGATAACCTAGTCGACACGTTTACCACAGTGTGTTCTAAGTCCTTCAATAGGGACTGCCCCCCTAAAAATCAAAAATCCACACATAAACCTCCATGGTGGAATACGAAGCTGGACAAGCTCAGGAAGGAAAGTAGGCATACCTTCAATGTAGCCAAATATCATGACCAAACCACCTCATGGGAATTATACAAGGAAAAACTAAACACATATAAAAAAAGCCCTAAGAAAAGCCAAACGCACCTCTTGGGCGTATTTCTGTAGCAATATAGAATCCACATCTGACGCATCGCGCCTTAGAAAGATCTTGGCAAAATCACCTTTTTCGCCAGGTCTTTTGAAAAATGAAGAAGGAACCTGGACTGATTCCAGTGAGGAGTCCTTGGATCTACTGCTGACCACACACTTTCCAGCATGTTCTAGTACCCCACAATTCACATTAAGGCAACCAAACCTTTTAAGACAGCACAATATTGATATTGTCACTAAAGCCAAAATTAAATGGGCAATCGACACACTCGAGCCCTTTTAGTCACCAGGACCAGACAATATTTATCCGGCGCAGCTTCAAAATTCTTTGGAGCACACCATGGCGTGGATACACCTAATTTTTACAAGCTACCTTAAGGTTAGCTGTATCCCTACAAAATGGGGGGAATTAAAAGTGGTATTTATACCCTAAGCTGGCAAAGCCTCACATGCTAAACCATGCGACTATGGCCAGTAAGCTTATCCTCATTTCTTCTCAAAACTCACAAAAGGCAGACTATTAACCCTTCTCTTTTAGCAAATACGCAACACGCTTACTGCAAAGGTAGATCCACAGAAACTGACTTAAATTCCCTAGTTTCAAGGATTGCAAAATCGATTGAAATAAAAGAATACTCTCTTATAGCATTTTTGAACATACAGGGTGTCTTCAACAATGTCATACCTGGTGCCATCACTACTACCTTGTAGGATGTGGGAGTGGATGTGCCACTGTTTGGATTCATCAACCTAATGCTCTCAAGTAGAGCAGTGAATTCAAATCTTAGTGGTGCGACTGCTCATAGATTCGTACACCGAGGCACCCCGCAAGGGGGTGTTCTTTCCCCGCTTCTCTGGGTCGTAGCAGTCAACAAATTGCTACGCCTCATGGAGGCGGAGGGACATGTGGTGGTGGCTTATGCAGATGACATTGCCATATTCAAATGCGGATGTTTTCCATAAACCTTATGTGACCTCATGCAGACCGCGCTGGCGACACTTTCTGAGTGGGCGTCTTCGTGCGGCCTGGGTGTAAATCCGAAAAAGACGGAACTAGTTCTCTTCACACGGAGATACAAAGTACCAGATCTTATCCCTCCCAAACTAAACAATATAAGTTTGGAATTCAAAAACACTGCCAAGTACCTGGGCGTCGTACTGGACAGAAAACTACTCTGGCACGACAACATTTCTGAGCGAGTAAAGAAGGCATCCATTGCTCTCTTCTCATGTAAGCAGGCGATAGGCCGTAAATGGGGACGTTCCTCAGCAATAGTTCACTGGCTATACACAGCCATTGTACGTCCCATACTGCTCTATGGAGTTCTAGTATGGCGGCCAGCTCTCGAGAAACCGTCAGTACCATATTTCATCTTCTTTCTCTAGACTTGATGTCTAAACAATTAGCGGGCATTACAGCCTTGAGATTAAGAGAGAGTCTGAAGCCTGGAACGCGGGTACCTCAGAACACTGAACTATACTAACTCGTCAAAACGCGGCTCCCGCCATTACAGACCCGTATACCCACTACGTCATTCCAGAAATTATATGACGTCAATATCCCTAGTAGACGCGACTGGGAAACTTGCCCCACAGTAGAGCAAATGCCATCAATATCTACACAGATGGATCTAAGCTCGATGACAAAGTAGAAGGGGTAGTTTTCCCCACCGACTTAAATACGGAAATCGCATTCCGGCTCCCTGATCATTGCAGTGTGTACCAAGTAGAATTGGTGGCCATCCAGGAGGCCGTCAAATACATCAGCACACTCATGATCGAAGAAGGGAACATATTCATTTACTCAGACAGTCAAGCCGCTCTAAGGGCAGTTGACTCCTACACCAATAACGGAATGCCGTAGATCCTTAAATGGGATCGCTCAGCATCTCCGTATCCACCTCATCTGGGTACCTGGACACCGTAACATTGAGGGTAACGAGTCAGCAGACAAACTGGCAAGACAGGGTACTACCATTCAGCTCCTCCCGGAGAAGAGCTTGGTAGGGATGCCCTTAGCCTCATACAAGCTAATCACAAGGAATGAAACCTGGTGCCTGGCTACGACGATGGAATAACCTTCCGATTTGCGCTGCAGCTAGGGTCACATGGCCCTCGTTTAACCTAAACCGAACCAATAGTATTTTGCACCAAAGTAGGGAAAACATCTCACTTCTGGTTGGGGCCCTAACGGGTCACTGCCTAATCGGCAGGCATGCATCACGCTTGGGCGTCGCTCACAACGACTTCTGTGGAAGCTGCAAGTGTGAGGAAGAGGAGGAGACATTACTGCATCTTCTTTGCCATTGCCCAACTCTTAGTAGAAGGAGACTCAAAACTCTTGGACACCCCTTTCTAATCAATCTCTCGGAAGTGTCCGAGATAGAGATTCCGTCTCTACTGATATTCTTAACGTTGTCACAATGGTTCAGTCGGGAGGAACGCCCCCTGGCTTAAATAGGGAATTATATTGTATCGCAATGGGCCTATCTTGGCCTAAGTGTAAAGACAGTCTTACTGTCTCTAGCCATCTCAACCTACCTACCTCTGGAATTATAATCACGACCTCTTCCTCGGAAATTACCTCTGAAATTATTACCTCGGTAGGCATTTCCTTTTTGGCTATGTATTTGGTTATGGCTTTATTCATTGTTTTGAATGTAACTGCTTCAAGAATAGTTATAAGCTTACCATGTTCACAGTTTCTGATCATAGTAGCTATAGCTTCTTTGGTACTGAATGTATCAGCATGCTCTGCATTGAGTCCTTCAACAATCTACGACGATTCGAGCAATCTTCGTAAGTTTTCGATTTCATTAGTAAATTGTTTGGCTGTTTACAGATACTATATAAATCTTAGTGGTGCGACTGCTCGTAGATTCGTACACCGAGGCACCCCGCAAGGGGGTGTTCTTTCCCCGCTTCTCTGGGTCGTAGCAGTCAACAAATTGCTACGTCTCATGGAGGCGGAGGGACATGTGGTGATGGCTTATGCAGATGACGTTGCCATATTCAAATGCGGAAGTTTTCCACAAACTCTATGTGACCTCATGCAGACCGCGCTGGCGACACTTTCTGAGTGGGCGTCTTCGTGCGGCCTGGGTGTAAATCCGAAAAAGACGGAACTAGTTCTCTTCACACGGAGATACAAAGTCCCAGATCTTATCCCTCCCAAACTAAACAATATAAGTTTGGAATTCAAAAACACTGCCAAGTACCTGGGCGTCGTACTGGACAGAAAACTCTTCTGGCACGACAACATTTCTGAGCGAGTAAAGAAGGCATCCATTGTTCTCTTCTCATGTAAGCAGGCGATAGGCCGTAAATGGGGACGTTCCTCAGCAATAGTTCACTGGCTATACCTATACACAGTACGTCCCATACTGCTCTATGGAGTGCTAGTATGGCGGCCAGCTCTCGAGAAACCGTCAGTACCATATTTCATCTTCTTCCTCTAGACATGATGTCTAAACAATTAGCGGGCATTACAGCCTTGAGATTAAGAGAGTCTGAAGCCTGGAACGCGGGTACCTCAGAACACTCAACTATACTAACTCGTCAAAACGCGGCTCCCGCCATTGCAGACCCGTATACCCACTACGTCATTCCAGAAATTTTATGACGTCAATATCCCTAGTAGACGCGACTGGGATAACTTGCCCCACAGTAGAGCAAATGCCATCAATATCTACACAGATGGATCTAAGCTCGATGACAAAGTAGAAGGGGTAGTTTTCCCCACCGACTTAAATACGGAAATCGCATTCCGGCTCCCTGTTCATTGCAGTGTGTACCAAGTAGAATTGGTGGCCATCCAGGAGGCCGTCAAATACATCAGCACACTCATGATCGAAGAAGGGATCATATTCATTTACTCAGATCCACCTCATCTGGGTACCTGGACACCGTAACATTGAGGGAAACGAGTCAGCAGACAAACTGGCAAGACAGGGTACTACCATTCAGCTCCTCCCGGAGAAGAGCTTGGTAGGGATGCCCTTAGCCTCATACAAGCTAATCACAAGGAATGAAACCTGGCGCCTGGCTACGACGATGTAATAACCTTCCTATTTGCGCTGCAGCTAGGGTCACATGGCCCTCGTTTAACCTAAGCCGAACCAATAGTATTTTGCACCAAAGTAGGGAAAACATCTCACTTCTGGTTGGGGCCCTAACGGGTCACTGCCTAATCGGCAGGCATGCATCACGCTTGGGCGTCGCTCACAACGACTTCTGTGGAAGCTGCAAGTGTGAGGAAGAGGAGGAGACATTACTGCATCTTCTTTGCCATTGCCCAACTCTTAGTAGAAGGAGACTCAAAACTCTTGGACACCCCTTTCTAATCAATCTCTCGGAAGTGTCCGAGATAGAGATTCCGTCTCTACTGATATTCTTAGCGTTGTCACAATGGTTCAGTCGGGAGGAACGCCCCTGGCTTAAATAGGGAATTATATTGTATCGCAATGGGCCTATCTTGGCCTAAGTGTAAAGATAGTCTTACTGTCCCTAGCCATCTCAACCTACCTACCTCTGGAATTATAACCACGACCTCTTCCTCGGAAATTACCTCTGAAATTATTACCTCGGTAGGAATTTTCTTTTTGGTAATATCAGTACTGCAATGTATGTATTTGGTTATGGCTTTATTCATTGTTTTGAATGTAACTGCTTCAAGAATAGTTATAAGCTTACCATGTTCACAGTTTCTGATCATAGTAGCTATGGCTTCTTTGGTACTCTGGTGCTCTGCATTGAGTCCTTCAACTATCTACGACGATTCGAGCAATCTTCGTAAGTTTTCGATTTCATTAGTAAATTGTTTGGCTGATTCTTCTCTTTGGAAGACATTCGCCATTTTTGCTTTTACTTTATCGGATCTTTCACCGACAATTGTAGCCTGCAATTTTTGCATAATTGCATCAATTGTAGTTTAATTTTGAACTGTATAAAGAGTTGAGCCTATTATTTTTGATTTTATGACTTCAACTGCAATTTTTTCGTAAGGTCCTTTTGTCAGGTTTACCAATTTAACTGCTGTCAAAAATCTTTGCAAATATATTTTTTTTCCGTCGAATTCAGGGATTGCTTCGGCAATTTCCCTTATATATGCCCGGTCGGCTACTGATGTGTCTGCCATTGTGCTGGGCTATTGTTCTATTACGCTAAAATTTGAATCGGAATCAAATTCATCCTCATCTTCCAACAACTCAGGTAATGTTATAACAGCTTCTGTGTCTGATTCATCTTCATCATTTGGAGGAAGTTCTGGTTTATCACTTGCTTCTATTGTCGAAGGTGTATTTAAAACTGTTGGAATATGTCTTATTTAAATTTCGTGTTTACAGATACTATATTTAATCTGAGTCTATTTAAAACTTTCGATACTTGTGACCAATGGTTACTAGTTAATTTATCTCGATGGTCATATATTAACAGACGTGATTGATTAAAGCACTCTACTGGTATGTTTGCGTGTCTATTAACCGTTGTTTTTTGTACGTGTCTTTTCTGATTTAAGCATATACAGGTTTTATCAAACTTATTTCAAATTTCTCTGATACTTGTAACTATTTCCTGCCACTCCATATAAATAAGAGTTTTGTTTTCCAAGTGATTTCATTTTTTTTTTTCGTATATAACACTAGTCTACAGCCAAAAAGACCCATTTCTACTGAAACAATTTTTAAGTGTAGTTTTTATTGGTGATCTCAAAAATTGATTTCAACAATTTTTTCATGGCAACGTTTCTTAATTATGAATTTTTTCATTTTTTCGGTAGGTGCACTTACATTTTAAGCCATATCTCACTTCATAATCGTCGCTTGAAGTTAAGCAAGATACGAATCGAAAGGTAATTAAATTGTCAATAATCGCACAAAACACTATTTTCAAATCTGTTTAGTACTTTAAATACAGTAGTAAGAAATATTTAAAGAAAAATCGACTTTTTTGCTCGAAAACGCAATAAACTTCGTTTCCAAACGCCTAGGAAAAATATTTAAAAATTCAAAACAAATATTTTTAGTTTTTATACCCGTTACTCGAAGAGTAAAAGGGTATACTAAGGTCGTGCAAATGTATGTAACAGGCAGAAGGAATCATTTCCGACCATATAAAGTATATATATTCTTGATCAGCATCAACAGCCGAGTCGATATAGCCATGTCCGTCTGTCCGTCCGTCCGTCCGTCCGTCCGACTGTCTGTTTGAACACCTAGATCTCAGAGACTAGAAGAGCTAGAGCAACCTAATTTGAAAAGTAGACTCCTATTGTCTGTTTATTTCAAATTTTTGCCACGCCCACCCCCTCCCCCACAATAAAAAAAAATTGAATAACTCCAACAATTTTTGAGATATCGATCTCAAATTTAAAACTTTAAAACATTTATATTCGCAACATCTATAAGTCCAGAAATTTTCATCGAGATCTAATGATAAATAGCCGAGTTAAAAAATGTTGCATACTTTTCGGCTGTCACACCTCAGGCACTCAGGAAGGCTATTTAACATTTCTTTCCCTTTGTAACGGGTATATCGAAGTCGGTTAGAGCCGACTTTAGCTTACGCTCTCGTTTTACTTAAGAACCGCACTTCTGCTGTATAAGATATCGATGAACAAAATCTATAAATAAATACGGGAGCTGTGAGTAATTGAGTGCTGAAAAAAGTGGTATTTTTGAGATTTTTAAAAAATTATTTTTAATTTGCTTCGACTTTTGTTCTGTTCTGGAATTTTTTTTTTGATCTTGACACTTCTAATATTCAGCAAAAAACGAAAAAAATAGAAAAAAAATTTTCTAAACACTTAAGATACTCAAATTTGACTGTTAGTTCCTTCACTTAAATTTAGCCAGCTACAATATTTATTCATAGATTTTCTTCATCAATACCTTTATTATTATTATATTTCGGTTGCGCAGCAATTACAAATTGAAGCTAACCACTGTGGTATATAGCTATAGCTTCTTGGCCTTAAGCTACTAAGTATGTTAGTAGTAGTTTTGAGCCCCAGTGGTAAATTTTGATCAATGTCGTGCTGCAAAAAGTCGTTTACTAATAAAGATGCAAATGATTTGGAACAATTCCGGTTTGTTAACTGTTGGTTGTGCGATAATATTATGCATATAAAATGTGCTGCACTAAGTAGACGTGACCTTGATAAAATTTGCTCAACTAAAAAAGGTTGTGGTGCGTTAAGGTGGTCCTGCCCTGTATGCACTGATACCCAATTTAATTTCTCGCGTATGTCTAATGACATGAGAAATAAATATAATAAGTTGCATAAAATTACTAAGCAACTCGCAAGTGAGTTTACCTCTAGTGATGAGTTGCTTAGTAAATTCCATTTTGAGTCACCACCCACACGTCGGTCGGAGCCTCAAGTTGTAATAGTGCCACCTCCCGATTCTGACAAGTCGATTGATCCCCCTTCATCGTTGCCAGTCTCGCCTCAGTGTCAAGACTTGTCGCCGACCATTTCCCTGTCCGCTTCACCAGCTAGTATGCTTGGCTTGTCTCCATTGCCTCCCTCCCCAAGTCAAGGAGATATTAATAATTTTTTAAATAAACCTCCAAATCGTAGACTAGTTAGTTCTCCAATAGTGCCACCTGAACCTGATGAAAGTGCTTCCCTTTCTTCACAGCCTCCCCTTCTTACTGTTATAGCACCACGCAAAACAGTTTTTGTGTCTAGGTTGTCTCCGGAAACTACTTGCGAGAAAATTGCCGCCTATATTGTTAGCAAATCCTCAGCAAGTGTTTCCATTTCAAAGTTTAATTTTGCCCAGCCTCGTGATGTAGCTTCCTTTAACATAAGTGTTCCAGGTGAAGCATTTCCAATCATATGTGACCCAGAATTTTGGCTGCCAGATATGATTGTTCATGAGTTTAGGCAAAAAAATCGTGCTAGGCCAATGCCCGTCAGCTTGCCCTCAAATGTAGGGTCTAGCTCTAACAGGGTTTCAAAAAACTAGTTCTGTCCCTTAGTCCTCTTATAGCCTATCAGAATGTTAGGGGTCTGTTATCAAAACTTACTACCTTGTTCTTGAAGAGTGCTTCATTTGAGTTTGACATTATTGCCTTCTCAGAGACGTGGTTAAATCCATCAATCTCTGATTGTGAAATTTTGTCAAATGATTTTTTTATCTATCGACATGATCGACCTACTCGGAAGAGGTGGTGGTGTACTGATCGCAGTAGAGACTAGCCACCGTTCGGAATTAATTCCACTAAGTCTGCCTGATGGTGTGGAATACGTAGCCGTAAAAGTTTCTTTTCTTTCCTTTTCGTTATATATTACTTGCTCCTATATCCCTCCTTCTTCCGATATTCAAGTTTATATGAACCATATAACTTGTATAAAAGATGTTTGTGCCCAATTACGAGACATTGACTCATTGGTTGTTGTAGGTGATTTCAATTTACCAAACATCGCCTGGTCATATCTTAATAGGTCAACCTATCTTGTGCCATCAACAAAGCATAACTTTTTAGATCATCTGTTTGATATGTCCTTGTCTCAGATAAATTCAATTCCAAACGATCTTAATAAATTGCTGGATCTTGTCTTTGTCGCTGACAGTACTAATGCTGTAGTTTCTAGGTCCGCCCCTCTATCACTGCCCGAAGATATTTACCATCCTACTCTTGAAATCTCTCTTTCAGTTTCTGAAACTACTTCATCAACCTCCAAAAAGTCCTAATAAACCTCGTCGTTGTTTTCGTAAAGGAAACTTTACATTATTAAATCAACTTATTTGTGCAACAGACTGGTCACCTCTGTTCAATGCGGCTGATTTTGACTTTGCTTTTGCCTTTTTCTACGAATCCATTAATTCTCTCTTAGATATCTGTGTTCCTAATAGCGTAGCTTCTCCCGCGTCACTTAATCCTCCTTGTACTGCCCTAGACTTTCTAATTTGAAAAATATTAAGTCTAGATGCTTCAAAAAGTATAAACGATCTGGTTTGGCTGTTGATTTCTCTAAATATTCAAATATCAATCCTATAGCTTTGAGAACTCTAAGCGTAGATCTTCATCACTACCTTCTTCTTTTTTTCTGGGTGACCAAAAGGCTGGCAATGATTCCGCTGCCGTCGACCTATTCGCAGACTTTTTTCAATCAACGTATTCCTCTGTCCACTTTACTAACACTTCTTATCCTTATACCATTCCTTCTTCTAACTCGATTTGTGTTCCCTCAATTAGTGAAAGCTCCCTACTTTCGCATTTAAAATCTCTAAAATCCTCATACTCCCCTGGCCCTGACAACATTCCTAGTTGTGTTCTCAAAGAGTGCTGTAGTTCCTTATGCAAACCTTTGCTTAAGATTTTCAATCTATCACTCGATTCTTCAGTCTTTCCAACTCTTTGGAAAGAGTCCTATATCATTCCTCTTCATAAAAAAGGTGGAAAATCGGATATTTCCAATTACAGAGGCATAGCTAAGCTCTCCGCTATTCCTAAATTATTTGAAGAGATTATAACCTCTACTTTACAGTATTATTGCAAATCGATTTTTTCACCTTTCCAGCATGGGTTTATTAAGCGTCGGTCAACTATGACCAATTTGCTTGAATTTACTTCATTGGTTAATGATGGGTTCCTTAAGAAAAATCAAACCGATGTCAATTACACTGACTTAAGTAAGGCTTTTGACTCTGTAAACCATGATCTTCTCCTCTATAAGCTCGATCGGTTAGGATTTCCCGCCTCTTTTCTGCACTGGATTTCGTCCTATTTAAAAAATAGAACGCAGAAAGTTATATTACGTTCAGACACTTCAAAGCCCGTCTCTGTAACGTCCGGTGTGCCGCAAGGTAGTCACCTTGCTCCTTTGTTTTTTACTCTTTTTATTAATGACCTACCCACAATACTATCTTATTCTCGGATACTTATGTATGCCGATGACATTAAACTTATTTTATCTTTCAATGACCCGACACATTCCATCAGATTGCAAGATGATTTAAACTCCTTGCAGTCTTGGTGCTTGGTTAATTATTTATACCTTAATTGCTCTAAGTGCATGTTTATGACTTTCCATCGTTGCAAACCTTCGCTGGCTACCTATACGATTGGCAATGAACCCTTGGAACGAATATCTACAGTCGTTGATCTTGGAATTCTTTTTGACCCAAAATTGAGTTTCAATCCTCATATCTCCTCTATTGTTAATAGGGCGAATGGTGTACTTGGATTCATTAAACGTTGGTCGAAGGAATTTAATGATCCATACACCACAAAGCTCCTGTACACTGCTCTAGTCCGTCCTGTACTTGGATACTGCTCGTGCGTCTGGTGTCCGCAATATAAAAAGCATATCGATCGTATTGAATCAGTACAAAAGCAATTTTTGCTTTTTGCTCTTCGTGGACTAAATTGGGTGGTCGTCCAGAAATTTCTAGTCATAGTTTTTCTGGACCTAATGGGGTCGTATGTAGTGAGGTAAAGCGGCTGATCGGTTCAACTTGGCGAACCCAGCGCGATCCGGGCTTACTTCGTCTCAAGTCGACTCACACCTCCTCGTTGGTGACCACTGTAAACAGAAGCTTTGCATCCGCAAAGCTTCTGGCTAACGTGAGCGGCGAGCCCTCCCTACAGGGTACAATATATAGGGTTGGTGCGTCGGGTTTGGTACCCACCGCCGTCAAAAAAACGCCTCCAATGAAAACTGCGACAACAATGCCTCGGATACGGACCCCCTCTGATGACGACCCACGCAAACGTTTAAAGGACCACGATTTGAGGAGATGCACCTGGAATGTTCGCACCCTCAACAGAGAAGGTGCTGATATCCAGTTGGTGAATGTCCTTGAGAAATATTCATCGGACGTTACCGCACTTCAGGAAATGCGATGGATTGGACAGGGGAGCATGGTGAAAAGAACATCAACAACCAATGCACCCTGGGAGATCTACTACAACGGACATGCTTCCAAGCATGAGTTTGGATGCGGCTTTGCAGTCAGTGCAAGACTTCGTCGCTCTGTCATCAGTTTCACACCAGTGGACATGCGACTAGCCGCACTCAGACTTAAGGCTAAATATTTTAATATTAGTCATATCTGTGCACACGCCCCAACGGAAGACAAGGGCGCTTCGATAAAAGACGAATTCTATGAGCGCCTGGAACAACTATATGAGCGCTGCCCCGATCACGACATAAAGATCGTGCTTGGCGACTTTAACGCTAAAACTGGGAGAGAAGGAGTTTTTGGCTCGACAGTCGGCCGATTTAGCCTTCATGAAACAACCTCCGGTAACGGAGAGAGGCTAATAGATTTTGCCGCGGGCAGGAACATGGTCATAAGTAGTACCAGGTTTAAACAACGCGACATCCATAAGGCGACCTGGAAGTCCCCTGATCAACTAACGCGAAATCAGATTGATCATGTTGTGATCGACGGAAGGCACTCATCGAGTGTTCTAGACGTGCGTGCGATTCGAGGTGCCAACATAGACTCGGATCACCACCTTGTTGCAGCCAAAGTGCGCACGCGGCTCAGTGTGGCACATGCCTCACGTACTAGTACACGTCGAAAGCTAAATATCGATAAGCTGCAATCACAACGGACCTCTGAAGCCTACACAGCTAAACTCACCCAACTGCTCAGGGAAAACTCACCATTCCCTTCTGGTGTAAGCGAACAGTGGAATCACATATCACACTCCATGAGTACGGCTGCCAAGGAGATACTCGGATACGCCGAGCACCCTCGAAAGCAGACTTGGTATGATGAGGAGTGCCGCGACGCTACTGCAGAGAAAGACGCTGCCTACAGGAGAACTCTGCAGTCGGGAGCAACGCGGGCTGTTAAAGAGCAATACCGGAAGAAAAGGAGAGAGGACAAGCGCCTTTTCAGAAGGAAAAAGAATGAGCGAGAAAGGCGCATGCGTGAGGAAGTCGAGATGCTATTCGGCATGGGTGAGACTCGAAAATTCTATCGAAAGATTAGACGACTTACCGAAGGTTTCAAGCCCGGAGTCACACAATGCAAGGACGAAAATGGAAATCTGGTCACAGATCCGCAAGTGGCGCTAGACAAATGGAGAAGCTATTTCGCCAACCTGCTGGGAGGCGACAACGAACACAATACCGTCTCTGGAGTAGTAGCGACGCCACCAATCGACAACATAGAGATAGACCCACCGGACCATCACGAAGTCTGTGTAGCCATAAAAAGGCTTAAGAACAACAAATCAGCAGGTGCAGATGACCTGCCAGCTGAACTGTTTAAGGCTGGAGGCGAGGAGTTGGTAAGGTGCATGCACCAACTCATCAGCAGAATATGGTCCGACGAGAGCATGCCCGAAGATTGGAGTCTAAGTGTAATTTGCCCACTTTTTAAAAAAGGAGACCCTGCAGTTTGCGCCAACTACCGTGGGATCAGTCTCCTTCCCATCGCATATAAGATTCTGTCGTGCATTATTTGTGAACGTCTAAAGCCGCTTATTAGCACACTGATCGGACCTTATCAGTGTGGCTTCAGACCTGGTAAATCCACCACAGACCAGATATTCACATTACGACAAACCCTGGAGAAGACCTATGAGAGAAATATCAAAACCAACCATCTTTTTGTTGATTATAAATCAGCCTTTGACACACCGATAAGGTCAAGGTTCTTTGAAGCCCTGTCTACCTTTGGTATACCAGCAAAGTACATTCGACTTTGCACGATGACGTTGAGAAGCACTCAAAGCTCCGTCAAAATAGGAAAGAACCTCTCCGAACCATTTGATACCAAGAGAGGTTTTAGGCAGGGTGACACCCTATCGTGTGACTTCTTTAATCTACTGATGGAGTATATACTGCGCCAGTGCCCAAATGCCAACAGATCGGGCTCATTTCTTTATAAAGATCTAATGCTACTCGCATACGCCGATGATATTGACATTATCGGCAAAAACGAACGGGCGGTAAGCAGGGCTGTTTGGTTCTGTCATTAACTAAATAATTATCGAAGTATTAAATATGAAAACTAAAGAGTCAGCCTTCTGTGTAAGCTAGTAGAGTTGCGCCACTGCATACCCTTTCTCTTATACTCTTACTCTTATACTCCTGTAAATATTAACGCATTGGAAAGGCGGCTGCTGTCTTTGGCTGCAGTCGCCAAATTAAAAGTCAGTTGAATTATAAAACACAAAAGAGAAACAAGTGCGTGTTGTTTTGCTAAGCCAGCTGGGTCCAAGGGTCAACGTTACCAATCATAGACGAATAGTTGTGGAAAGACTTTGGAGTTCTTGTTTTTTTACCGCCATAAATTGGATTGGCGGATCATTTTGGCGCCCCCTAAGTGGACATTTGGATTGGGTAGCATTTGACCCCCACCCCCCCCCCGAGTGGAGTTTATTGAACTTGTCTGGCATTGGGCTGGAGTAGTTTGCTGAATTGCCTCGCTCTAATCATTTTCATCGCTGCTGCTGGATCTGGCATTGGGTCTGGAGTGAATCTCAGGAGTAAGCCATTGGAGTTGATCCCAAGGAGAATGAGTTGCCCAGCTAACAAGGTAAAAGTACCCCTTTAATTTGTGTTACGCAGTTACTGTGTAACCAAGTACCCAAAAAAAATAACAGTTAATTTCCCACACATACACATACACATACACATACACATACACATACACACACACACACACATACACATACAAGCTTGCGTTGCCTTTGTGAGATTTGTTTGCTCATACAACGGAACTCTCACACACACATATACAGCTATAACCGCGCGCGTTCAGTTGCACAACATACAAACAAAGTTTTTTCTTCGTTCGCTTTGCATTCGCATACACGCCAGCGGTAGCTGCTAGCAGCGTTCGATTCGAGCAGCGCGTCAGAATTAATTGCTGTTGCAAATTGATCGCATTGTTGCTGAGAGCTGGTTGAAGCTCAACGGTTGAACTGGAATTGAAGTCGGTACACATTGGATTGAACCAAAGGATTGAAGTGTGGTTTGTAGAGTGTGTGTCAAGCTTGGGCAAAATATATATAATTGTTTAATTTAAATTCGTGAAAAGTTGCCCCTTGTGTATAAATTGTCTACGAAAGGGTCATTCAGTTTCAACATGCAAGGCTAGTGTCTGCAGAGTCTGTTCCAAGCCGCATCATTTTTTGTTGCATAGATATGACACAAACGCAAGCCAAGTTTTAGCTTCCAGTCATATTGCATCAACACCAGTAGGTGCTCTAGAACAGACTTCGTCCGTTAATCATGCCGCAAAAGAGAATTCAGAGCAGATAATATTAGCCACAGCAATTGTACGTGTGATGAACAATTCCGGCTCATATGTGATGGCAAGAGCATTATTGGACTCTGGATCACAGGTTAACTTTATGACTGAGGAGTTAGTAAGTCGGTTGCAGTTGCCAAGGGAGCGAAAAAATATAAACTTGTTGGGAATAGGAAAGTGCAAGTCGCAAGTTCGACATGCAGTACAGACATCGATTGCATCGCGAGTCAGTTCCTTTGCAATGACGACAGATTTTGGCGTCTTAAAGTCAATATCTTCGTATCAGCCAGAAAAGATGGTAGTTAATGTGACCATCCCTAAAAACATGGAGCTTGCTGATCCATTGTTTTATAAACCACAATGCATAGACATTTTGCTTGGAGCAGATGTTTTTTATGACCTATTGGAAACAGGTCGAATAAAAGGTGCACAAGATTCACCTACCTTACAATCCACTACATTGGGCTGGATTGTTTCAGGTCGCTGTCCGGCTTTGGGGCCATCAGAACAGCGTGCCTCGTCACATATGACTTTTTCGGAGGATTTGACTTCATATGATGCAATTCTTAAAAAATTCTGGGAGTTGGAAGAAGTTCCGAATGTGACAAAATCACAGCTTTACACCCCAGAACAAATGCTTTGCGAGAAATCGTTTAAAGAGTCCATTACTCGATTGCCCTCGGGACGTTTAAGTGTGTCATTGCCATTTAAATCTAGTCCAACTTGCCTCGGGTCATCATATGAAACCGCTAAGCGGAGATTTCTCGCACTTGAGCGAAGATTGGCAAAAGATTCTGAGGTGCATGCAATGTTTATTGCTTTTATGAAGGAGTATATTTCATTAGGCCACATGAGTGCCATAACCGACACAGTCCCGAGAGAAACGCACTACTTCATACCGTATCAATGCGTGTTAAGACCGCAAAGCACTTCCACAGCCCTGCGAGTTGTATTTGATGCATCTAGCAAGACGTCTTCGCAAATGTCACTGAATGACATTTTAATGGTAGGGCCGACCATTCAACCCACTCTATACGCTACACTTTTGCGATTCCGGCTACGTCCGTATGCGTTAACGGCGGATATTAAGAAAATGTATCGCCAGGTTGAAATAGATGAAGCTGATCGCAACTTTCATCTAATTGTATGGAGAGAATCACCAAATCAACCTTTCTCAGTGTTCCGTTTAAACACCGTGACATATGGTACAGCGTCAGCTCCGTTTTTAGCAGTCCGCTGCCTAAAGTACCTAAGCGATCTACATGCGGAGTCGTCTCCTGTCGGGTCAAAGTCGTTGGCCAACGATTTCTATGTAGACGATTTGTTGTCAGGTGCGTTTTCCACTGAGGATTTAAAACGTTTGAAGGACGAACTGGTGGCTATTTTGGAGCCATTTGGGTTCTCCTTGGCGAAATGGGCATCAAATTGGGATGGGTTCCAAACCCAAACTGGTGACACACCGATCAATATTGGCGATCAGGATGATGCCAAAACATTAGGGCTGAGATGGAACACCAAAGAGGATCAATTTAAATATTCAATGAAGGATGTCCCTGAAGTATTGCCAACTCGACGATCTATCTTGTCGTTTGTGTCGAGATTATATGATCCCCTTGGGTTATTGAGTCCCATTATAACACGTGCGAAAATATTAATGTAGGAAATTTGTTTGTTAAAGGTCAGTTGGGAGTGATCCAATACCTGCCCGCTTAATACCAGAGTTGGAGGCAGTGAAGGCTTGTTTTGCTGAGGTGGACTCAGTAGCCGTACCGCGACACATTGGTGTCACGAGAGATTCCACATGTGAGATTCATAGGTTTGCAGATGCATCAAGTAGGGCGTATGGATGTTGCCTGTACGTACGCATTCCCAATGGAGAGGAAACCATCGTCAGGTTGCTCACCGCAAAGTCAAGGGTGGCTCCTCTGAAAACCTTAACTATACCACGACTGGAGTTGTGTGCAGCACATCTGTTGGCAACGCTGTGGGAGAAGGTCAAACAACTTGTGGACTTGCCAATCAAAAGTGTTATATTTTGGTCCGATTCGGAAGTTGTGTTGCATTGGCTGCAGACACACCCGTCTCGTCTAAATACGTTTGTTGCCAACAGAGTGGCCAATATCCAAGAATTAACGCCAGAGGTTGAGTGGCGTCATGTGCCAACGAAACAGAATCCCGCAGACCTGGTATCCCGCGGATGCTCAACATCGAACTCATCGCGTCGTTTTGGTTCGATGGGCCAGAATTTATGAGGATGGAGCGCACAGATTGGCCCATAAATCCACATTTTGAGAATGAACCGTCTCAAGCAGCTTGCATGGAGTTAAAAAAGAGTGCGATTATCGCGGCCGATGTCGCATCCGCTACCGTGATGATAGCTGCAGCTGGTGACCAAGATCCCATTGTCGAGCTCATAGACAATACGTCGTCGTATTCAAAAATCTTGAGAATAGTCGCATATGTGTTGCGATTTATTCGTGGTAAGAATTGTCAACATGAATCTGTCGTTGTAGGAGCGGAAGAACTTGAGTCAGCATTTTTGGCAATAATTTGTATCCTACAGCACAGGTATTTCCCTGACGAGTTTCAAAAATTGAGCAAATCTGCACCACTGAAGCCGTCGCTCCAAAAATTGAGTCCGTTCGTGCACCAGCATGTCTATGGCGAACGTGTCTGGTCGCTTTTGCGTGTTGGAGGCCGATTATTAGAAGCTCCATTACACAAATGCAAAGTTTCCACTGCTGATGCCTAAAGAGTCTCGTTTTATAAGGCTTTTCCTTACATATCTGCATCAAAAACATTGCCACATAGGACCTAGAGCTTTGGTAGGACTTCTTCGACAGCATGTGTGGGTAATTGATGCTCGACGGCTCTGTAATTCTGTGGTCAGAAAATGCATCCAGTGTTTTCGGTACAAACCGACCCTAGCATCTCAAATAATGGGAAATTTACCCGCTGATCGTCTCCACGTAAATAGACCCTTTGAGATCAGTGGAGTGGACTTTTGTGGTCCAATACGGGTGTCTCTGGGGATTCGGGGAAAATCTCCAGTAAAAATGTACATGGCAGTCTTTGTGTGCTTCACATCTAAGGCTGTTCATTTAGAGCTTGTTTCTGATCTGACTGCTAATTCCTTTATTATGTCGTTATCCAGATTCATTGGTCGGCGTGGACCTGTCCGGAAACTATATTCCGACAACGCGACCAATTTTGTCGGTGCTGCTCGCATGCTGAGTTCGTGGACGGACTTGGACGAGAAGTTCAAGAACACCATCATCGAGTCTGCCGCCACCAGAGGGATCACTTTCGTGTTCATCCCACCGAGAGCACCTCATTTCGGAGGGCTGTGGGAGGCGGCCGTCAAGTCGGCCAAAACACTGCTGATCAAGGCCATTGGCAGCGCAGTTCTCAGGCAAGACGAACTGGAAACCGTCTTGGTGGAAGTCGAAGCCGTGCTCAACTCGAGGCCAATGGTCATCGACAATACCAGCCCCAACGATGGCGAAGTGATCACGCCAGCGCATCTCCTAATAGGAACAACGCTCGTAGCGCTGCCGTCCGCGTTGCCAGAGCCAGTCACAGACGACAAGTTGAGCTACTTGCAGCGATGGCAGAGGATATCCGCAATCAAGCAGCGGTTCTGGATAGATTGGACACGCGACTACCTGCTAGGGTTGCAGCAGCGCGTGAAGTGGACCAAAGAGACACGCAACGTGGAACCAGGCGAGGTCGTTCTCATCTACGAGGACAGCGCGCCTCCTCAACAATGGCTAATAGGAGTCGTAGAGGAAGCCATCAAAGGCGCTGATGGAAAGGTGCGGGTAGCGACCGTCAGGACCAAAGCTGGATTGTTCAAGCGAGCCATTCACAAGTTGGCTCCCCTACCTGTCGAGTCTGCAAACCTTTGTACAGCTACTGCGAAGGATTAGTAAAGAAGCAGACGTAGTTTATATGTATGCCCTTCAGGCCATCTTATGAAATCTTATTATGCCCTTCAGGCCATTCAATGAAGTCTTATTGTGCCCTTCAGGCCATTCCAGAACGAATTGTACAATTTGTATTGAAGCCCTGCGGCCATTCAACGCGGCCGATGTTTGGTTCTGTCATTAACTAAATAATTATCGAAGTATTAAATATGAAAACTAAAGAGTCAGCCTTCTGTGTAAGCTAGTAGAGTTGCGCCACTGCATACCCTTTCTCTTATACTCTTACTCTTATACTCCTGTAAATATTAACGCATTGGAAAGGCGGCTGCTGTCTTTGGCTCGCAGTCGCCAAATTAAAAGTCAGTTGAATTATAAAACACAAAAGAGAAACAAGTGCGTGTTGTTTTGCTAAGCCAGCTGGGTCCAAGGGTCAACGTTACCAATCATAGACGAATAGTTGTGGAAAGACTTTGGAGTTCTTGTTTTTTTACCGCCATAAATTGGATTGGCGGATCAAGGGCGTTTTCAGAGATTGAGAAGCAGTCTAAACTGATGGGCTTAGTGGTAAACGAGGACAAGACAAAGTACCTAGTATCCACGGACAAGAAGTCTACGCGTCTTGGACAATTTGTTACTATGGGGGAGTACAACTTTGAGGTTGTAGAGGAATTTGTCTACCTCGGGACGATGATTACCGGCGACAACAACATCAGCCTGGAGATCCGAAGAAGAATTACTCTTGGAAACCGATGCTACTACGGGCTCAGTACGGAGTTCAAGAGCAGAGCCTTTTCTCGAAGAACAAAAATAGCTATACAAGTCGCTTATCATCCCAGTCCTGCAATACGGCGCAGAAGCCATGGACAATGACAGCAGCGGATGAGGAGGCGATTGGCGTTGGCCCTTAAAAGTTGGCGATGGATACCGCATTCGAATGAATCACGAACTGTATGAGCTCTATAAGGACATCAGTCTAGTCAAGCGCATAAAGCAACAGCGGCTGCGCTGGTTAGGACATGTAATCCGGATGGATGAAGAAGCTCCAGTAAAAAAGACGTACAAAGCGAAGGCGGCTGACTTTGGAGGACAAGGCAGGAGGGGTCGCCCACCACTAAGATGGGATGATCAAGTGCGGAAAGACATTTCCAACCTTGGTGTGAACAACTGGTGCCAGCTCGCACAATGCAGAAGCGAGTGGAGGGCATTCATTGCAGAGGCCAAGACCGTCAAGCGGTTGTGATGCAACATCGGGCCAATAAAGAAGAAGAAGAAGACTAAATTGGGACCCTAGCCTTCGTCTGCCATCGTACTCCAGCAGACTCTTGCTTATGAACCTTCCTTCTTTAGCTAATCGTAGAACAGTCCTAGGCGTTCTCTTTTTCTTCATTAGTTAATCATTAGTGATGTAGATTCTACCGAACTCTTAGGTCGCCTTAACTTTTCCGTTCCTTCTATGCCAACTAGAAACTATTTACCTTTAATCTTGCCTAGATGCACAACTGATTATGCCCAGCACAATCGTTTTCGGGTCTTATGTCAAAATTGCAATGATCTCTATCACCTGCTCTCAACAGATCTCTCTCTCTTCTCTCTAAAAACGTCTCTCTATAATTATCTCCGGGGAAATCTCTGACCACTCCCAGCTGTGAGTAGGGGCATAGCTTGTCGGACTGGCTAAAAATTCCTCCCCCAACGGGTCAGAGATTTTCCGGTTATTTAGTTTTAAGTTTTACGTATAAATTTTTTATTTTTAAAGTTTACTCTAAGATATTTTTCTCTCTTTCTCAGTTTTATTTTAATTTAATATATTATCTTATTTTTTTCTCCATGTTCCTACATAACTATAGGTTTTGGTTTTTTTTCTCTCTCTCTCTCTCTCTTTCTCTCTCTCTCCCTCTTCTCGATCTCTATATTATTAAAGTTTTTGTTAGCTCTAATAACGTCTCTGACTACAATTGGCTGTGAATAGGGGCATATCTGGCCGGACGGGCAAATAAAATTCCCCTACCGTGTCGGAGTCGTTATTAGTTTATTTTGTAATTTTATTAGATTTTCTTTGATAGGCTTCATTAGCTCATAAAAATTTTTGTAACGTATATACATTTTCGTTGACAGCCTTTTTTTTGTCAACTCTAAATAAATAAAATAAAAATAAATAAATGTTTATATTCTAAACATTGGTTGTTGGTTTGTATAAGACTATATATAGGTTTATGTTGTTTTTTTTTTGGGATCTGCTGTATTGTTTATGTATTGCTACGGTTTGGCACAGTTTATTGTAAGCTATAAGGAACAGTATTACTGATATGGGGGATTCTTGAGGATCCTTGATTTCATTGTACCGTGGTTTAGATTTTATGATAACTGTTAGCTGCTTTTAAAAAGTTTGTTATTGATGTAGTAGCTTGGTAGTTAAGGGTGGATAGGCTTTCTGTCGGGTAGTCGTGTAGGTATTTCTTTCTTGGGCCATTTAAAAGTGGACATTCTGAGATTATATGAAGTATAGTTAAGTATGTGTTGCAAGTGTTACATACTGGAGGGGGTTCTTTATTTAGTATGAATGAGTGGGTGAGGTTAGAGTGTCCAAGGCGAAGTCTGAAGAATTTTATTGTTTCCTTTCTGCTTACATCGTCCTGGTTTTTTGTGTTAAAGTCTTTTATAGAGAGTTTATTCGTGTTGATTGTCTTGTAGTATTGGGAGGCGTTTTGCCATATTGAATCCCTGTACGTCTTAAGCTGCGTGTTTATATGTTGTTGTTGTTTTCGCATATTAGTGGAAAATTGTGCGCATGCTTAGCAGCAGTGTCTAATTTTTGGATATTGTTGGGTAAGAATGTCTCGGATCGAAGTAGTATAGTGGTTTTGATCGTATATGTTGGAAATTGATTGGAGGGAAGAGAGGGAATCAGAACAGATTACATAGCGTTGGTTTGATTTTTTTGCAACAGTGCAAGCAACTAAGATAGCTGATATCTCTGCTGTATATATAGAGCTGTAGCATGGCAATAGTGCCGATTTTATAGTTTTTAATTTTGTTGTGATGCTGTATGATACACCTGAACTCGATTTTGAACCATCAGTGTATATGAATGTGTAGGAGTTGATATCGTGTTTGAGGCTTAAGAATTTTTTCTGGTAGACTATTGCGGGGGTGCAAGGTTTGGATGTTGTGTCTAGAGTAAGTTTTATTGAGTTCTTGTTGAACGTCCAGGGGGGTGCTTTTAATTTTTTTGATGGGATGGGTGGGGTGTATGTGCCATTGTCATTGCAATATTGTAAAAGATTGAGCTAGATTGAGGGTATTTTAGTTTTACGCTTTGCTTTCTGAATTTTAGTGATTAAGTTGCGAATAGGGGTGTTCGATGCCAGCATTATTGATTTGCAGAGCTTTGCGGAGGTTAGTTGGATTCTGGTTTCGATTGACATTAGGCCGGCTTCAAATATAAGATTGTTGATGGGGGTAATGTGGACAGCTCCGAACGCAAGCCTTAGGGCTGTGTGATACGATGCTTTGAGTTTTAATATGTGTGATTTTGGACAGTTTCCATAAAAGGGCAGACAGTAGTCTATTTTCGACATAATCAGGGCTTTAATTGTGTACACTAGGGTATATCGATGATTTGAGAGCCATTTAATTATGTTTATTCTACTGTTCAGCTGGGTTGTCAGAATTTCTATGTGTTTTTTCCATCTATAATTTTTTGTGATAGTTATGCCTAGTATTTTTAGATCATTTGTCTGGTTTATTATGAAGCTGTGCGATCTGATATGGAAATTACATTTAAATTTTCGGCAAACGTGTAGATGGTTACATTTCGAAATCGAAAGTTTGGCTCCTGAGCATTCACACCAATTGAGACTGTCAGTGAATATCGGGTTTATATTTAATGTATTTGAATTTTTACTGATTTTTTTGACAATTGTGAAGTCATCTGCGTATGCGAAAAAGCTGTATTGTTTATGTATTGCTACGGTTTGGCACAGTTTATTGTAAGCTATAAGGAACAGTATTACTGATATGGGGGATTCTTGAGGATCCTTGATTTCATTGTACCGTGGTTTAGTTTCAGAAATGTAGTTGGTTACTTTAACCTTTATTTTCCTATTTGTGAGAAAGTTTTTAAAATAATTTATCATATTAGGTCCAATTTTCCCATTTGTATAGTTCGTGTAGAAAAGTGTGTGCTCCTATTTATACCCTGTTCCCATTAAAAATGGGAAAAGGGGATCATGAAGTTGTGCAAATGTATGTAACAGCCAGAAGGAAGCTTCTCCGACCCTATAAAGTATATATATTCTTGATCAGCATCAACAGCCGAGTCGATATAGCCATGTCCGTCTGTCCGTCTGTCTGTATGAACGCGTCGATCTCAGAGACCATAAGAGATAGAGACACAAATTTTGGCATGCACATAGGTGTATACCGTACCCAGTTCAAGTTTGTTTCAGATTTGGAAAATCCCCCCCCCCCCCCCCCTTAAACCGCAAAAAACTGTCACAGCCACAATTTTAAAGTTAGAACCTGGTGGCTTAATATATACTATCCTAGGCCTTATATCTAACTACTCTCCAAAGGAAAATAAGATACGAGCAAAAACACAAAAGTTATTAGCGTTTGTGTATGTGAGTGTGTTTGCATGTGTGTCTCAATTGAACAGGGTATTTTGTAGTCGGGAAACTCGACTACAGCGCTCTTACTTGTTTATCATATGCTTTTTCAAAGTCAAGGCTTATGACTGAAAAGTGGTTCCTGGTTGATAAGGCTGAGGTTGTCTGGTAGTCCAATAATGTTAGACAATCAGCAACCGATTTGCCTTTTCGAAATCCAAGATGTCGACTGTAAATATGCTTGCTGTTATTAGCAAGCCACCATAGTCGGTTTGCTATTATTTTATCAAGAACCTTAGATATACATGGGTTGAGTGATATGGGGCGATATGAGTTTAGAGCGGTTTTTGTAAAATTGGGTTTAAGGATGGGAATGATATTGCTAAAGTTTTGGTTCGAAGAAGCTTCTGACCAGTGTTTGGTAAATGTTTGTGCTAAATCTGATTTGTTTGTAGTATTTTGGTTAGGATTTGAGGGTGATGCAATGCAATGGATTTCATATCGGAGCTTACGACCACAGAAGGTATTGATGTTTGACCAGATTTTTGCGGGGGATGATATTGCATTTATTTCTGATGTGAATGTATATATAGACATACGTTTGGCTTGTTTTAGTTCCCGTCTTAGTAAGGCTTTTGCTTTTTTGAAGTTGATAATATTTTCGGTGTTGATCTGTCTCTTGAGTTGGTACCATGCTTTGTTCTTGTTCTTTTTCAATTGTTCGAGAGTTTTGTTCCACCAAGGTACTGTATGTTTGTTTGGGCTTTTTGGATTTTTTTGAGGTATGGCAATGTGATTGTGAGTGGGGGAGTTATTGGTGGTTGTTGGTTGCTGGTCTTCTAAATTAGTCGAACTTGCGATTTCAAAGTAGGAGGAATTTCCTGTGCGGTGACGTTCCTCATAGATGGAGTGTGCTGTTTTTGAGTCGGTTTTCTCAAGCACTCGGATGGCTTGGATTTCATTATGTTTGAAGAAAGTGGGGCATTTGCGATCGAAAGAGGAGTGGTGATATTTGGGTATGTTGTTCTCCTTGCAGTTTATACAACAAGGTTTTGGCATTTCGTCATCTCTTCTGGGTCGATGTGGTCATTATGTGGGTGACTGCAGTTTAAGCAGAGTTGTTGGCTTCTGCATGCTTTAATTGGGTGACCAAGTCAACCACAGTTGCGGCATCGCAAAGGTAATGGGAAGTATGGGCGTACAGCTGATTTTTGGTATCCAATGCGGATATCAGTGGGTAGTTCGGGTGTGCAGAAAGTCAAGATGATGAGTCCAGTTCCTACCAGTTTTTCGTTTTCTTTTCTTAAGATTTTTTTGCATTCTCTAACATTTTGAGAGTGGAGTTCATTTGTGATGTCTTCTTCCGGTATGTCTCTTAAGGCGTTGCCATATATAACTCCTTTGGAGTTGTTAAGTGAATAATGCTCGGAGACTTAAACTTCTATTAAATTGTTCAATGATGTCAGGCTGATGAGTTTTATGGCTTGGGTGAGGCTTTTCGTTTTAAGTAAGATGTCCCCGTTACGAAGAGATTTGCATTCATCTACTTCGCCACTGCAGATGTTGTCTATGACTTTTTTAATCAAAAAGGGTGAACATTTGACAGATTCCCGGCGCTGTTTATTCTGTTCAAAACTTGGTATTTTGGTCCGACAGAAAGGTTTTTAAGGCATTTGGTTTTGTCCGTAGAAAATTGCAATTGCTTTGCGCCTTTATCGGGGGGCTGCCCTATGGTTGTTGTTGTTCTAAAAATAGAACACAGGGAGTTGAAGCTGCTGCTGGTAAAGATTTCATGCTTGGAGCTGTGCTTATCTCTGTTGGCAGTTATTTTGGTTTGAGTTTTTGTTTTGTGTTTTGGGTTTGCGAAACTCGCGACTGGGTTTTAGGCACGACTGATCTCAATGAGAGTAGGTTTGTAACATCAATACCTTAATATCTTTGTAGAAGTGCGATTATTAAATCGAAAGAATAAAAATAATTTTTTTGATATTTTTATATTTTTCCTAGGCGATTAAAAATGAAATTTCTTGCATTTTCGAGCAAAAATCGATTTGTTAAAAATATTTTTGGTCATTGTATTCAAACTTCTAAACCGATTTGAAAACAATTTTCTACGCTATTATTGACAATTTAATTACCTTTCGATTCATATCTTGCTGACACTATCTGGCGATTATGAATTGGGATATAGCATAAAATGTAAGTGCACCTACCGAAAAAATGAAATATAAAAAAAATTTTGAAATCGATTTTTTAGATCACCAATCCAAACTACACTTAAAAATAGTTTCAGTAGAAATGGGTCATTTAAATTTTTTTTTTGGAAACTAGTGTAATTTTTATACCCTTGTAGAGGGTATATTAAAATTGTCGAGATGTTTGTAACGCATAGAAGGAAGCATCTCCGACCACACAAAGTATATATTATATATTATTGATCAGCATGACGAGCTGAGTTCATATAGCCATGTCCGTCTGTCCGTCCGTCTGTCCGTCCGTCCGTCTGTTTCTATGCTATCTCCTCCGTCAGTTTTAAAGCTATCTTAACCAAACTTTCCACGAAGTCTATGGTACAAATACGCTGCACATTTGTCGGAACCGGCCAGATCGAATGACTATAGCATATAGCTGCCATAGGAACCATCAGCCGAAAATGTTGTTTTACTGAGAAAAACGTTCTTGTCTTCAACGCAAACGTCCCCAAACCTTGTATTTATAAGTTTTCTATGCTTTCACATAATTCCACCAAGTTTGATAGGACAATTATATAGTATAGCTGGCATAGAAATTTGATGTATATAGGAGGCCTTGTCACAAATGTGTACATTTGGCCGAATGTACATATTTGTGTCTACTAATTTATATAAATCATACAAGCTAAAAGGGTATAAAAGCTTCGGTCGAGCCGAAGTTAGCTTTCCTCATTTTATTTTTTCGAATAGATATATTTTTCTTCGCTTTATAGTATAAAGTTTATACCCTTATCTAGGTCATTTGCTCTGCTAATGTAACGTTTCATAATCATTTTATTGTGTTTGACATATAGTGTCAATAAGAATTGTGCAACGCTGACTATGGTCCTAATTAAAAGCATTATCCAAAGTGATTGTAAGTCGTCTGTGTGATCTATTATTTTGACATTATTGACCACATTGGCCGTATTGTCTTTAGACTGGGTGTCGTCTGAACCGAACCAACCCATGATTAATTATATGATAAAATATCAAATTTAATATGAACTCATTTCTTTTTTTTTAATTTTGAATATCCTTTTTTTTTTTATTTATATTTGCTTTAAACAAACCATATCAGTATATTTTCGCATGAATTTCGTTTTTGTTAATGTAAAAAAAAATATTTTTTTTTATATAATAGAGAAATAGGGAACCTTCGTCCAACGTCCTACGACGGTGCGAATTGTTTTTGGGATTTGGGATCCCCCTAACATTTCCCTACCCAGATAAAATATATTCGGATTCGGATTCGGATACCCAGATTCAATATATATATATATATTGAAATTTATTTGATTAATATTAGGTTTTTAATTTTTAAATTTTTTAATTTAAAATAATCTGCTCATGTGGAAGGTCATCCTTCAGCTGCTGCTGTTGTCCGGGTCCTTTTTGATTCAGGCTTTGCCGGTGCCGGTCTGCACAGGCTGTTTAGTTTTGCTAATTTTTGGTGGTGGTCTGGTATGCTAGCACGCCGGTGTGTACATTGGGCCACTGCAGTCTGTTGGGCACTTCTTCCTGAGTGCCGGAATCTTTCTCTCTGCTGGTATTTCAATATTAGTGTATGTTTTTGATATTGATTTAATATATTTGACGTAGTTTTCGGGAGAAGAGTTTTTTTGCGCTTTTGTATGTAATTCTTGTTTTAAGAATTCTAACTCCTCTTGGAGTTAGAAGTTTGTGAAACTTTTTCCCACGTTGGGTGGTTTTCATCATTTAATGCCATTCTTCCTCAATTCGTTTAAAAATCTTTTTCCGTAGTCCTCCTTTTTTTCATTTTAGTAGCTGTGTAGTGAGCTTTTTCACTAGCCTTTGGCTCAAATAGCCAGCAAAGATTTGACCATAAGACTATGGCCACCAAATAATTAGAAGCGATTTCGAGTTTCGTTTATATGTGCATATATGTATGTATATGCATTAAAACAATGTTTTATTAAGCGAATTTAGCGATAGTTTGCTGATTGATTTTATACAATTTATAATTGGACAAACGCGATAGGCAAATCAGACGTGATCCCTGCCGGTTGCAATTAACTACGATCGAGACTGAGCCAAAGTGGCCAGGAAAAGCGATAAATGAGAGCAAGAAGTTGAGAGAGTAATTGTTACAAGGCTCTCTTAATTTTGACTATTAGTTTTGAGCTGTTTGGGAAAGGCGCTTAGCCGAACATTCTCCCCCCGTTGGAGGACTCGGGCCTTCAACATCCTTCTTGGGCAGCAAACACAGCTTGGCGATAGCTCTAGTTGTAGTACCAGTGGCAGTTCTCAATTCCGCCACCCGGGCAACGCCATCTCCTCCGACGATCAGTTTGGACACCCTAGCCAGTGTCCATTTGAGTGGAGGTAAGTTCTCGTTTTTGACGAGAACAACATCACCAACAGTGATACCCGGACGATCAATTTGCCACCTCTGCTGAAGACGAGTGAGGTACTCTTCCCGCCAGCGCGACCAGAACGTCTGTTGAAGGTAGTCGATCCTCTGCCATCGGTCTAGGCGATTGAAGTTCAATCCAGTGATGTCTGGCGAAGCGAACGAACAGAGATTTGCAGTACCCATAAAATGTGCTGGTGGCAGGACATCAAGGTCATCGGGATGCTCTGTAGTTGGGAGTAATGGTTGTGAATTAATGATTGCTGTAATATGACAAACAGGGGGACGCAAGTCATCAATGTTAAGCAAGGAATTGGCAGCAGAACGGTAAAAATGATGCTTGGTTGTTTTTACAGCAGCCTCCCATAGTCCTCCAAAGTGTGGAGAGCGCGGTGGAATAAAACGGCAGTCAATATGTTCGGCCACGCAAAACTCCTGGACCGCCTTCAGATGCTTGTCATTTAGAAACAGCTGCTTCAATTCCTCCAACTCGTTTTTCGCCCCTACAAAATTGGTTGAGCTGTCCGACCAGATCTTACGAGGACGACCGCGGGTGAAAATGAAACGATTGAGGGCGCATAGAAACGAAGCTGTAGACAAATCCTACACAAGTTCCAAGTGCAAGGCCTTGGTAGAAAAGCAAATGAACATGATGGGAGGCCGTCTGCGACCTTCACTTTTGTAAAAGAACGGACCACAGAAGTCCACGCCAGTAATCATAAATGTATATGATCCATCAACACGCCCCTTTGGCAAGTCAGCCATAATATGCTCAAGAAGACGTGGTCTAGCTCTAAAGCACCTGATGCAGTGATTAACGACGCTCGCCACAGTTCTGCGCCCACCAATCGGCCAATATAGATGTCGAATAAGTGCGAGAAGCGATCGAGGCCCTGCGTGTAAATTGCGCTCATGAAAATGCACGATTAGGGCTGAAGTGACAGGATGACGCCTTGGAAGGATGATGGAATGACGAGCGTTGAAATCAAGTGATGAATTCCTCAGCCTTCCTCCAATGCGAGGAAGTCCAAATTCATCAATGAATGGAGCAAGTGACGCCAACGAACTTGATGGAGAAACTAGCTTGTTGTCGAGTAATGCCTGTAATGTCCCGATGAACTCTTGTTAAAGGTTCACCTGCTATCGAGGCAACGCCATCGAGTGGGTAGAGGAAGTAGGGGTTTGTGCACTATGCATCGCTCTATGCTTGCTCGTCGGAGGTCGGGGTTCTTTCCTATTCCTACATACCCAAAGCACATTAACATAATAAATAAATTGCACGTTACAGAAACTACTCAAATAAGTCAAATATCAAAATAAAAAAAAGGAACACAAAGGTTATGATCATATAGACCCGACACAGTATTGAGAATTAGCGCTGACGATTTAGCCTTAGTTCTTCCTAAAGTATGAACCAGTTGTAGTTGTTCATACGCTCGTCTTCACCCATCCTACCATGGCAATTCACGGAGCTGATGTATAAATTGCCCCTATTTCAATGTTAGAAGAACTAAATTACTCGATTTTGTCTAGGCATGTTGGTTATGACAGATATAAATTTATTATCAGACCATTATGTATTCATTACTTCAAAGAGCATTTCAAATATAGGTATATAAAAAGTATAGCATAGTTGCAAAAGAAAATAACTGGATTAGCACATGGCTTTTTACTTAATCTAATAATTGAGATATGAGCAGCTATATTTTTATACTCTGTACCGAAGGTACATAGAGTATATTAAGTTTGTGCAAAAGTATGTAACAGGGAGAAGGAATCGTTTCCGACCCTATAAAGTATATATATTCTTGATCAGCATCAACAGCCGAGTCGATATAGCCATGTCCTTCTGTCCGTCTGTCTGTCCGTATGAACGAAGAGATCTCTGAGATGGTAAGAGATTGAGGTTTGACATGAGGTTTGACAGGCAGATCAAGTTTATTTTCAATTTTTGCCACGCCCCCTCCCGCCCCCGCAGTTTGGAAAAAATCATATCTCCTACAGTTTTGAAGATAGATCGTTTGTACCTTCTAGAGATACCTTGTAAACAAAATTATTTATCGATTTGCTGAAGGAATGATAAAGATCGGATGAACGATACTCAAGTTCTGAGCAAAAAACGGTCAGTAAACACCCAGCACCACCCCACCCACCACCGCAGCATTCTATTGAACGGCAATCTTAGTGAGAGAAAGAGAGAGAGAGTGAAACTTAGAGATGAGCGCGTATAACTCGTGAGAAAATGCGAGCTGAGACGTTAAGGGTACAGAGTATGTTATAGTCGGGCTTGGCCGACTTTCTTTCTTGTTTTTATTAGTTTTAAATCGGTTTACTTCACTTGGTTCTATTCATTAGATTTTGTTCTATTCATTTTCGTTTCTTACACATTTAACTCACATGTATATCCATCGCTGCACGATCGTAGGGCCCTTCGACGTAGCTGCTGTTAGGCTGTGATTAATAAAATTAACATTTGGACTACAAAAAAAACCAATTTAAACGGAAGTGGAGAAGCTGCTGATATGTCATAAAATAAAACCTAAAGATTACTTCGACTTATTTTAGTTAAACATTTAGTTTTAAAATTAAAGTTCATGTTCATATGAACGAAAATGGCAACTGTTTTACAAAGTGTTCAATACACTTATTTTACCCGTTAGGGCAGTAAAGATTTCTAAATTAAATTGAGCAAAAATTATTCGCAAATGTGAATTATTAAAAGTTAATCGCAATTAACAAGCATGATTCGAAATTATTTGGGAAGCCCTCGAAAGAAAGGGGGGGGGGGGGGGGGGTGCTGCGCTGGCCACTTGCCCAAGAAGTAAGCGTTTTTCTCTAAGAAAAGAATATATTAAGCACCTCATGGGAATTATACAAGGAAAAACTAAACACATATAAAAAAAAGCCCTAAGAAAAGCCAAACGCACCTCTTGGGCGTATTTCTGTAGCAATATAGAATCCACATCTGACGCATCGCGCCTTAGAAAGATCTTGGCAAAATCACCTTTTTCGCCAGGTCTTTTGAAAAATGAAGAAGGAACCTGGACTGATTCCAGTGAGGAGTCCTTGGATCTACTGCTGACCACACACTTTCCAGCATGTTCTAGTACCCCACAATTCACATTAAGGCAACCAAACCTTTTAAGACAGCACAATATTGATATTGTCACTAAAGCCAAAATTAAATGGGCAATCGACACACTCGAGCCCTTTTAGTCACCAGGACCAGACAATATTTATCCGGCGCAGCTTCAAAATTCTTTGGAGCACACCATGGCGTGGATACACCTAATTTTTACAAGCTACCTTAAGGTTAGCTGTATCCCTACAAAATGGGGGGAATTAAAAGTGGTATTTATACCCTAAGCTGGCAAAGCCTCACATGCTAAACCATGCGACTATGGCCAGTAAGCTTATCCTCATTTCTTCTCAAAACTCACAAAAGGCAGACTATTAACCCTTCTCTTTTAGCAAATACGCAACACGCTTACTGCAAAGGTAGATCCACAGAAACTGACTTAAATTCCCTAGTTTCAAGGATTGCAAAATCGATTGAAATAAAAGAATACTCTCTTATAGCATTTTTGAACATACAGGGTGTCTTC